>CM053581.1:520932136-521016603 GCA_028627135.1 Pseudochirops cupreus | reverse complement strand
CAAGAGAGCTCTTGGCCTCAGAACAATCGCTTAGTCCCCCTGCTGTCTGCAGGCCGCAAGCGGGAAGCTGCAATGCGGAGGCGGGTGCAAAACCTCTGCCTTTTGCTTTTCCGCTCTGGAGGCCTTCCGGTCAGACACTTTTCTCCCTGCAATTCTCACTGACCTAGTTCTGAACGCTGCTCACAGCTGCCGCTAATCTGCTCCTCTTCTCCTCCCATCCAGCCACCCCCGGGGCACAGCCACGGCTTTAGGCCAGGCTGGTTTCGGTTCACAGTGCTGATATGGTTCCTCGTAGCTGAGCTGACTTTAGTGGGAAGTATCTTTGTGTGCGTTTTGGAGTTCTAGGATTGGTTTAGAGTCCTATTTTATGGGTATTTTGGGGTGGCTATGTGAGAACTGTGATATTTTGCTGCTGCTATGCTGCCATCTTGGCTCCGCCCCCCTCTGTCTATGATCTTAAGTATGCCATATAGAAATTCTATGTTTCAGTCTTCTCCCTAGTCAACTAGCTCTTAGGGTTATTGGATTATCAAAAGGCAGTAGGAGTAAGCATGCCTCACCAAATTAAAAGCACCACACAAATATAAGTTATTATTTATTATTGTCAACTGCATTTTCAAAATCTTGCCAATTAATCAATGTTTTCTTACTACAGATTTAAACTTCATTGCTTGTAAAATCTTAATCAGCCCACAGTGAGAGAACCCAATATCCGGTTTTCCATTTCACCTCCATCCCACCAATGAAGAAATAATATCCTGGAACTAAGTAAGGACATTGGAGTTAACTCTTTCATGCCCAAGCTCTTGCCCAATACTTTAGGTTGTTGCTACCTGTCATAGTGACTACCTGGCCTCTTAGAGACTTGTAGTCCAGGAGAGTTAATGACCCTTCTAGGCTTGAGAACTAGATTTCATCATCCAAAGCCTAACACTGAACATTACCTTTCTGTCATTGTAGTTAAACTTGCTCATTTTCTTAGCCCTTGCAGCTTGAGAATTTCTGTGGTTGCTTGCTCTTCTTTTCCTGGCTGAATGTTTTAGCCGTTTCACGTTTACTAGAAGATCTGGCAGACAGGGAATGAGGAAAGAAAATATCAACACTGCTACTTCTTGGGTTGAGGGATTATCCGTGTATTTCAGATACTATGAGCAACTTAAAGTTAATTTAATGTGGTCAGATAATAATATATTTGCTTGTCACTCTGTATGCAAATTGGAAGCATGTGAAAAAATAAAGTAACTAAACATTTTTATCCTTAAGCCACATTTATATGTGTAATGGTACAGAATACTTGCTTTCCATGTATTAAACTGACTTCACTTCTCCACAATCAACAGATTGTGCAGGTTGAACAACTGGATCAGTAGACAAAGAGTTGAACTTGGGGTCCGAAAGACCTGAGTTCAAATCCTGCCTCATATACTTACTAGCTATATGAATGAGGACAAGTCATTTAATCTCTGTCAGTCTGAGTTTATTCATTTTTAAAATGAGGGGAACAGTGTCTAAGGTCCCTTTCAGATATTTGTTGTCCATGTTGGATTTGTACTTATTCATCTTCATACTTTTGCTGTTGAATGTATGTAAATGCTTGATCGTGTTGGCCTCAGTCTCCCTCATCCTCAGTTTCCTCTTTTTTTTTTTTTTTGCTTTTTGGAGGGGGAAGGCAAGTCAATTGGGGTTAAGTGACTTGCCCAAAGTCACATGGCTAGTTTTGTGTAAAGTGTCTGAGGCCGGATTTGAACTCAGTTCCTCCTGACTCTAGGGCCAGTGTTCTATTCACTGCACCACCTAGCTGCCTCCCCTCATTTCCAAAATGAAATAAACAGCACCTGCCTTACAGGGTTGTGGTGAAGATCAAAGGAAATAAAATTGTATATCTGCTTTGGAAACTTTTAGGTGCTACAGAGATGGTCTATGATCTATATCCCCCTTTTGCTCCTTATGACCAAAGGCATTCATTCACAAGATGGCCCTGCAGGGCCAAGAGTATAACACACAGTCTCCTAACCACGAGTTTAACTGGCCACAACATCTGTCAAACAAATTGCCAAGCAGTGCTTATTGACTGAAATGGGCTATAATTCATTTCATCTATCAGTTCATTATGAGAAACTAACAAGGGCAGTTACCTACAGATCAATGTAATGGGGAACATATTTGCAAATATTAATTTGACAAATGACACAAAGTCGCACATTCTATGCTACATGTATTCATCATGTGATGTCATCCCATATATATTATGATGTTTAGTTGTTTCGGTTGTAACTAACTCTTCATGACCCCATTCGGGATTTTCTTGGCAAAGTTACTGGAGTGGTTTGCCATTTCCTTCTCCAGTTCATTTTATGGATGAGGAAACTGAGGCAAACAGGGTGAAGCGACTTGTCTAGGGTCACACAGCTAGTAAATGTCATAGGCCAGATAAGAATTCATGAAGATGAGACCTCCTGACTCCAGGCCTGACACTATTCGCTGCAACACTTCACGGCCCTGTTTAAAAGTTTAGAGTAACCTTTGTTTCCTCATGGGTAATATGGAATTGGATCAGAAATCAGTGTCAAGAGCTCATTTTTTAACCTCACCAGAGACTCAGTTTTCTTCAATATAAAATAAGGCAGCTGGACTAGATAAACTGTCAAGTTGCTTAAAATTCCAAATCTATGATCCAAAACGAACATCTCTCCCCAGTCAGAAAAAATGTTTGTCCTATTGTTCTGACTAAATGAGTAAGACTATTTATTTGGTGTCTTAACTATTGTTGTTCTGTAACACACACTCTCCCATATAGTCAAAATCATTCCCTTGAACACATCATGTCTATTCTTATTTCTATGTCTTTCTTTCTGCTTTTTCTTTTCCCTGGAATGACTTCCCCATTCCTCTGCCTCTCAATGAATAAATTGCATCAAAATTGACAAGGTTGTCCATCCTTCAGTGGCCAGTTCAATTCCCCTTTCCTGCAATAAACTCCTCCCAAGTACTTGAGTCCATACAGATCTCTTCTTCTATTACACTTAATGTTACTACCACATGGTACCATTGTTCAACATTTTTCATTGGTGTTAATCTTCCCTTCGCTAGATGGTAAACTCCTTGAGGGTGGGGACAAAGTTATATACATCTTTCAAATCAACTACCGTATCTCACTTGGTGTTACGTGCATAGGTGCTCCATCACTATTTGCAGACTGAATTAATAACCATAAACCATTCCTATGGTCGTAAAATAAAATAACCCTGAATTCTCTATTGCTTCCAAACCAATATCCCAGTGGTATTGAGGTTTCTAAATGAAAGACTGAGTCAAAAACATCACATTCTTTTTTTAATCCTTTCTGAAGATGTGTCTAGAGTGGAAATAGAGAACACGTTTTACTTTTTATCTGAGGGTTTCCCCTCACCTAGGTGAGTCATATAAGCTATGGCATTTTGTATATAGACCCCAAACTTCTTGTAGAAAGGATCATTCAAGAAACACAATATTTTCAAAAGCAAGAGAGGGAACATACACTTTATCCCAGCTCTGAAGTGAATTAAAGAGACAAAAGACACACTAATTTTGGCAAGGTGCTAACTAAATATCTAAAACCCATGTCATAGCATATGAGTTTCAAAGAGGTGTTGTTGTTTTTTTTTTCAATCCTTACAACTTGCATATTTTTACCTAAGGGTCCTTTGATAAATTTGGTAACCAGCCAGCAAACCTGATCCACCATCTGAAGAAATGCAGTCTTAAATGGCACTTTACATTTTATTTAATATTTGCATTTGTCTGCAGACTGATTTTGTTGTTTTCTTTCAGACTTATGGGCCCACACTAATTTGCATGAGCAAGCTTGGTATTGTCACTGTACTTCCTCTTGGAGCAAAATATTGTGACATGGCATATCCCTGAACTCTAGTCATCCTATAAAAGCAATTGAGTAAAATGAGTTAGACTCATAGTAAGTCTAAGTTGAAACAGAAATTATAGAAATGAACTGACTTTGATGAGGATAAATGGAGGTCAATGTGTGAGAGACAACAAACATGAAACAGAGGCTAAAGGTGCCTGGTGTATGTAGTTGGAGACTGTGCTGCTTGTTGTATGTTTTATATGTATGTGTCCCTTACTGCTGATGTCTGCGTTTCCTTCCTCTCCTTGCTAACATCATATTTCTTCTGGTTGCCTGTTTTTGGGGACCATTTGTTTACGCATGATCTTTGTGACAATTTGCCTTTAACTGAGTTCCCGTGCTTCAGATTGCATTTTTCCTGGAGTTCTCTTTCTTCTGATTTCTGATAGTGGTGGGACATCATTTTATATTGTATCTCAGCATGTTTTTGAGGCATTTGTTCTTCTGCTATCCTCTTACATCTAGTTATGAATATGTTGTTTTGGGAGGATTTTGGGGGGGTAAAGGTACAATTGCATGATATAGTACCATATGACTAACCTGACTCTTGTGGAAATGTTTTAGACAGATTTAGGTAAAGCAAATACATGACTTAGTCCCATTTTATAGTTAATAGCCTCCTAGGATCTTGAGCTGAAAAAGACATTAAAGATCTTTTAATCCAACACTCTTATTTTATAGATGAGAAGCTGAGACCAAAAAATTGAAGTGACTTGTTCAATGTCAGACAGCTTCAAGTCAAACCTAGGTTCTCTGACTATAAATTTGGTTAGCACCCCAACACAGTAACAATACCTCTACTTAAAGGTCTCATGTGGTTCTTTGGATGTGAGAATTGCTAAGATATGGAGCTCTGAAAACAACTTCAGATGATACTTTCAATAGCTGCACCTCACAAAGAATCCCATCTTATTGTCCCCCATGCCAGGCAGAGCTACACAGAAATACATTAAACATTTGAGGACTATCCAAATACCACAATCAGACTGGTCCAGTCTACTGAGCTACTGCTGTGAAATCCTTGCGAGTAAGATTTCTTGGACTAGGAATTTGTGGGAATTTTAGTGTCCATTTCCAGTGCCCACTTTCACAGGTGCTACAACCCCATCTACTGAAGACCAAGAAAAGGAAGTTTCTATCACCAAATGGTATCAAATGGTTCAATTTCAGAACCTGACATATTTATCAATGTAAATGATCTTAAAGAAAAGGCAATACCAAGTGCATTACCACTATAAAAACTTATGTGAAATAACTTAACTAACGTCACACAAGTAGTAAGTAGACCAGCTGAGATTTGAACCCAGGACCATTAAGAAAAGCAAGTTGCGTATTTCCCACATTCTGACCCAGTTTTTGTATAATGGCATTTTGCCATCAAGGCTTTGCCATTTTATGCATCAAATGTATCAATCAGCACCATATTAATAGGAACCATAAGGTAGAATGTATATCTTGAGGTGGGGAAAGCATGATAAGTTATATCGACTGAAGACCTAAAGAAAGAGTAGGATGAGGGGCCAGATCTAAGACTTCAATGTCATCAGAAACTCAGGATTAAAGAAAACCCCTCTACCAATGCTAGGTGGCCCCATCTCTACAACTTACCATCTTGGATTCTAAGATTATAGACTTTTTAAGTTACCTAGAGAACTGAGAGGCTCCATGATTTGCCCAGGTCAAACAATCAGTATGTGTTAGGGGTAGGGCTTAAATCTATATCTTCCTAGGTTTTCTAACCCCTACAACACATTACTTCTGATGGCTTAAAGAACATGGATAGACCCAGTATTAACTAGGATCAATATGTTGCTGCATTAATACAGTAGCAAAAAAAATACAAAATTTATTTTCCTTTAATGTGGCAACAACTAATAATTCCTACCTGCACTTAGGATTCAGTGAATACTTTCCTGCCCCAGCTTAATTGTTTTATCCCCATTTTATAGGAAGTAAACTGAGGCTCTCAGAAAAATTAAGTGTTTTACTTCCTGATGGTCACACAGATGGTAAATATCAGTGCCAACACTTGAGCTCATATCTTCTAACTGCAAGACCAACACAAAGTTCACAAGGAGGAAGATTATTTCATTCCTTGTATTGGTATCCCACTGCCTCTTCTCTTTAGGCCAGAGCCTGACACTTCCTGGGTACTTAATAAGGCTTGTTAGTTAATTAATGAATACTACATCTCTCTCAATTTTAAGTTAGTCACTCAGCAAATTTATTGTGGAGCTACATTTTTTTAAATAACGTTTTTTAAACTATAGACAGTACAAAAAGCCATTAAGAAATATATAATCTCCTAGAGATGATAAGGTGTGTTCACAATTAACTACAATATAAGGCAGTGTATGCTGTATTACTTATAAATGGGACAAAAACGTAGTTCGAAAGTGGGAGAGAGAGATGCTGGCTGCCAGAGGGAGGGGCATAGAGTAGAAATCAAGGAAAGCTTCATGATAGAAAAGAAAGGATCTCTCCTGGGTCCTAAAGAATGGGTAGGATTTCAAAGGGCTTGAATGGGCAGAGCTATAAGTACAAACTGGCACCTGGGGCAATTTCAGTTGAGGTATATTTATGTTAGGGGAGAGGAAGGAGAGAGAGACAGAGAGAGAGACAGAGAGACAGAGACAGAGAGACAGAGAGACAGAGACAGAGACAGAGACGGGGGGGGAGGGGAAGAAGCAGTCATTCTGGGCCCTCTTCCTACACCACCACCCTCCCCCAGCTTTACCATCTCAGGATTCTGCTTCCTCATCTTCTGTATGGATCCACCTTTGTCCAAAACCCCAAACTGGGAAGACAGGAAGTGCAAGCATGGTGCTTTCCAAATGAACATAGGCAATGTCCCAGCTACCCTACCCTAGTTATGGCTCTAGGAATGAGGAGTGAGGGAATTCCATGAAGAGAAAATGGCACAGGAAGACACAAGGCATGTTCACAGAACAGCTATGTAAACTACATTGGCTGACCCACTGGGTTTTTCCTAGAAGGGTAGTGAAGCTAAAGAGTGAAAGATAGTCTGGGCCCAACTGTGTAGGGCATATAATTCTGAGTTAGAGAATTTGATGTTCCTTTATTAATGGCAATAATAAATTTGCATAAGGTTTAAGGATGCATAGATGACTTAACACAGCTACTTTCTGTGCTGTGATTTCTATATGAAGACTTATAACAAGGAAAGAAGCTAAGAGGAAGAAGCCGAGTAGAAAATAAAAGTGATATCCCATATGACAAAATAGAAATGAGATAATTTCCTCCCCCAAATAGGCATTTCTTGAATTTAATTTCACAGTGTTGGATCTTAAGAAATACAATAGCTCAAATGCCATTTGTTCAGTAAATAAAGAATCCTAGAAGCATCGGAAGATTGCCAATAAAATGTTTGCTTCTGAATATGCGGGGGATGGGCAGGAATGACATCTGAACATTGTTGCTAGCGGTAATGGAAACCTTAACTGAAAAACATAATTAACTGGGTCACACAAAATGAGTTTTTAAGAGGTCAGGAGTTGCACCATGTACTTCTGGTCCACCTTGACTGTAATCAACCCATTCAATTCAGGACAGATTTTAAGCCCCAAATAAAAGCACAAGGGTAAAACTTTCATTAGTTATTAATTCTAATTAGCTCTGCATGGAAAGATAGACTGTCAGATAATATGAAAAAGCTCTGGGACTCAAGAGCTATTCAGTATTCCAGGATATATTATAAATATCTTATAATGACAAAGAAAAGGAGTGAGGTTTTTCTCCTGGCAAGGTTAACTGTGTGAACCTTTACTGGGACAACGGAGCAGAAATCACCCCGCCTTTGTTGTAGGTGTTTTGTTTGCTTGTTTTTACCATCTCCTTTCAGATAGAAGGCAATATTTGCATTTCCTAGTTTTATAATTCCTTAACAGTTAAATAGTTCATGTCAAAAAGAGAAGGCCCGTGTTATTTGACAATGAGCTCAATATTAAATCAATATGGAAGCTCTTGCTGGACAGGTCTCATCAGGACCTACTGAGCCACCTATAGAGTCCGTATTAAAAGAGGGAGACTGAGAGACAGTAAGAAATAATGGATAGAGGCCCAGGCAGAGTCAGGAAAATCACTAGTGAAAGTATCACTGAATATCCAAGTGGATAAGCACCTGTCAAGGTTGAAGGAGAAGGGATTCCTGCTTTAATGAGGGGTCAGACTAGATAACCTCTATAATGTCCCTTCTGGTTAATATTCTAGAATTGGATGAAGAGCAGGAAAGATAGTGAGACAAAAGTAAACAATGAGAAGGAATGGGAAGGTAGAAAGAAAAGTCAAGAGACTTTCTAGGATTGCTTATCTCTATAAATCATGAGGTTGCTCCCCAACCCCAGTCCATCATGTATGGCTATTTGTTTGGTAGCAGATATTGGTTGAAGAAATTATACGCCCAAATGTAAGTACTGTGACTATTGACTTGTTCACTTGAGTGGTAACTTCAATTTTTTCCTGAATTATAAAAAATCTCTCTACCAAAGTTGCTTGCTCCTGATTCTCACTTTATTGTAATAGACACTGACCTTTCAAACCACTGGGAATGGGGAAGGGGATGCTAAATTATAGAATCTTGTTCCTCTGGTGCTCCTTAGCTGTCATCATGGAGGAAGTTTACAGTGGGAATCTGAAGGAAGTGAGCATGTTTCTAAGCATATGGTAATTATCTGCTATCTGTGCAAAAGACATAAAGTGTTGTTTACCGGATTAAAAAAAAAAAAAGAGCATCTGAGACAGGATTCCCTGGAGAGAGAGCAAGGGAGACTTGGCACACTAGCTGCTTTTCAGATGGCTTGTAATAGACCCTATAAATTTGGAATATGCTGTTATTAATCAGTAGAGATTGGAGACGGTTGGCACATAATGTCTCAGCTTCTATTGGGCAGGTGATTGCCTTGCCAGAGATGGTTGTGAGCTGTTCTTTTTTTTTTTTTAACTGCAATTGAATTATGCAAATAGATAATTTTGAGTTGAGGTTTTAAAGAGAAAAAATGGACAAAGCTATATAAAATGACCTTCTTAACTCTTTGGAGTCAATGGTGCATTTAATGGGAAAAGGAAAATTCACAATACCACAATGCAGAGAAAATGTGGTTTGGGAAGTGGCATGGCATTATTAGCCCTTCCTAAAGAGCCAAGCTCATCTAAGTGACTTCATTCTTTCAAGTGAGTTTAATTCAGCTTGAAGGGTCTCCATTTGTCTATAGTACTTCTTCCAATGTGTTTCTGACAAATTCCACCCCCTCTCCCTGCCTTCATCCCCTTAACAGGGGAAAGGAAAAGTGACATCCAGGTAAAGGTAGCAGCACCAACTCAGCTTTACTTAATTTCAGTATGTTAAATTATTCAGAAAAATTGCCAAGTCTCATTTTGAACAAACCTTCTTAACCCATGGCAGCATTTTAATAGTAAGATAATTCTGTTGTAAAATTAAGAACTGCCGTTTCTGCTACTTTAGTTCAAGGCTACTGTTGGCAAACCTCATTCTCTCTCCCTCTCTCTTGATAGATGATTGATAGACACATGTGTGTGTGTGAGTGTGCATGTATGCGTATGTGTGTGGGGGGGGGTTGGATGTGTGTTAAATCTGGGTTGGAAACAGGATATGTCAGCACTTGGAAGGAAGAGAGTTATTCTAGGCTCAAAGTTAAACCTTAATTCTACACTTAGATTTCATAGAATTTTATATGGTCACTATCTTTATGTATATGTAGACTATTTTTTTTCTCTCTGTAAATAAATTATCTATATTATTTATAAAAGATTTTTATAGCTTAGGGAGGTATACCACTCCAGGGATGGAGAGAAGTAAATTCTTTCCATGTTCTAAAGAATTATCAATTCTTTCTTTAAATCTACCTCTTCCACAATGCCTCCATTTCCCCCACACACCCATTTAAAACCTTGCTATTGGAAAAAATGCTGGGTTTAAGTAGATTTAAATCAATTCTATACTTGTATCATCAGCCAAATGTCAGTAGCAGGGGATAATCATAAGTATTGGCACTTATATAGTGCATCAAGGTTTAGAACATTACTACAACATCCCTATAAGAAAGGTATTGTTGTCCCATTTAACAGATAGTAAAAGAGGGGCTACAAGAATGTATATGTCTTGATTATGATTATAAAGCCAATAACTATCAGACAGAAATTAAAAGCCAATGTTCTTCACTTCAAGTTCAACCTCTCATGTTTAGCCCTCTGATACTCTTGCTTGGTCATTGGTACCCTCCTGGCTTGGCCTATTATTCTCCCTATTGCTGTCAGCACCATTACTTCAGCCTGGTATGGAGAAGGGAATTCAGAAAACACTAGATTCTGTGCTATTCCTCCTAATAATGTGGATAGTAAGACTTGTAGTAACCACAAAATAAATGGATCACATGGTTCCCTGTAACTCTTTGTGTCCATCCTTCCCAACCAGAGGTACTCTGAGTCTCTCCACAACTGCTAGGTATGGAAGAATGGGAGGAGCCCTGGTTAGGAGAGAAGGCTGTTAGCTGATGGATTTGGAAAAAAAAAAAGAATGAGAAGACAGCATTGCCAAGGACAAAGGATTTGACAATACTAGCTTAATATGTTTAATGAGAATCCTAGATATCCTTAGAGACAGCTGAGCAACCTTAGAGAGCATCTAGTCTGTCTTCCTCATAGGAGAAAATAAATGCCCATGGAAATAGTTGATTAGTGACAGAGTCCAAACTAGAAGCATAATTGCTTGACTCCTGCTGAAAGAAATTTTCACCTCTTGACCATACCATAAACTGGTTTCATTTTCCTCTCTTTGTAATGTCAACTCCTCAGTGAACCACCTTCTACTCTTGATTCCCTTATTTCCTTGTCCTATTGCTGTTTATGCCCTTACCCAACCTAAATCATGGAGTATCTGCCCCCTTCTCTCCTCATATGCTACTTCATGGAGCTAGACAAAGTCACCCAGCAGTGGAGAGTGAGTGACTGTGTCCACTATAAAATGTGTTATGAACTTCTCTGTTTAACGTTTACATAGCTTTTTACAACCTGGCCTCTGATTTCTTTCTTACATATTTCTTCCTTTCATGCACTCTATGATCCAGCCAGACTTGTTATTTCACATGCATACATGAATGTATAATATATCCACAAATAGTAGTGCATTGCCCCCCCAACCAAAGTTCTTTCATGGTCTCTATTCTCTTTCCTCTTTGCACTCTCTTATTATGGGACCTCATCAACTCTCATGAATTTAATTGTCATTTCTCTGCACATGACTCCCAAATACTCCCTGCAATCTAGCCCACATCCTTGTCTCTCTATTGGACATTTTGAGCTGAATGATCTAAAAGTTAAAATGAAAGATAAGTGGAAAGAGCACTGGCTCTAATGTCAGAGGGCCTCAGTTCCTCAATTCAAATCCCATCTCTCATATTCACTACTTCTGTAATTGTAGGCCAGTCACCTAACTTCCATAGGCCTGTGTTTTCTCATTTGTAAAAGGAAGCAGTTGAACTTAACAGCCATGAGATCTCTTGCTTATCCAGCACAATAAGCCTATATCCAAAAGTGATTTCACCTTTTCTCCCAAAATTAATCACTCTCCCAAATTTCCTTTTTCTTGTCCAGGACACTATTATTCTTCTATTCATTCTTGTTTACAATTTTGATTTCATCTTTAACTCTTTACTCTCAATTATCTCATATATCCTGTCTGTTGGATTTTTTCATTTCCAAATCCACAAAAATCTCATGAACATATCCTCTTCTTCCCACTAATACAGCTATTACCCTACTTCTGGCCCTTATAACCTTGTACTACCACAATAGTCACCTATCTGGTCTCCCCTCTATTCCAATTATTTCCCACAAAAACATTTTTTTCCTAAAAAGCACATCTGATAATGGTCACCCTAGTGTTCAATAAATTCCAGTGGCTCAGTATTATCTCCAGGACCAAATATGAACTTCTCTGTTTAACGTTTATAGCTTTTTACAACCTGGCCTCTGATTTCTTTCTTACATATTTCTTCCTTTCATGCACTCCATGATCCAGCCAGACTTGTTATTTCACATGCGTACAGTACCTCACCTCCCTTCTCTGAGTCTTTATACCAGCTGTGCCCCACATATAGTATGAACTCTCTCCCCACTTCCTCTTCTTGGAATTTCCTTTTCATTTCAAAACTCACCTCAATACCAGTGTCTTGAGGCAGCACAGTAACACAGAATCTTTTTGATTCCTCCAGCTGCTGGTATCCTCATGAGGTATGAAACTACCTTATATTCAAGTTGAATGGGTAGAGAACACAGAATAGTGGAAAGAAAGCCAGTCTTCAAGACAAGAAGACCTGGCGTCAAGACCTGCCTCTGATACATAATGACTGAGTTTCTTGGGACAAATCACTTTAACCTCTTTGTGCTCTATACAGCGCTCAAAGACTAGAACTTGCCTAGAGAAGTGTTAACCTATATTGGTAACATTTATATAGAACTTTCAGTGTGCCAGGCATTGTGCTGTACAAATATTAACTCATTTGATCCTCACAACAACCCTGAGAGGTAAGTGCTATTATTATCCTCATATTACAGAGAGAAAACTGAGTTAAACAGAGATGAAGTGACATGCCCAGGGTGACATTGCTAGTAAGTGTCTGAGGCTGGATTTGAACTCAGATCTTCCTGACTGCAGGTCCGATGCTTTATCTGCTGTCCTACTCAGCAGAGGTTCCCTATTAGAATGAAATCACAGATTCAGTCTCCAGTCCTATATATTTTAAATATATATGTATTTGTGCATGTTGTCTCCCCCATTAGAATATAAATTTCGTGAGGGCATGGATGATTTCACTTTGTCTTTTCATCCCTAGGACTCAGCATATCTACCTAGTAGATACTTAAAATTTGTTGATCAAATATTGTGCCAAGTACCATGTTTGCTGATTTATTGATTAATTAATTATGCATTCCATGATTTCTATTTTCCTCAGAAACTCAGGAGGACAGAGCAGCGGAACTCATATAGTATAATCCTGACCTGGTCGAAAAATCCCTCTAAAACATTCATAGAAAGTAGTTGTTCAGCTTTTGCTTGGTGACCCCCAGTAAGGAGAACCCATTACCATCCAAAGTAGCCCATCATACTTTTGTACATCACTAATTATTAGGAAACGATTTTTTTATGTCAAGACTGAATCTACCTCTTTACATTGCTCAGAGTTTTGAACTCATCTTTGCTTTCAGAAAGTCCCTCTCCCTCCTTTTTTTTCCTACAGGCTAAAAAAAGTCAGGGTAGACATGACCTTTAACATTTAAAAAGCTCCTGAGTAATTCTAAGACCTTGTTAGACACTTACAGTAAAATACGATTTTTAAAAAATTCACTGGCAATTTAGTTGACAATATAGCTATTTCTGTGTTATTTTGGAGTAGATTATTAAGCCTAACGAAGTTTTTTTTTTCTCTTTAAAAGTAGCTCTTGAATGTGCCCCTAAACATCTTGACATAAAAATTTTTATGAGCTTTTAAAAAAACACCTTAGTCTATAAAAGTCAATGACTCACAAGCTAAAACTTATCTAAGGAAACCTTGACCGTAGAGACAATAACAGCTTTGAAGGAAGCTATTAAAGTCCCCTGGGTCAGTGAGCTGCTCATTGAAAAGGTTTCAGGGAGGTTTGATGGGGGAAAAAAAAGACTCCAAGAATCCTGAAGGATCTATGCCTGACTTCTCTACCAAGAACTTCCATTTTAATGGCTCACTAATAATTCTCCAATTACATATTTACCCAATCCAGTGAATATGGCACCTTTTCTAAACTTCTTAATGAATTTTTTCTTCTTTCATGCATGCAGTCTGTCAGACTAGTGATCCTTTCCTTCAGAGGCATCTGCGCTGACATTAGACAGCAGGAAATTCAGAGTTGGCCTTGCTATCAACCACACCAAAAGGTTTTGTTCAATTATCTCAATATAAAAAATTCAATAAACTTTTTTTTTATAAAAGCACCTGATATGCAGATTGCTTACCAGTTCAGGGAGAAGGGAAAAGAGGAAGGGAGGGAAAGAGTTAGAAGTTAATTTTTAAAAAAGGTAAAAAATTGTTTTTACATGGAGTTGTGGGGGAAACAAAATATTATTTAAAAAGTGATATGTGCAAGGCACAGGTCCAGGCAATGGGATTCCAAAGATGAAAAATGACAGAATATTTACACTGAGGGAATTTATAATATAACCATGAGGGAAGGTGGGGATGAAAGGTCATAATGAAATATCACAATTGACAACATCAATTCCTCCTTCTCCCAGGAAATTTTTGCTTAATCAATGAACCAGACAGTCAAAAAGTATTTGATAAGCTCTTACTACAGTGCCAGATAGGCACTGTAGTAAGTGATAAAGACACAAGGGAAGGTATAAACAGATTCTGCCCTCAAGGAGGTCACATTCTAATGCATGTGACAAACGTAAATATCTACACATGAGATAAACACAAAAGAAATGGAAGGTAATATCAGAGGGAAGGCACCAAGAAAGATGGTGAAGAGAAAGATGCATAGTGAGCCTACAGCAGAGTCTTGGTGAACATTAATTGTTGAAGGGCATGATCTGGATAGTGAACCAGCAAAGGAAAGTTTGTGGGTGCATTGATATGAATACTGAAGTTAATAATGAATTTTAGTATAAGAATGGGAGTTGGGGAGGAGGGAAAGACAGTAAGCCTGGTATTGAACTCAAGATAGGAGGGAGGATGAGATTGGTACAATTATTTAAATTAAGAATTAAAGACTATGCAATTATTAAGACTGACATTGTGCCAGGCACTCTTCTAAGAACTGGGTATACAAAAAGAAAAAAAAAATGAACTAATCTTTGCCTTCAAAGAAACTACATTCTATCACAGGAGATAAAATGTACAAACATATGTATACATGAAATACAGTTATCCCTTCCACATCATGATTTTCCTCACCATGGTTTCAATATATCATAAGTCAGCATAAGAAATTGAATGGGAATGTGGTGGTGGCAGGGGGGTGGGGGAAGTTTTATAGAAGCTGCAGACAACACACAAAGGCTACCACATGACACAGAAAAAGTTTAGAAACTCAGAAATGCATAAAATACGTGCATAGTATGATATAATATCAACCCAAATTTTCTAATAATGTACTTTAAACACCCTCTAAAAGAAAAAGGAAAAATTCGGACTTCTTCTCTGGTATGAAGAGAGGGACAAAAAACTTGACATGGATTTTCCAGATTATGATGGTGCTGCATCCCTAACTCCCCAATTTGGAAGGGATAACTGTACATGCAAAACAAAGACAAGATGTTTTGGTTTTTTTTCAAGGCTGGAGATCATGAAATACACTGTGTAGAAGGAACTGTTTGAGTTCTTTGTAAGAAAGCAAAAATTTTAAGAGAAGAAGGTGGGAGATGAATGCATTCTATTCCAGACTGGACAGGCGGGGACAAATTGTGCATAGGTATAGAGATGAAAGATGGAAAGTTTTATGTGAAGAACACTGAGAAGCTCAGTTGATTTGAGTAGGAATGATATAGAAGAAGCTTAAAGGAGTAGTTTTAAGCAGGTTGTAAAGGGGTTTAAGTGTCAGAAGAAGACATTTGTCTTTTTGTCCTAGAGGCACTAGGGAGCCACTGGAGTTTATTGAGCAGGACCATTTTAGTTAGTGAATGGGGTATGACTTTTACACCTCATTTTTCCTAATGAGATGACATCACAGTACATCCTGGAAATTCTCAGGTCTTGGGCTGTTGAAGGGTCAATATATCAAGGGGCTTTTGATCTTCTATATTTGAATATTCTGTTCAGTGATGCAGATTTCAGCCTATCAGTGTCTGCCTAGACTTGTTCATATCTTCACCTAAATTAGGGGTTGTGGGAGTGTAACACAGCTAAATTGTCAGTGACATAGTTGATTTGAAGTTGTAAGCCATTCTAAGTACCAGTTTTGTGGACCATTAATCAGGTCAACTATTTCATCATTAAGTTATAGAAACATGGTCTTTCTTTTTCAGACCAAGGAAAGCTCCACATAGTTTGGCTCTCCATCACATATGCATATACACACAAACATACAACCATGTTCAATGACAATATAATAAAGCAAATAGTTTTGCCTACGAACCACTTGTTTCTAGCCTTAATTGATTAAGCTATATTCTATTTCCACAAAATAATCATTCAAATCCTTGGGGTTCACCAACTCCCTGACTTAAAAAATGACTTTACCTAGACCTATAAACTGCCCAGCACTCTCAGCTAGCCCTCCAACAACCTTCCACTCTGAAACAGCTACTGTGGAAATCCTAGTGAAAAGCAGTGGAGTGTTCTGAGAATCTGGGGGATTAGAAGAAAGAAGTCGTAAGTGAAAAGCTGAAACAACACAGTAGTGGAAGCTGCTTACACAGATTCCCAGGCAAAGACCACCTACCTACTTGATTAATTTGCTACCTCATATAATTTTTTCCAAACCTATTTTAAATTTTTTTCATTTATTATACTATTTGAATTTCTCACATTTAGAGAATTATTTGGGTAAACATCCATATTTGAAAGTGTTTTTTTTTAGATGAGAGAGAAACTGAATATATTATTTCATTAGTATAAGGACTTTCTCAATGTGAAAACTTCCCCTATAAATGCAAGTCAGCAGTTTCAATTGTAATTTACAGTCTTAAAGAGTTAACTATAAACTGAAAGGTCAGATGACTCGCCTAGGGTCACATAGTCAGCATGTGACAGAGTGAAAACATGAATTCAGGACTTCCTGGCTTTCAAACTAGCTTTCTGCTGCCTCTCTATACTTCAAAATATATACATACATACATACATACATACATATATACATATATATATATATATATATATATATATATATATATATATATATATATATATAGCCCTAGCCCTAGCCCTAATTCTAGCCCTAACCCTAGCCCTAACCCTGCACCCCAGCCCCTTTTCTTATACTTAATAATAATATATATATATAAATGTCTCTAGCAAGCTTGAGGAGCCCTCATTTATTTGCAGTAGCATTAATCAGATCATTAACACATCTTTCTGAAGACAGATCATGGAATCATGTGCAGGAGGGAGTACATAAGTTTTGATTGGGACAGGAAAATGTCTCTAGAGGGAGGATGTTCTACATTAAACATGGCCTACAGGGCTGAATGCTGCCTGAACCGGATTAAAATATAATTGGGAAACCTTTAACAAAATAAATGAAAGATACAATAAAATGTAGATAATGTTAATATGTGATTTTCTAAGTCTGTATATATTCATAGGGTATATAATGTGTTCAGGGAGGACTAGCACCTCTGGAAGGGCTTGCTAAACCCTTTTCAGGGCTGCTCATCCACCTTTAGTGTTCACCTGTCTACCTAAGTGTGGCTCTAAGAAGCTGTAGCATGCACAGCAGTCACACCTAGGTAAAACTTCCATGGCAGATTGGCTAAACCAGGTTTAGGGTAACCAAGAGGCTTCCAACATATCAGTGAGTTAGAAGATGTCTACCCCAAGAATGTAAAGACTTTCCCTGGTGGTATAAACAGATGAGAACAATATGATCCAATATCCCTGAAGGTGTAATATCACTGGTCTTCTTCAAAAACAAAGGATGAACAACAATACCCATAGGAATACTTGTGTACAGTTGAAATATTTCTATTTGAGTTTGACACTGCTGTTCTACAGGATGGACTAGGGAAGCATGAGGTACTAGGTACCTAGGGAGTTAAAAAAAAAAAAGCATGACTATATGATGAAATGGGAAAAGGATGCAAAAAGAGTGTTAGGAGGATGCCACAGACCAGATTTAAGTTTTTCAAAATGTTGATGAAGACTCATCAGAGGTGCTAGTCCTCCTTGAATATACCCTCATATACCCTATGGGTATATATTGAGTTAGAAAATCATATATTAGCATTATTTACATTTTCTTGTATCTTTTATTTATTTTATTAAATGTTTCCCAATTACATTTTAATCAGGTTCAACAAGCATTCAGCCCTGTAAGCAACATGTCTGGTATTTCTACTCTAGAACATCCTCCCTCTAGAGACATCTCCCTGTCCTGTTCCCAAATCAAAATTTACATATTCCCCCTTGCAAATGATTTCACGAATGAAACAGATGAGAAGATTTTCATATTTTTTCTTTCCTTTATTATTTTTTTCTTCTCCTTCCCTTCTACTAAATAACATCAGCTGCTCCCAGAAACCAGAAATTAGGCTAGGAAGGAGGTTACCAGAGGAACCCTTGAAATCTTGAGACCTTCACCTTTACAGAATCTGCTCCACACAAGCAAATGATATGGAACAAGCCATTAGCCAACTCATTACATGACCACACAATATTTTGTGAGTAGGCTACTTGGCAGCATCTTCTATGCACATTACTTTATCCAAATGCTTTAAAAAGAATAGCAAATGTATTTAAACTAGATGTAGGCATTTTAACCATTTCACTACTGCAAGGATCTGTGATTTTCTTGGTATTGACATCGTTTCTACTGATAGAGTTTTAAAATTCGCTATGACTGGGAATTTCATTATCCTGAGAGCAATATAATGAGAAGTCTCTCAAAATTTAGTGATGCTAATCCTCAGACAAGAGACATCAGAGTCCATCAGCATGATTGTATTCTGAATCTTTCCCAGTGTTGCAGGACCTGGAAGGTCTGAACTCTGGGCAAAGTTTTTTTAGAAATATAGGTCAGCTATGAGTAGGAATTTAGTGGAGAGTTTCAACATAGTATAATATCAACATTTTTTGGTAGCTTAACTATGTAAGATTTCTGAACTTCAAATCAGGAAGACCTGTATTCAAATCTTGTTGGGGATATCCATTACCTCTATGCCCCTTGACAACTCACTTCACTCTGAGCCTCAGTTTCCTCATCTGTAAAATGTGATTATAATAGCATACAGCTGAAGGAATTATGGGGATCAAACAAGATAATAACTATAGAGCACCTAACAAACTTTTAAAAACATGACAGTGTTGTTGAGAAGCAAACAGTGTTAATGAGTCAGAGGTCATGAGTTTATTACTCACTTAAGTTTTATTTTGTCCCAACACTATAATAATAGCTAACATTTATGCACTGCTTTAATGTTTGCAAAGTATAAAATGGTTTACAAATATTTTCTCATTTGATTCTCTCAACAACATTGAGAAACAGGTGATATTATTATTTCCCATTTTACAGATGAAGAAACCAAGGCAAGCAGAGGATAAGTTACTTACCCAGGATCACATAGCTAGTAAATATCTGAGGTTGGATTTGGACTCAGGTCTTTCCGACTCCAGCTCCAGCATTCTGTCCATTGTAACACCTAGTTGGCTTTAAAATTGAGCTACTAATTCCATACACTGTTTTGGAGTGTATGTTTGTCATTAGTCACCAGTAGAGCCAGACAAGAAAGTGTTTAGTTTGACCCAACTTTATTTGTATACGTCTCAGTTACTAAAACCACTTATCCTCTTAAAGTTATCCTGTTATCTTCATACCCAAAGTACAATATACCACCATTATAATATTGGTAATGATACAACATTAAAATTAATTATAATGAACATTACAAACTGAAATTGTATGTGCATGTTACCTATGCAAAGTGACCTTTAATGTGAATTAAGGGACAAATCATTCTAAAGCGGTTGGGCAGTCAACCAAGACATCAGACAACAAGGTGTCTAAAGCCATAATTAAGGGAGCATGGAGGATGAATTAGATCAGGAAAAAAACAACATTCATACAGTGACCTTCCAGGGCACTAAGAGCTCAGATTTCTGGAAATAAGTCTGATCCTTGGAAAGAAGTGAGAAATGAATAAGGCACGGTTGCGGATAACATTTTTAGCGTTGTTTGAAAAATGTTTGTGAATAACAAGAAAAGTAGATTGTATGTTACCTCAACTTTCTTTTCATAAACAAAGAATTTTAGATTCAATTTTACAAGTTAAAATAATAAAAGGAAAAAACAAGATGTGAAGTTGAGTCCTTTGAGGGAGAATGGAATAAATCTAACTCAGTTTTATTCTTTAACCTTTTTTTGTTTTGCTTCCATCCACTCCCAAGAGATATCCACATTTCTCTTTTCTCTACATACTGTCTTTTGTTCTGTATCCTGGCACATATATTTTTATTGTTTTTGTGATTTCTGATTTTATAAATTTTCTGAATTCTGATTAAGATTATTATTTTACTCTATTTATATCATCTTTATGATGCTACATTTAAATTTTGATTTAATTAACCAGATAATCAGAAGTTTAAATCCTACCCTACTTTCTCTTTCTCCAAGAAAAATTACAAGAAAACAAGTGAATATTAGTGTTTATTAAGAATAAAAAGCTATCTCTAGGATGGAATCTAGATTCAGTAAACATTTAGCTCCATCTCCCAGACGTTTTGCATATGTCATATGCAAATACATCTGTGATCTCAATGATATGACTGTTCCCTCCAACAAAACATATTGAAACTCAAACTCCATCTTCCCATAGAGTGTGACTCTATCCATGTCCTCCCATGAATTTACAGCAGAGGGTCCACACAATGGGGTTAGGGACTCCTCACATTCCCCTTACATGCTGAGGATCAGTCAACAGACACTAACCAAGTGCATCCCATATGCCAAGCATTATGCCAGGCACCAGGGATACCAACAGAGTATCCAAGTGACCCACTTGTTACTCCTTGCTTTTTCCACAAATCTAATTCACCTTCTTTTTCACTCACACATGTCCTTGGTGGCATTTTTGTTTTTTTACTGTTGTTTTTACATATGGTAATGAAACCGAACTACATTCACCACTAGGAATACAGCCTCCATCACTATCTTTGAGATAATAATCACAAGAGATCATTAACAAAGAAATTTCCACACCTGGACAATGTCTAGTTAGTTTCTGGAGGTGAATAAAGAAACCCTAACAGCTCCTTCTGTCACAAAAGGAATTCACTATTAATGTGTACTGCACCATAGGTTTCTAGGGATTGTCTTTCCATACCCTGATTCTCTAGTAATTCAACAAATATCCACTCATTAAAAAATATTTATTAAAGCCTATTATGATGCCAAACACTCTGCTAGTCATGAGTGATAAAAATTTTAAGAAGGGGAAGTGAAAAGAGAATGCCTTCCAAGCCGGTGCAAAAGTGTCCAGACAGCAGATGAAATTTCAAGTATTAGAGAATACCAGGAGTTGCACCTGGTGTCCACATTTCACTACGGTGTCTTTTTGTCCTTGTTCAGTTCTTGACATTTAAGGTTTAACATCACCTGAGAAAGATCCCAGCCTCCAGGTCTGTTGTCACCCTAGTTCATGTGGTCACAGTTAACATTACTACTTCCTCCAATAACTGATGTTCATCAATGTTTGCACAGGCCATACTATTGTTTACCACTTTATGAAAGAAGAGAGTAGCAAGGACCACTCCCCACTCCCCTACCAATGTAACCACAGAATTATTTTTTCACTATTCTTTGAAGGAAGTACACCAAAACCTAAAGTCGCAGTAAGGGAGAAAACATATGTAGACCTCTCTTAGGTTCCTTCTATAGTAATCTAAGGTAGGGAATAGATACTCTAACTTTCCTTTGACTCAGGGTACTAGAGATATGACTAAATTAGAGCCACATGGATTTTTCCCTTTGGGAAAGAAATCTAGAGAACAACAAAAATGATAGCTTTGATCAACCTCTCTCTCCTTTCAGCAACCTAAAAATATGAGGGTGTCCCAATCCCAACCTTAAGAAGAGAAAATACATTTTATGAACACATTTTATTTCTACAATGCCTACATTTCCCCATTTATATCTTCTCTCTCCTTCCAGATGACCATTATAACAATGGAGTTTATAACATCAATGATGGTTTGCTATGGATTATTTTTGCTTTCTCAAAGGGTATTCAACATAAGTTAAGTTGCTAGAGAGGTGAGTTGCAGGTAGTTGAGGTGTTACAGCTGTTGTGATACTTCAACTTAGAATAAACCAGATGCTTGGTCCCGTATTCTGTGGATACATATCAAGAAACCTGAGTAATTTCTTTGTTCTTCAGGTTGTTATTATTTGGATCCACATTTGGAATTGATATCTGTTACTTCACTTCTGGAGAAACTTATTCCATGTTCCTTATTCTTAAAAAAGAGCAATGGTTTAAGCAAACGTTTTCATAAATTATCTTTTTCTACAGTTTTAACATTTATTTTAAAAGAAAATTCACTACTGATAACATTCAAAATACACAATCTTGGTTTCTGGCATTTAGGGTGACCAGCAATGCTGTTTCTTGTTTACATTAAGAGCATACAACAAATAATTTAGGAACCATTTGGAAGCATGCTAAGTATGGGCTATTTAAACTGTCAAGGATGCTCCAATTATGGTAAACATCCCTTTGAATATTCAGCTGTGAAAACAAGCAAAGCTTCTTTCCACTGGAGATCAGAATTGTGCTTAGGTGGCTTCTTTTTAAGTAACTGCTGCTTGTAAATGTATGATTCATTTTCATGAAACTATTATGAGTGTTTTCTACAAAATGAAAAGGTTTTCATTAGCAATGATGTTTACAAAAACTCAATTTATAATTTGGTTTGCAGTTTCATTTATACTATATGGTATATAAGTGTAATGGTAATTAATTTGAATTCAAAGACCCCTTTTTGTATTGGCAAGTAAGCAGATACTTAGCCCTTGGTAACTAATTAAACCTCTGTGAAAGAAACAGAAGGTATGAACTCCTGTCTCCTGTTGCTGACATAACAGGAAGGGGTTGGCTGAAACAGGAAGCTAATGCTGCGTGCGTACAAGAAAAGCCCCAGAGAGGCATGGTCAGAATTTCTTGGAACAAGAATCTGGTGGCAGAATCTGTTCTGCTGGGTAGAGAGAGAGAGTTTCTCTCAGCAGCATCTGAAGGCTAGGCTGCTATTGCTGGACTGAGAATTGAGAAGAGGAATGAGAATTGAGAACTGAGTCAGAATTTTCTCTGGACAAGAATTGTGCTGAAGAGGAAAGTTCTTCCCTCCCCCCTCCCCCTGCCCCCCATGGCTGAAGAAACAAATTTGATTTTGAAAATCTGGGAGGAATGATTTTGATTCTGGAAGCCAGCTGAGAAATCTTCTGGGTCCTAGGGCCAGCCAAACTGCCAGAGGACTGAGGAAGCATGGCTGTGGTGCTGGTATCCTGTCTGTCTGTTTTGATGTTTTGCCAGACTCTTCTGCTGGTGAAGGACAGCTGTTGTTGGAGAGATCCTGCAACCTTGCTGTTGGCTCAGAAGCCCTGAAGAAGGATTTTCTTGTTGTACATTTACAGAAATACTGGAAGAGGGTCTTGCTGATGTTTTCAGGGGTCCTGAGACTGTTATGCACGCAAAGAGTGAATTGATGAGGACACTGGCAATGTATATTGTGGCTTTGTTAAGCTTTGTCTCCCCAGGAACAGAGATTGCTGAGAACTTGCCTTGGGTCAAGATGAAGAAAAGACCTTTCCTTGGGTACTGAATGCTGTGATGATAACATGGTTTACTAGTGACCTAGGGGTGGAGGGTTTGTGTATTTTCTAATGATTGTACTTAGTGATTAATGATACTTAGTAATTGATTGCTGAATAAGGGCTGATTGAGTTAATTTAGTGTGCCCCATGAGTGGAAGACTTTGACTATTGTACTTTGAGATCGTTTTTCTTTGTTCTAAATATTGTGACCCTTTTGGTGAAAACTATGTGGCCATTTTAATGATAAGCTGTTGCAAATACTATATTGTGATTTTCTGTGATAAATTGTAATATCGTGAACGTTGCACCTTGATTTTCTATGAATGTTTTGCTTTGATTTGTTATAGAATAAATAGAGTGTTCACTATACTGTGTAATCAGAACCTTAAAAGCTGTTCACAGTAGCATTCTTCTGGAAAGCTGAATTACAATAAGTATCAAATTTGAGTGCCCTCATACGCCTTTAAAAAAGCACCTAAATGAAGCATATGGCTCTAGATCAGTAACCATACCATTGTGGTCATAGGGGATATTAAGATCATTCTTATATAATCCTTTGGTATATTCTTGCCACCTCTTCTTAATCCCTTCTGCCTCTAGTAATTCCTACTAGTTTTGTACATAATGCTAATTTTTACATGAAACTTTCCTCTGATAATTCTAATTTCTTGAAGAGATCTCTTATCTTTCCCATCCTTTTATCTTCTCCTGTTTTATTGCATTGCTCATTTAAAAAAACATATCTTCTTGCTATTCTCTGGAATTCTGCATTCAATTGGATATATGTTTCCCTTTCCCTTTCTTTCTTTCCTCAACTACTTCTAAAGCCTTATCAGACAGTTATGTTATTTTGTTTTGATTCACTCTTCTTTTTTTTTTAGAATGTTTATTTGTTGCACCTTCCTCTAAAGTGTTGTAAACCTCTGTCCATAGTGCTTCAGGCAATCTATCTACCAAATCTAACCCCTTAAATCTATTCATCGCCTCAATTTATACACACACACACACACACAATGTTATTTAAGTTATACTATAATGTCTGATGGTTTTCCCTTTCTTCAATTTAAGTCTGAATTTTTCAATGAGAAGTTCATGATCTGATCCACAGGCAGCTCCAGGTCTTGTTTTAACTGTCTATATCAGTGGTTCTCAACCTTCCTAATGCCGCGACCCTTTAATACAATTCCTCATGTTGTGGTGACCCCCAACCATAAAATTATTTTTGTTGCTACTTCATAACTGTAATTTCACTACTATTATGAATCGTAATGTAAATATCTGATATGCAGGATATATTTTCATTGTTACAAATTGAATATAACCCACAGGTTGAGAACTGCTGGTCTATGTAGAGCTTCTCCACCTTTGGCTGCAGACTATATAATCAAGGTGATTTCTTTATTGACCCATCTGGTGATATCCAAATGTAGAGTATCTTTTTGGGTTGCTACAAAGAGTGTTTGTTATGACCAGTTCATAGAATTTCTATTCTGCATTAAATTTATGCATCAGTTCCAATTACCCAGAGCATAACAAAGAGATCCTACTTATAATACACAAACAGTAACTCAATAATTATTATGTAGCATTTAATTCAATGACTGGTTCAACATTAATGGCCAATTCAAAGGTACATTCATGAAAACCATGCCTTCAAAATAAATGTTAGTTGGGAAAATTATGATTTTTTTTTTCACAAATATACCTATTACAAAGTCATTCACAAAATTTCTCTATTTCACTGCGGTAAAATTGTTGCAATTGATGTTTTTGTTGTCATTGCTTTAGGAGGGGGCAAATACATAGTTATCAGGGACTTGAAAAATAAAAACATCACTAGCTCTCACAACGTTTCTCATAGTTTCTACATAAATATTGGGCAATCTATATTCTACAAAATTTGCTCGGTTGGGTGATTGGACAATAATAAAGTTATTTCAAAAGATCAGTGCTTTTTCAAATGATAGCAAAGAGAAATGGTAAGGTTTGATGACTGAAATTTCAGAAATGTATGTGTGACTCTATTGAGAACTTTTCTACTGTATTTGTGTATGGGCAATGTTCTGTAATGTGTTACTGAATAACCTGCATTCATTAGACCAGTTATAAGTTGAGCTATAACTAGAAAGTTTTACATTTGAAGAAAGTACTTTAAACTGCACAGAGGGCAAGAAATGCAGGTGTGTTCACTCCATGATGGGTAGAAAGTGATCCTGGGATATAAGTATGAGATTATTTGGGGGAGACTAACAGAGGGAGTGCCAAATTAGGGGGGATAATCTCAGCAGGCTGGTGAGTAACTTCCTATTTTAACTAATTATTCTTGCCAAGGAGGTACTAAACCCTATTACTAATGAACTACAAGGGCTGTCATTGTACCCTGTGATAAAGCTGTGCTTGCCCTCCTTTGTTACGATTCTGGTTATAAGAAGCATTCCATTAGAATAACTAAATATTTTGCAAAAAACAAATATAGTGTTGAGCTTTCGGGGAGAAGAGATAAAAAAAACTGGTAAAGCACAAAACCAAAAAGAAGGAAGGGCCCCGAGAGCCCATTTAGTTCAACTATAAAATTAGTTATTGGACAGAGAATTAGTGGGTCAACTTGGCTATATTTTTTTTACTACATGCTCATATGGGAGTCTAATCTCTCACATCTGTCCTAAAATATTCACAAGGTAGAGAATGACAAAGAGAAGGGAGGGTATCAGAGTTGAGTATGGCTATGATAGCCTATTAATATGTAACTTAGTGCTATATAAATCAAGGTAGGTACTGGTTGTTTCATAATGGAGCTCACTTTCTAAGAAAGGCAAAATTCATCTCTTCGTCTATTGATTCAACACTTATTGTATATTTGCTGTATGCCAGGCACTGTGCTCAGCATAAGGAATATAAAGAAAAAAAGACCTGCCTTCATGGAGCTTATATTCAAGTATAATGCATATGTGGGATGTATATATATGAAATCAAAGATTTTATGAACTTGCCAGTTTGGGTAGTCCTATATAAAAAATTTGATTTAATGTAAAATGAATTTTGATATGAATGAACATACAAAAAGCAATAAAACACCAAAAGAAAAATTTTCAACATCCAGAACAAGTGCGAATATATGATTTGTATACTAGAAGAAGTGAGAGATAGTTCCACAGTGGAAAGTCAAAGGTAAATGCCATTGTATATCAATGATGAAAGGTGGAATTCTGAGCAATTCAAGAAAAATGGGGCTTGATATAAACTAGAAATACATTGTCCTTTACACAATTCCTGCAGTGTGGTAGTGGATAGGTAGCTGTCATCAAAGTCAAGAACATCTGGGTCCACTTCTCTTTTCTGATGCATAACTATGTGACCCTAGGAAAGTCATTTAATCTCACACTGCTCTAGGCAACTCTATAAGACTATAAACTACAGAAAGGTGCTCAATTGAATTAGTAGAAGGAATTTCCTCACCCAAAACTTGACTATACACTTAAATAACAAGTCCAGTCCCTGTCTCATCCCAGAACAATTACAATAATATTTTTTGTAGCACATTATGGAAAGAGTACCAACTTTGTGTTAAGAAAGAGCTTCAGTTTAAATCTTGTTTTAGGTATTTAGTAGTTTGTGACATTGAGCAAGATACAAACTATTCTGATACTCGGCTTCCTCATGTGTAAAAAATGATATCTGAACAGATAAATGCATGTGTGTATACACACCTGCATATATAGACACATGTATATGGGTCAATATATGCTTATGTATATATGTGTGTATATATATATATATTCTTCCCCAAAGTTGTTATAAAGTCCTATGTCAAATTTTAAGGTTCTATATAAAAGTGAATAATGATAGTAATTTTACTTTTGTTATTATTTCACTTTTGTTGTTTTTTTTTTCAGTCATTTCAGTCATGTCCAACTTTTTGTGACCCCATTTTGGGGTTTTCTTGGCAAAGATACTGGAATAGTTCTCTATTTCCTTCTCCAGCTCATTTTACAGATGAGGAAACTGAGGCAAACAAGGTTAAATGACTTGCCCAGGGTCACACACCTATTACATGTCTAATGCTAGATTTGAACTTAAGTTTTCCTGTCTCCAGTCCCAGGGCTCTAGCCACTCACCTAGCTGCCCAGATTTCACTGTCAATATATTATTTCACTTTTAACAACAATAGCAGTAATGGCTGTTATTATTCACATTGAAAATGAAATTTAGTATTAGACAACTCTGGAGCTCACACAGAGTCAAATGATGTTGTTTCACCACAGTCTAATAACTTGGGCTGAAAGATGACATCAGTAAGTTTTCCTTTAATCAGCCAATCATTTGGTATCTATTCAGTAGCTACTATGTCCTTAGTCCTGTTCCTACCTACTTCCTAGGTAGACTGAGAGGAAGTATAAGACAGTCTTCCTTCAGGGATATTGTAGCTTACATGATAAAATAAGAGCAAAGAACAACATGGGGGGAAACGAAGAGTAACAAACTACAATCCATGATATAGTTGTGCTACATTGTAGATAACAAGGACTAGAAAACCCAGGCAAGCGTTCATGATAGAAATGGGACTTGGGCTAGTTATTAAAGGATAGACTGGGATTGGACAGTGAGGAAATACGAATGCAGCGGCAGAGCTAAGTTTGGCATCTACATGGGATAGGCTCACTGAGAGACTGGCTTGTTTTGGAGAGTAGCAGAAGTAGGTAGAACAGGGAAATATTTGGCACAAAGTAATCTTTGGGAGCAGGACTATTTGTCTCATCTTTGGTGAATCCTCAGCTCATAACAGTACTTCGCTCATAGTAGATACTCAATAATTGCTGATTCATAAATTGAACAGATTATAGAGGAGCATGAAAGCTAGGAAGAGTTTAGATCAGTGGTTCTCAATCTGTGTGTCACGACCCCTTTGAGGACCAAACGACCCTTTCACAGGTGTCGCCTAAGACCATTGGAAAACACATATTTCCCATGGTCTTAGGAACCAAGACACCACTCCTCTATCTGCCTCCAGGCGGGTCCGCCCACATGCAGATACACTCACATATGAGTATTAAAGGGTCGTGGCATTAGGAAGGTTGAGAACCACTCCAAAAAGCAAAAAAAGGAAAAAAGAAAGAAACTTTTATAGTCACATGTTCATCTCCTCTACCCTGCTGACCCCCAAAATGAGATCAGGTGATTGCTAAGAACAAGAACATTGGTATCTAGGTATTTTTCTTGTTGTTCAGTTATTCCAGTCCTGTCTGACTCTTCATGACCCAAATTGAGGTTTTCTTGGCAAAGATACTGGAGTTGTTTCCCATTTTCTTTTCCAGTTCATTTTACAGGTGAGGAAACTGAGGCAAACAGGAATAAGTGGCTTGCCCAGTGGCTCACTAATAAGTTTCTGAGACCAGATTTATCTCAGGAAGATGAGTTTTCCTGGCTCCAGCCCAGTACTCTAGCCATTATGCCATTTAGTTGCCCAAGTTCTTTGCATAAAACTGTACCTTAATTGATTTACAGTGATTGTAAATAATTTCATATTAAATGTCATGCAAAAATTTAAATATTAAATATGTGTCTGGAGTAAAAAATAAAAACGAACCCGAGGCAATAGCTAATATTAAAAAGGTGATGTTTAGAATAAGCAATGAGCTAGTTTCTTTTTCCTATTATTTTTAGTTCTTATTCTTTCTATAGTGACAGTGGATGGGAGCAAGTTGTATTTGATTCAAAAGCTTTTATTCTTTTTTGTAACTTTTTTTTGTTTGTTTTTTGGAGGGGGGGAGGGCAGGGCAACTGGGGTTAAGTGACTTGCCCAAGGTCACACAGCTAGTAAATATTAAGTGTCTGAGGTCAAATTTGAACTCAGGTCCTCCTGACTCCAGGGCCAGTGCTCTACTGTGCCACTTAGCCACCCCCTTTTTTGGTAACTTTTAATAAAAAGCAAACAAGCAAGGAAACAAAAAAAAAAATAGTCTTTCACCATCCCTCCCCAATCCTATCTCCACACCTCAGACAGCTAAACTCAGAATTGGGAAGACCTGAGTTCAAATACTACTATCTATATAACCAGTCTGTGACCACAGCCAAATCACTTAACCTCTATGGGGTCTCAGTTCTGCCATCTGTAAAACATGGCTAAATTTTTATGAGGCTCAAATGAGACAATGTGTGCAAAGAATTGTGTAAACTTTTAAGTAGTCTATAAAGACTAGTTCAGAGCAATAATGTTAGCTATTATCATGAATACTATCACTTGAAATTTGGACTTTTCTAGTTATGACCTTTGAACCAAATCTTATCCTTCAGTTTCAGTCCATCATAACTTCCCTGCAATTTAAGGGAGCTTTGCAGAATTAAATTGTCAAGGAAAGCAAAGTGGTAGTAAGTCCTTAGTCAGCAGGTTGTAATGCTGAGATTTAAGCTGATGCTCCAAAGAATGAGAGGCCTGAGGGGTGTAGAGGAAGAATAAGGGAAAAGATATCAGAACAGACTTCATTACTAGAATAATAATAATAGTTAAAAATAATAACAGCTTACATTTACAATACACTTACTATTAGCCAGGCACTGTGCTAAATACTTTACACTTATTTCATCTTTTCCTTGCAATAGCCCTGTGAGGTAGATGTTATTTTAATCCCCACTTTACAGATGAGGAAACTGATGCAAAAAAGGTTATGTAACTTGCCCAAGGTCACATAGCCAGTAGGTCTCCTAGGCTGAATTTGAACTCAGGTTTTCCTAGCTTGAGTTCCATCACTCTCCTCTCTTTGTTGTCATTCCGTCATTTTAGTTGTGTCTGATTCTTTGTGACCCCATGGATCATGCTGTCCCATGGGGTTTTCTTGGCAAAGATACATGAGTGGTTTGCCATTTCCTTCTCTACTGGATTAAGGCAGGCAGAGGCTTAGTGACTTGCCCAGTATCTGAGGCTGGATTTGACCTCAGGTCTTCCTGACTCCTGGCCCAGCACTCTACCCACTAACCCACTTAGTTATATCCTGCATCACTCTTGCTCCTATACCTTTAATACTAGGTGGCCCTAATAGTACCTCTGAAGTGGGATGTGGAAAGACAGGAACATTTCAGAATTCTGGGTGTAGTGAAGAGGCAGGGAAACAGTGGGGTGCCATGGATATTTTGAGTCAGGTGGACCTCATTTCCAATTTCATCCCAGATACTAAATCGCTTTGTGATTCAAGGTAAATCAGTTAAAATCTGTCTGTTCGAGTTTCCTAATCTGTAAAATGACATGTTTGGAGTTGAGGTCCTTTTTAGTTCTAAATCTATGATGCTATAATTTTGGGACCAGGCTACATAGGGGGTGTCTACCATGAACTGGTAAGAGACCAGAATCTTGACTTGGAGAATTGTTTCACCAAGCTCTTTCTACCTCTACAAGTGTAATGAGTGGGACTTTTGTGTCCAAGCATTAGGGCAGTTCTGAGACACAAAAGAAATCTGGGGGTTTTATAAAGAATGACAAGGCTTTTCGTAATTAGAGAGAAGGCTAGAAGTTTTTATACTACAAACTTCAAAGTATAAACAATTCCAGAAAAGAGAAGAGGTGCCAGGCAGGAGAGACATGTGAGTCTAGAGACAATCTAAGTTTCCATCCAGAAAATCAGATCGTTCTTCCATATCACCATCATTAGCTTTTATCTCTCTCCCTTGTGCCCATCCTCCATCTTAGACAGAACAATTATTCAACCCAATGGAGTCAGTGTTTAACCCAGCTGCACTTTAAGAGGCTGGTTTGGCTGTTTCCTGGTATGGGTACTATTTACAGATTGAAGTATTATCTCGGAAATGCTAGTCTTCAAATAATTCAGGCCTACAAGAAGAAGCATGTATATACATTCCAGTGAGCTGAGTTGCCCAGGCTTTCAGAGTTCTGATTTTTCTGTCCACAGCACAACTAACTACATTGCCATATATTAGGTACCTTTCATATACATTCAAGGCGATCTCACTCATGCCCTGAACTCTGGGTCCCTTTGTTTCCCACAGGCTACAGCAATTTCTTTGATAGAGAATCTCATAGAATTTTTTTCATCATAGTCCCCAAAGCTGGAATTGCTGCCTGAGCCTAGAGGGAGGGAGAGTTTATAGAACCCAATGTATTCCATATCCCAACTACTCTTATGCTTTCACTCATAGGAATTCCTGGGGATTCACTAAGGTCTCTGAATCTAACTGTAGCATATATGGCTCCTTTAGTCCCACAGGGCCAAGACTCCAAGATCCCTGGAACTCAGATTTGCCCTTTCTCTCCAGAACAAAACTTCATTCTTCCTAAATAACTTCACATTATTCACCAACTCATAGTATCATAGCATGGTATATCCACTGCCTTGCCTTTCCTTTGCCCTTCCCCAAAATCTTTATACAACTGCATATGCACACACACACACACACACACACACACACACACACACACACACACACACACACACACACACACACACACACACTGATGGAGGGGGAGAGGTTTAGGGTGAAGAAGTTTGTTATGGTTTTTCTCATAGCTTGGATGAAGGGGAATCATCCGAACTATTCCTTCTAGGGAGATGGAGGCCTTCTGGGCCTTACCACCTGTCTTGCTACTGCCTAGTAACTTCTCTTAAGCCTTAGTATCTGTCTTACTTCTTCACCCTCAGATGCTGGAACCCCTTTATCTGACATAATAGTCAGTGAGTCGATAAATATTTAAGCACTTACAATATTCCAAGCACCTGAGTGCTGGGGATACAAATAAAAGACAGTCCCTCCTCTCAAGGAATTCACAAGCTAAGTTGAGTGTTCTCAGAACCCCTGGGCCTTGCTACATGATCCTCCAAGAAACCTTTAGGATTCAGATTTTCCATTTCTCCACAGCCAAACTTTTTAATATTTTGTCCCCTGCAATTAGAATGTAAGCTTCATTCAAGCAGGGACTCTTCTTTTATCTATTCCCCAGTGATTAGCAAGGTAATTGCAAATAGTCAGCACTTTAATAATTGTGTTTTTCATTAGGGGCAGCCAGGTGGTACAGTGACTAGAATGTTGAGCCTGGAGTCAGGAAGACTCGAGTTCAAATCCAGCCTCAGATGCTAGTGGTGTGACCCTGGGCAAGTCACTTAACCCTGCTTGCCTGAATTCCTCGTCTATAAAATGACTGGAAAAAGAAATGACAAACCATTCCAGTGTATTTTCCAAGAAAATCCCAAGTGGGATCACAAAGAGTTGGATACAACTCAACAATAGCACTTTTTCCATTAATCCATATGTTTCCTGAATATACTAGGGATGAAGCAATATTCTCACTTTTCTTAAAGTATATATTATCCCCTCCATATTCCCCTCAGTCCTATGATTCTGGCTGCAACTTTCCCTACCTTGATCTCCTTCTGTAAACAGATTGTTGTATATCTTTGCAAGATTATTTGGAAATTTGTACTGTATCACTTGAATTTTTGAAGAATTTTCTTTCAGTTATCATTAGTTATTTAGGACATAGAAGCAACCTCAATTAAGGGAAAGGTGGTTATGCAGGGGTCAAGGAGTTGACGGAGTCCAGGAACCCCAATAACCAGAATCCCTGGAAAGCAGTCTGGAATGAATTCACAGACTCAAGCATTCTCTAAGTCAAGGTGGCAAAGATTTATTGTTATGCTATATAGTGGGCAAGAGTTCTTGCAACTTTAGAGGCATACTATTAGAGTTTATAGAGCATAAACTATGGTATGACATGAGCCAAATATGCTAACTATTAGAGCCAGGGCAGGATTCGGGAGGAGTTAAGGAATGGTCAGTTCTTAAAGGAACATGCACTTTTAATTTCTACTGTGTAGGTGTATTGCCCAGAATTCACTGGGAAATAGCCCAAGGGGGGAGGGGGCTGCATGGAGGTGTGGTTTTAGGCTTGAAACATCACTAAGTCAGCTATGGGTCAGGGCTGACCAAGCTGCCACCAATCAATGTCACGTTTGACAAGATGGATGTTGGAAGTGTATATATGTCCCAAGCCTAAGGCACACATAATGAGGGATTCAGTATGTATCTAATGAGCTAGAGATTTACTTATAGATACTCTAGTGAAGAATTCATAGGTGCAGTTTGTTATTGTACCAAGGGGAGATAAACATTTGGCTGGGACATGATCATGAATGGTTGCTAGGCAGAGTACTGGCATAGGGAGAAGCAGGCAGCAATAATGCTCTGAGGCTAGGGAGAGATGTGATTTTACAACTGGGGTTCAAGCACAGGCACCCAAGCACCCCATAAGTAGGACTATTTTCAGTCCTTTATTGACTCCTTTCATGATGTAATAAATCAACTTATGTTCGTTTTTGCTTGTTAATATTATATAAAATGGATTTGTAGCATATCTTAATTCAAAGAGTTAGGGTCTTTTTCCTATTGTTATACCTTCAGTATCGTTTTTTGCTGTGTGCACTTTGATATATTTGGTTTATTGTTTTTAGAAATGCCTGATAATATTCTTTAAATTTGAGACCACTAAATGAATAGAAATTGAGAAAAAACATGAATCATTGAATCAAAATAAAGCTTTTTCTCCAAGAAGGAATACTTCTTAGGTATGGATTGTCATGGACACATAGAAAACACACTAGTCATCAGATAATCAGCACTAAGCACCTGCTCTCTGTCACCCAACCCCTGCTCACAAGAACCTTATAATCCAGCATGGGTTCAAAGTAGTAGGTGCTTAAAAAATGTTGACTGATTGATTAACCATGGGACAATAGGAGAAAAATGCAATGGAATATAATATCAAGGGGCTAAAAGATAAAGTGTGGGGCCTAAGATTAGTAGAAAATCAAAGATTAGTGAGAGTTAGAGTGCTTGGACAAAGTTCAATAGAGCAAGTGGGAATTAAGCTGGATTTGAAGGTTAGCTAAGTTACCAATCTTTCTTCTGCAGGACTGTGGTCCTTTTAATTCACATAAACCACTTGTACACTAGGAAAACTGGGCCAGCTTGGTATACCCCTTAAAGTGAGCTTAGAGGAATTTTTTTTTTTGCTCTTTTCAAGAAGAAACAAGCTTTTAATAAGTACCTACTCCATGCCAGCTACTGGATTCTTAGCAAGAGAACCAAATCAAAGAGTTCTAACACATTTGGATGAACTGTTATCACCAACTTTAGGGAAAAGTAGAAGTCTCTCCAAGAAGAAACTAAACCTTCTCTCCTGCAGAGTTTGAACTTTGCATCTTTCATTCCTAAGATAAGATGAAAGTCTGATAGGCAGAGAAACCCTGGGGCAAGCCAGTAAAGATGGTCATTATCATTTATTAAGCAGGTGTTGGAATGAATTGGTCTTTTATCGTAATGCAGATTTACAGTGCATTAGGCAATCCATTTTTCAATTTAGTGTACTGCCTCTGATAAATTAACAGATGTCGATTGATTTTTTTTTCCCTTCAGTCCCCCTGTTTACACCTGACAGGCAGTGCTTTATAGCTGAGCAGTTATTTGAAGTTATAAACATTATAATTAGCAATTTTTTAATTAGGCTGACAATTAACAGGAGATTTGCAAAGCTGCTAATTTGACATGTCATACTCTCTGCAGTGTTTATGTTAACCACTACTTGAATGATTCAATTGAACAGAACCATGGTGTCTGGAAAAAATCAATCTTGGAAGAACCCTTTCTCCTACTTGGTTAGCATCATGGCATATCAGGCAGAGAAGTGGGACTTCAGTGAGATTTTACAAGATGACAATGCCAACAGCTGAAATTTCAACAATAGACGCCTCTATGTGGAGACGAAGCCCAGGTCTCACAAAAAGGAAGAGCTGGTTCTGCTCTGAGAAAATGTTGTCTTCAACCCAGGCTGCTGGTGCTGCCCCCAACACCACCTACATATTTCCTTGTGTAAATAGCACAGCAAAGATGGAATGAAGTACAACTCATTAGATACTTGTATACCACCTGAACACCCTAGTACATTTTTCCCTTAGAAATTAAACACACACACATACATATATTAAAATTGATATAAACGCTAATATGAAGATAGAAACTAATACCAAGTATAACATGAACTGCCACTCCCTTAAATTTCAATAATGTACTTCTTCCTCTTAAGATATTTATTCTTGGTCAGGATGAGTTGAACTACACCCCAGGTCCCCCCCACCCAAGGAGGCTGCCTTGTGGGGAATCCAGCTCAAGCTGGAGCTCAGCCTCTAGTGTTCTTGGCCTCTTCAACTGAGATTCATGGCATAAAGGGCAAAGCAGATGGGATGAAGTGATTTTCCTTGCCTGAACCTCCCTCTCTACTCCTAAAACTATAAAAACTTTTTCATGGGTCTCTTTGGTTGGGAAATCAACTGGATATCCCCCCCAGGGTGGCAGATTTACTACCATTTTATCTCAATTAAAGAAGCTTTATTCCACAACTCATGGCTTTGGTTTATTCCAAGAGTTGACAATCCTGAAGCAAAGTTCAAAAAAAATAATCCTCCTAGCCTTTGTTAGTTTCCACCATACTTCTCTGGGAAGCAATCTTCCCCACTGTAACACTCTCTCCCTTTTAAAATTATTTTTATATTATATGTACTTCCTCAAGTACATAATATATTTGATCAGGAGAACATGAGCTTCTTGAGAGTGAAAACTATTTCTTTCTTTTTTCTTTTTTTATCCCTAATGCCTGCAGTCTAACATGCCCTCAGTAAGCTACATAGAATTGAATTGAAGTGAATTGAATTTAGAATTCTAACCATAAGTACAAGGATTATTAAATGGGTAAAAGACACTTTACTCTGCTTTTGAATTCCTAGAAGTCTTCTCTGAAGTGTTAACAGTTACGAGCTTTAATCATTCCTGGGAACCAAAGTGTAAATCCTTATAGAAATACACAAAGATGATATTATTATTATTATTATTATTATTATTGCTGTTATTATCGCTACTATTAAAAAAGTAAGCCATGTTTACATTAAGTTTTATGTAGAAGGGACTAGACATACAGAGACAAATATGAAGCAATACCTCCCTCAATCATTTTAACATTATAATACAGTGAACGACATACAGAAGATATACATAGGGCTTGGATAAAATAGTTGTAAAAGAGATTCAGGGTAACTGTGGAAGAAAAGGCACTATGTCAGAAGCGTTCTTCTATTTTTTTGTTTCATAGACCCCTTTATCATTCAGTCAAAAGCTACAGATTCACCCTCAGAATAATGTGTTAAAATGCATAAACTATAATACATTGGATTACAAATGAAACCAATTACATCGAAATAAGGAAAGGTATTCGCGCGCGCACGTGTGTGTGTGTGTGTACACAGTGGGTGTATGTATAAACACATATAACAACTTCATGGACCACAGGTTTAGAATCCTTTTTTTTTTGCACATAGGGGAGGGAGGGATGAACAAAAAAAGGTACAATTCCTTATTATTTTTTGTTGCAAATTAAGTAAAAGAGAGACATTTAAGCCAATAAATCACTATATTTATATAATTTACATAATGACATAAATGGCAATGATAATGATGACAGGTAGTGTGGTAGAAAGCATAATGATAGCCATGACTTTGTGGCCAGAATAGTATTTGGACCTAATGCATGCTCACAAAAAAAGAGAAGAAATAAGATCAGTTAATTTCAAGATATGGTAGTGAATGCTCATTTTCCCAATGACACTCTTTTTTTAATGGAAAGATTTTTTAGAAGATGAAAGAGTCTTGAAATTTCAAAATACTGTAGTAACTTCTTGTTTCTCCTTTCCCAAGGCTAAAGCATATGCAGGAATTTAGATGTGTAAGTCATTAATTAAAACTTGCAGTGCTATCAGAAACCATTTATTTGAAGTTGAGAGATGCTGCTATGCTTTGATTATCACTTTTTACTGCCTTTAGATTTCATGAATCTAGATCTAAAGAAATTTGCCACCAAGGTAACCCTGGGATGTGAAACTCCTTGGGTTTAAATTTCACAGTATCTTTTACTAGGAAGTGTGGCACGGCGGGTCAGGTCCATATTTCTTGGGAATACCACTATAGTGTGTTGTGACTACTGCTCAACTAGTCAGAAATCATAAGGTCATGCCGGTTATTTTTGTTTTAAATGGTTTACAGAAATTTCTATGCTAAAGAAAAGAAAGTTGCATTTTAGTCTTGTTTCTAGGTCAGAATATTGTCATCTGTATCATGGCACTTGGTTTTATTTTTTGCTGTGGCCATAATGCTAAAATAATTTCTGATAGTTCAAAGTTCTTCAACATAACTAAATCTTTAAGAAGATATGTTCCCCAGCTACATTTCATGGCCACCGAATTTTCACTAGTGTGTCTCACACTTGCTAATGAAATATTTCAAACCACAATGAGCGTTAGTCACTCAAAAAATGCAACTCTAACACCATGAAAATAATACGTAATAACTTAAATTTCTCTAGTGCTCTTAACTTTCACAACACACTTTTCTCACAAAAACCCTACATGATAAAGACTCAATATATTATTTCCATTTTAGTTACAGACAAGGAAATGAAGACTTCAAGAGGCTAAGCAATTTTTCTATGATCACCTAGCCAGCATCAGACCTGATGGGCTTTCTATCTGAAGTCTCCCAATTCTTGTTTTCTTTCATCTATATATGTTATTTTGATGTAGTAAATAAATCAAGATGCAAACAGTGACTTCGACCACAGTAATTCATATAGAAGGTGAATGAAAAAGAACCCTCAACAGTGAAAAAAAAAATTGCTGTTGTAAGGACAGTGTAGTTCTTTAGGAAAGAGTAGGATCTATTGCCAAGGGGGAAAAAATCTGTAAAATTAAATTTACTCATCCTTTACAAATGATTTCTTTTATTTTGTTTCATGAAATTCAGGTTCTAGGCTAACAGAAGAACAAATTAAAAAAAAAAAAGCAGTGAAGAGGCAAAATGTATTTCCTTGAAAGAGATTGATACAAAGGAGTCTTGACAGACCCTGCTAGAAGCCAATATACTGCAAAGTGGAAGGTGACGGTAAGGGCGGAGATTAGAGAAGCAGCAAAATTGTCAGTTATTAAGTTATCTGGGGCCATTCAGTGTAGGGGTAAACACATCCCAATACCTCCTGAGAGAGCCACTACATTACAGAACATTAAAATTTTCACTGTTGGTTCTCTATGCCAGGGATATTCTCCCTTCTTATCTCTGCCTCCTCCCTTGCTTCAAGTCTCAGTTAAAATCCCACCTCCAACAGGTTGAAATTCCCAATACCCTTTAATTCTAGTGCCTTCCCTCTGTTGATTATTTCCCATTTATCTGGCATACATTTATTTTGTATATTCTGTTGTTTGTATGTTTCCTCCCTCATTAGACTGTGTGGCTCCTTGTGAGTAGGACCGTCTTTTAACTTTTTTTGTATCCCCAGCTCTTAGCATACTGGCTGACTGTTGTCAATAGGATGATCATGATATCTTGGGATAATGATATTGATTCATTTCTTGAAAAAAGTTGAAGTATACTACACTATACTTCATTATTATGAAATATATATTAAAGTCTTATTGATGGTATCTTTGATTAAACATATACATATATATGCACATACATATATATATTTGTAATAATAATATACGTTTATAATAATATGAAACTGAAATATGTAGTTTTAGAATGTTATATTGGCCCCAACAAACTTTCCAGCCTCATTATATGTTACTTCCTTTCATGCACTTTTTATTTCAGTGAAACTGACCTTCTTGCTCTTCCTCAAACATGGTATTTCATCTTCTGTGCTCATGCCTTCACACAAGCTGTTCCCCATAATGGAAATGCACCCCTTCCTCAACTCTTACTCCCAAGTGCTTGATTTCCTCAAAATTTCCTTATAATTTATCTTACATACACTTATTTTTCATGTTATTTTATGTGTATGTACATACACACATACTCACGTCTGAGGGGCAGGGAATGTTTTTAATTCTATCTTTTTATTCCCAATGCCTAGCATAGTACTAGGCACATAACAAGCTCTTAATAAACGCTTAGTGAATGGGGTTGCTTTACTGATTGATTAATGGAAGACATTCTTCAATCCCAAGTTATTTTTGACTACATCCAGTTTTCTACACAGTCTGTCACATAAAACCTACATCACTCCTAATAGTAGACTTTGCAGGGCAGTGCATTAGAAAGCACAAAAGTCCTACCTACTACTTTATTTTAGTAGCTGAGTAAACAGGACATCTTACAGTTGTTCTATTAGAGTAAATGGTTAATCAATAGCAAGCACATTATAATTAAGTGGACCTTGTGTTTTTCACTTACTGATTAAGAGCTTTCAGTACCAATGGTGCCAGTAAGACTTGTGGAGAGCCCTGTACTTGAGATAAATTCTTTTCAGGTTTTGTCAATCCTCATCGTTCATGAATGGAACGTTAGCCCTTTTACAAACAGTACTTGTATTAACCATCCACTTTACATGATTCCATGATTGACCCATTTCAATATAATAATGATACTTTTGAAGTACATCTTTTCAAATGGCTAATAATGGTAGAGGCATACACATCAGAAGAACATGTTGACTCGCAAACAATCGCAGGATATTGAAAAAAAAAAGATGAAGCAACTTGTCCAAGACAAGAAAAAAGTTAATAAGTCTTAGAGGCAGGATTTTAATCCACATTCTCTAACACCAGAGTCATTGTTCTTTCTACTATACCACCTATTCTGTCTAAGAAATAGAGATCGTTTAATTTAGGGAAGAGAAGGCTTAGGGAAGATGTGATCATAGTATCCAAATTTTTGATATGACAGAGGATTCAGATGAATTCTTTGCCCCATATTTTATACGTCCAAGAGAAAAATGAAGCACACATATCTCATATACTCCTATCAATGCAAGATAAGATTTCATCTACTTTTTTGACTGCCACATCATGTTGGTAATTCATATTGAGTTTTTAGTCACAAAACCCCAATGTTCTTTTTAAATATGCTTTACTTTCTAGAAATGTCTCCCCTAGTACTTGTGTAGTTTAATTCCATCTTCATAGGTCTGAGCCATTCTAGCCAGCTAAAGTCTCTTTGGATGCTGATTCTCCCATCAAAAGTATTGACTATGCTTCCAAGTCTCTTGTCATCAACATTTTCAAATTGTAAACCAACTAAGTCTTTACTAATAAAAATATTGAACAGAAATCAGGCAAGGAAAGAGTCCTATGATACACAACAAAAAACCTTCCTGATTGAAACTGATGTATTAATCATAACTGCACTATGTTGTAATCTCCATTTCTTCATCTTCTCCACAAAGATATCACATGGGATTTGGTTGAATGACTGGCCAGAAGCCAAATATAGTATATCCAGATCATGTCTCTGATCTGCTGTTTTGACAACCCTGCCAAACATGCATATAGGGGTAGTCTGATATAACTGATTCTTAATGAGTGTGTGGTGGTTTCTAATCATCATTGTTTACCTTTCTTAAAGCCTTTAAACCTTCTCATTAATAAGCTTTACTCAAACTTTACTAGAAAACAAGGTCAAGCACACTAACGTGTAATCTAAAACCATAACCTCATTGTCCTTTTCAAAAACCGGAATTTTTTTCTGTTTCAAGTCCTTTGGCACTTGTGATACTGGCCAAGATTTCTCAAAGATCATGAAAAGAGACTCCAAAATAACATCTGAAAGCAAATTAATTGAGCATATAATTTGACCAAGGCATGTGACTTGAGCTTATTGAAGAAAAAATAATTAATTTATCAATTCTTCATTTACCTTACACTTTACATTTCTTGACTATTCTTTTTATTCTGGTATTTCAGTTACAGTTAATTTTTCTCAGTAGGAAAATAAAACAGAAGTAAATTGATCATATACCATCTCGTATTATTGGTTTTATTTCATGCATTGATTGTTTGCCTATCAAAACTGGAAGGTAAGCTTTGTGATAATATCTGCTACTTCCTTTGTGTCTTACATTGTATAGTCACAGAGCTGATCATCCTTAATAAATACAACCTCTGTAAATATCCATTAATTGGCCAAAAGGTTATATCTAATCCCTTCCTGAGAACGGCTGTTAATAGAAAGAAAATGGAAGGAATGATGAGAGTTTGTGAACCCTGAGGTGAGGAAGTAGATGAGAGGCTAAAGAGCCTTCTCGTTAATAAGATAATTTCCCCCTAATGCCAAATTTTGCTGATCCTAATTCAACAAAAAGCACGATAATTGCTATTATTATTAAATAATGTTATCCATAGTCTAAAATATACTTATAGTGTTGAATTAGCAAGTTATGGTTCAGCTCTATGGCCCATAAGAAGTATGTATTTTCCTAGCTAGAAAGAGGTGCTTTATGATTGAGGGAGGCAGAAGTCACTTAATAGAGAGAAACCCAGAAAATTTGGAGCCCCATGTGCCAGGGCAGTAGCCTACTACAAAGTAAGGTCACTGCTATTCTGACTGAATATAATGATAAGTAGTTGGAACTTTGTCTGGCTCGTTGGCCTGGTTAAGGCATCACCTGCCTGGACAGAATTTGCTACCATATTGGAACCTTGTGAATTTATCCCCTTGACACTCCCTCCCTGCTTCTGCCCCACTGTCTTATGGTGAATTACTGGTGAATTAACATTGCTTACCCTTGAAAGTTTCCTTCTCTGTAAATCTTGCTTATTTGTACCTTTATAATGGGTTTTGTCTCCAGATAAAAATAAGATGACTTTTATTCTGTCCAGGATGTGCAAAATAAATGAATGGACTACGCTGTGAGAGAAGAACAAAGGGGAATCCCTGATCAAAAAGCCCCAGACTTAACCATCAGCTTATATTAAAAACTCTTTCTATGGAGACAAAAAGAAGGCCTTCAAATTGTTGGAGTGTGAAATATGGAAAAAATTACTTTCTCTTAGAACAAGATTTCAGGAATTGAAATAAAGACTACCTTTTTGTCTATGTATGCCAGCACTTAGCAGATTACCTGACATGTAGTTAAGTGAATAATAAGTGCTTGTGAACTGCCTGAACCTCTCACTCTCCTACATAAACAAGATGAAGACTAAATATATTCCTTGTTAAGTATTATAAAAGAGCCCATGATATGATGATGTCCCTCACTCTCAAAACTATTAGTTGTTGACTCTTATTACCATTGTAGTATACGATGTATTTCATCTCCAGGCCCTTAGAGACATGATAAAAAAAAAATAGATGGCATTTTTAATCCTATCTGAGAAGTTGCTGAAGTTTTTAAAAGAATTTCCGAGCATTTAGAAACAAAAGGGACCCTAGAGATTATAGTATCTAATTCAACCTTCTCCTTTTACTAACAAGGAAACTGAGGCCCAGAAAAGTTGAATGACCTATCCAAGGTCATACAGATAAGTCACAGTACCAGGATTCAAATCTGGATCTTCCAATGCCAAAACCCACTTTGACATTGGTTCACTAAGATGGAGGTACCTCCCAGTGGAAATACTTCATATTGGTTTGATTATAACCTCAAACATTGTACTATTTTTCTCATTTTACAGCTTTTCATGTTGTACTTTAGTGTATATATTCTTTCTCGTTAAAAAAAAATCCTAAGCAAATGATAACCTTTTTCCAGACTCTTCTCTGAGACTATGTTGTAAACTTTAAAAAAATAAAATAAAAAAGCTTGAAATGAAATGAAATGCTCCATTAGTTCCCACATGGTCCTTTGGATTCATGCTGACTTCCCCTGCCATATTCTGTTTCTCTGCTCTGCAAGCCCTGGTATTAGTGTGTAAGTGATTAGCTGACAAACTCTTCTAGATCAGTGGCTGTAAGCATTCAACCTTTGAAAGCTTTCCTTCCTCTCTGAAAATCAGTTCAGCACAGTCTAACTTCTCTCTTTGTGTCCTTACACTCAGCAAATCTGAAAGAAACTCTCCTATTTGGCTGTTTTCCATTTTTTCCCCTTTTGCCATAAACTGAATCTCAAGTGAGGCTAGAGGCAAGAACTTTATTCTTCCTAAAGTGGCAATGACAACAGTTAAAAAGGATGCTTGTTGACTATTTTGTGTCAGAATGGAGTTTATGGGATCATAGAATTAATTATAGCTGAAACAGAACTTAACAGTCATCTAGCCCGACTCCCTCATTTTATAGATGAGGAAGTAGAGGTCCAAGGACATTAAATGACTGGCCCACGGTCACAAAGCTACTGCTTGTCAGAGCATTATTGGAATGTAGGCTTTCCGAACACAAATCTCATTCTGTTCTACAATGATAGTGACAGATCTCTTTGGAATCATGAGTGCAAACATAGATATTAGAAAAAGGGTCTTCCGTAATTTAATGGGTATAGACAAGTACTAAAGAGCCAAGGAAAGAGTATCTCTATTTATCAGCATCAGCAGAAGCTATATTTTTAATTCAAAGATTAAAACATTACCAAGAAAAATCAGAGCTTTTCATGACACCCCCTTGCTTTGAGTTTTTCTAGCACTTTATTAGTAGGTTTCATGCAAGTTCACATTCTACTTCCTATGATATTTGAAATCATAGAATCTGAAGCTGGAAGGCCTTCAGAGATTATTTAGTATAATCATCCCAACAAATAAAGCAACTGCAGCCCAGAGTGGTAAAGATATTTGCCAAGGGCTATGTGAATGAGTTAGTAGTTGAGTCTAGATATGAATGCAGGTCTTTCCAATTAAAAGCCTTCAGAACTGCCTCCCTTGAGATAGAATAAGGTAAATTATCTCACATAAAAGAGGTAAGAGAAAACTGTAACAATGGGAGGGGGAGCAGGGAGGGGAAAGGGAATGAGTCATCCTTACTCTCATTGGACTTGGCTTATGGAAGGAATAACATACACACTCATTTGGGTATCTTACCCTACAGGAAAGTAGGGGGGAAAGGGATGTGGGGGGATGATAGAAGGGAGGACAGATTAGGGGAGGGAACAGTCAGAAGCAAACACTTTTGAAAAGGGATGGGGTCAAAGGAGAAAACAGAATAAATGGGGGGGCAGGATAGGATGGAGGGAAATATAGTCTTTCACAATATGACTACTATGGAAATGTTTTGCATAACTACATGTGTATAACCTATATTAAATTACTTGTCTTCCCAGTGGGAGTGAGTGAGAAAGAAAGAAGGGAAAGAATCTGTAAATCAAAGTTTTAAAAATGAACATTAAAAAATATTTTTACATGCAACCTGGAAATAAGATATACAGGCACTGGGGTACAGAAATCCATCTTGCCTTACAAGAAAGTTAGGGGTAAGAAGGTAAGGGGGAGAATGGGGGGGGATATAAGAGAGGGCAGACTGGGGGAAGAGGTAATCAGTATGTTTGCCATGGGGTGGGGGTAGGGGAAAGATGGGGAGAAAATTTGGAACTCAAAATCTTGGGGAAATGATTGTTGAAAACTAAAAATAAATAAATTCTGGAAGAAAAAAAAAGAACTGCCTCCCTTTATCCTCTACTATGTCATAAGCTTTCAAAATCCAGGGATCATGCCTTATCCATCTTCGTATCTTCCACAACAGCCAATATTTGTCCAGGTATAGTGGTAAAAAAGAGTATTGAACTGGAAAGTCATGGGACATAAGATGGAATTCTGACTCTGGCAATTCCCATTTCTATGACCCTGGACAAATCACTTAACCTTTATGGTTATCAGTTTCCTCATCTGGAAAATGAAGGGGTGGGACAACATGACCACTAAGGTCCCTTTAAGCTATGTATCCATGATTCTATGAAACACAATAGATTTTCAGGAAATGTGGGTTGAATTAAGAATGACCTCATCAACTTGAATGACAATATTCTATGGCCAGTGTGGTGATCCCTTTTCTCTCATAAAACTCCTTATTATTATTAAATTGTTCACTGTCATATTTAAGAATTTAAGAGTCCAACAGAACAAGGCTTCAGATGCCAACATTCTTCTCAAGCCTTTGACCTGTGAGAGAGGGAAAAGGGTGAAAAGAAAGCCCTGTGGACACCAAAAACTAATGAACAGTCCAGAAGAGCCCAGAAGCCACAGTGTAATGGAGAAAACTATTTATTTTGAGCTGTTTATTTAAGCACAGGAGGATTCCTAATGGAGCCATCAGACCTCACTCATTGGCTAATCGTTTAATTAGGCCCATCTGGTGGAGGCTGTGATGAGAACTGTCCCAGCTCTGATATTGGCAGAGAGGTAATTTGTCATTCTGTGGCCCAGTGACTGGCACACTCACATCTTTAAAGCCAGACAGAAGCTCAGCAATCTGCCTCACATGAGAATAGCTGAAAGCGATTGGAAGCATTCGTGTGGTTCACCTTGGCACAAAGGAGAAAATACAGTATTCCCAGTATCCTTGAGATAACCTCAACCAAGAAATCAGGGGTGAAGGGGGAGGATAGTTTCTGAAAGTCAGGTGAATCTTGCGCCGTCAGCCAATCCTAATATAATGAAAAGCTTTCCCCAAAAAAACCATTTAAATGGTAATAATATGTTTTTATCAGTGTCTGATAGAGAGCCTTCCTCCTTCAAAAATCTTCTCCATGGTTAAGAAACCTTGAAGCACACATGTCTATTTTAGATGTGTGAAATGTGTTCCCTATGAAACAAATGTCATGCTTCCCTGTACTGTATATATAATGCAGTAGTGGGCAAAAAGCTTCAAATTCTCCCTTCCTCCACCCACATCGTATGATCTGTTCAGGTAGAATATCAACCTAGTTTAATTAAAAGGTTCAGCACAGTGAAGATTTGGTGGGATGTTGATAGGACTTTTCAATCTCAGCTAGGGAATATCCTTTTAACCTTTTATGTCAAAAGATATGATGAGGATCACTGTGACTGACTCAGGTGACACACTCAGGAAATGTTCCTTCACATATGTGCATGTACACATACACAAACACACACACACACTCACACCAACTCTATTTCAAGTCTGTTTATCTAGTTCTATTCACTAACCATCATCTCTTATACTTCCAATCCCAGACTCACCCTTTCCCCTTATCGAAACCCCTAAAGCACTTAGCTTGTCAAATACCTTATCAAATAATTTTCTTTCACAGTCTTGGTAATGTAGATGCTGACTTAACTAAAAGCTGGCCCCAAGCAGCTTCCATTGCAGAAACATCACTTTCTACTGGAAGTGATACATGCTGAGAGTGAGCAGCAGCCTCAAGGGAGAGACATAAGATTTTTTTTTCCCAATAAGGTGGTCTAATATATCCACCACTTTGTAGACCTGTCAGTTATTTCGACCTTATAGAAGAATGGGAAAAGAGTCATTAGTGTGTAAAGTGAAAAAGTACCTTGCAATATCCCTAAACAGATACCAATGATGCTAGGCTACTTGCATATAGCTCAAGTTAAATGATGTCACTGAGCTGCTTATTGGTATGTGATATTTTCCCATGCACCCTGATCTACACCTTTCAGTGTCTATCCTGAATCATAAGGCAACATGCCCTGATGGGAGTTCAGCTCAGGCATCTTCTTTTTTACACCAAAGCACTTCACATTAACCTGGATTGAATCATAGTGTAGTTGACCAATTCCTCTTATAGTTATCCCCAGTCCCTAAGAATTCATCAAAAGGTGCCCAGTTGTCTCAAAGAGTTGTCAATGTGGAGATTTTTTTTCACAAGTTCCAAAAGAAGTTACCTTCTTGCTAGGTCAAAAGGAATAGAGAAATGCATTGATCAGTTCCAGCGAGAGAGAGAGAGAGAGAGAAAGAAACAGAGAGACAGAGAGAGAGAGACACAGAGAGAGAGAGAGAGAGATGGAGAGAGAGAGAGAGAGAGAAAGAGAGAAAGAGAGAGAGAGAGAGAGAGAGAGAGAGAGAGGAGAGGTTGAGAGAGAGAGAAACAGAGAGAGAGAGAGAGACAGAGGAGGGAGGGACAGAGGAAGGGGGAGAGGGAGATGGAGAGGGAGAGACAGAGAGAGAAATACTTGACATTTTTTACAGGGTGCCCCAAAATATTAGTGCGGTTTTGCATTATTAAAGATTAAAACCACATTCAAACTCTTGAGACAGCCTGGAAAGATAGCACCTTTTAAGCCTGGCAAAGTAATTTATATACATTATTTCATCTGTGCCTCACAACGCTATGAGAACTACAGATTGTATTAGCCCCGTTTTTCAGAAGAGGATACTGAGGCTTAAAAAAGATCCATTGACTTGCTTAACTAGTCCGAGAGCTAGGAAGTTCCAGAAGGAGAATTTGAACTCAGGCCATTCTGACTTCAAGGTCAGCTCATCTATAACATGTTGCACTCAAGAAAGGGGGAGGTGGACATTTCATGAAATGACTGTGAAGTATTTTATCTTTTCTTCAATGGTAAGTCTGATAGCAAGAACACGACAGCAATAGACTTTGTCGAATTTCAGGAAAATTATCAATCTTAGAATCCATGATCTTTAAAGAGACAGTTGGTCCAATTCCTCTAATTTTAGGCATTTCACATATTGTTGTTAGCGTTTGAAAATGAGGTGACTGAAGCTCCGACGGGTTAAGTGGCCAACTAGTAAGTGGTGGAAGTCGAAGTGCAATGTGTGGTTTAATTGAATGGTTTTGGCCCGTTCCATTGTAAATCAAACACCCATATTTATGGAGTGCCTAAATTATACAGAGCTCCATCATAGGCAACAAAGCACATAGAAATAATGCTACTGGTATCCTCAATGAGCATAGAAATTAGTAGATGACAGGATATAACATGAAAATTTACTTGATGACATAACGTGGCATTTAAATATCAAATAAATGGCATAGAAATTTGGAGGGAATTAGACAAGGGAGAGTGCCTTAGAATCTGTTTTGGTAATAAAAGGCTTCCTGGAAGAGGCTTGAGTCATGCCATAACCAGAGATGTACTAGAACAGTGGTACTCAACCTTCCTAATGCCGCAACCCTTTAATACTCGTATGTGGGCATATCTGCATGTGGGCAGACCCACCTGGAGAGGGATAGAGGAGTGGTGTCTCAGTTCCTAAGACCATCGGAAATATGTATTTTCCGATGGTCTTAGGTGACCCCTGTGACCCCTGTGAAAGGGTCATTCAACCCCCAAAGAGGTTGTGACCCACAGGTTGAGAACCGCTGTACTAGAACAACCTTTAACTGGCCCAGGAGAGCTGATTGTGAAATTTTCAGTGTCAGATAGAATAGTGGATGGAGCACCAGGCCTGGAGTCAGAAAGACTCATCCTCATGAGTTCAAATCTGATCTCAGCTACTTACTAACAATGTGACCCTGGACAAGTCACCTAATGCCATTTGCCTCAGTTTCCTCATCTGTAAAATGAGCTTGAGAAGGAAACGGCAAACCACACCAATATCTTTGCCCAAGGAAACCCCACATAGGCTCACAAAGAGTCAGACACAATTGGAAATGGCTGCACACAACAACAGTACTGGTTGGTGCCATTTACCATAGTCTGAGGGCTCTTAATATTTTTATGTAAAAGACCCTTTTTGCAGTCTATTGAAACCTACAGAGCACTTCTTGGAATAAATGGTTTTAAATTCAGAAAATAAAATATATAGAATTATCAAGGAAATCAAGTATATTGAAATAAAGTTACAGAAATATATTTTTTAAAAATGAGTTCACCATCCACATCCAGAGAAAGAACTATGGAGTCAGAATGCAGAATGAAGCAGACTATTCTTTTTGGTTTTATTGTGTTTTTCTTTCTCTTGGTTTCTCTACTTCATTATAATTCTTTTATGCAACATGACTAATGTGAAAATGTGCTTAATAGGAATGTATACGTAAAACCCATATCAGACTGCATGCCATTTTGGGGAGGAAAAGGGGAAGGAGTTTATTGAAATGAATGCTGAAAACTAAAAATAAGTAAACTGGACAAAATATACAAAAAATGATCCATACACTCCCAAGAACTCCTATTCTAGAAAATTCTGATTTGCCCCATAATGATTCCACTTAGAATCAGCTGATCTAATTAAATCTGAATGAAAAGATCTAAATTGTACTCAGATGAAGTCAATTGCCTCTTAAAAATTAATATGGGAGGGGAAGTCATGAAATCCGTGGCATTCCAGCACAGTGTTCAGAACAATTCAAGAACAATTGTTTCCATGGGCTGAACATTTTTTAGCTCGAGATAAATATTGACCAATGTCTTGGTCAACATTTACCTTCTAGGTTAATGAATCTTGATATTCATCTCCCAAGATATTGGTGCTGAGTCTGCTTATTATGAGTTTAGAGTATTACAAAAAGGAAAGTAGCATGAGATTTCAACTGCACAAATATTTACCGAGTCATAATTTAGTCTTAAAATAAACTGTTCAGTAGTTCCTAACATCTCTCGCAGACACTGTTTTAAAGATATTCAATGAAGAGATTGCCTGGGGGAGAGATGAAAAGGTCAAACCCTCCAATCTAATTTAATTTTTTGAGAGCTTCTTCTCAACACTTGGAGCATACCACCTTGCAATGCCACCTTTTCTCCAATTCCTCCCAAGAACAACCCTGGTAGAATATAATGTGCTGGAGGGTAGGATCTGTTTCTTCTTTTATTTGGGGGTTTGTTTGTTTTATTATCCCCCTCCCAATTGCCCATCTTAGTACCTGGCACATGGTAAGGGCTTAATAAATGCTAGTGAATTGAAATGTATTTGTGTTCCTTTCCATTTCCTATATTGAAGATAATAGGACTGTTCCATTATTCTAGGAAGCACAAAAAAAAAAATCCACAATGGATCGCATATATTATCCAGCAGCCCAGTGACCACATATTTGGGGTCATACCCTTAAGTCTCCCCTTTCTAATCCATCCTTTACATAGCAGCCAGTGATTTACTTAAAGTACAGGTCTGATTGACCATGTCACTCCTCCGCTGAAAAAACTCTTGTATCTTCCAATTGCCTGTAGGATATAGAAGCTAGTGGCTTTCCTCTTACCTTTCCAGCCTTTTAAAACATTATTCCCCTTCCCACACTACTGCATTCTTGTTCTTCCTTACACATGACACTCCATCTCCCATCTATTTGCTTTTGCAATGGCTGAAAGCACTCTCTTTCACCTTTTCTTTCAAGATACAGCAAAAGTACTATCTTCTATACAAAGTCTTTCCTGCCCCCCAATCCCAGCTGCTATTACTCATCTTCTTTATATGTCCAGTGTCAATTTCAATTTTATTTTGTATATACTTTTATGTGTAGTACTGCCCCCTGAAAGAAAGTTTCTTGACTGGGGAATGGGTTTTGTTTGTTTTGTTTTGGGATCACCAGTACTTAGGACAATGCCTAATATCCAGTAGCTGCAAAATAAATGCTGAATTTTGATTGATTGGCTGATTGATTGAATGATTAAAGTAATCCCAGATTATTGAAAGGAAACCTCAATTCATATCCTGTCACTACTACTTACTACCAACGTATGTCTGGACAAGTCACTCATTCTCTCTGAGTCTCCATTTCATCACTTCTAAAATAAGAATAATCATCTTTACCTTTCTTAAGTAACATCATTGTAACAAGTATCAAATAAGAATTACGATGTATGTGAAAAGATTTTTTATCAGGTAAGATATAGTATTATAATTTTCTTTATTAACAAGGTATATCCGCTAAGGATAAAGATCAAATCTTACTTTTCTTTGTCACTTCCCCAAGGCCTAACAAAGTGTTTTGGTGCACAAAGACAATTGAAGTCATATGAACGGAAGATTTGTTACCTACAAAAGTCCTAGGAAGTATCTGACAAGCTCAACCCTTTGTGAATTGAAATGTATTTGTGTTCCTTTCCATTTCCTATACTGAAAAGAATATGACTGTTCCATTATTCTAAGGAGCACAAAAAAATCCACAATGGGGTTTCATGTGTTATCCAGCAGCCCAGTGACCACATAATGTGATCTTTTTTGGTTTCTGGACTTCTCAGGATATTAATAATAAAAATATTCATACTATATTTTGAAATTTGCAAAAAAAAATTTTTCTATACATTAGACAATTAGTGCCTCACAACACTGTCTGTGTCATTGTTGCCACTTTACAAGGGAAGAAACTAAGGCTGAGAGGATTCAAGAGATTTATCCAAACTCATACAACTATAGCAACTTACTCAAGGTCACATAGCTAGTAAATACACAGAAGTAATAACCACGCTACTACTCCTTTAATCAATAAATTCTAAAGTCTCCCTATTACCTCTAAGATCAAACATAAACTCCCCTTTAAATGGCATCGAGAGCTCTTTATAACCTAGCCCTTTCCGGCCTTGCAATGTATCACTCCCCTCCACGTTCTGTTCTATCCAACCACCCCGATCTACTTGCTGTCCCTCATACACAATACTCCATCTCCCACTTCTGTCAATAGCTGTCCCTCATACCCGGACTGCTCTCCCATTCACTAGCTTCCAGATTGTTCTTTGTCATATTTTACAGGAATCCTTTTCAGATCTCTTTTCCAATTTTTTTTTATCCAACTCTTTTATCTGCTTTGTATCCCCACTCCCTGTCTTTCTCTTTCTCTCTCTCTCTCTGTATGTCTGTGTGTGTCTCTCTTTCCCTCCCTCCCTTTTTCTTCTTCTTTTTCCACATACATACACATACATTCACATTTATATTTTTATATATGCTTGTGAATATATATGAGTGAATATCATATATATATATATTTATGAAGGTTGCATATATATGTGTGTATGTGTATATATATATATAAAGGTTGTATGTGTTTATATATATATACACATATACACACATACAACCTTGATAGATCTATCTACAACCTTATGTATGGCTTGTCCTGGTGAAATGTAAGTTCCTTGTGGCCAGAGACTGTCTTGCTTCTGTCTTTGTGACTCTGATTTAAAGCACAATAAGAAACACATAGTAAGTACTAAAGAAATGCCTATTAATTACTTGGTCGACAATGAGTACTATAACCCAGGTTTTATGATTTCTAGTCTGCCAGACAAGGAATAACCAAGACAGTTCCTGACCAGAAAAGACAGATTTTCCTTTTTCAGGAGATAGATTTTTGTATGTATGTGTTTATGGATGGGAGTGGAGGTAGGAAGGAGCCCCAGGGTGGTGGTGGTGATAGAAAAGATGCGAAACTAAAGCTAAGGGAAGATAACATGGCATATAATCCTGCAATGCTCCTCTACAAGGCTTTTGGAAGAATTCTAAAATGCTTTGTTCTCCCTAATGTTCTTGAAAAATGCATGGAGAAGAAAAAGGCCCCAAACTATTCATTTATCTTGGTAAGGAACTCAACAGTTATTTATCTTTTTTAATTATACCTCAAAAGGAACATGGGGCTGTAATAAATAATATTAGGCGATAACAAAAGAAATGGTATGGAGAGTTAACTGCAACATGGTGTCTCATTTTCCCCCTTGATTTTAACCTCCATAAAATTGTGGGTTCCCCTAATCCTCCCCCCCTCCTTTCCACCATGCCATTTCTCTCTCATTTGAGAGATGCAAATCTGCTATATTTTTGGAATCGATTGAAACACAGCTGCTTGCTTATTAAGGTTGTACAGCAATGGCAGAATTACATTAGTATGATGCATGTGCTTGGACTGAGGGGTCAGCATTTTCCCCAAATCTAGTGCCAGAGATCCACATATGGTCACACCTGAGCACATCTAGCCTGTGATGCTTGCACTAGAGTCTTTTCTGATTTTATTTTCATTTAAAAGATTCTCTGTCCCTCCTCCACAGGGTAGGAAAGGAAAAGAAAACATAGAAAGAAAACTCTTTGAAGCTCCAGGGTTGGTAATGAGTAAAGAGATTTTGGAGATGGCAGGGTTCTTGGAAAGTAAACCTTAAGATGGCCAAACGTAAAGCACTGATTCAGAGCTCAGCTCCAGCTGTGGTCGGGGAATGTGTATTTTGTTACTGATGGCTTCAAAATGATGATGTTATGTAATCATAATGGCAGAGGAATGATAGGCTATCATGTAATATGGGCCTAACAACTGCATCATCATTCATCAAATCTTGCAGTATTTCTGATCCAGGAAATTTGTTTCAAAACATCATCCTCCCCTTTCAAAACAAACACATAGACATAGAAGACAGGATATGTAACAGAGGTTACCTTGATTCTCTTCATTATATTTTTAATGCCCTTTTAGCAGTTCGGATAGAACGGTTTGAAGGATGAGGCTAGATACTTGGTTAATATTTCTTATGTCATGTTTTACACCCTGAAGCTATTATATAGGTCAGACTGCATTTGAACAAGGATATCTTTCAATATGTTTAGAACACTATCTCCTTTTGGTTAAGGGTTGCAAGTCAACTGTTTCAAATTTTAGACTTTTTAAACCAGTGTGTGTGTGTGTGTGTGTGTGTATTCATGCAGACATGCATGTGCATATGTCTGCAAAGAAATGATAGAATGCAAGACTGGAAAGGACCACAGACATCATCTAGTCAACCCCCTTCATCTTTCAGATGAAAAAAGCTAAGACAAAATGAAATTAAATGACTTTCTCAGAGTCTTAGAGCTATTTAGGGTTAGAGTTGTAATTCTTTTCTGGCTCTATTGCTAAGACAATTAATTCAAATCTTTTTCACCTTTTGCCTAGACTCTTGTAATAACCCTATAATTGCTGACCTTGCACCCATTCCCTCCCTCTGTTAGTCTATCTGGGTTTTTTTTTTTTTGTGGTTTTTGTTTTTGGAGGGGGAAGGGCAGGGCAATTGGGATTAAGTGACTTGCTCAAGGTCACATGGCTAGTAAGTGTTAAGTGTCTGAGGTCAGATTTGAATTCAGGTCCTCCTGACTCCAAGGCCCATGCTCTATTCACTGCACCACCTAGCCTCCCCTAGTCTATCATTTTTTACCACTACTAAAGTTATCATGTCTAGAATCACATTTCTCTTCCAACTAAAACTCCTCAAAATCCTGCCAAGTAAATTCTATATCCCTTAGCCTGGCATTCAAAATCTTCCAAAACACAGCTATAATTTACCTTTCTGGGTTTATCTAATCTGATTCCTTCTACATCTTCTGTGTTCCACCCAAACTAAATTATTTGCTACCCCCCACATGTAACACAGGTTTATCTCCCTCTACCACCCCCCATCCCTATGTCTTTGCAGAAGCTGTCTCCTATGTGTGGAAAGTGCTGTTACCTTGGTTGCCCCTTCCCCCACCCCCTCAATCTGCCCATTCTAACTCTTACTGACTGAAATTCTATCCGTCTTCTAATTCTTAGTTTAAAAACTACCTCTTTGGTAATGATGCCTTCCTTCCCTTCCCCTTCCCCTATTAAGTGAGGATTTCTCCTTCTCTCGTGTCTCCTATGTGATTGTCTGCATTGAAAAAAGTGCTTTGTATGAGTAATAACCTCTATTATGTACCTATTACATAAAAAGTCATTAAAAATGTTTGATTGAAATCAACTTAATTGAAGATTAACTTAACTTTCCTTCCTTTTTCATACCAGTCCTGTATATACATCTATATGTACATGGACTACAAATCTGCATGGCCCATCCCCATCTTTATGTACTCTATACAATTAAATTCTTAAATTCCATTACGGCCTAACTTGGGCACCTCCTTCTCTATGAAACCTATTTTATATTATAGTTACTTGTAAAAATGTCTCATCTCCCTATAGAGTTAAAAATTATTCCCTTGTCTTCTGAATGGTTCATATCAATCTCTTTGGCAGTTATATTCTGAATACTATACTAAGTAAGTATATAGATGTATTATATCATAAGCTCCTTAAAGGAAAGGACTTTCATTTTTTCCTATGAGGGGAGTGGAAAAGGCATATGTATTTTTTTCTTTTGCTTTTTTGGAGGGCAATTGGGGTTAAGTGACTTGCCCAAGGTCACACAGCTAGTTTTTTGTGTTAAATGTCTGAGGCCAGATTTGAACTCAGGTCCTGCTGACTCCAGGGCCGGTGCTCTATTCACTGCACCACCTAGCCACCCCCGGGATATGTATTTATGTAACATCTTCTATGTGCCAGGCACTGTGCTAAGCACTTTACAAGTAGTATCTCTTTTGATGTGTATTCCTGATGCCTAGCTTAGTGTCTTCTACAGAATTAGTAGGTAACAAACATGGTTGATTTGAATAATCCATCTTCCTATTTATTCCAGTTCGACAAGTGTTTGCTAAAGGGACACTTTATACAAACCACTGTACTAGATATTGAGGGAGACAGGAGGGAGACAAAGAGATACAATTTTAATGCCAAGATAATCTACACATAGAAATAAAGATGATGTGAGAAGAAAAAGATAAGGAAATAAGAGAGACATAATGTGTTATAATAAAAAAAAGTTTGTCTTTGCAGAGTTTTTACAAAGTGTTTTCATCTATGCTGTGGTTTGGTAATCCTATAAAAGATGATATTATTATCTCTTTTTCACAAATAAAAAAAAAAGCAGGTACAGAAGCTAAGTAACTTTCCCACAGTCACAAAACCAAGACATGTCACAGCCCACTCTACAGCATAAAATTTCAGTCTCCTTTCCTCTATATCATGTGACCTCTTTCTGGTCTACGATGACCTGTTTGCCTACATCCTTTATCTCCACTTTTAGTTTCACTAAGATCAAGCCAGTTCTTGATCAGGGAGAAAGTCAGCAATCCTAAGAGTGTTATTGATCTTCTTTTGCTCACTGTCTCACTGTTCCTCTCTAACCTTGGTACCTTAGTTTCCCAGTATCTAGATTTTTGCTCAATTCCTAATTGAAATCAATTCCTGCATCTAGCCCCTCAGTAACTTGACTTCTGCCTTGTTCTGAATTCCTTGTAGTAAAACAAACTCCTAAGGCCTGTTATCCGACTGCATGGGATAATAGAATCATAAATCTAAGTCTGGATGCAACCTTAGTGAACATCTACTATATCATTCATTTACAAATGAAGAAACTCAGCTACACATTGGTTGTGACTTATCAAAGGTCAGATTGGCAATAAAAAGCAGCTCCAGGATATAAACCTAGTTCCTTTGCACTGTCCCCTTGATACCAAACAGCTAGCTACCCAATTGGACCTCTGACAATTACCATATCCTTGGACCAGCATAGACCAACTATTCTATACCAATTCAAGAAGACACTGGATCTTAGACTGAGTGGGAATCCTTTGCTTTGTGTGTTTAAATGCTACTCGCCTTTTATTGTCATCAGCTGAACCCATGTTTTCAAATCTGACTTCAGAATGATGTTAGATGACTATATCTAGAGAAACCTATTCCTGGCCTTGCTCCAACTTTCAAAACTCAGACTTTAACTTGGCACTTCCGACTTGCTTGGCTTCTGCATCTATACATTCCCTCACACTGGCCCATGTTTTACCACACATAACCCTGTTTCTAACACAGACAGAGTTATACCCAAAGCACACTGACACATGTCTCTTTTAAGATACTCCTATTGATAAACTCACCATTTTATCACAAGCTCAAAAAGTTATTACCATTAGCAGAAATGTTATTCCTGAGCTTGTGTTGGAATTATATCATGGCATCTGCAAAAGACATTTATATTTGGAGTGACTAGACCAATAAGACTCTGAGCACAAAGTAACTCCAAATCCTCTTCTGTTTGAAATAAATTAATTGGATCCATGCAGTTTCTAACAGCATTGCCACTGCCATCTCAAATGACATGTGGCAATATCCATGAGTGGACCATCACATAGTGACACTAAATTCCTCTACCCTTCTCTTTCCTTATTTAAGAACTGCTCTCTATATTGGCATTTCAGAGATTCAGTGTTGTAGATGCAATATGATCAATTTTCCACATCAGTCATGGAAGGGCTATTGCAGTGATGCCAAAGAATCTCAAACTCTATGGTGAAAGGCAGTTGGGAGAGATATGAACCTTATATCACTTTCCTTTCATTGAACTTGGCAAAAAATAAAAGAATCTTGCCTCAGAAAACTAATATAATGTTCTAAGAAAGTTTTGGGGACTTGAGACATCAATTTGTCTGGGGAATAGGGCTGAATTGAATGAACACTGAATGTTAAACTAAATGATCCCCAAGTACCTTTATGTCCTTAATATTCTGTAAGTCTAATGGTCTATTTATGAAATAGTAAATATAGCTTATTGGCCATGAAAATATCTTACAGCTAGGACTTGCTCGTCATTCAGTCCATGTTTGTAAGCACATGTACACAGGCCTATCCATCATACCGTTTTCCTGAATAAATTCAACTAAACCTGAGATTTAGGGTTTTACAGATGGTGGTAAAGGGTATGTGTACCTTGAACTCTAAAACAATGGCCTTGGTCCTACCTATTGCCAGAATAGCAGCTGAAAAGTGTTAATGGAGGATGTTAAGCCCTACCTCTTTCACCTCTTATTCATTTATCCATTGGCTAGAATTACTGTATTAAGAAGCTTCTTCAGGTACTTAAGTTTGTATTTAAGTTTGGGCTATTAATTTTGCTTGCACATTTAAAAAAATTAATTCTTATCACTTCTCCATTTGTTTGGAAAATACATTAGATTTCTAATGTATTTAGAAAATACATTAGGCAAGGACTGTCTTTTGCCATTCTGTGTATCCCCAGCACTTAGCACAGTGCCTGACACAATAGTAGACACCACTTCATCATCATCAGTAGGCAACATGAGCAGTGGGGATGACAAGATTGGAAATGAAACATTTTTCTACAGAAGGTTAGATAATGGGCTAGGCGAGTTTCCTCCCTAATCAAGACATCTCAACCCCAGGGCACAAATTCCAAAATTGAGTGGATTAACTTCCCCAGGGACTAAGGGAGGATGGTCTTTGGAGAATCACTCTGGAGGGAGCTTTTAGGGGTTGAGGAGGAAGGATTCAAACAATAGCCAGATCGATGATCAGAAGTTTGTACCATTAGCTAATCCAAAGGAATGAGGTAAGGAGACAAGATGCTCCCTGGAAGAGTTGGGCTTAGGGTAAAGTGAGAAATATCAGTGGAAGAACAGATTATAGGGCAGTGGATGGTGCTCAGGATGAGAATGTCAAAATAGAGAAGAATATTGGAAAAATGGGTATGGGAATACTAGCATTTATATAATATTTTCATTATGATTAAGTGTTATCTTAATTCTTTGAGGTAGATAATAAAAACATACTTCTATGTAAAATGCAAAGCATTTTATATACATGATCTCATTTGAATATGGCAAGTATTATTTTCATTTCAGAGAAGAAGAAAAAGAGGCTGAAGAAGGTTAATTAATCTAGCATGGTCACCCAGTTCAGTATGGAAGCCTAGATTTGAACCTGTGGCTCCTAAACTTGAATTCATTACTCTCTCCACTATACCACACTGCCTAGAAACAGAGGCAGATAGAGAAGGACAAAAGGAAAATCAATTGACTCCACAATTTTGTCTAGAGTTCTCCTTTTTTGTGTGTGTTTCTCTTTCCCCCATATATTTACACACACACACACACACACACACACACACATATGTATATATATATATGTATGTATATATATATATATATATATATATTTATGCCTCTGAACTTGACATTAAAAAGACCATACTGACTCAAAGGTGTATTAAACTTTGAATCAGGAAGACCTAAGATCAAATTTTGTCTCAGGTATTTACTAGCTATATGAGCTTAAACAAGTTATTGTACCTCTGTGCCTCAGTTTCCCAGTTTCTTCATCTGTGAAATGGAATAACAATGGCACATACCTCATAGGGTTGTCATGCAGATTAAATGAGATAACATCTGAAAAGTTATGCGCAAACTTTATAATGCTATAATGAATATGAGCTATTATTAATCTTACCACTGATACTAGTAGTATGGAAATAAGCAAGTCATTAAGCTCTCAGTTTCCCCATCTGTAAAATCAGAATAATAAGACCTGTAGTATCCACCTCCCAGGGTTGGTCTTAGTCTTAAATAAAATAAAATAAAGTAAGTAAAATGTTTTGTAAACTTGAAAGAGCTATATAAATGTCAGTCATTATTATTACATAGAAATGAAATAATGTTTATAAAGTACTTTGCAAACATCTATATACATTTCAGTTACTTTTGTTATGTAGCAATTAAAAAAGTCTTTGCTGAAGTCCTAATACATTTTCATTCAGTACACAATGTGGCAGCTTGCACAGTGTAGGTGTATTCGTTCAATTAGTTTATACAAAGTGCTTCATCCTCCACAGAGAAAAGTCTTAGGTCACAAATTTAGACTCAGGAAAGAAAAAAAAAATCATTCAGCAAAACAAAGTTAGCAGACACAGGACTTCAGTGCCCAACACAATCTATCGTCAGGAAAAAAAAATCACTTAAGAGGCTTCATATCCTGCTGGAAAATATGGGCCATGACAGTGGCTGAGAAGTCTATGGAGCCACTCCACTGAAGACAAGAAAAATTGCATCCGGGCTTCTATTATCATCAACTGTCCACTCGGCGCTGGTACTTGAAGGGAAAAGACAAAGCTCTAGTGACAGCTCCAGAAACAGCCCGCACATTTCTCTGTCGCTGTTGGTGATAACCCATGGCACCACAAGCCTGGGTGTTTTGTTGTGAGGTTTGTTGTTGTTGAAGTAAGAACACATGTATTCCCTCCCTCCCAGTCCTTTCCATTCTCTTGGCCCCTCTCTCAATTTGGGCCTCCGTAGGAACTTGCCATGATAGATGTTGGTAGCTAAAAATAGTAGATTTTGCATGTAACATGCAAGCAAGTGAATAATTTTCTGCTGTAAGCAAGATGCCAGGGGACAGCAAAAGCCTGCCGGCTGTGGCAGCTCAGGGACGATGATGGAGTACTGCTCCCTACACAGTAAATCAGTGGCTGGGCACACTTGCAAATGTTGCTGCAGCCTAGGGAGGGGGGAAATGGAAACAACCCTAGAGAAACACTTCCTGCATTTAAAAATTATACTCTAGCTCTTCTCAGTTGACATGGGGAATTTGCTTATTTATCTGCTTGGCCTGGAAATGGCATAATGAATGCAGCCCAGGAGTTGACTCTGTGTCTGTCCTGCTCCCTGAGTAACCTCGGCCTGTTATCTGAAGCCAAAAGGAGGCCATAGATCTTCACATCTGGGTAATCGGCCTGGGCCATGTGCAACGCTGTAATGAAGCCCATCGTAATGAAGCACAAAGAGAAAGCATCACACACTGTTTGGGTCTCCCATTACTGCTCTAATGTACCATCCAGCATCTGAGTGGAAATTGTGAGCCTGGGTACTGGAGTTCGTCAGGCACGCTGCCTCTCCCAATCCCCAGAGCCAGACTCCAAAGTGGACTAAGGAATTTGGATTGTATTTCTGCAAAGATGGGAAAAAATGAGCGAGGGAGGGGAGAGAGATTGGCTGGGGAACCAATGTGCCTACTCTTCTCATCTGACCATTACCGCTCCCAAATCCACTCTCCCATCCTCCCCACCTTTATCTGATTTTTGTCATTTGCTATGCTTGAGTTAACCATTTAGAAATATCAGTTGTGAATTTATCTGAGTGCTTTGGTGGCGAACTCCAGGACAGGTTACTAAAACAACCTTGTGCCTATTGCTGTCCAAGTGAGAGGGATTTAGCAAACCTCAGTTAGATCCAAAAACTGATATCTTTGACATATAAGTGAACAGGGGGCAAAGGAAACCAGAAAGTAGAGGACTAATTAACCTCCATCCTCCAGGTGGTTTATAATGCTATGGGCTGTTGACCAAGTGTCCTTCAACAAAGAGATTTAAGCATTCCAAACGTCTTTTGACTCATTAACAGCTCCCTATATATTTTAATAATTTTCCATAGGGAAGAGCTATGCTTCAGGAGGCATGTTTTTACCCATACATTTTTATTTTCTTTATTGTCCGGATTAGATAAAGGGGAAGACAAACTGTCATTTCCTCTGTATCATAATAAGCCTCCTCATTGCAGTTTTGACCCCCACATCCATAATTATAGAATCTCTTACTCTCTGGACAACTCTTCCTCCACAACCTTTTGGTGCCTAGAATACAGTAGATGCTTAATAAATTATTGTTGACTGACAAGAACATAAAGAGACTGTGACTTTGTTTTCTCCAGAACTGTGGTTTTTAACAGTGAACAAATCTGAGCAGGCAGTTAGCAGATAAAGAATTTCAGAAGAAGCGCTCTTAACCTAGGGGTTACAGACCCAAAAGAAGTCCATGGATAGACTTTGGGGGCATATGAATTTGGAGAGGAAAAAAAAATATGGCTTCCTGAGTACTAACTTGTTGATCAGATCAAGGATTTTTCCAATTCCTTGGATTCTAAATGACTTGTTGTTTTAAATATCATTGGCTTCTTTATTGTGGGAGTGTGTACACACACAAACACACACACACACACACACACACACACAGAGGGGTGAAAAAAGAATCCATGCATTTGCAAGAACTGATATTGGATTATTCACATCATTAGTTCAAATGAGATTACGATTATACCACTCAAATTCCATCACATTTCAGGATCACAGAGGAAAGGACCTGAGTTGAATGAATCTCTTTCAGAGTTTCTTTGACGGAAATTTAGTTGCCTTCCCAGCTCATCTGAAGATGCCTCATTGATTATCATAGCTAGGCTTACATTTTCATTATCTAAACTAATGTTCATATCTCATTTTTTTTAACAGGCAGGTTCTAGATTTCCTAATAAATGTGCTAAAGCCAACATCTGAAGATGTCAAATTAGGCAGAAGAGGCTTGCTTTGAATGGTGGTTTCTCCCTTATTGAAGTTTTCCATAGAATTAGCTAATCTTGACTTATCTGTACATGAAGAATGGCCACGTGTATGATGAGGTATCAATAATTAGACATTGCCTTTCTCTGGAACATAAATGTACTATGACCATCACACCTAATACCCCAAGAAAGAGTTTAATTTGTGGATCTTATTGTCATTACTTAGTGAATCACAAAGGACCATCTGGGTATTTTATTGTTACTTTCCTAGAAATTTTTCTTTTATACTTTCTAATTATTAAAAATCAGTTCATATTTACATGTCAAAATTTATTTTGAATAGAATGTGTGTATATATATTATCATATTAAATATTGGGGAGTCATGTGTGTGATACATATATGCACACATGTGCTTGTCTATGTGAATACCAGCACTCTGTCCAATGTAACACAGAGCAATGATGAGAATCAGTGCCTAGAGTACCACCCTTGGAGGCAGAAGGACTATCACACTTATCAACAGAAACCAGGTCTGAAGCAACTTTCTGCTATTCCTAAACCCCACTTACATTCCTCTTCCTTAAAACTCCCCAATCCTTTCTCCCTCCCCAACTCTGCAAATAGTCAATTGTATAACAGTACACGTGTTCCCCAAAAGAATCACAAGATGCAAATTTTGCCATAAAACCACAGGGCTTATGGGAAAAATGAGGTTAAAGGGCACAACATTCACAAACGTTGTCAGTGACACATTAAAAAAAAAGAGCTCAATAAGTACAGTAACACCATTTTATACATGTTAAATGGTTTTTTTTAAAAATACAGAAATGCTAGAATAACTAGTGGTAACTATGACATAGACTTACCCCATACCACTGTTCCCCTTGACCAAGGCTGGTTAAAACTCCAGAAAGTTGGGCAAGACACAGCTTCAAGGTCTGAGTCAGAAGCCTCTTCAGAAGGGAGTGAGAGTGGTTCCTTTCCTACCCACAGCAATTCCTGCACCAGAAATATTCAATAAATACGATACATTACCATGAAAAAGATTTGAAGTTTGCTTGTAGAAGTGGGCATCTGGAGGTTGTCAGCTTCAGAGTTAGTGTTTTCTTCCTTTCCCTATGAGTGGAGTTGGAACAAATTTGTGTTTTCAAAACAAACTTTATAGCAGAATTGTCTATACCTGCTTCCCCACCCAGACCACAGATAGGGAGAAACATCTCAATGACAAAGCACACTTTCCTCTTTTCTTCAGTCCTTCAGTCCCAAAGTCTTGAGAATTCTCTGTTATCAGGACTAAAAGATTGAAAACTGGAGATAACTGAATAGAATTGGATGGTTTTGAAAAAAGAACTTATTTTCTAAAATTTTAAGCCAGAATTTCCATAACTATGCTCTTCATGGCAAAAGTGGAAATGGTGTAGTATCCTAGAGAGTGCATAGCACTGGGACTCAGAAGAGTTGGGTTTTAGTCCTACTTCTGAACCTATCGGATATACAACTTGATCTTAATGCCAAATCAAGAATGCCATCCACTATGACATACCTCTAATGAAGCAAGGGAAATCAAAGTTTTATAAGAACCCAAGTGGGTATACCTTAAGACAGTGTGCCTTTATTTTCATTCATTATGGCTTTTGTAAAACTCATTTTTGTTTTTAATTCTAAAAGATGCTTTTACTATGTTAGCTCAAACCATATATCCATAATAGATATACAGATGGAAAGATAGAAAGATTACAACTATGGCCAACAAATCCAGTCAATAAGCATTTATTATTGATACTTATTAGTGTCTGGCACTTTACAAGGTAAAGATTAGGGCATACGTTTGGGTATATCTATGTAGCATTTAAATTAACTTCTTGTCCTAAATCCTAACTGGCACCATCTGTCACCTTTTGTAGACAATCAAGGCTCATTGTTTATTCAAAAGCTAATGGCATGTTATATGCTATTTTCATTTATTGGACTATAATATTGGCATTCATCTTCTGTCTCTCTTGGAATAATGATTAAAAGTCACTTCATTTGTATTAAATGTTGAATTTGACAGTGTAATTCAAGAAATGCAGTGGCAACTAATGAGAGTCAGAAAGGCAACTTTTCATTGCTGCAAAGTTTCATTTTCCATTCCTGAAGTAACATTGAGATTCCCTTCCCTGGCGAGTTATGATTCAACTCACGGGTGACATGGGTTAATGTAGAGAAGGTCATTGAATGCCCATTATTGTCTTACAATGGGGTAACTCCTTTGAGGCTTCCCTGGCTTGCAAAATCAGTTCCAATTGTATGTGCTCATCTGGAAATATTCGCTGAGCTTTTATCAAAGCCAGACACAAACCAAATTTGCAAACACCCCCTAGTAGAAACATTGAAAAGAATTAAGATATGTATTTCTTTTATTATCTACATCCATGCTACCTATGCAGCCCTTGAAAGTTAAGTTTGGGCAAAATCTTCATTGAAGCAGAAAGAATCTGCTCATTACTATAAACTAGCACAGTTAAAGGGTTTTCTTTCCCTATGCAAGCACAGTCTCACTAGTACAATAATTTAGTCATATGGTAAATTATTAAAAAGTGATATTCCTAAATCAGACAAAAATGTGAATCTTATATGTTACCAGTTATAAACTGTATGTAAATACATTGATGGATGATTTCTAAAGGAACAAAAAAAAATCAGGGACACGGGGAGAGCACAAAATGTGGATCTCATCGCCATCATTATTTCTGTTACTTTTGATAATCCTGAATCTCTCAGTCTAAGGCAGAGGTGGGGGACCTGCAGCCTCGAGGCCACATGTGGCGGCACTTTTGGTTGTCAAGTGAAGCCACAGGTTCCCCTAACCAAGGCCTTGGCTCTCATGATAAATACTCTGATCATGTCATGTTCCTGGTCAAGAAGCCCCAGTGATTCTTTCTCATTTTTCGGCTAAAATACAAATCCCTATGTCTGGTATTTAAAACCTTTCAAAGCCTAAATCTAGTTTAACCTTCCCAGGCTTGTTATACATCAATTTCCACCATGCATTCTATCAGGGCAAATGGGTCCGTTTGCTCTTCCTCATGCAAACTAGATGGCAAGGTGGATAGGGTGCTGGACTTAATATATGTCTCAGTGGTCCAGGGTAAATGATATACATGAAGATGACCCTATATTATAATAAACAATTAAATAATATTTAGTACTCAAATACTAATGATATCTTTAAGAAGGAAGGGAAATGCCTAATATATTTTAGAACAATTTAGTCATTTTTTTGGTTTGCTCGTGGACCCTTGAACAGGTCACTTCTCTCAACCTTAGTTGTTTTTGTTTTTCTTTTTCCTTTTTTAAAATGGGAGCAATAATAGGTCTGAATCTTCTCACCAAGTTGGTATGAAGACCCAAGATAACATGTAAGGCATTTTGCAAACTATAATTCACTATGTAAATGTTAGATAAATATTTTACCCTTATTCTTCTCATGTTTAACCTTTGCCTTGGCTGTCTTCAATGCCTGAGCTACACTCCCTCCTTACCACTGGTTTTCAGTATCACTATCTCCCTTCACAATCCAGTTCAAGGGCCACCTCCTTCACAGATAGACTAGAGGCTCCTTGAGGGCAGGAATGATCTCATTTTTGTATTTTTATTCCCAGGACCTAGTACAGTACCAGACACATAGGGGGTGCTTAATACATATTTGTTGATTGACTAATAAAACTGCCGGGTTTTTATTAGCTACTGTACTCATCAATACTGTTTATATCGTAGCCTTTTAATGTAGTACTTTTCATGTACAATTCAATTACAACAAAGAGCCTAGCAAATTCTCTTTAAGTTGTTAAACATTTTTATGGTAGACCCTAAGGTCTCTAACTTATCTTACTATGTCTCAGAATAGTTAACAAGAAGCATTAGACAATGTAGTTCAGTAGAAAGAACAAGATGTAAAGACCCTGACTCCAAATACTGTCTCTGTAATTTGCTACATATGTGACCCTGGTAAGTCACTTTACCTCAGTTTCCCCCTATTTAATGAGAGAGTGAGACTAGATAATCCCTAAAGGTCCTTTCCATCTTTAATTCTTTCAATTTAAACAAGTTAACCCATGTCTCTTATATATTAATCTTGCCTAAATATGCTATTGGCTAATGTACATGACGTAGGGAGACTAGGTAATGCAATAGATAGAGCTCCAGGTCCAGAGAGGTGATGACCAGAGTTCAAATCCAGCCTCAGACACTTACTAGCTGAGAAAGTCACTTAATCCTGTTTTATCTCAGTTTCCTCATCTGTAAAATGAGCTAGAGAAGGAAATGGCAAACCACTTCAGTATCTATGGCAAGAAAATCCCAAAATTCAGTCTTAAAAGTCAGACATAACCAAAAAAATGACTAAATTGTTCTAAAATATATTAGGCATTTCCCTTCCTTCTTAAAGATATCATTAGTATTTGAATACTAAATATTATTTAATTGTTTATTATAATGTAGGGTCATCTTCGTGTATATCATTTACCCTGGACCACTGAGACATATAGGGCTTTTCACTCCCACATTAAATAACATTGGACAGCTACCTTTTAAGTAAAGAAAAACCTTTATTGCCTTCCTTTTCTCATTGTTCCCTGATCTACTTACAATCTTATTAGCACAGGGGGAAAGTGGGGGGAGCCAATGGGCTTTCCCCACCACCCAGCTTCCTTGAGCACTCTACAGCATTTAATGTTAACCTCAACTCCAATGTCCTTCTTGGTTGTTCCTAGTCCTTTTAACTACATCGTGATGTATTCTGGTGGTTCTTTTGTAACATCTCTTCCATCTCTTTTTACTGACTTCTCAATTTTCTCCTTTGCCCATATGAAACATTCACTTCTCAACTTTTACAATGCTTTGTATAACTTTTCCAATGCTCTTCTTGGCAATTTCATTCACTCCCACAATTTCTATGGTGATCTCTTCATGACTATCACAAATACTTATTTCTACCTCTGACCTGAGCTGGACTCAGAGTCTCCTTGCCAAAATTGTTACCCAAACTCAGTGGTATCTCAGTTTTATACAATGATAGCATTGAGTTTGAGGGCCTCTGAGGTATCTTCCAGCTCTAAATCAATGATACTATCATCTATGATTCTCTCTTCTTTGATGTCTTCGTCTCCTTTAGCTCCTATATACAAATTCTTGCCAAATCCTGTTAACCAATCCCTGAAACAGCTATTTATTTTGTTTCCTTTCTTACATTCCTCCAGCTAGCTATCTATTTATATTCTTTTTGTATTATTGAAATACTTACCTAACTTGTCTCTAAACATCTACCAGGGGTGGGGAGCCAGCAGCCTCAAGGCCATATGTGGTCCTCTGGGTCTTCAAGTACAGCCCTTTGATTGAATCCAAACTTCACAGTACCTGCAGCCTTGAGGCCACATGTGGCCTTCTAGGTCCTTGGGTGCAGCCCTTTAACCAAGTCCAAGTTTTACAGAACGAATCCTTTTATTAAGGGGATTTGTTCTGTGTTGTTTGGATCCAGTCAAAGGGCTGTACTTGAAGACCTAGAGTGTCACGTATGTCCTCAAAACTGCAGGTTCCTTACCCCTACTAGTATCTTCTCTAATCCAATGTAGACAATTTTGCTATGTTAACCATTCTAAATTACATAACTCATAACTACTCTGCTCAAAGACTTCTGATGGCTCCTAAAGCTAATTCAAATCAACAAGGATTTACTAAGTACTTAATGTGTGCCAGGCACTGGGCTAAGTGCCAAGGATACAGACACAAAGAAAAAGAAAGACTGTCCCTGCATTTATGGAGGAGAAATTCAGAGTCAGAAACAGAGAAAGGAAAGAGAAGATTCATGATCTTGTTTACAATGGAAGGTCTGAAGGGGGTAAAAATCCATCAGTTGGAGAGAGGAACAAGGGCAGGGACGGAAGTTCAGTTTACCAAACATATATTAAATGTTTATTATTTGCTAGGGGCTGAAAGAACTAGTCAATGATCTCTGCTTTGGGCAATAAGTCCCTCTCCAGCACAGATCACAAATCCTCAAAGATTTGGTTGGGGATACTTAAGAGATGTTGTTGTAGACCAACAACTTATTATCCTGCCTTACAAACATAGCTGGAAACATCTGTTGAGGATAGACATAAGATTTAGGGAGATAAAGGTAAAAAGGCCACAGGCCAGAACAATACACCAGGGTGAGTAAAATATAGGTGCTGAGGGAACTTCCAGGTTAAGAAAGTATCTGAGGCATGTAAACAAAATCCAGAAAGTCAAAATTCCTGTTACATCTTAGGTCCTACATGACTCTAGGGCATCTTGTTCCTTCTCAGGTTGGGGATACTGACTGAGTCAATACCTTTTCATTCTATACCTAGCAGCTCCTTGCCAATGTATTTTATGCCTGTGTCCAAATAATACATTGATTCAACACAAAGGGCACTTAATTAAAATGGAATAAGATACTCAATAACAAGGGAAATGTTCCCACATAAAAACACGTGCAATTTCCCAGAGATTCTCCATGTTACTAGATGGAAAAACAATAATTCCTGAATAATTCATCTTGTCATCCCAGCTCAAATTCCTCTTACACCTTTCACTGTTACTGGTCATGGCTCAATCTGCCCTACTCTGCCTCAAACACCATTGGCATCTGTGGCTAAGATGCTTTTCTGTTGAACTCTTTTCATCTACTATGGGGTGTCTTCTGTGGTTAGGGCAAAAGCAGTATTATCAGATTTGGGGGACACTGCCTATGCCTTCAACTATCTGAGGCCTTTTGTAAGCCATGTTCACAGATATAACTATCTAGTAGAAGAAAGAATCCTCAAAGATTTTCTTTTTTGACAAACTCTTTCTCCCATCAGGATTTCCTCCAATCCCCCTTCGTGTATAGGTTGCGTTGAGAATCAACTCCCTTTCAATTTCCACCATTTTCTCTCCATTCACCCAAGCAATATCTTAGTTAAAACCCTTATTCTCCCTCATCTATCCTATTGAAATACCCTCCCATTTGTCCTTCTAGACCCTAATTTCTCCCATCACCAATCTATTCTCCATATAATTGCCAAATGGATAGTAATAAAGCATGCCAGGCCATGTCACCTGCCTGCTTCAGGAAGCTCTTAGTAGCTCTTTCTTGCCTCTAGGATAAACAAACTCCTCTGGTTTTCCTTTGTGAGGGAAAGTCCTTCACAGTCTGGCTCCACACAATTTCTCCCGATTTATTTCTCCTTCAGGCACTTGGCATTCCAGGTAAACTGGTTCACTTGTTGTTCTTCATACACAACATCTCATTTGCTTGGCCCTCTCATAGACTTTCTCTCATGCCTGGAAGGCACTTCTGCTTCACTTCTCCTTTTAATATCCATTGTTCCCTTCAAAACTCACCTCAAATGCAACCTCTGAAAGAAAGCATATCTTGATTCCCTCCCTAAAAATAGCTTTGTGTATATTTTATATTTAATTTTCTGTGTACATGTTCTTTCTTCCTAATAGAATGTAAGTAACTGGAGGGCAGAGAATACTTTGTTTTTACTTAATAAATACTTAAATTTGTTTTTCTAAAGCATCAATTCTGAATTCCTCAGTTTGTATATATCCCCTTGGTGCTACATTTCAAGCTCTGTGAGGGCACAAAAGGTTTCTTATTAATTTTTACATCTCCCTAAACCTTGTTTCTATCCTCAACAGACATTCCTAGCTATGTTTGTAAGACAGGATAATAAGTTGTTGGTCCACAACCACAACATCTCTTAAACACCCACAACCAAATATTTGAGGATTTGTGATCTCTGTGGGAGAAGGACTTATTGCCCCAAAGCAGAGATCACTGACTAGCTCTTTCAACCCCTAGCAAATAACAGACATTTAATATCTGTCTGGTAAACTGAAAAAGAAGTGTATTTGAATATATGAATGCCCTTTCTTTCAATCAATCAATTAACAAGTATTTTAAGTGTTCTTATATATGGGCACCCTGTGAGGCTCTGAGAACCTAAAAATCAAAAAGAAAAAACTCCAGTCCTCCAGGAGCTCCCAATTTATGGAATATAAGGATATATATATACATATATATATGTATATATATATATATATATATATATATATACACACACACACACACAATCACACATACACACATATATGTATATATATACATATGTGTATATATATATATACATATACATATATATTTTTTTTCCCCCTCTCTTTCCTTCCTATCTCAGATTGCCATGTAACTCTGATATTAGTGGCCACAAGTTCATCACCTTCCTTTTTTTAATGTATTTCTTAATCTATTATATATTGGGAACCCAAATTATTTGCAAACAGTAAACAACTAAGTCCCATAAGAAATTTAGTGAAACAGCTGTTAAAATATTTATTAAAGCTGCTGTATCCTTCATTATAATCCAGATTTCTGGTCTTTGATCATAGTTGAAGTGTGCTAGAGAAGTGGGTACTAAATAAATGCGGTGGTACTGCGTTATCCATAATCACTAAAAACAGGGTTAGAATCAGAAATAGCAGAGAATTCAGAGAAGAAATGGAAAGATCATTTAAATGAAAGGAGTCTGATAGCAAGAGAGGGAGAAGAATAACTAATGAGTACATAATCTGGAAAAGTAAAGGATGACGTTTACCAGTTTATCACTACCAACTCGGCTACTACTATTTTCTAGCTACAGAAGCCTAAATATCACCCTACCTCTCTAAGCTTCATTTTCAGCATCTGTAAAATTTTCAGTAGAATGTCAACTTCTTGAGGGCAAAGATTCTTATTTTTGCCCTTACATCCCCAGTGCTTTGCCATGTTAGTGAGCCCTTTATAAATAACTCAGCTGGGTTGGGGGAGGAGTATGTGTAGAAAAGATGATATCCAAGATCTCTTCCAGCTATGACATCTTATGAGTTTATAAATAACCATCAGCATTCGTTAGAAAATAGCATTCTCTCCCTCCAAGGGGGAAATGAGTTTAAATTACAGCATAAGGTATTTACTTATATAGGATGTTAAGAGTTCTCAGGAGACTGTTTGCAAATGCTAGCATGGTTTGTTGAACTTAATTGTGGAATCCCCTCATCAAAGGCTCCCTATTACCTCTAGAATCGAATATAAAATTCTCTGGCATTTCAAGCTTTCACAGCTAGACTTCAGCCTTATTATATAGTAATTCCCTACATTATTTTAGCCAAACTAACCTTGTTGAAGTTCCTTATACAGAATACTCCATCTCCTTTCTCATGCCTTGTCACTGACTGTCCCCATGCTGGAATACACTTACCCCTTAGAATCCCTGGCTTCCTTCAAATCAGTTCAAGCACTTACTATCTCCACAAAGCCTTTCTTTGAACTCCTGGCTGCTGGTATCTTCCCCCACCAAGTTACTTGATATTCATTTTGTATATACAGAATGTATACAGACATAGGTATATAGATATTTACCCACAAATATATATGTATCTTCAAATATTCATACATGTACAGATGTATATATGCATTGCTTATAACATGCACACATACATAACATGTATGTATTTGTGTGCATGTTGTGTCCCAGAACCAAATGCAAGCTGCTTGAAGATAGGGGGTCTTCATTTTTATCTTCGTACACCCCACTCTTAGTACAGAACTTGGAATGTACTAAGTTTTTAATAAATTCTTATGGATCAATTTTGATCTAGAGATCTTCTAATATACAATATAGATTCTAATTATGCTTCCAAAGCTCAGATGTCATCCTTCCTGAAGGAAGACATGCACTAAGAATTATCTTGCCATCCCTCCTAGCCTCATGATTCTATCTAAATAGTGAACTGCTTCTTTTAAGAAAGCATTCTTTTTTATTTCATAAGTAATAGGTACAGAGACCATTAAATAAATATTGGCCCCTATTTATATGTATCATATGCACAGTCACATCTACATATAGATATTTTATTCTCAGGGCAGTTATTAGCAATTATTAGACTTAAAAAGATGGTCATTTGGCTTATGGGCACCCTAAATATTCAAAAATATAGACAAATTGTGCATGGGTATATATAAATACATTATAGGATCTAGTTGATGTAAATAATATGCATTAATATATGTAAAATACATGTAGAAAAATGCAAATCTGCTATAAAACGGTATTAGTTTCCATTACAACCTTCCCAATTTCAAAGATGTATTCATTTCAGTTAATATGCATTGGATCCTAGAGAAACGCTTAGGTTTAAACCAGCTTTTGAGAGTTTAAATGAAAATTGGCTTCTATAAATACTGACTGGTTTACTTAAAGGCATCCAACTGTGACAAAGAATTGGAAGGAATAAAAATAAATCAGAAGGAATTAAAAGGCGTTTGTTTTGGAAAGTGACTACTGGTTTCAGGGAGAAGCTTTTGTTATTAATGAATATTTGCCCATTTATATTGTTTTCAGTTAGCTTGCATTGGGTCTTTCAGTAATGAAACAAATTCAATTATAGTGTTTTCATTACACATCTGTATCTCAGCAGAAGTATATCAATTGGAAAAATTAAACAGTTAGTATGTAACACCTCAGACTCTTGAGGCTAAAAACGTAAAGTTTCCAACATTTAAAATACAAGACAAAATATAAGTCAACAACCCGGACAATGAGTCATATAAGTAATATTTGGCAGTATCATTTAATTGGAAACTAGACTATGTTGATGCCTTCAAATACAGCAAAGACTTTCCTCAATTAGTGAGAGGGTTAACCTAGATCATATGAAAACTTTAACAATAAAAGGGAAAAAAAAGAATTCAGAACCCCCAACATATAGAGGCTATTGGCTATGTTTTCTGATCCCTGATCAGTTCTAGTCTCAACCATTTCAACAATCTCCTGACTGGCATCCATTGAGTCTCTCCCTTCTTCAATCTAGGCTCTTCAAAGCTACCAAATTAGTATTCCTAAAACAGAGGCCAAAGTGTGTTCTCCCCTTCTCAAAGAGGCACATTGATAAAACACAAACTTTTTTATTTGGCATTTAAAACAACTAATAAACTGGTCTTAGCTTATTTTTCAGACCTACTACACATTGTTCCCCTTTACAAAATTCTCCAGTTCTACTACATTAGTCTACTTGTGATATTCTTCATAAACTACTTACCTTCTCCTAAAAGACACTTGTAACTCATTCCCTCCTTACCCACAGCATTCCTACCTTATTTTTTTAGCTCAAGTCAAGTGTCATCTCTTATCCAAAGTGTTTTCTGGTCTTCCCCTCCAGTTACAAAATTAACTTGCATTTTATACGAACATATCTTATATTTGCCAGTATGCAGAGATGTTTCATCCAGTTAAAACTAAAGGGCAGGCATTAGTTCATTTTTTTGTCTTTTTCCCCCTAAGGCCTAGCAGATTGACTGGTCCATATTAGGTATTTATTGAATGACAAAATCCTGGGTAAGTTACTAACGGACACATTTTGTTGAATGATCCAAACAGTTAGGTCTGGAATTGGACAAGGTAATGTCCTAGGATACTCTCCTGTCTCCTTTCTCAAAGTACAATTTGGTCCACTGGAATTAGTGAGAGTTTCTTTACTAATTTGTCACACATTTATTCCAACAAAAAGGGAAAGAAGGATTCCTATAGCAAAAAAAGAATGACTTTCACTTAGACTATTATCTATGTAGGCACAATTTTCCAGAGGGGGTGGGAATACATATGATATCCTAGGGACAACATATTTTGAATTTAGTTAAACCGCTGGGCACTTTTTAAAAACAACTGATTCAATTCATTCACCTACTCCTTGTTATCACATTAAACTGGTTGCTTATGAATCCTTTCTTGTAAAAGATTAATTCTATGTGAACACTGGTTATGAAGGAGGAAGTGGTAGACCTTTGAAAATAATAAGCTTGACTATAATAATGAACAGGAAGGAAAAGAGGCTAATGCTAAACAATGGTTTTTTTTCTCTAAACTACTCTAGGAATATAGTTTCTATAACTACACACACACACACACACACACACACACACACACACACACACACACACACACACACACACACACACACACACACACACACACACACACTCTTTCAGCTCCCTTTTATAGGTTGTCTACCTCCATTAGAAATGAGAATGTAATCTTCTTAGAGGCAGGGCCTATCTTTCTTTTGGTTTGCATTTTTACCTCAGCCCTTAACATAATACCTATCATAAGGTAAGCCTTTAATAAATGCTTATTGTCTGACTTGAGTGGCTCTGTGTCCCTGGGCATCTTTTTAAGACTCCAAATTGCCTGAGCAGGTGCTCAAGTTTCACAAAAGAAATTTTTTTTATATATTTTTGCAGAGCAATTGGGGTTAAGTGACTTGCCCAAAGTCACATGGCTAGCGTGTCAAGCCTCTGAGGCTGGATTTGAACTCAGGTCCTACTGACTCCAGGGCCTGTGCTCTAGTCACTGTGCCATCTAGCCGCTCCTAAAACAATTCTTTTTATTAAAAGGATTTGTTCTGTAAAGTTTGGATTTAGTCAAAGGGCCACACCTGAGAATCACATGTGACCTCAAGGCTGCAGGTTCTTCACCCCTGGTCCAGGATATTCCTAAGTAATGGTGCCACAAGTCTTATTTTAAAACAAAAAACAAACAACCAAAAAAAAAATCTTCACATACAGGGGTAGTTAGAAGATAAATGAATTAATTTTTGTTAGGAGTTTTACCATCTAATTCCTAGGGATTTGTGGGTGCCTCATTTTTGCATAACAGATGTGTTCCTGAAAAGTGTGCCAATGAAATCTTTGAACACAAAGTGATGCATTAAATGAATGAGAAGAGCTTCCTATTTAAATAAATCATAATGAATCGTCCTGTAGAGTTTGTGTGTTGGGGGGAGGGAGTTATTTATTGTGTTTATTTTAAAAAAATTTGTATTTTTCTTCTCTTGGGTTTTCTTAAAATAGGATACACCTGGACCACTCAAGAAAACAATTCAACCAACTTGAATAGGAAAGGCACTGTAATGGGTGCTTGGAATTTAAAGACAGAGTCTCTACCCTCAGTGAAATTATATTCCTCCAGGGAGAACATAATGTGCATAACAGTAAGCAATTACAAGGAAGTGTTAATAACTGAGGGGCTTCTGGAAAGGCCTTCCATAAGAATTAGCTGCTCATCTATGCTTGGAAGGTAGCTAGAGCTCTGAAGAGACAAAGGTGAAAGGTAAAGTCACTCCAGACATGAGAACACAATTTCTCAAAGGCTTGAATTTGGGAAAGGGAATACCCTGGGTGGGCCTCTTATTGTCATTTGGGTGAGGTTCCAAATCCCAACATGCACTTCATGGATGTTGAGAGCACAACAATATAGAGTCAGCAGAGAGCAAAGCAGGTCAGTATTACTGAGAAGAAATATTCACAATTTGAAGTAGTCAGGGATGATGAGCTCAGCAATGCCCAGGTCAGGGTCTGGTGCTAATTTCATGCAGGAGAATCACTTGGGGAGTTGCCAGCTGATTGTCCAAACGACCCCCACCTGGGGAAAGGAGTCTTTTGGTCTCACTCTAACAGAGTGACTCAAAAGATTTAAGCTTCTCAGGGATTTCTTCATTTAAGTGGGTGGGGAGGCTGCTGAAGTCTTTACTGTGGAAAACACACAGCTGCTGAGTTTGGAAAGAACAGAGGGTTTGGAGAAAGAAAGTAATATGAAAGAACCACAAAGGTAAGGGAGAGACACAATACGGAGCCCTTTAAATGTCTGGCTGAGGATTTCATATTTTTATTTAATCATAAATTAAGGCATCCTTATGTGACATCAGTATATAATTATATCATGTTTGAGCCCCTCCATTTTTTTCATTAAATAATTATCTGAGTTATTTGCCTAGATTGATTTCCTTATCACCTTGCAAAGCCATGTAATCAGGCACAATTCTATGCCCTAAATAAATTAGGTAGAACAAGTAGTATACTGATAATTAATTCTGGATTACTGATTTTACTGCTGACCCACACATTACCTAATTAACGTGTGCTCCCCCAAATAGGGACTTAAGTCTTCCAGACTACACTGAAAAGTTGTTTCTCTACATCAGTGGAAGATGTTCCCACAGTGGGAGTTTGTTCTACCAATGAAGTCACAAGTCAAGGGAAAAAATAAGCAAAACAAGTGAAAAAAGAAACGGGAGGATTCGCCCTAGGTCAATCACTTCTCATGTGTTCTTAAAAGGAGATCACAAGGGGCAGCTAGGTGACACAGTGAATAGAGCACCAGCCCTGGAGTCAGGAGGACCTGAGTTCAAATTTGGCCTCAGACATTTGACACGCTTACTAACTTTGTGACCTTGGGCAAGTCACTTAACCCAACTGCCTTGCCTTCTTCAAAAAAAAAAAAATTTTTTTTTAAAGAAAGCACAGGGCATTTGCTATCATGGAATAAGGTGAAGTGACAAAGAGGAACAGGAAGTATGGTACCAGATTCCCTATTGTCTGTTGATAAACACCAGTAATTCAAATATTTACCATAAGAAGACTCTTTGTTTAGATAGATATACTGCTTTTCCTTTGTGTATTTAATATAGAATTTACTACCTCTAAAGCTTATTATCTTTTGATTTAGTTGATTTCATTCCCCTAACAGCAGTTTAACTATGTACTGCAACTTCAAAAATCAATAACACTTCACTGAAATATCTTTTGTTCATACCACTAGCTCACCATTTTTTCTCTAGGAAAATAAGCCTATTTGATTGAGATAAAACATGCACAAAGGTATTATCAAAGGAGACAGTAATTGATACCTTTTGGAGGCTCTTGTGAAAGGGTGAAAGCTTTAATGGGGAGAAGCACTGTAATCTAGCAGTTCTGAGTCACTTCATATTTCTAAAATAGTTTTAGGATAACTTGAATTAACCTCTATAATGCCGTATGAAGAGAACTTAGCAAAATAAAAGTTCTTTTATAAACAATGTACAAAAGGGAGAGAGAGAGAGAGAGAGAGAGAGAGAGAGAGAGAGAGAGAGAGAGAGAGAGAGGCACAGACAAATACAGTTGATCTCATTTTCCTAGGATTGGGTATAAAATGGATAGATAGCCCAATAGCCCAGTGGATAGAGGAGCGGGCCTGAACTCAGGAAGACATATCTACCTGAGTTCAAATTGCCCAGGCTAGTCACTTAACCCTGTTTGCCTCAGTTTCCTCATGTGTAAAATAAGCTGGAGAAGGAAATGGTAAGCCACTCCAGCATCTTTGCCAAGAAAATCCCAAATGGGGTCACAAAGAGTAGGAGAGACCAAAACGACAGTAAATACAAGCACCCCTGTGCACACATGCACACACACACACACACACACACACACACACACACACACACACACACACACTCATACGCTCATACAGAACAACAAAAATTTCCTAACAATAAGAACTAACCAGAACCAAAACTGAGAGCTCTAGAAGCTGGTTGAGTTCCTTTTTTTTTTTTTTTAATGTCTTCAGGTACATGCTGAAGAGATGCTTGGAGATTTTGTAGAAGAGATTCTCATCTCAATGTTGGTGGGTGTCCCTGAGGTCCCTTACATTTTCTAAAATCTGTGACTCTAAACTGACCCTGATCTCATATAGTATATATATATATTTTTTTTTTAATTTTTATTTTTTTGGAGGGGGGGAAGCAAGGTAATTGGGGTTAAGTGATTTGCCCAATGTCACATAATTAGTAAGTGTGTGAAATGTCTGAAACTGGCTTGAACTCAGGTGCTCCTGATTCAAAGGTCAGTGCTCTATTCACTGTGCCACCCATCTGCCCCTCATATAGTCTATAAGGTGCCTAATCTACTTTCTGAAAATCACATACATGACCAATGTATGGTTTAAAGATATCCTCCTCTTCAGATATAATACTCTGAGTCAAATGAACGAAAAATTCATATTCTTGGACTTTATAAGAGACTCATGATTATCCAGCATAACTTCTTACCCTGGACTGATTGGATGAATGTCTAAGTGCACCACACTTCAAGATAATCTAATTAGTAAAATTCCAAAGGTACCACACAGATTACATTGGATCAGGATGTAATTACTTCTGCACTTTCTAGAGCATTTTGTTGTTGGGTCCTTCCAGTTGCGTCAAACTCTTCATGACCCCATTTTGGGGTTTTCTTAGCAAAGATACTAGAGCGGTTTGCCATTTCCTTCTCTAACTCATTTTACATATAAGAAACTGAGACAAACAGTGTTAAGGGACTTGCCCAGGATCACACATCTAGTAAATGTCTGAGGAGAGATGTGAACTCAGGAAGATGAATCTTACTGCTTTCAAGCTCAGTGCTCTAAATTGGAAGCAGAGAATCTCAAAATTAGAAGGAATCTCATAAACTATCTAGATTTCTAGACTAACATTCACTGACCAAAAATCCCTTCAGCTAATCTCCTTTAAATACCTACGGTTAGGGTGAACCATACCCCAACTGTGCCTAAAAAGAAATTTTCCCCTACATACACCACAAATTTCTTCCATTCTGCAGCGATACAAAACAAAAATTTATTATGTTTCAAACTGTTTTAATTAGTTTATACTCTACTCAAAGGGAGGGTCTGTGCATTATTTCTTCTCTGTGCATCTTCCCATCTTTACTAAAATAATTTGCACATTGTATGTTAAAAAAAAAAAAGGTTGGTGAAATTGAATTGAATTGTGAAGACTTGAATACCAAGATGAGAAATTCAGAATAGATTCTGGAAATAGTATGATGACACAATGAACACTTAGTTTCCAGAATATTTAACAAAAAGGCAAAATACCAAGTGTGTGTTGAGAAATGAACACATAACTGAAAGTCAGGAAAACTGAATTCTCATCTCAGAACTGGTCCCAACTAAATGTGTTAGTTACTTAATTTATTGGAGTTTAAGTTTCCTTATCTATCAAATGAGGGAATTGATTTTGATCTCCAAGGTTCCTTTCTACCTCTAAGATCCTAACTTACCATATATGTGGATATGATAATCCTTGGGGATAACTCTGAATCATTCCAGGTATGACAGGTATGGGATATGAGCTGTACTCTTGAAACAATGACAAACCACATGCCTGTTAGAAGCATTTAATAGTCTTTCAGAATTTATTGAAAGGATTTCCATTTAGTGACACCCTTCAGAAGAATGAGAATAAAAGAAATATAAATAATTCTATAAACAGCAGTGTTGAAAACTCAAGAAGGTGCCATGTTTATCCCTGGTCTCAGAGAAATGGGTTTTCATTTGATCTTTAATATAATAGAAAGTGATAGACTAAAAATGTTCTGCAGGAAGCACAGCAATTTATGGAAAGACAATTGCGATATAGTAAGTAGCTGCTCAAATGCTACATTAAGTTAAGAGAAAAAAAAGCTAAGAATGATTTTTGTTTTATATATGTTACATATTTATGTTACAGCTACCATGACGGTTAGCTAATGTCAGATAATGAAACACTTTTCCATCTTCTAGTTCTCTCTACCTTCTGTTCAAAACATCAGGATTTGGTTTTGAACAAGTAAATATTAAGATCTGTTATTTTTCTGGGGTGAGTAGTGATGGATTGCATTTATTTTTACTCCTCTTTAATGTGATGACACCCCCTAATGAGGACTAGTCACCCCTGATGTCTCTTTATTCATCACAGAAGCTATGAATGTATTATTCCATCCTCATATTATAATTTCTAGTGTTTAGCTAATCTCTCTCTGTATATGCATACATGCATATACATTTATGAATACCCCATATATGTATATACTTCATGTTCAATACCTCCATTTTCCAATAGTATTCCATTTTATATTAATTGGACTATAAAGTAACATTTCTCTATGTAGGCATTTTTTCTTAATAGACCTTACTACTAACATTAACCATGAAAAAAAATTTTATATCCTTGTTTTCCAATTCTGTCCCTTATTTGGTTTCCACTCTCTCAATAGAATATGCATGTGATTGATCATGCAGCATTAACAAGAATGGTAATGATAACAACCATACAAATCATTCATAACCATGTAGCACGTTGAGGTCTTTTGCAAAGCATTTTCCCTCTAGAAACTCTGTGAGGTCAGATCTATGGGATGTATTATCCGTGCAGCTAGATGGTATAGTAGATGGATCACTGGGCATAGAATGAGGAAGACCCAAGTTCAATCCTGCCTCAGACACAAGTCATATAACCTCTGACCACTTGTTTCCTCAGTCATAAAATGGAAATGATAATACCTCCCCAAATTATTGTGAAAACCAATTAAATAATATTTATAAATCACTTTGCACAATATCTGGCACACACTAGTGCTGATTTCCTTCCTTTCTTGGGGTTACCTCACTCTAAGTGAGTACCTGAAAAGGCCTTAGCCTAAAAACACCTGGGTCTCCCATTGCATCCTGAGTCATCTCCAGTCATCCTGGTGAGTAATTAGGTCACTGGATCCAGGTGGCTCTGGAGGAGAAGGTGAGGCAACCTTACAAAACTCTCCTTCACTCAAATCAAAGTCAACTACAAGTCATATCATCATTTCCCTGATGCCATGGTCCTCTTCAAAACCGAAGGAGAAACACAGCAACAACAGATAAGAAAACCGAGACTTGGAGAGTTGACGTGCTGTCCAGATTTATATACCTAATAATTGTTTGAGGAAAAATAATGTCAATCTTATATCTCTCTGTGACAACAAACATATGCAGAGTTTCATGTAGTTCATAGTAAAGGGACTTTAGAAATGGCATGTGGTGCACGACCCTCATTTTAAAGATGAAATAAAAAGTATATTGGACCATACTTCGAACTTTTCTGGTTTATAGAACTGGACCTCATTTATTCTTCCTTGGCATTTATAAGAACATATGTAGAAAGACTAAAACCTGTCCCACAGGATCAAGAAAACATGGATTTGGATCTCCCCTCTAATATTAACTTGCTAGCAGCTAAGTTTTTCAAATCACTCAGTGGGCTTCAATTTCCTCACCTGAAAATGAAACTTGGGGTTGGAATGGATGTGTAAGGTCCTTTTCAACTGTAACCTTGATCCCATAACACATATTGTTCTTTATTTGATACGTATTTGGTAAAAATTTAATTAGTGATGTCTCCTTTAGCACAAATTTTACTATTTCAATCTCTTATTTAATAACTTCAAGTGGCTGTACCAGAAAATATTAACTCTTCTGCTTGGTTTTTAAAGCCCTTCACCCCTTGGCCCTAAATTATTTTTTCCAGCCTCATTATATATTATTCCCTTTACCTTGCTCTATAGTCCCTTCAACCTGGACTTTTCTCTGTTCCTTACCTAAGTCGCTCCATCGCGTGTTTCCATGCCCTCATGACTGGAATGCATTCCTTTCTCACCTTGTATAGAGTTCCTAACTTCATTTAAGAAAAGTACCAGTACCACTTGTTAGATGATACTATATACAACATCTCATCTCCCCAACTGCCAGTAGCTTCCCTCACTATCTACCTTGTATTACAGTCTTTATCTGTATTTTACATTTATTCTGCATGTTTTATTTGGTATATGCTTATAGGTATACATGTTACCGTTCAAAGAGAATGTAAGTTCCTTGACAGTAAAGTTTGTTTTATTTTTTTGCCTTTGTGTCTCCAGGGCCTAGCCCCTCAGTACTGGCATATAGGAAGTATTTAATAAATAAATAAATTTAATAAATTTAATAAATGATTAATTGACTGCCTGATATTGTAAGGAAGGATTTAAGAATAATCCAAACACGCTGTTGAGAGTTGCTCTTATTGGCAGTCTTCTTTATTTTAAGTACTACGACATGTTTCTTTGATTTTATTTTTCACCATGAAGGTCTAGAGATGCCTTTTTCCATATCTTCTACTTTTCCACTCTGTACTTATCAGAACATGTAAGTCCACATTGGCAATAAAATGCAGCTCATAATCTTGGATTCCTCCTCCATCACAGAAAACCAAACCTTTCACCAGGGTCCCAGTCACCTTAATGGTGTGACTGAAAAAAAATCCATCTGAAATTAAAATTTCAACTGAAGGAAAGTAACATTATGACATTCAGAAAGGTATAAAAGTATAAAACACATCAGGAAGAGACAGAATTATTATTGATGACAGGTGGGTGTTAACTTTGAAGCACCATAATAAGGCAGGTGTCACTGTAGGAAGTGGATTTTTTTCATTGCCAGAGTAGTAAATATAGACATATGTATATATATAGTAAATATACACACACACACACACACACACGCATCACATACATATAGAGAAGTAGAAATATGTATTTATATATAATCATATATTCTGAATACATATGTATTATTTATATGTGGTTATGTCTATGCATGTATTGTATATGTAAAACACATATGTATATATGTAGAGTTTATATAACATTTATAGTCTTTTCATAACTCCTCAAATCTTTTTTCCCCAATTCACAGAAATTCTAGTAATAAGAGTTTAATTTTAAAAATCCATGCCAAATCTTGGAGTTTGAATTCATCGCCTTTAATCTTCCTTGCTTGCTTGTACACCAGGGGATTGTGCTCTGCTTGTGGGTGGAATGAAAAATGAATTCCAGAGTAGCTGAGATCGGCTGTTGACATTTAGCACGATGTTCAGAGTACCTTCTTGTCAGCGATAACTTGGCAAGGCGGGAATATAATTAAATTATTTTCAGTGGTGTGGTGGCATTTTTTATTTAGGTATTTCTTTGTCTCTCCCACATAGTATGGTGGCTTATTAAGTTCTTTCCTATGCCATTATAATAACAGCATTCTAAAATGTTTTGAAAACATCTCTTAGAGCTACACAACAATAATTAACAGCAAAGCAAATGCTGAGCAGCAAGGAGCTGATAATAACACCATCTAATGTCGATGGGAAGCAATTAATCATGGATGCTACCCATCGAACTCAAGATTTATACATGATTATCATAAAACACTGATGAGGTCCCCTCGCGATCTGTCACAATGTATGCATTAAGGATATCTTTTTTCCCCATAAGTGAAAGAAAGCAGAAGGAATGCTTTGAGACCTGTGTTTCTTAATATGTTTACTATCACTCCATTATGCAGTTAGTCTCTGGTATTCTCCTAGGATGGCAGTATCGTGGTGAAGCAGCAACAGCTCATCCTTCTAATCTTTCCAGAAGACATGACTGGCAATATACAACCCAATCCCAAAATGACAAATAGAAACCAATGCTTTGATGCTGTTACTTTCTCCAGCCTTGGAAACTGGTTGGGGGAAGAATTTACCCTCTATGTGTTCTTACTTCCTTTTTTAAACTGAGGAAGGTGATAAATGAGTTTACTATGTTTGCACTGGAGAGTTAGGTAGGTCTGTACAAAGAGATTTTTTTTCTCTCTTTTTTTTTTCTTATCAAGTTCCACTTGATCAATCTATTCTAAAAACTTCATGGTATTTGTCAGAAAGACTCTAGGAAATGTAGCCCCCAGAAGAATTCCTGACAGGTAAAATCAGCAGGTGCTAATCACTCCACAAAGCATTATCAGAAAAAGTTAATGTGTATTTGTGGTCACACAGTTGAATGGAAACAGGTCTTAACTGCATAGGTGTCATCAGAAAAGGAAATGACCACTGCTTAATTAATTAGTGTCCAATGCAGAATCAATTTATATGAATGTTTTTCTTTCTTTTAGAATGGAAACTATTGTTCTCAGGAATTTGATGTTAAGTTAAACCTGAGTTGAACAAATAGATATTTGTGTGAATTTATGACCATTTGGGGACCCCAAATTGAACTATATGCCATCCTTATCTCAATGATTATGTTGGTGTAATAATAATTATTTTGTATTATTGTTATTATTTATTACTAGTATTATGCTATATAATTATATCATAACATGTAATAATACATGAAGTTATTAAATATTATTATTGTTATTATAGTATTTATATACTTCTTACTCTGTGTCAGGCAGTATGCTAAGAACTTCATAAATATCTTATTTGATCTTCACAACAATTCTAAGAGGTAGGTGCCATTATTATCCTCATTTTGGAGTTGATAAAACTAAGGCAAATGAGGTGATGTGACTTCCCCAGGATGACACAGCTACTAAGAGTCTGTCTCAGGATTTGAACTGAGATCTCCCTAATTCCAAAGCCAACATGCCACTGTGCCCCCTAATTATCTCAAACAGATATTGGTTAACTACTTGTAAGGAATTTGGGGGATGGAATGAATGGTATGAGAAGATGCTCTTCAACTATGCTTTTAAACTTAAAGATTCTCCAATTATTTTGTTTCATTTCCCTATTTAAGGGACAGAAATCAAACTATAACAGCACTACTGCTACAGAGAGATGTGCCAAAAAGATACTTAGATTTCCAGTGAATGCTGTCAGAGAGGTAGTAGAACTAGTTAAAATTTGGAAGCTGGCAAAGGAAGAATCTCAAGAATCAGACCACAAGAGCA
>CM053581.1:520913959-520931636 GCA_028627135.1 Pseudochirops cupreus | reverse complement strand
CCTATTTCAAATTTCCAAATTGTTTTTCTAAAGACATCTTAAATGCAACATGTCCAATAGAATAGAATTAATTATCTTTTCCATCAGATCCTCTGCTTTTCCTAATTTTCCTATTTCTGTTAAGAACCCCACTATCCTTCTAGTCACTCAGATTCATCTTTGACCCCTTAATCTCCCTCATCCCACATATTTAATCACTTGCCAAGTCTTGTTGATTACATACTACAATTCAAATATTGATTCCATTCTTTCCACTTACATGGAAGTCTTGTTACCACCTCATTCAAACACCCATGACCTCATACACAGTCTTTTGTAATATCCCCCAATTGGTTTCTCATCCTCCACTCTCTTTCTCCTTTCCAATCCATCCATTACACACCTAACATATTAGTATTCTTAAAGAATAATACTGAACATATTACTTCCCTGCTCATAAATTCCTAGTAGCTGTCTATTGCTTCCAAGATAAAATACAAACTCCTTTGTTCAGTATGTAAAGTCCTTCACAATCTGGTTCAAGTCAATGTCTCCAAGGTGATTTCCCTTTCCTCTTTATGCAATTGATACTCCAGTCCAACTGACCTTGGTCATCACCGTCTGAAACATTCTATTTCCTGTCTCCATGTTTTTGTCAGTCTGTGTTTCATGCCTAGAATACATCCCTTCCTCACTTCTCACTCTTCAAATAGAGCTCTTTAAAGGCTCACCTAAAGTGTTGCCTATGACTTCTTGATCCCACTCACCCACCCAGTTGTTGGTAAACCCATATTATTATATTTACTTTTAACAGAATTGTATTTACTTACCTGTGTTCATGTTGTTCACACACATGTGTGTTATAGAGCAGGTATTCTTATTTTTTCTATGTTAGGTACCACTTTGGAAGTCTGGCAAACCTTTGAACAAACAGACCTCTTATCAGAAAACAATGTTTTTTAATGCATAAAATATTACAAAGGAAAACAAGTTCATGGCCCCCAGGTGAACAGAACAACAACTCCTTGAGAGCAAGGATAGTTTCACTTTGGGGTTTGTTTGTTTGTTTGTTTGTTTTTTAGCTTCAGCAAATAACACAATGTTTGGCACACAGTAGGTGCTTAATAAATGTTTGTTGGATGAATGAAGTAAAGGAGGAAGATTATTTTAATCAAACAAACATTTATTAAGTACTGAGTCTGTAGTAGGTACCATCGCGCTAGGTGCTGAGAATACAAAAGCAAAAATGAAATAATCTCTACTCTCAAAAGTCATGAACAAGTAATTCATTGCCTAATTACCAGCCTACCATACTGAGATTTTCTCTTAACTAAGCTCTGTTGGTCTGCAAATAGCGGATATCATGTGTTACCTGGGCCATACTCGAATCATTTCCACTGTGGTTTGACCTGCTGGAGTTTGGTCTTAGCAGGCTGAGTCTCGGAGAATGCAGAATCACCTCTGCTCCATGACGAGTATGACTTCAGTAGGGGAAATTAATAATAACAATGGCATTGTTGTTGTTAACTTTAATGTTTACAGAGCACTCATCTCACAAAAAACTATGTGAGATGAACAAGTTGGCAGACAACCCTATAAGAGGAACAGATGAGAAGACTGAGCCCATGCACACAGCTAGTAAGCATCAAGTCAGGACTGCAACCAGCCCCAGCTTTTCTTGCTCCAAGCATGTGACAGTTTTCATTACAGAAGCTCCAATATATTCTCAGGTGCTTCTCTTCCCTATTATGCTTACAAATGCAGAATTCCCTCTCTGAAGGTGGACCTAGGAGAATGGAAGTGGCTGATGAAGGAAAAATATGATTCCATAGAGGGCAGGCATATCAAGTCACCTTGAGCTGGGGTAGACTGATGGGAAGGAACCCTATATATCTTGGCTAAAATAACTACAAAGGCTGGTTCATTCCTTCCTCTTCTTCCACCTCCTGTCTTCTGTGTCATCAGAAGGAACGTATCAATTCCAAAATAGTAAAAAGACTTGGAAGCATTTACCAGGAGGGTGCTAAAGGGGAAATGTAGCCAAAAATTCTCATCACTGGATAAGACAGGCTAATAACAGTGGGAGAAATGAGAAGGCTTTGTAATGTAGGTCCAGAATTGTGGAGCTTAGGGAGGGGGAGTAAGGAGGCAGTGGGAGGGGGACCTGGTAGGAGTGGAGGGAATCAATTATTGGAAAGGGAATAGCATCTAGACAGGCGATTTCAAAAGGAATAGAAAGTGAATTTCCCTTTTGGATCAAATATACTGCCACTGTCTTAGTGTCTTAAATTATTTGTTCTGAGAGTAAGTTAAAAGAGGAACCAAGTATTACAGATTTCAGCAGCTACTAAGAGTTCAAGGAGATTTATGGGCTTTCAGCTTGCCGAAGGTCCAAGGAGAATAGAAAAAACATCAGCTACTTTTAATGTGTAGTCATTTCATTCTGGGCCTCTAGAATGGGCTTAGTTAGAATAACCTATATGTGACCTTTAGCAGTTTGGCAGACTATTCTTCTTGACCTGCCCCAGGAGGTAGGTCCCCCGTCCTTAATTTATTCATTCATTCAACAACCATTTATGTAATCATTCTCCGAAATTCCTCTCATCCACATTCTTTGTGTTTTTCCTTGTCAATGATAGTAGAAGAGGCTGTTCTATCATCACTCCAATAAACAAAAGGAAGAAGCTGATAAGCTCATATAAAATAACTGTTAGGTTTCCCAGCTACTATATTCACACTAGAATGATGATGCAGTCATTCCATAGTCACCATGCCTTTTTCATGGAACTGGGATGGTTCTATTCTGTTTTGTCCAATTAATGAGGTAACAACTCAAGACAAATAAGTAAGTTATAATTCCCTCCTTATATCATAGTACATGTATCCTCTTGGGTGGTGAAGGCTGATATAATAAAAAGAAAAAAATTCTCTGTCATCAAGAAGCTTATAGTCTAATGGGGGGGGGGTGTGTGAGAGAGAGACATCACATGAAAGGAAGCAGGAAAGCAGGAGGTAGGGGGAGTTCAATGGGGAGTCCAACCCCGGGGCATTTTGTCCGATGGAGTTAAAAGGCAGGCAGAGTAACAGATACGAAATAGAATGCACTGAAAGTCCATTGTCCACCCCCTCTAAAAGAAGGCATTGGGAGGAGTTTGGTATGCCACTCTCTGGCCCTCTAGGGATGCAGGTGTCCTCGAGGTTTGAGTTAGAAGCCTGGTGGTTTAGAAGTGCTGAGCTTATCCAGGGAAGAGAACCTTGTTCCTGGAGTTAAAACCAGGTAGAACTTCCAATGTAAAGTGAGTTGACAGACAGACTGCTATGCATAGTCACATGTACAAAAACATATTAAGAAGTACATGAATGTAAGCATATATGTATAATATGACAATGTAATGTAGCATTACTCATGTGCTTAAAAACACACTCGCTTTATAATATGTACTTGTGCATGGAAATACCTATGTAACTATCTGTACAAATATGTAAACCATCACCAAATGACATTTATTATTTTTTTTTTCCCACTTTTTCGGGAGGGCAGTTGGGGTTAAGTGACTTGCCCAAGGTCACACGGCTAGTTTTGTGTTAAGTGTCTGAGGCCGGATTTGGACTCAGGTCCTCCTGATTTCAGGGCCGGTGCTCTATTCACTGCGCCACCTAGCCACCCCTATTACTATTATTTTTAATTGATTTTTAAATTTACTTTTACTAGATTCAGTTCCACAATCCTTTGAGTTTCAAATTTTCTCCCTTCCCTCCTCCCCACCCCACCCCCTATGGCGGCATGCAGTCAAGTATAGGATCTGCAAATATTTTCACATTGGACATTAGTCTGGTTGTATGGAAGGGTTGTAACCGATGGAGTGAACAGTGGGAAAGAGGAAACAAAACCAAACATGGAAAAGAACGAGAGCACGTGGTTTGCTTCCGTCTCCATTTAAACTTTGTTCACGGTTAGCATATAGTACTTTTAAGATTTGTGTAGTACTAGCCATATATTAATTCATTTGATCCTCACAACCAGGTTAGGTAGGGGCTATTATTATCCCCATTTTACAGATAAGAAAACTGAAGCACAGAGAGGTTAAGTGACTTGTCTAGGTATTCCCAGCTAGGAACTGTGTGAGGAAGTATATGAACTCTGATCTTCCTGATTTCAGCTCTGTGCTTTTTCCACTGCACCACCAAATTTACAAGTGACTCCCATTCTATGGTGATGTGTAAGTACATTCACTTTCATCAATCAGCTTCTTTATTTCTGGGTTGAGTAACTGATAAATGGCAAAGACAACATTAAGAAGAAATCCAAACCAATAATATTTCCCTGATGCCTTGAGTGTCACTAAATGGCTTGTCCAAAATCCAGGTGTTTTACACTCTTCCTAGTTCTTTGAACCATACTGTTTTGTCTCAAAAACACTCCTGACATTCTCAAAGTTCTTAAATCACCTCCCCCTCAATGTCTCATCCTATGAAGTGTAGGAAAGAAAACCCCCCAGCCTTCTTTCACAAGGTTAACAAAACCTGCTGAGAGCCTTTTAAATGAAACTTAAACGTGTCCTATATCTAATAGAAACTCTATGGGAAATTTAGAAAAGGAACAGATCTGTTTTTAGCTATATAATATGTAATATATAATTTACACTCTAACCTGGGTGACAGAAGGAGCATGTGCTAAGAAGGCACTATCCTTGAGAATATAATTTTACCTTTTTCCTTATGAATTCCCATACGTAATAGCATAGCTCAACGGATATAATAGTCAGACATTGATTCTGCCTCAAAGGGATTCCTACATTCAATGCAATTTGGGGACCTTAGGGTGTCCCCCACCCCCTATGAGTCTATTATCCCAGTAACTAACCAAACAGAAGCACCCAGGTTTATTAGAGGTGACCAGAAGTCATTCCAGGTGCCTTAACAGCAAACCAATTTAAGACAAGACTGTAATCATTAATTGCCACATATTACATTTTATCACTGGGCAATTTAATGTCTCTGACCTGTTGGGCATACTCATCATTAAAAAAAAAATCTTTAGAAAAAAAAAAGAAAACAGGCAGTCATAAAAAAAACCCTTAGTAATCTATTTGAATTTGTGGCTGCCCATGCTTGAAGGTCTCTGGATACCTTTGCCTAAATAACTAAAAACAAAATTATAATAAAGAGAAGCATTATTGAGTTGATCTGAAGGCGCCCTCTCAAAATTATAATGAAAAGGATAGAGTTAACATTGCTAAGCAGCCCTGCTATTAACTGCTTGTCTTCAAATGTTGGAGATGGTTATTTAAGCCAGATACCTAGAGTAGCTGTTCTCTAATAATATTCATTGTAATGATTCTAGACATGAGGTGTAAAAATCTCATTACTGCTACCAAACTTACCCCCATCCACACAAACATAATATATTGACTTTGGCAATACCTCCATGCCTTATCAAGTTTGTGGAATCAAAATGAACTTAAAAAAATGGGCTCTCTGAAAGATTTCAGAGAAAATGCCATAGATTTGCTTTATTAATGCACCCTTTTTGGAGATTAGGTAATTCCGTCTCTGTAAACTGGGACATTAAAATAATAACTGTGCAACAAATAGCAAGCAGGCCTCAGGCTTAAAAACCAAAGATTTCACTGGAGAAAAGAAATGAGGAGCCTCTAATCACACAGAATCCAAGGAAATGTCATGTTGACTGTGCCTGTCCTCTGCTCTGTCTGGCATCACCAGCAGCAGAAGGGCAGTGTAGGGAATGCGTAGCCCAGCCTATCTGCTGTTCAGATATTGACCATGAAATGGACAGAACAAAGCAGATGAGTGAGGCTAGGTGAGAGCACTAACCCTACTTACAAGTGCTTCCTTTGCCGCTCTATGTTTATATCTCAGTAGCAGGACAGCAAACGGTTAACTAAAGGAGACAAAACCCACTGTGACCAGCAGGTCTCTGTGCAATCATCAGTAGAACTAGCTATTACAGCCAATTTAATAGCTTGAAAATGAACTCATTAGTGGTCTTTTATCAGTGGAAGAAAGTCTATTAAATCCGGATGTGTGAAGAAGCAGTACAGAGGCTCATTTCCATCCCACTTGTGACCTGAACAAATCAGAGAAATGCTTTTCAAGTAACCAGGGTCAGGCTTGACTGCAACACGATATTTCTGACGCCGGTCTCCTAATGTGTCTTTCCTTCAGGTTTCTGAGGCAGTTAATTTTAATTTACAGTGTGGTGGGGTGCTTCCCCCGCTTTCCCTGTCCTACCACCGCCATCCAGAAACACATGCCCTATCTCTGGGGGCAGCAGAAGAAGTCTGCCATGAGGTTGGCTGGATTTTTAATGTGTCATAGAATCTCATGGCTCTGACATGCTGGGATTATCAGCCGCTACTCACAACTCCAAAGTGGTTTAAGATAAAACATTCAGAAATGTGGCACAGACAGGCGCCTTGATCACTAGAACTCTCAGCAAGGAATCCTGATATTCAGGGTAGACTCAACTATTTTTTTCTGATAGTTAAAAATTACTTGGACAAATGGTTAAGTATAATCACATGTGAGTTGGCTTTTCCTTATCCCTTGTGCTGAGGAATAGAGTTAAGCAGAAGTATGGGAAATACCCTATTGATGATGCAAATTCTTAGGAATATGCCTTTATAGTCTTCATTTCTTTTCCTGTCCTTTGCCCTCTTCTCTTGCTGTTTTTGTTTTGTCTTAACTGCCTTGTATTTTTTACTCTTTAATTCAATAAGTTTGTTTTTTTACAAAGATTATAACATTGAAGTTGGAGCCCTTTCTTGGATTTTTCTGGGAAAACCACATAACACCTATCATAGTCCAAGGCACATTGTTGTGATTCAATAAATGTGTTTATAGGATCATATTTCCAGAGCTAAAAGGGAGCTGAGAGGTCATGGAGTCATCCAACCCTCTCATTTAAGAGGTGAGGAAATTGAAGCCCTGCTAATCAGTGACCTGCCCAGCATTGCACAGATGATAAGTGCCTGAGGTGGGAATTGAACTGAGATCCTCCTTAAAATTCCCAGTTCTAGCTTCTCTACATCACTGTTATTTTAGATTTGTGTTGGTGTTGAAGAAGGAGCTTGACATGAAATCATAAATTTTGAACTAGAAGGCATCTGAGATGATCAAATCCAACTGGCACATTTTATAACTGAGGAAACTGAGGCTTAGCACTATGAATGGACTTCCCCAGGGTCACACAACCAGGAAGTGCCAAGCATATGTATCCTTAATGCTTTTTTTCGGATATCAGAGTTTCATTGATTGCTAAAGGAATCTGGGTTCAAAAAATTACCTTTATTTTTTGTCCAATCCTAACATTCTATAGAATTCAGGTATTATATAAGGCCTTAGATGCCTTCTGAAATCTAACTTTGGCTGGGTCTAAACTGTCAGAATGAATTCAGTTTTTTAAGTGAATTTTCAAAATATCTACACAAACTTTTCCTTCCATAAAGCTTATAAAAAGATGGCATATAGAGGGGAGCTTTTCTGAGTTATCTACATGCTTCAATTCTTTGCTTCATTTTGCCCATGTGAACCCAGATTTCTTTAGTGCTAAACTTTAAATTATATTTTTCCCTCTTGCATATGTGGTTTCAGCCATCAAGTAGACACTGATTTAGCCATAGGAAAAGAAAATAGTGAGCAACATGATTGATCAAAAGAGGCAACATTAAAAAAAAAAAACTTGGGTTCAAATCCCATATTTCACATACAGTAGTAGCTCTGTGACCATGGACAAATTACTTAACCTTTCTGATTTTCAATTTCCTCATCTGTAAAATGGAAATAATACCTAGAGTAGGTCACCCCCACACACACCCACTCTCTCTCATTCTCCAGATTTTTGGGGGCCCCAATGAGACAAATCAACTTTCAAAGATCTAAAGCATAGAAATGCCAGATATTAAAATATAAGATCAGGAAAAGGAAGAGAAGCTGGGAAGTCCAAAAATGGATAGCTACCAAAGAATAATCCACAGTTGGCTGTGCTTCCCAAAGAGACAAATTTTAAGCATTCTACAGTACTATCTCTATGCAAAATGTCATTTAATAGCCAATTGTTAAATTATCAGTAGATAGTAGGAAAAGTAAAATATTTAAACAGCAAAACTATTTCTCTCTTTCCTCTAGTATTCAGCATTTTGGTTATAGAAATGCCCTTTTATTTCATTTATTATTCAAGTTCATCTACCCTTGGGATGCCATCAGTATGACTCTTTGACTGTCAGTCTCTGTCTGTGTTAGCTAAATATATAAAAACAAAGCCCATTGCCACTTCTTGATAAGAAAGATGTGTCCCTTTGAAAAATAACAATGGTATCAACACTGGAGAATTTTCACTTCAGCCAATTTGGTCAGAGTTGAGGCCCAGAGACTGATCTATAGGGATATTTCTCAAGACAATTTTCACATGCAATTCACAGTAAAATAGTATTGAAACTGCAAGGGATAATAATGATAGTAAAAATAATAACAATAATTTCATTAGTGACTAGCAAACCTCTGAAGAGTCACTCTACGTCATTGACCAATAGAAATAAAATACAGAAAGGACCTTTTAGGTTATTCAGTCCAGAGTCCAGCATGGAATTGACCTAAATGGCCAAAGCGAGAAGAGGGATAGGGAAGAAGGGAGAGAGGGGAGAGAACACATGTCTCCGGGGGACAGAGACAGAAACAGAGACATAGTCAGAAAAAGTGAAAATTACAGATAGACACACAAGAGGGAAGACAAGTTCCCAGTATTCCATTTTGAGAGTAATTGGTTCAAGCTCATTTTAAGGTGAAGAGATTTCCATCATCTGGAATTTGCCAGAAGGCAAATTCCATGTTGTACCTCAATGTCATTCTAGTAGATAAATAGTTATAACCCTTTAGATAAAGAGTTCTCTCTCTTTTCTTAGATTTCTTAGGTTTCTATATCTCCCATATATGCTTTGCCTTAGCTTTTTAATGTTTGTGTACATGGCTTAGACACTCTGCCATCAATCATCTTATCTCTTCTTTAGATCTGTAAGTTAGTTGAATCTAGGAATGGCAACTAATCTACCTTGATTTCCCCCAATGTACCTAACAAGAGTACCTTAAATCCCTTCTTCTGGTTTATCCATATAGTCCAACTAATGTCAGCTTTGGACTTGGAATATCATTATTTGTCCTATTTTGCTTCAGTCTCCGCAATTTTAGCAACTGGGTTAGGGAGGTCAACAATGTAAAAAGATGAAAAGATTAAGGATCTGGACTGGAAGGGGAATGGAAATAGTCAAAGCATATAGGATCACTGAGGTTATGTATTAGATGAGCTCAGACTTGTTTTCCTCAAGCCCAGTGTATTCAACATAAGGGGCACTTCCTTGAAAATTGAAAGAAATCAGCTTAGGAAAGAATAAAAAGAAAACATTGTTTTTTTGCAATTAGGGTGAATTTATGACCTTTATTTCTGCTAAATAGGTACAGCTCAGTCTTAGTGCCAACACAACTCTAAAATAACAGTGACTTAGAGTAGCTAGACCTCTGGATTTTAAGTAAAGAAGATCTCAGTTCAATTCTTCTCCTCTAATAATGACTCTTTTAGTCCCTCTCAGAGAGGACCATGGAGAATCTGCCCCCTACCTCTTCTCTGGTAAGACTTGAATGCACTGGCCCTGGAGTCAGGAGGATCTGAATTCAACTGGGCCTCTGACTCTTAACACTTATTAGTTGTGTGACCCTGGGCAAGTCACTTAACCCCAATTGCCCTGCCTTCCCCCCTCCAAAAAATAAAAGATATGAATGCTCTCAGATGTTTAAACAATTATTGCATTTGATTGGGTTTACTTATTCAAGTCAGAAAAATTGAATGGTGTGTGTTTTGTTCTGAATTGCCTCAGCTGCATCACTTGTAAAAATGGAGATAATAATGGCACTTGTGTCACTGAGCCATTGGGAGGATCAAATAAGTTGATATATATAAAATGCTTCACAAACTTTCAAAAGCGCTCTATTAACATCTGATATTATTATACAAAAGGCAGCATGGTGTAGTAGGAGGAGTACTGGAAAAACCTAGGTTTGAATTCTATCCTGATTCCTGTTAGCTGTTTGATCCTGTCTCCTGTTAGTTGATTCAGCTCTTTGAGTCTCAGTTTTCTTCTCCAGAAAATGGGAGTAATACATCACAAAGTTATTTCAAGATCAAGTAATAACATGTGGAGTGATTTTGTGGGTGCCTTCATGAACTATGTAAATGGCATGTGTAATGCCAGTGAAATACCATATAAATCAATATCAGCTACCATTATCATCCTAGTCGATTGAGAGTAGCTAGTATTTATACAGTGCTTTAAGGATTACAAAGCACTTTATATATGTTCACTTATGATTCTTACAACTCTGTGAGGTGGGTCCTATTATTGTTCCCATTTTACAGATGAAGGGAGTAAGACAGAAGGAGGCTAAAGGATTTTCCTAGGGTACACAACCAAGTAGCTGAGGCATGATTTGAACTTGGGTCTTTTTGATTCCAAATTCACCAATCTTTCTACTCTACCATCTAGCTGCCACATCATACATACTCAGGGATATCAGTGGTTCTCTAGGGATAGAGGCCAGCACTTTCTCACATGGCCACATGGCATTCCTTTCATCCCCCATTTATGGCTCCTACCTCTCATTTTCAAACTCGCCCAACCACCACCTCTTAGAATTACATCTATTAGGTCTCAATGATTTCTAAAAGCCTTAATCTTCATTGTAGGGTTATATAAAGAGAGGGCTAGGATGATTCTTACTGTAGCCTTCATCCTGCTAGAGAAATAACAAATATTTTTTCTTCCTTCCTTAATTAGAAATTATGAAGATAGTACTTTTACAGAGTTCTTTCTTCCAACTCCAGCACTCACTGTTTACCTATACAGATGCTCCCTTGCACAATAGTGTCCCAATGGGATGTAGAGGTAATTAGGAAATATCACTTCCCATACACAACCACAGAGTAGATTCATTCACTCTACATGGTCAGAACTGCTCTTAGGCGGTCATAAATCTGTACGTAAAATGCCCGTGTGCCCTGGTCAGCCCCTCTAACTGCACAGGCTATTTTTGTTACCATTTAGCAGGGTTAACTGATGCCCTATCTTTGTGTTTGAAAGTCTTTCCCACCTTGCTAACAACATTAAACTTTCTCAAAGGAAACAGAGAATGCAGATGAAAAATAGCAGGCAGTCTGATAACATACCACCTTCTATTTCCAGGTTCTCATCCAGCATGTCCTGGCCAGGACAAGAACATGGTCACCTATCCCCTTGAAAGAGAAACTGTCATTCCTAATTCATTTATACAGGGCCCTTAAGGTGCCGTTAGCAAACTGAAGGAGCTCTAAAGCAAAATTAATCTGGTCTGACTGAAGCAAACTAGTTTTTCTAAAAGCTATAAAACATTTTGAGAAAGGTAGGTCACATTGCTGTCCAGGCTCATGCACAGTGCCACCTGACATCTTGATGCTAGGTGTATGTCTGACATGCCCAAACAAAGGGAATAATAATGACAGCTCACTTTGGCATAGTGCATTAAGGTTTCCTAAGTATGTTCCTTGCAACCTTTCGGTAGGATGCTTAGCCCCATTTTAGTGATGAGGACACTGAGGCAAAGAGAGGCCAGCCTCTTGATTTTCCAAGGATAATATTTCTGTACACTAAATTATGCTGTCTATCATCTACCTTATGTTTACTCAAGGTCTAACACCAACACATTGGTGTCAATTACCTAACTGGGTAGAGGAAATGTCTTTAATAATAATAGTGATAATAATAGCAATAATAATAATACTGATAGCTCATATTTACAGAGTACTTGTAAGGTTTGCAAAGCACCGTATATGGGTCATCTCATTAGATCTTTACAAAAACCTTAGGAGATAGGTGCTATTATCACCCCATTTTACAGATGAGGAAGCTGAGATGGAAAGAGGTCATATGACTTGCCCACTACTAAGTATCTGGGATAGGATTTAAACTTGAGTCTTCCTAACTCCAATTCTATCCCTCTCATCCACTGGGCCTCCTAAATGCCTCTTTCCAAGGATCTTGCCAAATCCCACATCACATTGCAAATTCTGATTGAATTCTTGCAAGATTTTTAGTAAGCGCTGCACGGAAGTCAATGTTGCTGCCCTGTGGAACTGGAGGGGGGACATAGGAGAGAGAACAAGTGAATGAATGACTTGTACCAAGGAAGTAAATTAACTTTTCTGTTCTCATCTTACAAATCCAGAGCAATAACAACACAACATGTAAAGTGAAGGGACAGCAAGCTTTGTTGGCCTGAGACAACTCAGTTGCCACATATCCAGGTCCTCAGTTAGCTTTACTTTGCTTTTTGTGTTGTTTCTCATGTTCTTCTGGTGCACTGATTGCAGTATAGCCTGAAGAGCGAGTGGCATGCATTTCTCTCCCTGCATGTTCTCTAAGTCTGTGCTCCAAATGGCATGCCCCTCCAAAGTACAAACATGGCTAAAATCAATGACCCTGTTCCACAGAACCTTATGAACAACTCATATTTTCAGTACAGAACAAACTCTTTTAGTGAAGAAATAGAGTCCTCAGATTCCACAGTGATTAATGAAATACCTCTACAAATAATAGGTATGGATGAAGGTTATAGGATCATAGATTTAGGCCCCAAAGAGTCCTGGGAAGTAATCTAGTTCTCATTTTAAAGATGGAAAAAAATGTAGTCAAGAGAGTTTAAGGGACCTGGCCAAGGTAACAAAGACAGTATAGGTCAGAGTTAATGGTTGAACCCATATCCTGTAGCTACAGACCCAGCACTCTTCCCGCAGCACATGTTGAATACCCTTTTTGGTGACTTCAACATAATTTCTCAACGACATGGGGGGGGTCTAGTGGAAACAACACTTATACGGAAGTCAGGATTGAGTTCTGGTGTCAAACTTCCACTAAATGTGAGACCTTGAGCATATTGCTAGTATTCTCTGTGTCATAGGCTTATACTGTCCATTTTCCAATATCTCCTTCAATTTTCACATACTATGATTATTTGTTAAGATGGAGTCCTTCCCCTCGTTGTTTTTTTCTAAAAAACACAAGTAATGACACAAATTTAAGACATCTAGACAGGAGTGTTTGGGAGTAATTTTTGGCTTCTGGCTTCTTGCCCTTTCCTTCAAATGACACCAGACAGGCCATATGCTATGCTGCCTACACATAGGGCCTGCCCTGTGTAAAGCACAGTAATTTCAGTCCAAAAAGGACTGAGGAGCCATAGTCAGTTAGACATTGTCAAAGGTCTGGGCAGCTTGTTAGCCTTTGATTTACTGTGGCATGAAGTGCCCTCGCCCATCCCAGCTGGAAGAATGACTGCCACTCTGCTCCAGACACTGCCCTGCTTGTCACCTCGATTCAGTTCCCATACTAATTTCTCTAAGAATCTATCTTCTTCTTCACCCTTGGCTCCACCCTGGGTTGTTTTTATCCAGAAGACAGCTACAATCAAGGTGCATTCTTGAAGAAGCAGCAAGGGCAGCTGAGGGTCCTAATGCATATTGTGATGGGATCAGGTGTCCCAGTAAGCCCCGGGCAAGCTAGCGGTGATAGATCGGAGCATTCAGTGACAAAGGACGACAGGCATCTCCTTGTTCCTCTAGCATGGTGATGAATCGACAAGCCAGGAACACGGGGAAAGAAGAAAATATTCCCTTCCCCTCCCCCATTCTTGAAAGGTCCTTTCCCAAGCAGTGATATTTTTTTTCTATTTTACCTCTGAGAGATGATGCAAAGGATAGTTAATTCAGGGTGGGGAAGGACTTGGAAAATTCAGTGTTGGATGGGGTGTGGGGGGACATTTTTAGTGGACCTGATATTCTGGGAATCCTGGGTGACTAAACTACCTTTGGGGGAATGAATAAGTCAATCAAGTGAACTGAATTGCCCATAAAGGATACTCACCAGGATACCAATTAGTTAATTATCTCAAAAGCATTAATCGCCACACATGGGTGAGTAGCACTTCACCCTGGGGTTAGTTTAATAATCCATCACCACATTGTTATCACTTGGCACGTGATGACCATCCACACATTGCTCCATAGAAACCTTAGGCCTCTCCACCCTCACCGTTTAAAAAAAAAAAGTATTTTTTAAATTCAGTGTTCATTGTTATATTTTGAGAAGAATAAAAAAAAAAACTGGGCTGCTAATTTCTCTCAATTCCATTCTCCTCACTACTTCAGTGGGAAAAAAAAGGACTGAAATCTCATTAAGCTCAGTGGAAAATATTCATAACTGATGAGAGAAGAAGAAAACTAGGGGGATAAGTTATGGTCACTCCTCTTCACATTCAAGTTACTAGTTTATCTTTTAAACTTGTGGCTTTCTTGATAAAGAAGAAAGCCTGCTTTTAAAATTGTTTATAGTCTCTTCTTACAAAAGGAAACATTCCCACTGTCATCTGTGGGGTTCACTGTGGTGGACTCTTATCAAGTTTTTCTTGAGCACCTAGAAGCATCACCTAAGCGCAGAGACCCACTCGTGCTTTTTTTCATGCAGGCTGGCTCCCAGGGAAATACCATGCCAATGTTCCACAGATTTCACTGGATACCAGTCAGTTTCTTCTGGGTAAGTAAAAAATAGTGACATTCATTAACCTCTTAGTTTGTGATATTCCCCAGGGAGACATTCTGGTGTGGTGGAAAGATTGCTGGATGTAGAGTCAGTCTATTTGGGTTCCAATTCTAACTTTGTTCCCCTTGTTTTATTTTGCGTAAATTACTTAATCTCTGTGGGATGCAGTTCTTTTCTTTCATCTATTTAAAAAGAGAGAGAGAAAGAGAGAGAAAGAGAGAGAGAGAGAGAGAGAGAATAGGACTAAATATACTTTAAAGAAATTTCTTGCTCCAGGGATCCGTGACTCAGATAGCCATTGGTTTGGTCTTTGCTCATATATACACTCACCTTGTGGTTTCTTATGGATGAATGAACTGTCAAAGTTATAGATACTGCCCACCCTCCCCAATGCCTGTTTCCTTATTAAACTTAGGATTTCTAAAGGCTAAAAGTCAGCAGCCTCTCACAAATGGTATATACCAAAATGCTGATATCCTTCTTTGTGGATGGAGAGTTTGGTGACCATGTGTTAGCCTAGAAGACAGTGAGTTAGAATGTGGCAATGAGCACTTGGAAAATCAGTTCTTGGAGCTGGAAATGGAAGCTAGGAGATTAGCATGGTTTTAGCAAGCTATCACTGACTACCATTTTGTCATCTCCCGTATGTGTGTGGTGATTTGCAATAGATGCACTTGTCATGCAGCTTGGTGGTATAGTAGAAACAATTCTGGACTTGCAGTCAGGAAGGCCTATATTGTCATTTTGCTACCTGACACATAACCCTGGGAAAGTCACCAAATCTCTCCAGCCTTGGTTTTCCTGTTCATAAAATAAAATATCACCTTCCTCACAGAGTTGATATGAGAATTTATTGAGACATGAGCTCCTTGAAGGCAGGGACTATCTTTTTCCTCTTTTTGTATCCCCAGTGTACAGTGCCTAGAACAAAGTGTTTCATATATATTTAATTAAAGATACATTATTATTTTTATTATTAATCAACAATCTCCCTCTCCCCTTCTCCCATTTCTACCTCTTCCCATCTTTCTTCTTCTTCCTCCTTTCTCTATTCCTCTCCCCTTCACTCTACACTCTCATTCTCACCCCTGCCTCTTTCTTCCCCCAACATTCCCTCCCTTATTGTCTCCCCCTCTCTCTGCTCTCCTTTCCCCACTCATCCCCTGCTCCTTTCTTCCCTAACCCTCTGGCTCTTCTCTCTTTTACCCCCCTCTCTCATACTAACAGAATGTGAAGAGTCTTACTGTTTAAATAAGCATTTGTTCTCTTCAGAATTTGGGTTTAGCAGCTGGCTGTTACCTTATGTGTAGTTTTTCTGCTTTAATTGAATGGGCTTTCATTCATTAGAATATTGTCTACTGTGCAGCACACCTGTTCCTACAAGTGCTACTGTCATTTTTGTATAAGCCTTTATTTGGATTAGTATGATATCCGGGATTTTTTATTTTTGGCTATATAGTCTTGTTTTAACATGTCAAATTTTATAGCTAATGCATGAGCATAAATGATTTATCATTTATCAATTATTAATAAATTAAGTGTCCTAATTATTTTTAGAGATAAAGTATAATTTTATTCATTTTGTCATGATGCTCAGTTCTACATCATATCAGCAGATTTGATACATATATTTACCCTTTAGCAAAGCATTTGCAAAAACTTCTCATGCTACCTTTGTAGGCAAGCTAGAGAGATCTTAATGGAACAATTAATTAAATTTGGAATTGGTGAAGTAATCAGACCTACATAAGATGGTCATCACTCATTAATCAGTTGATGTCAACTTAGAGAAAGGTCTTTATTGGAGTCCCCTAAGCATCTGTCCTTGGTTCTGTGCTATTTTAATACTTATTATCAGTGCCTTAGATAACTATTGAAGTGGCAGTTTGAAATTGACAGAAAACAAAACTGAGAGCAATAGCTAATGTTGGAGGGGGCAGAGCTTAATAATGGGCTAAACCTAATAAGGTTAAATTTAATGGAAATAAATGCAAAGCCTCATACCTAGTTCAAAAACCAGCATCAAAAGTATGATATTAAGGAGGTTCCTCTGAAAAATATCTAGAAACTTAAATCTTTTACAAGGTCAAAATGCCAACAGTGAGGTATTGCAACCCCCTTCTCTCTCCCTTTTCCACTCCCCAAAATACTAATGCAGTCAAGCTGAATTAAGAACAGAATTATATAGGATTGAAATAAGAGCATTCTGTATTGCATTCTAACCAAGTCATATCTAGATTATCGTTGAATGTTTGGGGCACTACATTTTAGAAAGAACATTGATGATCATTTGGTGGAAGAATGATATAATCCTAAGAGAAAGGCAACTAGAACAGTGAAGAGGCTCAGGATCATGCCATAGGATCGTTGGAAGGCATGTGGGATTAACCTCTCTGGGCCTCAGTTTCCGTATCTATAAAATATCCGAGTTAGACTAGAGAGACTCCCCACCTGCTCTAAATTTATGATCTGATCTAGATAAATTGGTCTTCTTTCCATTTCTCATAAATGATTCTCAATCTCCTGTCTCCCAAAATCTCTAGTTTTCTTCAAATTTCAGCTCAAGCACCACTTTCACATAAAAACTACTAGTGCCAGGCCTGTCCCTTTCTCACCCTTCAAAAAAAGAATTGTCTGATAAATATTCTTCACATATATAAATATATACATACATATATATATATATATATATATCTTTTCTGATAGACTATAAGCTACTTATATAACCTACTTAACAAATATGTTGTATGAAATGAGATAATGGATTCAAAATGCTTTAAAACTATAAAGGATCTTGTAGATATTGGTTGTATTATTGCTCTCTGGCCTACTCAGATTTTACCACAAATAGAATTTATTCTGTTTTACTTTAACAGTTTTCAAGTACAATACAGAAGTTAAGGAAGTATTTGCCAAAATAAAACAATAGAATTATGCATGCGTTGGGGGGGGGGGGGGATGATGGAATCCTTTGTTCCATTGCAGAAATAATTCTCTCTGTCCATATAGCTTCCTCATCCTCATTTAATTCCCCCAATTCTTCCCCGAAATGAATTTAACCT
>CM053581.1:520903032-520913859 GCA_028627135.1 Pseudochirops cupreus | reverse complement strand
TCATCCTCATTTAATTCCCCCAATTCTTCCCCGAAATGAATTTAACCTCTTTTTTTTACTACTCCAAAAGGGATTTTTAGCTAGTTCTATTCCATGAACTACAGTAAAGACTCTTAAATGTGTTAGTTCATCATAAAAAAAATCTATCAATCTGATGTCATTCTTTTAAATTATGATGGTATCCCATCTGTGATTAAATTACTTTCTCAGTATTAATAATATCACATGGTTAGGATGGGTTTTTTTTTCCTTCTTTTACAACATGGAGAGGTATAGAACTAATTATTCAGAGAGTGTCAGGATGAAAGAGAAAAACAAAACAAGCTAGTAGGAAAAGAGTCTTGGACCATTGCTTTTATTTCCTGACTAAAGCTACTATTGTCATTGGATACATGGGTCAAACTACATTATTCTCATTATTAAAGATCTTAGCAGATTTTCTTCTTAGAAAATTAGGCCTTTAAAATTAGTAGTTCATACATGAAAAATCTCTGATTTCATTAGCGTTGGGAACTCCCCATGTGTAAACTCCTTCCACCAATGCCAACTGCAACCCATTTATCACTTAGTACATAAGCCCCAGGGAGTTTACTTGAGGAGTGCAGAAACTGAGTCTTTGATTGCAAAGGAAGTAAGGGACATACATGATTATCTTTATGTGGAAATTTAAAAATCATTTCCTGTGAAAAGCCTTTTAAAGAATGGGGGAGAAAGAGGAGTATATTTTTTTTCTCTTCTCATGAAATCAATGAAATTAACAGACTTTTTAATTGTGTGAGATATGTCAGGTTATTTTCAAGACTTTTATGAATTCAACTGGTTTGAATGTTCTTTTGCAATAGGAGTCTCAAGGAACATGGCCTAGCTTTTAAAAATTCTTGATCTGAACTTCAGAGAGAATTGGATTCAAAATCTGACACTTTATTTTGGCTAGGTGACTTTGGACAAGTCATTTTAACTTTTTGGTCTTCACTTTGCTCATTTATCTAGTAATATGAGGGTGATGGACTATATAATTTATAAAGCACCTTCTAGTACTCAAATTCTGTAGCATAATACTCTATCTGAATTTGTTCTATGTGGACCAAACAACCTCTAAAAACCCTTCTAAAAATAAGATTTCATGAGTCAGTGGCTATACAGAATTTCAAGAAATGATAGTTATGTAATAGAACCAACTTTGGATTTTAAGTAATATTTAGGTTTTAGTCCTAGTTATTATTATAAGATCATAGATTTGGAGCCAGAGGAGATCTTAGAAGTCAACCTCTCAAACCTCCCTCCCTTTTAGAGGCAAGATACTGAGGACTGAAAAAAGTGATTTGCTCAGGGTTACACAGATAGGAAGTGATAGATGCCAGGATGCAAAAGTAAGTCCTCTGAAACCACTCGTTGTTACTTGCCCTAAGTTTCACAAGTAGTAAGAAGAACAACCAGAAACCAATTCCAGGTTTTAAAATACCAAATTGAAAATATTTTCCACTGTGTCTTGATCTCTTACAGCATAAAAAAGTAACAAAGGTTTATAATTCTGTAGAAGGAATAATCAGCCACAATGAAAAGCTCCAATGAGAGGGTTAGTAGGGTAAGCTCCTGCCTTGCCCTGACTACCCTCCTTTGGCAATGACAGTTGCACCATTATCTTGAGTAACCTGTCTCCTTGCCATTGGGAAAGAGAAAGTCTCTCAACCCCTCATCTGATAGCATGCTCAATACTACTTGGACCAGATACAAAAATTTCTAATTATGGAATTGTTATCTTCATTATGATCAAATAGGATTCTAGGGGCACGTAAAATCTATAGGAGATGGATTATGACAAAACAAAAAAAAAATAAAGTCTACTAGAACAAGAATGGAGAAGCCTCCCACTAGCTGTGTAACTATGAGAAAGTCATTCCATCCTCACCATTAAATTTTTTTTTTCAAAATCTTCCCTACATAATGAAGGTAATGGACTTATGGACTTATATGATCACTAAGATCTTTTCTCAAAGAAAAAGAAATCATTAACAGATTGACTTGGGGGCTAGTAGTCACATAATCTGCTATGAAAAGACTGAAACTCTTTAAAGGTTACTCAGCCCTTTTTCTGTGCCCGTCTTAATGACCGAAGTTATCTTCATGTTTGTTTTGAAAAATAGTCTCTGGGTCTGCCAAAGTGATGCCAAGTGTACGTTTCAACAGGGACTTCTTTTTTAAAAAATCATCATTGTGTATTTTTTTCCAAGCATGTATGCTGGTGTGTGTATTGACAAATATACCAAGACAGGAACTATTTTTTAGCTAGTTATTTCATTTTTATTTCATTTTTAATTTATAGAATTGTTTTAATTCATAAACTTCTCCTCTGAGAAACTGAGCTCATTGACAATTTATCTAGTAATAAGGGTAGAAAATTAGTATCTCTTTTTTCCACATCTAAACTACATGGAAAGCTTAGGTTTTCTAAGTGTTAAACAGTCACTTCACTGAGGACTTGTGAAGACTGAGAGTACATATGATGTTGAGCCAAGCTTGCTTTTATTCTTAATTAGGTGTCAGTTTCAGGAAAACTATGATAGAGGGAGAAGAAATTAAATTCAACAAGTATTTACTGAACATCTGCTGTCTATCCAACTCCACGCTAAGTAAGCACCATAGCAAATCCAGAAGAAATGTAAGACATGATCAGAGAATTACATTTTATAGATAAGGAGACTGAGGCCTCTACAGATTAAGTGAGTTACTCAAGGTAACACAGGAGGTAAGTAGCAAAAGTAGGATTCACAGCCAGGTCCTTTGCCTCCAAAATATCCTATCCACTAAGTCATGTTCTTTGTTCTCAAGAATCATAGGAGCATGTGGTCATGCGTTTATATCTGGAAGGAACTTTCAAGGCCATAGTGCAACATCCCAGTTTTTAGATATAGAGATTTGAGTCAGAATTTAATCCTAGGTCTTCCTGACTCTAAGAATAATACCCTCTCCACTACCCTAGTAAAAAGAAGAATATTTTTTGTTGTGTGGCATTATATGCCCAGTACCTCAAATTGAATCTTATGGCCTGATTAGGGTGGCATGGCTTGCACATTGCAAACCATTCATTCTTTCCCTTCACAAATATTTTTTGAGAACCTGTGAGGTGCAAGTTTGAAGGAAGTGGAAAGTACAACAAAATACATCTCCCACCCTCATTGGAAAATGGGTGTGAATAAATGACAAAGAGTGTACTGACAAGCATCATGGGAGGATGGAGAAAGGAGAAATCCACATAGGGCAGAAATGGAATGGATGACTTGCTGGCTGAGCAGGGCTAAGTAAAATTGGAAGGATAGAAAGGATTCCATAGATGGAGAAGCAGATGACAAGACTGAGATACAAACAACACCACAGAGATTCTTGTTTTCACCAGATCCCACTGTCAACCTCTTTTTTTCCTAGCTTTCCATAGAGCTCTTACATCCAATACAATAAGATCCCTATCTAGTATCAGAATTTGAGGGCAACAACAATCAGAATAATTAACATACCCAGAGTGAATTGGGGAAAAGGATGCCCCATTCCAAGGTAGACATGGATCTGCACACCGGAGAGGGAAAAGGAAAGAGAAATGAATGGGGGTGGTGTGGTGGGAGGTAGAAAGGGGGAAACAGAGAAAAAAAGAGATACTATGATACCCCTTGCAGTGCTTCCCCAGCTGGAAGAATTTGATCTTGTTTTTTTCATTTCTGAGACTGTCTGGTGAGCAGAATTTGTTTCATTATAATAATTTATCACCTACAAGACACCAGAGCTACAAAGAGATCGCTGAATAATAGATGAAATTGTGCTGAACAAAGTCTCTGCCCTAAGGAGCTTTCTGTGTAAAAGCATAAGTGGTACGATGTAGGACAAGTAAAACACAATCCGGGATACGTTGTCAAATAAAACTAGGTGGTCCAGCCTCTCTCTCTCTCTCTCTCTCTCTCTCTCTCTCTCTCTCTCTCTCTCTCTCTCTTTCTCTCTCTCTCTCTGTCCCCTCTCTCTCCCTCTCTCCTCTCCTCCCTCATATATACATATATGTACACATGCATACACATATATATGGTAAAAGCTTAATTTACATAGAGTTTTATGATTTGAAAATGAATATGTGAATATGTGTGTATATATGTGTGGATGTGTATCTATATGTGTGTGTGTCTGTATATACACATATATATACACACACATATATATATTATACACACACACACACACACGCACACACACACACACACACACACACACACACACACACACACATATACATACACAGGAATTGAGAGTTAGAGAGATATTGGCAGAGGCAGCCAGTTACAGAGAGGATAAAGGTGAGCAGAGCCAGCCCCATGAGTACATGACTATCCACTCTACTATTTTGGTTCTAAATATGAGTCCCTGCCTCCCTTTCCAAAAACGAAAAAAAGAAATTCCAGTCTCACTTCCTATCATACTATCATCAATTTTTGTTTTATATTTCTTTTTGAGAGACAACATGATATAATAAAAAAAAATACTGGTCTTGGTGTTGAAATATTTGGGTTTGAGTTCCAGTTTCAATGTTTATGAGCTACATGATTTAATCCTTCAGAATTTGTTCCTGCTTCTATGAAATGGACATAATAAAACCCTAACTACCCTGTAGGGTTGTTATGGTGCTTCTGAAGCCCTTACAATAACCTTATGACATAGTTAATTTATAATTCAAAGTGTTCTACAGGAGAAAACATTATCATCATCACCTTTAGTGTACTATATTAACATGAAAATGGGTCTAATATTTGAAAACTTTAAGGTCTTAGCAGTTGATAACTTAATAGGAATTGGGAGAAATGGCTTGAAGTAAAGAAAAGCTTTCTAATAGGCTGAGCTCTACAATAGTGAAACTTATTGTTTTGGGAGGCAATGGATTTCCCCTTACTGGAGAATCAAGCTGAGAATGCACTCATCAGTGATACTGTAGAAAGAATATTTGTGAAAGTGTAGGTTGGACTGGTCTCGTGTAGTCCTATCCAATCCTTAAATTCTCTGACCCTCTAAAAAACAACAAATTGATCTTGAGTGGAAGAGTTCTCTGTGGTGGGGACAGAGGACATGGATGGCCTCCCAAAGATAAGCATTACTTGCATCTCATTTTTGCTCAGAGCTAGTCTTCTGCAGTAGAAACAAACAAAAAATTTTGATTAGGTGTTACCTGTGTATGGAACATTTTTGCTAGGCAGAGATTTACTTTTCTTATAACATTTCAGTCTGTCAAGATAATTCTGAATCTTGGTTTTCTCATCCTTTTTTTTTAACATTCTCTTTCAACTCTGGTTGATTCATCTGCCAAGCTGAGAAGCATGGCTTTTGGGTTCTTCACCCAAGTCATTGATAAAAATGTTAAAAAGGACAAGGCTAATATGATAACTGACATTTACATAGAGTTTTATGGTTTGCAAATGACTATGTTCATGATTTCATTTGATCTTTGCAATAGCCATAGGAAGTAAGTGACATTATTATTCTCATTTTATAAAGAAATGGGGGTAGAGAATAGTTAAGTGACTTGTCTAGGGTCACAAAGCTTAGTAAGTGTCTGAGGTAGGATTTGAACCTAAGTCTTCCTGACTCCTTCTCCAATATTTCTGTGTGAAGAGTTTTTACCTTTTTCTGGTGTCGTGGATCCCTTTGGCCATCTGGTGAAACCTGTGGACCACTTCTAAGAGTAATACTGTTAAACAATTGAAGGAAATGCTAATCTTCCACTAGAAATTAGTGGAAAATAGAGCTGTAATTTTTTTTCTCCATCCAAGTTCATGGACTCCTTGAAATCTATCCAGTAGGTCAGTAGATTTCCCCCTTTAAGAACCTCTGCACCATGTTGTCCAAACTCTGCAATATGGCTTAATGACCTCTCTCTAGCATGGTATAAATCCCTTAATCAATAATAGGATGAAAGTAATGAAGAATTTTAATGCACTGCAAAGGTCACCTATTCCAATCACTTCATTTAACACATGACCTGGACAGGTATGACTAGCTTTATGACCTTGGACAAGTCATTTGTCTTCTTGCAAATTCAGCTTCCTTACCTATAAAAAGAGAAAAGTAGACTCAACTTTTGAAGTCCTTGCTTTCTCTAAATTTGTGATCCTATGACTCTCCCATGGTTGCACAGGTTCGTTGTAGTGCAAGTAGCCAAATAACAGTCTTTCTTCTGTATCATGCTATAGTAGCTCATGACTCCATATTGTTTTAAGATTTACACAGGGCTTTTCTCAGTATAACCCTCCCCCTCACTGGATATGGCTTTTCAACTAGCCAAGAATCCACCCAACTGTATCTTTTAGAGAAGCATTGCAAAATCTCCAAATGTCCTGACCTAACTGGCAAATATGAGAGGAAACAGCAAAAGAAAGTGCCTTCTATGTCTATGAAGCTCTTATAGAAGATACAGGAACATTTGGGCAGCAATGATTCTCACAACCTCTAGGAAAACTCTGTCAAAAGACTCATGGTAAAAAAAAAAAAGGAGAAATATGCTCCCTAAGAACTCCTAGAAAGAATTTCTTCCTTGTATCTGCTCCCCACACAGTAACGTGCTCATCAGCTATTTCCTTCTCTACTCACAAGAGGCAATTTATCCCTCCATTTTACAAATCACTTCTAGTGACATTACTATGGAGTGATTTAATGATCTGAGAGTTTAAAAACTTGCTAGTCTAGGGGAGGCTGGGTGTTGAAGTAAATAGAGCACTGGCGCTAGATTCAGGAGGACCTGAGTTCAAATCTGGCTTCAGAGACTTAACATTTACTAGCCTTGTGACCTTGGCCAAGTCACTTAACCACAATTGCCCTGCCTTCCCTCTCCAAAAAACAAACAAACAAACAAAAAAAACTTCCTAGTCTTGAAGTTCTGCTACAGTATTTGTGGAAGGTTGTTTGGATGTGGTTTTACTTAGCTATTCTCTCTAGATAATATGCAGACCTCAGTAATTCCCAAATATTGATGGGGAAGTATCAAGGATCAGCAGTGGTACCAGATGGCTGGGCAGAGATTGGGTTGGCATTTGAGATCTAGCCACATTGAGGACTGGGAAGTGTGTGGTGGAGTAGAATATAGAATGTGGTCACTTTGTAGTCAGAACACCTTCCTTGAAAACCAGACTAAGACACAAACTTAGCTGTGTGGTCTTTGGATAGCCGTCCAAACATATTAATGATGACTTGGGCTAGGAAAAGGAAAGCTAAAAGATCACTTATTTGTCTTCGGTTTTTAATTTAAAAAAAAAAAGAAACTTTTAAAAGAAAATGTTTCTTTAGACAATTTGGCAAAACAAAGGTCTGACTTTTTCACCTCAACACTTCATCCCATGCTGATCTCAGAGTAATGGTTTTCTCATGTGTAAAATGAAAGAGTTGAGCTATCCAGGGTTCTTAACCTGTGAAGGGAGGCCTTAAATTAATATGTCAATGATTATATTACCACTTAATTGAGATTTTTAGTAGTTCTGTATATTTTATTTTATGCACTTAAAATATTATTCTGAAAAGGGTCCTAAGGTTTCACCAGACTTTCAAAGGGGACAAAAACACATACAAGAAAAGACTGTGAATGCCATTCAAGCTTTAATGTTCTGTGACTCAGCTTTCTTCTTTTTTTTCTCCTACCTTCTCTATGTTGGCTAGGTGTTTTCTGGGACGCTAGGTGTTTTTATCCAGCACCATGGACTTCTCTAACCCTAGCTTCAGACTTTTTTCTGCACTTGATTTTTATGATACTGAGCTTGCTTGGTCTACAGACATTAACAACCACTACTGAACTTTTCTCTTCACTTTCTTTGTGAGAAAGAGGCCCAGAAACAACTTGAGTATAGGAAGGTCTTCTAACATCTCACAACCAAGCAGTCTGTCTCTGCCAGATTCATTTCTTCAGGGCTGGTAGGCAGGAAAACGCTTATCAAAAGCAATTCTGCCTGTCCCTAATAGGACTAATGGAAATTCTTGGACAATTTGATGGGTTGTTTTTTTTTTTAAGTTAGTGAGTTCCTGAAATGGCCAGTAAGGGACAGAGGGAGAGCAGAGGAGCTTGCTAGTTCTATCCACAAAGCCTAGAAAAGTAATATACCTTTTTAATAGAGAAAGGGGAAAGACCATAAAGTAGAACAATGAAGTCTTGGACTCATAAAACTTTCAGTTTAGGTGAATTCAGATTACATTTATAAGCTCCTCACTCCCTTGTATTTGGCATCTATTTGTCTCTATATACAAAAACAAAGTTCACTACTATCAGTGAGTCTTGAAAAATACGTCGAGCACAGGGCACATGTCTCTTTCAGGAACATCTAGCAGTTCTCAAGTTCTTTTTCTCTTTCTACATTGACAATTCCAGGGGCTGATCATAGATTGTTAATACAGTTTTAGCTGTCACTTTGTGGCAGACATGTTAATGATGACTTAGTCTGGGAAAAGAAAAGCTAAAGGATCTCTTACTGGGTTTGGTTTTTTATTTTTTTTTCAAAACCTTTGCAAAGAATGTTTCTATGGACAATTTCACGAAGTAAAGATGAAAAGTGCATGATTTTGCACTTCAACACTACTGGGATGCTTCATCCCATCGTAATAGTCAATCTGTGCTCTTGAAGTATACCTACCAGGAGAATATAAACTACAAAGTTACACAACATAGAAAAGCATGGGCAAAGGGACAGAATGTTATCAGAAGAGAAGCTTAGCCCATCACCAGAAGGTGGGTCAGTAGGTGACAAATTGTTCCAGGGTTAGCAACTTATGAATCCTCTGTAGGACAATATTCTGTATCCACGGAGGAAGAGTTTAGACCCCAGGTGTCAAACCCATGGCCCAAAGGGCACATTGAAGATTGCAACTCTCCCAAATGCGGTTGAGCTCGATTTAAGATGTAATTGGGAAATATTTAACAAAATAAATAATACAATAGAACGTAGATAATGTTAACATTTCTTTTTATTTTTGATTTTTTTTGGAGGGGGGAAGGCACGGGAATTAGAGTTGTGACTTGCCCAAGTCATAGCTAACAAGTGTGTCAAGTGTCTGAGTAAAGATTTCTACTCAAGTTCTCCTGACTCCAGGGCCAGTACTCTATTCACTTGCCACTGAGCTGCCCCATTGTCTTAATTTTATATGGTGTTTTCTTTGCAATAATAATTGTTCTTAGCTGTAAGGTAGATAATATAGTTGTTATTGCCATTTTACAGATAAGGAAATTTAGGCTCTGAGAAGTTGTGACTTGTTGAAAATCAGAAAGGTAGTCAATGTTTCACTCAGTTCTCAAATTTAGATTGTATATCTAACTCCAAGTCATGGCAGTGCTCATTCCAAAACAGCATATCTAGTTTCAGGTGATTTAACTTTTCTTAAAAATCCTATATCTCCAACTGGATCATTAGCCACCAATGGGCAAGGAATAGACTTTACATCCCTTTGCTTCCCCAAAACAGGGTTCAATCTCCTGTGAACAGGAGGTATTGAATGATCTATTGAACTGATCAAGATGATAAGTTCTATAACCTATATATCATCTAAGACCCTTTCCAACTCTATAAACCGTGATTGAAATAAAACATTGAATTAGATTCATTACACTTATTTTTCCCGTGATCAAGTAGCACTTTTATAGAATCATGAGAATTATCTGAAAAGATAAGAAATCATAGAATGACATAGTAGATACATGGCCTTTTATATAAGTATTATACTTGCTTTATGGCAAAATAGTGTGTGTCTTCCTTATGACTTTAGAGTGTGTGGTGGGAGGGAGGTGCTTTTAGCCCAATCCTAGATCACAAGGAACTGAAATGCAGTCACATCCACCTCTACTCTAATTATTGGATTTATGAATAGCCTACAAATTACATTCAGTTGCACAAAAAAAAATGCAAGGAGACATGTTTCTGCATCACTACCACCCTTCAAAGTGTTGAACTGATTTTGAGAAATGTGACTACTTTTATGATTATAGCTTGATCCAGACTATAAGCCAATTTAGAATGTTAGCTGTGTGGGATGGACATTCAGAGACTGGTGAGTTTCATACTGGGGTAGACAAAAAGAACTATGACATTTTACAAAGGCACCAATCAAGTAAAAAACAGACCCCATTCACCCTTGAATGTACCAGTTGTGAGTAGGCCACATAAGGATAGAAACAAGCACTTGTAGAATTCCATTGAAATTAGGGGCTGCACTCATAATCAGTCATTCTAGTTCTTTGTTATCTATAAAAAGCCCCCTCTGGGGAGAGAGTCTCAGTCCACCTAGCCTGCATCAATATCTTGGCAGTCTTTTCAAAGCAATAAGCCAAATCCTTATTACCCTCTACTCCTATGATATATGCTGTGATAAGGAGCAATCAAAATGATCAACTCTCTATCCCAAACTAAGCATTTTGGTTTTTTAACAATCTACAGAAATTCAAAAACTCCTGTGATGGCCATATTTTAAGTGTTTATCAGGTAATATCTTATAAGACACTATTAGAACTTGAGATTAGAATCTACCCTATAGGCTGGAAGTAGACCAGGAGAGAGGATTGAGTGGTATGGATAGCCTGAGGGCACCAAGAAAAATGAACCAAATTCCAAGAGCTGTCCCAGTGCCAAAACAGGACTCTCTTTCCATAGCCCTGCAGTATCATTAAAAATCACCCAAAACTCATGGGACTCGGTCTTGGAGTCCTCACTGTCCAGTCAGCCAGAAGTAAATATGAGGAGTTCCCAGCCTCTCCCTAAGAGCTACAGCAGCTGGGAGGACCCCAGCGATTTGGGACAGAGCTTTCCCTTCTGGAAGCAGAGCCCCACAGAG
>CM053581.1:520886908-520902532 GCA_028627135.1 Pseudochirops cupreus | reverse complement strand
TATTCACTACATCCAACTGGAACTTGAGATACACAGGCACTGCAGTTGGGAGATGCATCCTGCCCTACCAAAAAGTGACATAGGAGAGAATAGACTGGGGGAGGGGGGAAATGCTGGGATGGCTGTTTTGGGGTGGTGGGCGGGGGAAAGACGGGGGGAAAAGATGTAACTCAAAAAGAATTTAATAAAGAATTTAATAAAATAAAAAAAATTTATGAAGAAATATTCACTTGGTTTCTATATAAGTAAACAGTTCTAAAACATGGTTCCTATCCTCAAGTATCTTCCAATGTAGTTGGGGAGATAAGAATATATAGATACATAGATAAATATCTAGATAGATATCTGTAGATATAGATGGATCGATATAGACATATGCAAAAATAACCATTCAAAGTAATAAATTATAAATTCAAAATAAGTAGTATAGAAAGTATATGCTGTTACATTCCAATGAGGAAGAAATCATTATGGGATAGTATGACCAGGGAAAGCTTTGGAGTAGAGGTGATAATTAAGCTGAACCTTAAAAAATGGGATACATATTAAGTAGTTAGAGGAAGGATGTTAGCACATAATCTGTTCTCACACCATATTTTTGCTCAATGTCCTGTCATCATTCTCATATTTAAGTCTCATCCCCAACATCACCTCTTGGAAACTTTCCGTGATCTGCCCCTGGTTCTGTCCAAGAACAGAATTTATTTTAAATAACTGATGATACACAATTGTGAATTAGACCTTTCTGTGTTGGTATCTTATACCCCAAACTAACTAGACTATCACATCCTGGGATCTAAGACTACAAATAAAAACTGCAAAATTAAAAAAAAAACAGAAAGAAAGAGGGAGGATGTTCCAGAAGAGAACATCTTTCACAACATTACAGATTTTGGAATTTCCAAGAATGAATTCTACTTAGAAAACAATGAGTAGATCTGTAGGAGATCTTTCATGGTTCCCCTAGCTATTAATGCTTTCCTATCCAAGGCTGAAATGTGCATATATAGCCCTTATGTATTCACCTATATATGTAGACCCATTTGCCCAGATAGAATGAGGAACTTCCCAAGCTCCTTGAGGACAAATGATTGTTTTGCTTTTGTCTCTGTGTTCCCAGTGCTTAGCACAATTTCTTGTGGCTTTTAGGCACTTAAAAAAAGCTTGCTGAATGATTGACAAGAAAGTCTGACTTTTTCATTTGTAGTATAGGCAGAATTTTTTGTGGTCTATCAGATTTTGGGTGATCCTCCTCAATTCTTTTTTTTTTTTGCTTTTTGGAGGGGGAAAGGCAGGGCAATTGGGGTTAAGTGACTTGTCCAAGGTCATACAGCTTATAAATGATTGAAGAGATACAGTCTCTGCTCTAAGAGAGTTCTCAGATCAGTACAAAAGATAAGGCAAACACATTAAATACAATGGGATGCATTAATGAAAGAAATACAAACTCCTATGAAATTTTAGAGATAGAATTTACTTATTAGAGTGCTCAGGAAAAATTCACGGAGAAGTCTCTTGAGTTGGTCTTTGGGTTTTTTTGTTTGTTTTGTTTCATTTTTTCATTTGATTTATTCTCAACTTAAGAAATAAGTTCAGAAATAAGAATGGGAGGGGGAGATGATTGCACATGAAACTGCAAATCTATTATGTACAACTTTCTATTCCTTTTAAATATATAATAAAATTATCATGAACTCTTTTTCTCCCCCCCAACCTAAACATGGCTACCATCAGACAGAAATATGTATAGATATAGGTAGAAATATAGATGTAAAACCATTCTATGCATACTTCTGTTTATCAGTTTTCTGGATGCAGAGAGCATCTTCCTTCATATGTTGTTTGTAGTTAATTTGGGTATTTATAAAAGTCAAAATGACTTAGTTGCTCAACGCTGTTCTAAAAACTGGATGGCTGCTACTGTATACAACATTCTCTTGGTTCTGCTCATTTCACTCTTCATTATTTCATGCAATTCTATCCAAGGTTTTCTGAGATCATCAAACTCATCCTTTTGCATAGCACAAAGTTAGCCTTTCAAGATGAAAAAGCTCTGAACAGGATTCCAGTTGGTAAGATAAGGGTGAAAATAAGGGACCATCATTCAATAAATAAAATTTATTAGGTACTTATTTTGTTCCAGGCACTATGCTAAGTGCTAGGGATATGAAAAGAGGCGAGAGACAATCCCTACCTTCAAGGAGCTCATGATCTCATGGGGGATACAGGTAAACAAATATTTACAAACAAGCTAATACAGAAAAAATAAAAAGTAATTAAAAGAGGGAAAGCATTGAAATTAAGAATCATTTGGGAAAGGCTTCTCCTAGAAGATAAGATTTTAGTTGGGACTTGAAGGAAGCCAGTAGGCAGAGATGAGGAGGAGCATTCCAGTTACTAGATACAGGCAGGAAAAATGCCCAGAGTCAAGAGACTGAATGTTTTGTTCAAGAAACAGCAAGGAGGCCAGTGTCACAGAATTGAAGAGTAAATTGCAAGAAATATGGAGTGAGAAGACTGGAAGGATGGGGGAAGTTAGATTATGAAAGGCCTTGAATACCAGAGGATTTTATTTTTGATCCTGGAGGTCATGAGGAGCCATTGGAGTTCACTGAGTAGGGGACGTGACATGGCTCACTTCCTGTGACCTGTGCTTAAGGAAAATCATTTGGGTAGCAGAATGGATTCAAATGGCTGATTGGTGGATGGATTGAAATGAGGAGAGATGTGAAGCAGGCAGACCCATCTGCAGGCTATTACAACAATCTAAGCATAGCGTGATGAGAACCAGCACCAGTGTTTGAGGAATGTCTGGGAAGAGAAGGGGGTGTATTAGATGTCGCAAAGGTAAAATCAACAGAACTTGGAAACAGATTGGAAATGGGAGGTGAGAAAGAATAAAGAGATAAAATTAACACCTAGGTTAAGTGCCTTAGAGATTGGGAGAGTGGGGTTGCCCTTGACAGTAATGGAAAGTTGGGAGGTAGGGTGGTGAGTTAGGGGGAAAGATAATGAGTTCAGTCTTGGACATCTAAAGTTTAAGATGCCCACTGGAAATCTATTGTCAGATATCTGAAAGGCAGTTGGAGATACATATTTGGAGGTCAGCAGAGGTATAGGGGTAGAATAGGTAAATTTGAGAATCTTCATCATAGAGATGCTAATTAAATCCATGAGAGCTGCAGGAGTAGAAGTGGAGTAGAGAGGAAGAAGAGAAGATGGCATTCCTGGTAAGTTAGCACCAGGGAGCCAAGGCACAGAAACAGAGGATGGCAGACTAGTTTCTGGAATGGCAAGATAGTGAGTAGTTCCAGTTTTCGTGAAATGTAAAGTGCACAGAGGTGGAGATACTTTTGCTTTTCTGATTTGAGAAAGGGAAAGGGGATGTGTGATCTTTATTGTCAACAGATTCATAGCTGAAAAGTTATTGTATACTAATGATTCAACGATCGACATGTTGGCACCTTCAAAATAATGTCATGAGGCTGTCTAGCTCATAGGGCATTTTTAACTGCTCTTAATAAAAATTCCTGCATGAAATACTAATCAGCATCTGTTTCTCTGAAAACACATTATGTAGTGTACATTTTACTGTTGAGTAGCAATATCCCAAATCATAGTTAAACAATTTTCTGAAACCAAAAAAAGAAAATGGTGCTGACTGTGAATTGTGAATATGCTATAATTTCCCTATTTTGTCCTTTCATAGAAAAATGCAGAAATTATGTAAATCAGCTATGACAGTAAGCAAGGCTTAGAAATGTATTTAAAAGCAACCAAAATAATGTCAAAAAAAAAGAAATGTGTGACAGAGGAAAAAACAGTAGATTTGGAATCTGGCAATGTGGTTTCTGGTCCTTGCTTTGCTGGTGACTTTGAACAAGACATTTTAACTCTGGATCTCAATATTCTCTTGTGTAAAGTGAGTAGGGATCAACTAGAGAATCTTAAAGGTGCCATTCAGTTCTAATATGCTATGATGCTCAATGCACGGCATTCTCTTCCCTTTTTTTGTTATAAACAATACTCTTCTTAAGTCCAGTGATGGTGGAACAGAGAGAAGAGGTGAAGATGCATTGGGGAGCCATATTGGTAAAGAGTTGTATATAGGGGTACCTTGTAAATGGATTTCATGGGCCAATGCAAAAAGTTGTGGCAGAGTAGAATGTCTTTGCAACAGTGACAACAGGAAGAAAATAATGTGATAGAATTCAAAGTTTACTTTAGGAAAAGAAACCAAATTAAAGAAAGTGTTCTGCATTTCCTACCATACATCAGACTGTTGGTAGAGCTGATCTATAGTAGGATACTGACATTCCGTAGAGAACATTAGCCAGCTTTTCCTAGTCCCAGAACTCACCTAGTCCCACTCACCATAACCTCTAGAGGGGGGATTAGGTTAATTCTCTTGCAAAAGGAGGAAGAAAGATAGGAATTTGAGGTGATGGAATTACTACTCTATAGATATCCTGGAAGCACCTTCTGAGTTTCTGAGCCCTTGTTCCTAATTAGACTTATGTTCTCTGAGAGTGGAGACATTTACATTTCTTATATATCCCTCACGGTGGTGGTCGCATGATAAAGCACTCAGTGACATTTGCTTTTTCTCTCATGCCAAGACCCTAGAGAAAAAATGCTTAATTTTTTTTAATGTCATATTCCTCTTTGGCAGCCTCATAAAGACTATAAACTCCTCAGAATAATGTTCCTAAATTCACAAAATAAAATATATAGGCTTATAAGGGAAATCAGTTGGGCAAATGTATTACATATTATGTGGCAGCTAGGTGGTGAAGTAGATAAGAGTGCTAGGCCTGGATTTAAAAAGACTCATCATCTTTCTGAGTTCAAACCTGGCCTCAAACACTTACTATGTGACCCTGGACAAGTCACTTAACCCTATTTGCCTCAATTTCCTCATCTATAAAATGGAGGGAGGGGATTAGCTTCCAGGGCCTCTAAGATGCCTCTGAGAGCCCATAATCTGTAACCCTAAGATCCTTCCCCATGTCCTCATCTTTCTAAGGTCTGGCTTAAATGCAAATCCCTCCATGGAGGAGTTTTCCCTGAGTGTTCTAGATTAAGGCAATAAATGCTCTTTCCTTCTCTGAGTTAATACAGTACTCTGTGTCTTTTAATGTATATTTACATTATGCCTTGTGCTGTAGCTATTTGTGTACACAAATGATCTTCCTTATTGGACTGAATATTCATGAGGACAAGGATTTTATATTATTTTTTTTCTTTTGTTTTTTATCTCCCCTATGGTAATACTTAGTAGAGTGCCTGGTAATACAGTAAGTGTATGTATGTATGTATGTATGTTTATGTATGTATATATAAATGTATGTGTACATATATATGTGTGTTTATTTCTTGCACAAATAAATGATTGAATATAATTCTATGGAAAGACAGGAACAGTTGTGACTATGTTTTGATTACTTTGATAGAAGTGGAGTCTAAAGCTAAATGAAATTGTGAGATTAAGTAGTTATTCTTCAGGGTGTTTATGTTATCTTTTTTTTGGAATCCCACTTTCTTCTATCTGTCTCTTCTCCAAGTGCTTCTCGTCCTCAACTCTAGACTTCCTGCTTCTCTACTCCCTGAAGTTTTAACATCTTCCTAATATTCTCAATTATTATTACCAATTATCAACAATCTGAACATCTTCAAGACTCTTTCACCATTCATCTGATCTGTGTTCTCAGGGCTATTGTATAAACTACTATTGGTTCTAGTGACATAATGTGTTCTTTCTCTTTTGAAGCTCTCTCTACCCCCTACTAGGAGACTACCAATAGTCTGTCCCCAAAGGTTGACTTATCCTGGGAAGCTTTGCTTCCTGCTCCCCTCCCCACTCTAGTTGCTATAGGCACATATACAACAGGAAAGGCTTTCTTCACACTCCTGCAAAGAAACTGCCAACTTCCCTGAAGCAAACCTCCTCTTGGATTGAATCCAGACACTGGCTAAGTCCACATGAAGTGATGATGGTATTTAACCACTAGCAGCCTACTCACCTGTCAAAAGGCATAGGTGCATGGAGACATTTTTCTACTGGGAATATTTAGGACAGTCCAATATATATTCTGAAATGTCTAATTTCCACTGTCCCAATAACTCTTAGTAATTTCCCTGGGGCAAAATGCAACAGAGCAGTGCCAGTAAAGGTATTTTCACACAATATATGACAAAATTCTCTCCTAACAAAGTTTTTCCAGTCTCAAAACTGTCCTTCTGGTGTATGGGGAAAGTATTTTCAAGGTATCCAAAGATAGATGATTTAATTTTTTTCAAGATTTAAGGGAGAGACCTCTGCCCTATACACTATGATTTGAATAGTTATATAGAAAAGTACATAGTATATTGGGAAATGTATGGGAATAAGAGGAAGAAAACCTTAGATCTCCCAATTATTTTCTATTTGAACTTGGACACCCATTCGACAAACATTTATTAAGTGGTTCTCTGCAAGACAATGGGATAACTAGGCATTTGGAGAAAATATAAAGATTCATATTACCCTCCCTGCCTTCAAAAAATGTATACATTAGGAAGAAGGATACAATTTGGCCAAACCTCTTAATTTCATAGCCTCAGTTTCCTCATCTATGACATTGGAAGGTTGTGGCTGATGATCGATAAAGTTCCATTCAGCCCTAACACTTTATTATTCTATATGACAGCCACTTAGTCATATCATATTATTTGCTAGCATTGGGCTAAGAAGCACATATACCTAAGTCCTATATATGTACATAATATGAAAGCAAACATGTAATTGCAAAAAGGTACTTTAAAATAAATAGCATATTTTTATGATATCGTTGATCATGTAGGTACTTAAACTGAAACAGCATTTGCTAGTTTCCTTACTGTGTGTATTTCTCCCCTCTGCAATGGGTTTCTCCTGGCATCTTTAAGACCCATTATTCTCAATGATTACCACCTGCAGGGTGGCAAGAACTAGTCATACGTTTCCCCTACCATGGAAATAATCAGCAATAATAATACAGTATCAAACTGCTACCTTTTTTAATGAGCTAAGCAACCTAACCATTAATTTATGGCCAGTTCTCATGCAGCTGTGGGAATAGATCAGTTTTTTTTTTCCTTTTTGAGAACGCAAAAACAAAAGCAGCAAAATTTCTCTCCTCATAAAAAACCAATCACAGGCAAACACACTCCACAAGGGGAAAAATTAATTAACGCTACTTATTAAGCTTTTACTACTATTGATGAATCATCTCTATCAATGATCTTAATTCATCCACAAAACCAATATAGTTTAATAACTTGTAAAGTAAAATTGAGCTTCTTGTTAGAATATTGCTTTCTGGGAGTTACATGGTTCAGGGTTAGTCCTACACCTCTTCTCAGCACTTTAATAAAAAACAGGAGTTTAAAGTTAGAGCAATCAACAGGAAGTCCAGAATGATGCTGTACGACGTCTCCTTGATTATTGCTTTCCAAGTCAACTCCCACTGATTCACCTCTAACATCCATTCCCAAAGTCTACAGTCCTTTGTCATGATGAGAAAAGATTTCAGACCTCTAGATGCACTTGAATCAAAGGCACTACTATTCTTAGGGGAATGTAAAGCATAAATACTATGGTTACGATAAATGAATGACTAATGGAAATGGAAAATTGGTGATTTAATTTACTGAAATGAGCTTTCAATGACACAAAGCAAGCAATGAAAGTTCCTTTGTCAGATTTTAAAACATATTATTTTCTTTCTTAGGATGATAGATTTAGAAATGGAAGGAGGCTTGAAGTTCATCTGGTCTAGCACCTTCTTTTTACTAATAAGGAAACTGAGGCAAATAGAGATTAAGTGACTTACCCAAGGTCACAAAAGCAGTAAGTGGCAAAGTTAGTATTTGAAGCTTACATGTCCTGTGTCTCCAAATGTCTTTGCATAGCATCACACTGTCTTCCAATGTGTACTGACCCATTATCCTAGAGATATCATTTCCAAGGGTCTCAATGTTAAGTTGCCCTTTCAAAAATAGTGACTTCTACAGCAAACAACTCCTCTGACCTATTCTCCATTTCTCCACAAAGTAATAATAGAATTGTCCACACTAAAGAAGATCCCAATACAAAATAGGAACTTATAAAATAGAAACTTTAAGGAGTGATAATTGCTTTACAACAATAATTTTGGAAAGGTTTCCATTAAATGTGGAGTTTGAAATCTCTTAAATATGATTTAATTAATAAAAATTGACTTAGCACATAACTTTTCAATAACATATCTATTAGAGAAAAGTTTATCAGCAAACATTTATCAAGTGTTTTTATTATATGCTAAATATTGGAGATACAAGAGAAAGCAAAAATGACTCCTGCCCTCAAGAAGCTTATATTCTACTTGGGGAGAGAACATGTACATAACAGATAAATCCAGAATACATACCTAGTAGATGGAATGCAATATTAAAAAGGAAGGTATGAGCATGCAAACTTTAAAAGAAGCTTTTTTGAGTGAAGGTCAATATGCATCGGGTTCAGTTTCCCAGTGTACATAACAGATACCTATGGTTATCCCACCAGAATGTAGATGGCATAACAGAGCTAAATGGACCGTGATGGTATGCTAGGAATTTAGGCATAACTTATTATGTCATGCAACCATCGGGGTCATCATAGGCATAGGTGGAAAAGGACAAGGTTTGTGAGAATGGATAAGATTGTCATGGTCTAATAATAACAGTGCATACTTAAATAACCCTTTGATTGCAAAACAGTTTCTTCACAATCACCAAGTATCACCATTTAAAGATGAGGAAACTGAGTCACAGCAAAGTCAAATGGCCCGGTCCACATAGCAAATAACAGTCAGAGCTGAGATTTCAACCCCTACCTTTCTGATTCCAAGTCTAATAGTCTTTCTACAACAACAGTAATATGTACATTTTTCTAAGGCAGGAATGTTTTTACCCACTTGACTTCTCCTGACCACAGTTTCTTCCCCTGTGAAATGAAGGAATTCCACTAAATGACTTCTAAGCTCATCTTCTAGCTTTGGATCATGGTTCCTTAACCTGGTGTAAAAGGACCTGTGGCTAGACTTCAGGCAGACTGTGAATTTGATTGAGGGGGAAAATATATCTTCCTTTTCACTAACTTCTAACTGAAATTTAGCATTTTCCCTGCAGTTTTTTTCTTTTTGTTGTCATTGAGTCATTTCAGTGATTTCCAACTCATTGTGATCCCATTTGGGGGTTTCTTGGCAAAGATACTGGCGTAGTTTATCATTTCTTTCTCCAGCTCATTTTACAGATAAGGAAACTGAGGCAAATAGGGTTAAGTGATTTGCCAGAAGTTCTGGCACAGCCAGATTTGAACTCAGGTCCTCCTGACTCCAGGACCAGGACTCCTTCCACTGTGCCACCTCCCTGCTCAATTTTTCCAACAATATTTAAAAACATAACCCAGAGGAGTCCATAGGCTTCCCCAGACTGCCAGAGGAATCTATGATACAAAACCAATTGAGAACCCTTGCTCTATATTTATAATCCTTACATGGTATTCTCATATCTGTCAATTTCTCTCCATTCCATTATAAATTCCATATAAACAGGAGATTGAACTCTACTAAATCCTATCCAGCTCTAAATCCTATCATCCTATGAAAAGCTGTTGCTTTCATTTATTTCCAAGAGGAACAATGAGTGAGAAGGTTCCTTCTACTCTATTGTATTTTCTGCTGAATGTTGTTGGCCCTCTTGCCAGAAGCATAGGAGCTCAGGCCAGAGGGATGACTAAGAGCCTACAGGTGCACCTAGTTTCTGGCTGATGCTGAGCAGACACCCTAGAATTACCAGGAGATTCTTAGCATAAGGACTTATTGGGTATCCCTGATACAATGGAAAAAAGCAGTGAACTTGGGGTCATCAGTTCTGAATTTGAATCTCAGTTCTGTTACTATTTGTATGACATTGGCATGTATTATAATCTTTCTACGTCTCAGTTTCTTCACCTACAAAATTAAGGGATTGATTAGGTAAATGCTAAGGTCCCTTCTAAATCTGTATTTATATTAAACATGTTTCTCATGTCTGCCATGTTCCTCTTCTCTCAATGACCACTTGGACCTCCTGCTCAGGATGTACAGAAAAAAATGGAAAGTAAGAATGAAATTAACTGTCTAAAATATCCTTATCATAGCTCTGTATTTCTTGATTTTCCGCTTCACCCCAGCCTTTACCCAGCCACCCCCCAAAAAAAACCAAGAACTTCTGGCAAACAATTGTCAGGGTAAAGAATACTGCAAATCATCCCCAAATCAGGATAAATAGGATACCTTAGAGAGTGGTCCACAATGTGGTGATGGAGGTTTTTGTTTTGGTTTTGATTTTTCTGTTTGCTGGGTTTTGGACCAGAGCTCTCACTTAATTGGCACTGGAGATTCCCCATTGAGGAAATTCACTCTACCAATGCAAATCGACACTTGACAGTCTTAAAGAGTTGCCTAAAGGCAATGAAATGTTAAATAAATTACCAGCAATCACATAGTCAGTATGTGTCAGAGGTGCGATGAGCCCAAGTCTACATAAATTAGCTTAGCTTTCACTAAACTACACTGTCTCTGGTGATAGAGCTACAAATACTGTATGTTGTAAGAAACTCAGAAATGCTTCATATAATCCATGGGTAATTTCCCTTCCCCATGTCATGCCTTTAACTCTGTGCATCTTAACCTCCCATTTATATGATCTGGTAGTCTAAAATATTCTTGCTCTCCTGACACCTCACATTTCTCTCTAGCCCTCATCATGTGTAGATTCTTACAACACTTTTCTAACTGGTCACTCTACTTCCTGATTCTCTTCCTCCTTTAATCTTCCTAAAACAGGTCTTTATGCCATTCATGAACTTAAGAGCCTAACAGCAGAACAGCCTCTAGGAGACCATGATTATTACTTCAGATTCTAGAGATTAGAACGCAGCCTTCAGTCTCACCATCCCTTTCAATCACATCAGGTAGCATCATCACCAATAGAAGAATTCTTCATTTCTAGGGATCGCTACGTCATGAAATTTACAGAATCCTTAAGAGGCTAGAATCTTTCAGCATAAGATAGTTCTTGACTTTTTTTTTACTGTAGATACAGTATATAAACTTTGAGAATAGGTTCTGGGTCTTCTCTATCATTAGATATGGAGTGTTTAGCAAAGTATCTAATGAGTTCAAGCTGCTACACCTGGCAATCAGGCTCACATTCCATTCGACTGGCATACTCTACCTACCCAGACAGGTTTGCTAAACATTATGTTCATTCATTTTAGAGTTAGAAAGATAGATATCATATAATAATAATAATAATAATAATAATAGCTTGAAAGTAAGTCTCAATTGAGGAGGCAGCATGGATAGGGTGCTGGGCTCAGAGTCAGTAAGACCTGAGTTCAAATCCAGCCTTAGACACTTAACTTACTAGCTGGGTGGTCCTGGGCAAGTCACTTAGCCTCTGTTTGCCTTAACCAACTGGAGAAGGAAATGGCAAACTACTCCAGTATCTTTGCCAAAAAAAATCCCATGAACAGTATAACTCGTGAGGACAGAAAGAGTCAGAAATGACTGAACAACAACAGTCTCGATTTAAGTTTTACAAAATGCTGAGTTATTGATAAAGAGTGTATGTGATCATATTAGGTATGAAAGGTAAGAAAAATGGAAGCACAGCATAAGATTTTGATTAAAATGGACTAAGTGATACCATGACAGAAGTATCAACATTTGAAGGAGGAATAGGTAGATTGGGAGGAAAAGAGAATAAACCCATTTTGTAACATGTGAATTTGAGAGGTTGGTGGTATATCCAAGCAAAGATGTCCTATAGGTAGCTAGTAGTGTGGATGGAGAGCTTTACATTGAGGTCAAGTTAGAACAAAGTTAAAGTTATAAAAATGGATGGAAATGCCACAGGAAACAATGTAAAAGAGGAAGGAGTTTTGAGGAATATCTTCTTTAAGGGAGTGGGGGGGGGGAGGGAGAGGAGCTAGAATGAAAGCAGAAGTGGTAAGAGAGTCAGAAGAACAACAAAAATATAGTATCTCTGAAGGCAAGGGAAGAGAAAATATGGAAAAGGAGGAGATAGAAAGAGAGCTTCAAAGTTATCCAGAAGTAGAAGAGTAGGATTATGAGGAAATTCTTTGAATCTGACAATTAGGAGTTTGTCAGAGTGGCCTTGAAAGAGAAATTTCAGTTATCTCAGTGGATCAGGGAGCCAGGTCAAAAAAAAGAGTAGATGGTGATGTGTAGCAGCGAGCACCCTAGCATACGCAGGACAGCTGCTAGCACAGGTTCTTAGATCAGCTTTTCTAAAGGAAAGCAACTCAAAATGGGTTAACAGTCTCACTTTAATCAATCAAACATCTATTATTTACCTAGTTCAGTGAAAAAAGTCAGCACCCTGAATTTCAGGGAATACAAACAGAAGTTACAACAGAAAATAACACAATTCAGAAGACAGGACTTCCAACCGTCTGACCATTACATCCATACCTAGCTAGGTACCAGAGAGGGAAGCACCCACATCTGGGTTTTCAAAGCCAGGGGGGCTGCCAAGAGTCACATCTGGCCAAATCACACACCTCTTCCCAAAGTGAGCCCCAAAGCAAAACTGTGCATCAGGGTATATATAGCCTTCTCCTGGGTCAGAGACCATCACAACCCTCTTGACCCACTGCTCAATCACAAAGTAACAAGGTGTGGGCATTCCTGAAAAACAAGCTCCCTTCCACAGACTCCATGTGACCACATTCAGCCTATTAGGGGGCAGAGTATGTTTTCAAATCATGGAAGGTTCTCAGAGTCACTTAAGCCTATCAAGGGCCCAAGGGGCAGGGAAGATCTTCAGATTCCCATTACATGATGAAATGCAGGAATAGAGTATGAGCAAGTTTTTAGAAAACAGTATTTTATTTTAACCCAATTATATGTAAAAAAAAAATTTAACTTTTGTTGGGTTTTTTTTTTCAGTTTCGAGTGCTAAATTCTATTACTCCCTCCCATCATCTCCCTTCCTGAAACAATAAGCAATCTGATATAGGTTATACATATGTAATCATGCATAACATTTACATATCAGTCATTTTGTGAAGGAAAGAAGAGAAGGAAGGAAGGAAGGAAGGAAGGAAGGAAGGACGGAAGGAAAAATAATATTCTTCTGTCTGTATTCAGACAATATCAGTTCTTTCTCTGGAGATGGATAGCATTTTTTTTTATCATGAATGGAACAGGCAACATTTTCAAGGTTAATAGTGAAGGGAAGAAAAGATCAGACGGTACATAGATACATTATCTTTCAGTTGCATACTACCTCATACTGTTTGTTGGTTTGGGTTGTTTTTTTTTTTATGTTTTCATATCCATTAACTCATTTCATTCTCAAGAAAGTCCTGCAAAAAATCTAATCAAGTTGTTCCAATGCCACAATTGAGAATATTCTGTCTCAAAGAGATTAAACTGCTTGTGTAATACTACTCAACTAGTAGGTAGGGGATCTAAGACTAGTCTAGATTTCTTAGTTACTCGTCTACTGGCTTTTCCAGTAGGGTTTGTACTTGTACCTTGCTATACTATGCCTTTCTTTTTTTATTACCTGTACACACTAATTAAGCCCAGAGTCATAAAGCACTGATTCAAGCTATCCAAAAGTACTGAAAAGGATCTGATATTCACAGCACTTTTCATTAGGGGTATGCCTGCAGAGAACTGAATTTCTTTTGTTTAAGGCAAATATTTATTGAATACTAAATAATGATGGCATTTTTATTTGTCAAACTGAAAAAAAAAACAACTAAGGTTTTAAATGAACAACTAAACTTTACTTACAAATACAATCATTAAAAATAAAGATATAAAATACTTTTTTTTGACATGGGGTATGCTTGGGCACATCCAAAACATTCCATATAAATACTTATATCTGAATCTCAGGGAAAAAAAAAACAAACCCACACATACCCCTCGTGGTCTCTACACATTTAACATAATTCTCTATTCAAAGCATATAGAAACTGGTATTTACCCAGCACATCACTGGACTAGTTTGTCTTAACCCTGGACATAACTACATCACACACACACACACACACACACACACACACACACACACACACATACACACAAATGCACACACATATATACATATGCATATATATACATACATGTATATGGAGAGAGATACACACATATACATATATGCATGTCTGTGTGTTTGTATATGTTTAAGTGTATACATATATGTATTATGTATTTATATATTATTGTATATATTATCATTTTTCAATCATTTCAGTCATATCTGACTCTGTGATCCCATTTGGAATTTTCTTGGCAAAGATACTAGGGAATGGCTTGCCATTTCCTTTCCCATTTTACAGATGTGGAAACTGAGGCAAACAGGGTTAAATGCCTTGCACTGAATCACACAGCTAGTAAACGTCTGAGGCAAGATTTGAATTCAGAGAGATGAGTCTTCCTGACTCCAGACCCAGTGCTCTATCCGTTGTACCACCTGCCCTGCCCTGATGCACAAATACATATGTGTATGTGTACATACATATGTATGTATTAGGGTTATCCCACAACACCATTTGTCTTGTGTTGCATAAACATCCAAACTATGTGATTTCCATCCTCATCTAGTCTCTTTTCTTCCTGACTTCTTGATGAAGAGGTAATTTGAAAAGTACTCTCCAATCTTCAGGTAAGCTTTCTGAGGGCAGGGACTCTTTTTTTGTCTCCTATTATATCCTCAGAAGTTAGCACAATGCCTAATACAATGTAGGAGCTTAATAAATGTTTATTCATTGACTATCAAAATACAAAAGACAGTCCCTTAGAATCTAGAACCTTAGGGGCAATGCTGCTTTATGAAACCATTTTGTTCAAACATGCGGAAATGTAGGTAAAAACCAACGTTCAGGGCTTTTTCTTTTTTTTTTCTTTTTTTTTTTTAATTTTATTTTAGTTTGCATCATTCATTTCCACAAGATTTTGAGTTACATATTTTCTCCCCTTCTTTCCCCTACCCACCACCCCAAAACAGCCATCCCAGTATGTCCCCCCATTCTCTCCTATGTCACTTTTCGGTAGGGCAGGATGGATATCCCAACCACAGTGCCTCTGTATCTCAAGTTCCAGTTGGATGTAGTCAATAATAATAATAATAATAATTGCATATATATAGATATAGATATAGATATAGATATAGATTTATAACATTTGATTATGGAACTTTAGATTCTAGATTCTTTCTCTTCCTCCCTCGTCACCCACCCCCATTGGAAGGATAAGCAATCAAATACAGCCTGAACATGTGAAATTACGCAGAACCTCTCCATAGTGAGCACACTGTGGGAATCTGGTTACATGTCCCTTCTTCCTATCCTGCCCACCCCATCCACTCTCCACCCCGTCCCTGTCCCTCTACAAAAATGTGAACATTCATCAGCCCTCCCCCCCACTCTGCCCTCCCCTCCATCCCCCACCTCTCATCCACCTTCCCCCTACTCTTCTGTGTGGCAAGATGCCCAGTTTAGAATTTATGTCATTCCTTCCCTAAGCCAAATTCCGTGAGAGTAAGGTTGACTCTTTC
>CM053581.1:520861005-520886408 GCA_028627135.1 Pseudochirops cupreus | reverse complement strand
ATTCTTATTTCTCTTCCCAATTTTTCTTCCACTTCCCTTATTAGGTTTTCAAAATCCTTCTTCAGCTCATCTCTAGCTTTAAGGCATTCTTCATGTTTATTGGAGGCCCCTGGTGGGGGCGCTCTGGCTGTGCTCTCCTCCTCCCTCTCTCTCCCATGATCTTTCTTTTCCCCAAAGAAGGAATCTAGGGTTTGGGAGCTGTTCTTACTTTGCTTCTTATGCTTATTCTTACTCATGGTTGGTCAGTCTGTGATTTTTTTTTTTAAATCTCTGTGGGGCTCTGCTTCCAGAAGGGAAAGCTCTGTCCCAAATCGCTGGGGTCCTCCCGGCTGCCGTAGCTCTCAGGAAGGTGCTGGGACCCTTCCTACTTACTTCTGGCTCGCTGGATGATGAAGACTCCAAGCCCAAGGCCCAAGACGGCAATCTGGATCCAGGCTGCTCAACGCAAGAGCACTGGCCTCAGAACAATCGCTTAGTCCCCCTGCTGTCTGCAGGCCACGGGCAGGAAGCTGCAATGAGGAGGCAGGTGCAAAACCTCTGCCTTTTGCTTTTCCACTCTGGAGGCCTTTTGGCCCAACTGCTTTTCTCCCAAGACCCCGCAATTCCCACTGACCTAGTTCTGAACGCTGCTCACAGCTGCTGGTAATCTGCTCACCGCTCCTCTTGTCCAGCCGCCCCTGGGGCTCAGCAGCGGCTTCAGGCCAGGCTGGTTTCAGTTTGCAGTGCTGATACGGTTCCTCGTAGCCGAGCTGACTTTAGTGGGAAGTATCTTTGTGTGCATTTTGGATTTCCAGGATTGGTTTAGAGTCCTATTTTATGGGTATTTTGCGGTGGCTATGTGAGAGCTGCAATATGTTGCTGCTGCTACGCCGCCATCTTGGCTCCACCCCCCAGGGCTTTTTCCTTAAAACATTCTTATGCATGTTGCTTGTAAGCTCTTCGTATGGCACAGTAACACTGGAAGAAGTTGGATTTAACCAACAAAATTAAATCAGAGAAAGGAGGAGCCTTGTGTTTGCTCTCTAACACTCGCTGCTTTCTGGGCAACTGCCCCTCTATCAACAGCAATGTCTCAAAAAGTCAAATCTTGCTTAAGGATGAGTTCAACCCTGAAACTCAAACCCAGCCCTGGATGTTTTTGAAACAGGCTTATTGTGTTCAATGTCACAGAGAGCAGAGTGTTGCTAGCAAGGCATTCTTTATGGATACTTCACAGCACAAAATCAATTCCATTAAGCTCAAGGCCAACCTTTTAGTTCCCTTTGATCCCAATGATTCACTTATTACGATCTGGAAAATCCGCATAAAATTTTTTGTGCCTACCTTCATACCAGAGAAGAAGTCTGAATTATTATGCTATTAAAAGATAAAATATGTTGATATCATACAATACTATACATATATGTTATAAATTTCTGAGTTTCCAAATTTTTTTCCTCTGTCATCTACTGGCCTTTGCTTATCATCTGTGGCTTCCACAAAAGTCCCCCAAAATTCCTATTTAATTTCTTACGCCAACCTGCAATATAGTGAAACCACCATCGGGAAAGTTGTGATGTGGAAGGGATAAGTGTATAACATACCAGGATGATTCCTTGAATCAACCAGCATTCCTCATTCTTGCATAGGCTATACCAGTCAGTCCTTCAGGGCTAGTAGAATAGTTCTGGGTGGCCAGTTACCCTGAAAAAGGAGTCTGATGAATGAGTAAAAAAGATATGCTTTGTTGAGGATTTTTGTGGGAACTTTGAACTAGTAAGTGTTACTGTCTAAGGGAGATATTTCTTCAGTGAATGACCTATTTTAATGAACAGGAAATCAGGTTATTACTGCTTTCTGTAGGGTCAGGGAATCTCTTGTTCCTAAGGCTATAGTTTGGGGGTTTTTTTTAATATTTTCACTTTTTCCAGTTAACAAGTTTTTACTTTCTCTTCTTTCTCACTCTCTCCTCTTGAACAATTAAAAACAAGCAAACAACCACAAAAACCCTTGTAACAAATATGCGTAGTTAGGCAAATCAAAATCTCACATTGGCCTAGCCCAAAAATGCATGTCTCATTCCTCATTTTAAGTCTGTCACCTCTCCAGTGGGAAATGGACATCTTACTTCACCTGAAGTCCCCTGGAATCACAATTTGCCATTGTGTTTGTCAGAGTCGTAAAATCTTTCAAAATTGTTTTTCTTTACAACGTTGTCATTATAGAAATGGTTCTCTTATCCATTCTAATTGTCCATGTGTCTCTTTATCGGTTCACAGAGGTCTGAAACTGACAAATTCATAATTTCTTATGGTGCAATATTATTCCTTTAGTTATGCCCCAATAGATGTGTACCCCGCTTATCTTCCACTTTTTTTTGCTCCCAAGAAAAGAACTGTTATAATTTCGTACGTATCAATCCTTTTCCTCTTTGATTTCATTGAAGTGTGACCTAAGATCACAGGGACCTTTGCAATGACTTAATTTGGGGATTTCCCAGAACCAGTTTGCTGATCCCAGAAGCATCTCCATTTGTTGTTTGCCCTTTCCCTCAGCTTCAGAACCTTTGATCCACTGAGTCATACAGACTGTGTAGATGGTTCTTCAGTAGGTGTTGAAATAGTCCAATATCCAGCACAGTTTCTTGAATTTCCAAGAAAACAAAAATTTCCACACCGAAGTGATTATCTCAGTTTGTGTTTTGTTTTGTTTTGCTTTTTACAACCCCACTGGATTTTGCTATGTTTTTGCTTTCTAAGTTTATGAAGAGGGAATACCAGGGGAAGCAAACCTTACTAAGGAAAATTAGATCATAGTACTTTAGGTAAGGACTATGTAAATATTTTCATGAAATAGCAAAGCAAAACCTGTCATTCAGGCTTTTTCAAAATGAAAATAGCACAAAACTCCTATGTTTAGAGGTATTTTATTTAAATAGATGTTCTTTGTGCTTATTACATTATATACAGCAAGGGAGATTTACAGAGAAGTAACAAAGACATGCCATTCTGCCAAGGTGAAGTGACACGTCCCTGGTGAAGCAAGTATAGAAGCCAGACCATGTGCTGCCTTTTCAGTGAACATTAATCATGTAAACTTTATTAGTGGTGATTGGGCACAGGAAAGAAAATTTCCCATCTGTAAACCTCTCCCAACACTGCTAAGTACATGGTCAAATGGTTCATACAACAAATAGGAGAGGCAAGTGTGATGGCATCTAGGTAAAGGAAGCTGAATAAAGAAGGAAAGAAGATTTGGGAGGAAAAAAAAGGGGGATGCTCAAAGGACAGATTTCTCAGGCTTAAGATTTTTTTTATCAGTAGTATTGTTTATTGCATAGACTTGCAGTGGTTCTCAACCTGTGGGTCATGACCCCTTTGGGGGTTGAACGACCCTTTCACAGGGATCACAGGCATTGCCTAAGACCATTGGAAAACACATATTTCCAGTGGTCTTAGGAACAGAGACACTACTCTTCTATCTGTCTCCAGGCAGGTCCACCCACATGCAGATATGCCCACATACGAGTATTAAAGGGTCACGACATTAGGAAGGTTGAGAACCACTGGCATAGAGCATTATTTGATCTTGGATTTTAAGGAGTTGAGTTTGAGTCTTTCCTCAGACACATATTTGTTGTGTGAACCACATCACAACCTAAAAAGGAGAGGAAGGTGGAAACAAACATTTATTAATGGCCTTCTATGTATACTGTGCTAAGAGCTTTATACTTTTTGTCTCATTTGATACTTACAACCACCCTGGGAAGTAGGTACTATTATTATCCCATTTTATAGGAGAGGAAACTGAGGCAGATAGCAATGAAGTGACGAGCAAGGTTCACAAAGTTAATAAGCATCTCAGGCTATATTTGACCTCTGGTCTTTTGAACTCCAAGCACAGGACTCTATTGACTATGCCACCTCATTTTTTATGTGTCCTAGTCATCTCTCCATAGAGATAACATCTTAGGTCTCCTTTTGAAGTTCCTTGTTCATAACTTTCCCTTCTCTAGTCCTCAGTCATCAAAATTTACCTGTCTTTTGCCCCCACAAAATGGGTGAGTGAAATAACAAATTTGTAAAACCAATTTGCATTGATATATTAACAATGTATTGATTGGATGTGTCATCACTCAGAAGTACCATTGAAAAAAAAGTACAAGTAAACAAGTTTTTAAAAAGGTATGGTGCACACAAAATATCTTAGTGAAAAGAATTAATGTCATGATGAGAATTTCATGGTCTATGGTAGGCTGTCAGAGTGAATATTTGGGGGACAAGTAGACCTTTTATTTCCCTCCTGTGTCATCTCAGAGAACCACTAATACTGACTTTGAGGCATGTCTGCCCTACTTAAAAGTCCCAGATTATGTCAAGCTAAATTTTATTTCCATATTTAATGTTATATTAAATAAACTTAGAATTTCTTTTAACCTATGAATATAGTAAATGTTAAAATTTTTGTATATATAATTTTTGAATTTCAAGGTAAAATTTTATGATATATTTGAATGGATGATCTATCTATCTGCCTGGTCACATATGCTTGTATTTATCCAGAAGGGAAACTTCTCTTGCTTTTAACCATATAGATTCACATGTGTTATTACATTATATATGTTACACATAAATATGCATTAAATGTCTATACTATATATTCAGTGTCCAGTTAGAGAATGAGCTGTTACTTATTCCGTGGTGGTGAAGTAATTTATTCAAGTAAAAAAGTTGATGGATGATGTAAATTATTATTTTTTTACTTTAATAATAATAGCCAATCTCCCAAGGCTATATGGAAATGGAGGAATAAGACAATAACCAACCCCAAATGCTGTCATTTTTTCAGGGAGAAGTTGATTCCAAAAAAGAAAATAAAAGCCCAGTGGTCTATCATATAAAAATAGCAGAAACATTACACTGGGAAAAAATGATACTTTTAGGATATAATTTTTATATGACTGGGACGTTAAGGAAAAAGATGATCAGATTTATAGGCAATTAAACCTTTAACTGATTTGAAAAGATGGTGAATCGATGCACCTAATTTCTAAAAAGACAGGTGCTGGAGTAAAAATATTTATTTCCTAAGGCTTCTGCCTCTGCAGCTCATCAGGATAGAATTTAAGAGTAAAATTACGAACTGAAAAATAGACTGTATAAGAACCCAGAGGCAACCTTTGTTGACCTCATTATGTATTACAGATGTTGGTTATAGCAGCCCTACTTCCCATCTGGGAATTTTAAAAAAAAGACTTCTTTCTTCCCTATGCAGCACAATCTCAGTATACCCACACTGCAATAATTCTCTTTCTGCCATATTCCTGTAAAACAGGGTCTACATGTTCTCTGAGTTTTTTTCTTCAGTCTCCAGTATTGTGCCATGCAACCAGTTAAAAGGACATCAAGAAATGTTAACCATACCTTAATTACAACAAATCATTAAGAATCTAACCTTTTCCTGTGATTTACCATTTTCCTTCTTCAATCATATTCCTTGTCACCCTACTCATCTCCCTCCTTAACTTCTTCATCTCTCTCTCTCTGTCTCTGTCTCTGTCTCTGTCTCTGTCTCTCTCTCTCTCTCTCTCTCTCTCTCACACACACACACACACACACACACACACACACACACACACACCCCTTCATATCTCCTTCCATTCTCTGATTTGCTCCTCCCTAACTTGGGAATAGGCTCAGTTAAGATAATTCTCTGAAGAGGGGTAACTAGAGGTAAGTGACCAGTGCTTTGACATAGGACACCAAACTTAGCAAATACTAAGTTTAAAGAGCATTGCCAGGATTTATCTTCCTTCAAGAATGTAGAAACAATAAAGCTTAACACCTTGTTAAAAATAAGAGTTAAAATAGGAAGCAATCAGATGGGGCGAGTTCCTTACATGTTGCCCTGCTCCTTGTCCCTTTCCTCCCCCTCAAAAAACCTTCAGGAAATCTTTCATGCCACCTTCTTTAGGTGCAACGATTCCTAGTTATTGTTCTGCATCTCTACATACAAAGTCTTTGCCAAAAAGTGGGAATCGGTCAAAGAAAAAACACTTTGCACACTGCGAATTCTCAATGTTCCACCAAATTATTCCATCATATTCTGGAAAATAAATGCCTTTTTCACTCACAGGGCACCATATTAGCATTGGTGAGTTGGATTTTACTAAAAAGCAGATTTCTGGGTCTCATTTCGAAATTGTTCAAACTGGGGGGTGTGAAATTCAGTTTACACTAATCACTATGTTGTTGGATGCACCTGTAGTGTAAGTGTACACAGCTTGCTGGTTCTGGGTAGCTGGTATAGGAATTCACTTTTGTGACGTAATAAGAAATGATCACACCTCTATGATATGATCAATCAGCCAGCAAGAATTTATTAAACTTGTACTGGTACCAGACCCCATCATATATGTTAGTGATATGAATGCAAAGAATTAAACAAGCTCTGTATATATGGAGCTTACAGTCTAACTGGGGAGACAAAGGCATATATAAATATATACAAAATAAATACAATGCTACTGAAATAAGAAACATGCAAGAACTCTAATTTATCAGGGACATCATAAAAAACTTGGAGCTGGAAGGATACTCAGGATTCATGGAATACAATAAACTTAAGCGGGAATCTCCAGTAAGACCTGGTATTTATATGATGATTTAAAATTTTCCAAGTGCTCATTGGGTCTTCACAACAGCCCTATGTACTTAGTGTTATTATTATCCCCATTTAATAGGTGAGGAAACTAAATCTGAAATGGGCTTACTAACTTTCCCAAGGACATACAGTTGAGAATCTAGGAAAGAAAATAAACTTAAGTGTTCCTGACTCCAGATGCAGAGTGCTTTCCATTATGCCATCTTGTTACTACCCAATATTCCCAAAAGTCTAGTCATCAAGACTCTGTTTAATGACCTCCAATAATAAATAGGGGATTGACTACTCTATAAAATAATCCATTCTGTTTTGGAGTGGCTTTAATCTTTGAAAGTCTTTCTGTACATCAAGAGAAAAATCTCTATCCAACTTGAACCTCCTGTTCAAATTCTGCCCTCTCCAAAGTCAAGCAAAACAGATTGTACTTCTGTTCCATATAATTTTCCTTCAAACACTTAAAGAAAGCTTTCATTCCTCTAATTTTTCTTTTCCTACGGGCTAAACACCCTCATTTCCAATGACTGACCTTTGTAAGACATGACTTTGAATACCCTCTCAGTTCTGATTTTCCCCTTAAGGAGCACATAGATTCTTTATAGTGGTTTTTGTTTGCTTAATTATTAGTAACTTTGTATTACCAGATATTAGATTGATCAGTGTAATGGAAAGAATAGTTGACTCTACTTTAGGATCAGAGGTCATCTTCCCCCAAGCTAAGTATTATCTTACTATTTACATTATTTTCTATTTATTTATCCTCTCTCATCTTGTATGTCCCAACAGAAGGTGAGATTCTTGAGGACAGGGACTGCTTTTTGCTCTTGTTTGTTTTGCCAATGCCTAGCACAAATGTACTTTTAAAATGGCACCTAGAACAGAACATTGTTTTCCAAATGAAGTCTGATCAGGACAGGTTAGGCAGGACTGTAACCCACTTCACTCTAAATACCTTGCATCCTAACATTTTATTATCATTTTTGGTTGGTGCCTTACAGTTAATTTAATAGCTCAAAGTCTACCCCTCTACTTCTAGACATATATTCCCCCATCTTTCTTTTTTTTTTATCAGTTGTATGCCTCTATTTGTTCTAATTACATGTAAAGATACTTTTCAGCATTCACTTTTTATAAGATTTTGAGTTCCAAATCTTTTTTCTGCCTCCTTCTCTCCCCAGGATAGCAAGCAATCTAATATAGGCTATACATGTACAATCATATTAAATATAGTCATGATGTGAATGAAGAATCAGAATGAAGAGGAAAAAGCACGAGAAAGAAAAAAAAAACAAAAAGCAAAAAAAAAAGGAGAAAATAGTATGCTTCAATATACATTCAGACTTCATAGTTCTTTCTCTGGATGTGGATAGCATTTCCCATCATGAGTCTTTTGGAATGTCTTAGATCATTGTATTGCTGAGAAGAGCTACGTCTATCAAAGAGGATCACCCCCACAATGTTGCTGTTACTGTGTACAATGTTTTCCTGGTTCTGCTCACTTCACTCAGCATCAGTTCTTGTAAGTCTTTCCAGGTTTTTCTGAAATCTGTCTGCTCATCATTTCTTATAGCACATTAGTATTCCATTACAATCATATGCCATTCCCTAATCGATGAACATCCCCTCAATTTCCAATTCTTTCACACCATAAAGAAAGCTGCTATAAATATTTTTGTACATATGGGTCCTTTTCCATTATATTCCTCCATCTTATACTGGCATAATTGATTTTTTGAACCATGGTACAGAGGTAGGAGATGACCTGTCATGTTCAAGGAGCTAGCAGTGGGATAACTTTACTAAATCACAGAGTGTTTGAAGGGGAGAAAAATATTAGAAGATTGGAGAGGTAGGAAGGGGCCACAAAGGAAGAGTATTAAATGTTAAAGAAAAGGGATTATATTTGATCTCAGAGGTAATTTGGAAAAAAAAAAACTAGATCTCCTTGAATACTGAGCATGATATGGTCTTGTATTTAAAAAGAATTCACCTTGGCAGCTAGATGAGAATGGTTTGGAGTTGGGAGACTTGAGACTGGAAAAGCAGATATAAGGCTTTATAGCCCAGGAGAGAGGTGGTTGAGGATCTACATGAGGATTGTGATTATGTAAGTGGAGAGAAGGGAACCTGTTAGAACCTATTAGAAATATTGGGAAAACAGAAACAAGACTTGGCAGTTGTATAGAACTTCTCTGGTTTCCCACCAGATTTTGAAGGGTATAATTATCATCTAGTCAAGGAAAGAACTTATCAACAGCTCTCATTTTAGGAGGAAAGTGTTCTAAAAGATATTCAGTTAATCTTGGTCTCCCATTGCTACCATACGACATCTTTGTCCATGCTTTAGGACTAAATGCATACATTTTTAGTTTCTCATTGAGTGATTTGCAATATTTTTTCTGCCACTGTCTCTCTCTGTGTCTCTCTGTCTCTGTCTGTCTCTCTCTTTCACACACACACACACACACACACACACACACACACAATCTTCTTTTTTCTCCTTCTACTAATGCTCCAAATGGTCTTCCCCAAACTACAATTAGAATGAAGCAACTAGGACACTGGCATCTGGAGGGTAAATGCTTCTTCCTTGGGCCAGTGGTATAGACATGTCCTCCATTGGTCTCTGTAACACAGAAAAATCTTTCCTTGCTCCCTTACCTAGCTGAAGATCATCACTCTTATACCCCCTAGGGTCCCATTGTTGTAGTAACCCTCTCCTGGATTCTATCTCTTCACTTTATGTCCATCTTTTTGCATCTGACACAAATTCAGTTGTAGACAGGCCACAAAGGCAAACCTTCCCTAGAAAGATAGTTATATATAACTAACCTATTTTGAGAGATTGGTATATATATATATATACTTTGAATAAGTTTATTATATGTAGTTCTAATACTATAATCCTTTTGTCAGATGTTTGATTGGGTAATTAAGTGGTATACTCCCTGGATTCATATTTTGACACCAACTCAACTAAACTTGCTTTGGGTATAAGAATTCCTGCCTATAATTTTAGTTAGTTACCATGATTCCTCACTCTGCTTCACTGATCTCCTTGTAGACATGTAAAAGGGACCACCTCTTGGAAAGAATGTTGGATTTGGAATCTGGACCTTAATTTCCTCATCTGTAAAATAAGAGGTTTGAACTAGTTGACCCCTGAGGGCCCTGACAGATTTGAAATTAGAATGTGAGCTTCCTCAGGACAAGAACTGGTTTTTGCTACTGTCTGTTTTTGCCAGTACCTAGCATGGTGAATTGTTCAGTAAATGCATAGTATTAGATGAAATGATTCTGAAAGTCTTTTCTCAAATCCTGTGTTTCAATATAGTACAGGAGAGGATTGTTGTTTGAATTTATGTTCCTTTTTTTCTGAGTCATTTTCTCTCTTTCCTGAAAATAGTTCTTCCAGTTCTTTATATTCTCCTACATTTCCTCACTTTCTCCATCTCCCAAGTATAATCGCATCAGTATGAAATTTTCTCTTTTGGAGGTTACAGAGCTTATCAATTTCCTCCTTTTATTTTCTGTAAGTCCTTCTCAAATACATGACATTATTAGCAATTAAAATAGTGAAAAGTAAACAGTAGATGACTTTCAGCTGTCAACTTAGGATGCAAATCACTGTATGTAACAAAGTGAAGTTTATTTTTTAATTAATGATTAGAGTCATAATTCCTCCAGTTTCTCAAGCCATCTGCTATTACAAAGTAAATAACATGAAGACACATGCCAATTGGTTTGCCAGAAATGAGCATACCAATTTTCTCTCTATACTGTTTCTTGCTATTGCTAAAAGCTCACCCAGCATTTCCACACCTCTTGACTTCTCCATTTGCCAATATTGCAGGGCAGTAGTTTGGAAGCCTCTCAACCTGTTACTCAGAGTCAATTTTTACTAAAAATATCAGTAAATAAAAATGTTAAAAAAGGAGTTCTCAAGGTTTCCCCTTTAAAGGGGTTAGATTTATAGTGACACTGAATTTTTTACATCAAAAATGAAGCGCTATACAATCATGATTTATGAGGTAATTTTTGGAATACATAATTTAATGACAATAATAGCATTTAGATGACTCTTTAACATTTGTAAATCATTTTATTATTAAATTTTATTATCTATTTATTAATTTATTTTTCTCTTTCTTGTCTTGAGGAGGCTCACATCCTAATTTCATATCAGTCAGGGCCCTCGGGTTGACTGGTTGAAACCTCTTATTTCACAGATGAGGAAATTAAGGTTCAGACTCCAATAATAATAATTTCATTATTATTAAATCTCATTTGATCTTTAAAGCAACTTTATATGATATGTGCTTTTATTATCCCCATTTCATAAATGAGGAAACTAAGGCTAAGGGCTAGTAAGTGACTTACCTGGGATCAATCACAGAGCTCCTAAGCGTGTGGCAGAATTTGAACTTGTGTCTTCCTGACTCTAGGCAACTAGGTGGTATAGTGGCCTGGAGTCAGAAACATTTGAGTTCAAATCCAGCCTCAGACACTAGCTGTGTGACCCTGGGTGAGTCACTTAATCCTGTTTGCCTCAGTTTCCTCATCTGTAAAATGAGCTGAAATGGCAAGACACCCCAGTATCTCCATCAAGAACCTCCTACTGACCAAAAAAGGGTCATGAAGAATCAGACATGACTGAAATGGCTAAAAAATAATAACTACTTCATGACTCCACGTTCAGAGTTCTATCCCCACTGTTCCACAATAATAAAGTAATCCATGACTCTGGTTTCCATAGATATCTTTATCACTTTATTTATAGAAAATCGCTAACCTGCTCCATTTTTAAAGTTTTTTTTATTGTTAACTTTTGTTTATATTTCAGTTTACATCATTCATTTCCACAAGATTTTGAGTTACAAATTTTCTCCCCATCTTTCTCCTACCCACCACCCAAAAACAGAGATCCCACTGTATACCCCCTCCCCAAATCTGTTATCTCCTATGTCCTCCTCCATCACCCCTCTGACTTTCCGATAAGGCAAGATGGATCTCCCTACCATAGTGCCTGTGTATTTTAATTCCCAGTTGCATGTAGTTAATAATATATATATACATACATTATATACATACACACACACACACATGTGTGTGTGTATGTGTGTGTTTTAACATTCTAGATTTTTTCCCTTCCTCCCTCATCACCCACACCCACTGGAAAGACAAGCAATTCAATACAGGCTGTACATGTGTAGTCACACAGAACATCTCCACAACAGACATATTGTGAAAGACTGATTATATTTCCTTCCTTCCTATCCTGCCCCCTCCTTGTTCCATTCTCTACTTTGTCCCTGTCCCTTTACAAAAGTGTGTGCTTCTAACAACCCTACCCCTACCCTGCCCTCCCCTCCATCATCCCCATTCCCCCTACTCTCCTGTAGGGCAAAATACCCAATTTAGAGTGTATATCATTCCTTCCCTAAGCCAGCTTCAATGAGAATAAGGTTGATCCATTCCCTTTTGCCTTCCTGTTCTTCCCCTCCATTGTAACAATTATCCCTTGCCTCTTCTATATGAGAGGATTAACCCCATTCTATCTCTTGCTGTCTCCTCTCATATTATTCCTCTCCCACCTCTCAATTTCACCTCTTAAAATATTGTCCCTTGCTATTCAATTGATCCTGTGCCCTCTGTCTATGTACACATGTATACACACATTCAGATATGTATTCATACGCATATATACCCTCCTATATAGACATATGTGTATGTATACATATATACATTTATATTCCTTTCACCTATCCTCATACTGAGAAAAGTTTCATAAGTTACAATTATCGTTTTTCCATGTTGGCATGTAAATAGTTCAACATTGCTAAGTTCCTTATGATTTCTTTTCCATCTTTACCTCCTCATGCTTCTTTTATTTGAATGTCAAATATTCTATTCAGTTCTGGTTTTTTCAGCAAGAATGCTTGGAAGTCCTCTCCGTCATTGAATGAACATATTTTCCCCTGGAACATTATTACTCAATTTTGCTGAGTAGGTGATTCTTGGTTTTAATCCTAACTCTCTTGATCTCTGGAATATCATATTTCAGGCCCTTCAATCCCTTAATGTAGAAGCTGCTAGATCCTGGGTTATCCTAATTGTGTTTCCACAGTATTCAAATTGTTTCTTCTTGGCAGCTTGTAATATTTGCTCCTTGATCTGGGAACTCCAGAACCTGGCTATAACATTCCTCAGAGTTTTCTTTTTGGGGTCTTTTTCAAGAGGTGATCAGTGAATTCTTTCAACCACTATTTTGCCCTCTGGTTCTGAAACATCAGGGCAATTTCCCTTGAGAATTTCTTGAAGGATGATTTCTAGGTTCTTTTTTTGATCATGGCTTTCAGGTAGTCCAATAATTTTTAAATTGTCTCTCCTGGATCTGTTTTCCAGGTCAGTGGTTTTTTCAAGGAGATATTTCACATTGCCTTCTATTTTGTCATTTGTTTGGATCTGTTTAATAGTATCTTGATTTCTCATAAAGTCATTTGCTTCCATTTGCTCCAGTCTAGTTCTGAAGAAATTATTCTCTTCAGGGAGCTTTTGAGATTCTTTTTCCATCTGGCAAATTTGATTTTTTAAGGCATTCTTCTCCTCATTGGCTTTTTGGGCCTCTTTTGCCATTTGACTTAATCTATTTTTTAAGGTGTTATTTTCTTCAGTCATGTTGTTGACTCTCTGTTCATGATTTTCTTGCATCATTCTCTTTTCTCTACCCAATTTTTCCTCCACTTCTCTTATTTGGTTTTCAAAGTCCTTCTTACGCTCCTCTATGGCTTATAGACAGTCTCCACGTTTCTTGGAAGCTTTTGCTGTGGGAGTTCTGACTGTGTCGTCTTCCTCCCATTCCATGCTTTGATCCTTTTTGTCCCCAAAAAAGGAATCTAAAGTTGGATTGCTGAGCTTGGTTTGCTTCCTTTGCCTGCTCATGTTGCCAGTCAATAAACTTGATTTTTGAGCCACAGTAGATCTCTGCTAGTAGGAGGCCACAGTCTCTGCAGCCCCCATCAGCTTTGGCTCACTGGTCACACACCTCAGGACCACCACCCAAGACCGTGATCCCAATCCAGGCTGGTTAAGGCAAGAACACTTAGCCTCTGAATGATTGCTTGGCCCCCCTGCAACCTGCAGGCTGGGAGCTCTGAAGCAGCCATGTGGAGGCAGCTACAGGGCCACCACTTCTGCTATTTTCTTGCTCTAGGGGCAGACAGCTGGATCTGCTTCTCTCCCCCCAAATTTAGCTGAGTTCCACTGATCTTTCACTTTTTCTTTGGTTCTTATGGGTTGATAATTCTGGAAACTTCCACAGCTGCCAGTGATCCACTCTCTAGAGTGCTCCAGCCGTGGCTTGTCCTGGCTGCCCCAGGGCCAAGCTGCAGTTTCAGGGCAGGTTGCTTCGGCTCCCAGTATGCTGCGATGAGCCCTTCCCATTCGCCTACCAGGCTGCCTTCAATGGAAGATGTGTTTTTCTGTAATTTTATGGCTTCTGGCACTCTAAAATTTGTTTAGAGTCATATTTTATTGGTATTTGAGGTATTTATGAGGAGAGCTGCAGAGTTCTCCTGCTTTTATGCTGTCATCTTGACCCCACCCCCCAACCTGCTCCATTTTTAAAGGTAAGTAATAATAGTTAGAATAATAGGGAGTGTTCAAGTAGCATTTTAAATTCCATAGAGTCATTTACTGAGATTATTTCAATTTGGCCCCACAACAAGCCCCTGACATAAGTTCTACAAGTATTATTTTTATCCATTTCATAGGTGAGGAAATCAAGGGTTCAAATGGAGGAAAAGATATTCATATTCTTTTTTCATTTTACTGGCATTAAAAAGTGGCGACTCTCTGAGTTACTTGTTCTTCTCTAATAAACACCATCAGTTTTGGTCTTGCAACTGACCTCTTGTAGCTCAAAGAAACAAGAATTTGAATAGTCCATGTTCTATTTTCCCAAGTCATGTGTTTAGGATAGTCATCACTTTTCCAGAGGTAGGAAGATTTCAAAGATATTGTTTGGAGAGTGCTCTGGGATTCTAAAGGATTACAGGGTTCTGGTCACATGGCTTCGTCTTTTATCTGAGCGTTTTGAACACAAAAGTGGAAGTTTTCTTTTATCTCCTTCAATTCTCTTTTGCTAAAGAACAAATTCTTTCAAAGTACAGCTGGAGGGACTGCCTTTTGCTGTTGCTTCAGTACATCAATGGTTCTGTGATCTCATCCATGTTGGTACCCTCTCCAATGATACAAACCATAAACCATCCTTACTTTCTCATCCTGTGCAACCTTTGTCCATGTTTTCTCACAGATCCCCTGCAGGAGATCTGCTGAACATACTGGGTGTCATCCCCTCTGTCACTTGGCATTTCATAGATACCAATGGAGCATACTGGCTAGCCATGGGTTATCTCTTATCACATGACCAGCCCACCTTCCTTACATATTTTTATGACATGCTTTATTATACTAGAGGGGATTAATGAAGTCTGGATTAATGAAGTCTGTAATTATCCTGACCAGAGCAGGAAAAGTAACTTACTCCAGTATCTTCCAGCTTACCAGATAGAATAATTATGTTTGTGTGGGTGGAAATCTGAATACGGAACACTGAGTACCTCAGTAGACACAGAAGAAGAAAAGAAAAAAAAAGCAGTTCTCACCTTAGAGGAGCTCATACTCTAATGAAGAAGATAGAAAAAACACACAGGAAACAGACAAAAATTTACTTAGAAACAAAAAGCCATACAACCTATGTGCTCACATGCCTTGGGAATTGGGATGAGGAATTTGTGGATGTTGTTAACAAGGTAAATCTTAATGGATGATAGAAGTATTTTCAGTGTTTTGAAGGGTTTGTAGAGAGGGTCCCAGGCAGTTGAAATGACGTTTATGACAAATATTCAGTAGGTAGTGTGGGGGGCAGTAAAGAAGGAGCCGAGGATCACTGAAAGTGAGGGCACCTCAAGACAGTTAACTTTTCAGCATATGGGTTCATGACTACTTAATTGGATACACAAAACAATAAGACATTGAAGGTTAGTGTTTAAATTTTAGTATGAGGATCTGGTCATCTCAAAGAGTCAAGAAAACTTCTGGAGAAAAGGACAACAGAAATTCAGGACTTGTGAAACATTCCCCGCAAGGAGACACACTCTAGAAAAGTCTGGCATTAGAAGGAAGGATGATATTTTTCTGGGGAGCCCATTTTGATTGATGTAGTTTTGTCATTTTTCAGTCACGTCTGACTCTGCATGACTCCATTTGGGGTTTTCTTGACAGAGATACTGGAGTGGTTTGCCATTTCCTTCTCTGCCTCACTTTATAGATGAGGAAACTGAGGCAAACAGGATCAGGTGACTTGTCCAAGGTCATAGAGCATCTAAGGCCAGATTTGAACTCAGGAAGATGAGTCTTCCTGACTTCAGACCCAGCACTTTATCCGTTGTGCCTCCTAGCTGTCTAGTTGGCATAGAGCACTTTTGCTTTCATTCTCAAAAATGAAATGCCAGTCACTGTTCCATGCTTCGAAATAGAAGACATCCATTAGCATAACTGAAATTCCGTCCTTGCATTTTGTTGGAACAAATGTATTATTTTTGCAGTATTAAGGGCTGAGTTGCCCAGCTTCCATGTACAGTTTCAATAATGTCCACGAGTCAGCTTATCCAGAATTACTGAATTAAGGCTACAAATAAAGTCCCTGATGTTTGTGCTTTGATGACAGAAACAAATTCATGTGATTTATTTTTTTTTTGTTTTCCCTTTCTCTCACCTCAGGTATATGTGTGTATAGATTTTATAGATTGGAATTCTTCTGATATTTACTGTGCCAGGAACTGCCAAAGTGTAGGCACATATGATCAGTGTTCAAAACACTTTCTTTATTCCTAACAGAGCACAACAGTACTGTCAAAAGCATGGATTTTCAGACCCTAGGGTAGAAAAGACTGTGTACTCCCCTAGGAACAAATTATAAAAAACAAACACAAGGGCTAAATCCAAGATGTTTCTGGCTAACATACTTGCTTCATATGGTCTCTAGACACATGGTTTTCTCACTGTTAAGAAATCTTTTTTTTCCTCCTTTGTTCAAATATTTTTTTTCCTTAATAAATACATACCTATTTAAGACCTCTTTCAGCTACTTTTCTGATTAGGTACTTTTCTTTTTTTTTTCCAGTGGTTTCTTTCCTAATGATCTGGGCAGGATCTTTTGAGAAAGAGTAACACTTGAAGAGGTGAAATCACCAGAGTTAAATATTTTCATAATTGATTGCCAGCTCTTAGAAGCTACCAGAATGACAAAGAAGTGTGAATCGTGTCCAAAATGGTTTGTACCATGTAACTCAGGAAAACATAGTAATTCAAAGCACTGAAAGCAGAGCAATTTACGACTTACAGATGTCAATTTATGACAAATCACAGCATTTATTGTACCAGCAAAGTGACATTTATTTGGTAATTAATGATTAAAACAGTAATTCCTCCAACGTTGACAGCCACCTGCTATCACCTGACATTTTAGATATTACTCTCATCCCAATGCCATAGAGATATTGTACTTCCCCCATCCACAGGGTAGATGTGGATCCAAATTCAGATTAGGGGTTGACAGTCCTCCCATCAGTGAAGTGTGTTGTTCAATTCAAGTCAAGTCAACAAACAATTACTAAGTATGCCTACTGTGTGCAAGATACTTTCCTAGGCTCTGGGAGTATAAGCACAAAAAAGAAAATCAGTCCCTGCCCTCAGGGAGTCTTTGTTTTAAGGGGATACAAAGTTCAAAGTAAATTAATAAATAATTTGAGGAAGGAGAGAACCATGGGAAGTAAAGTAGGGGGGAAGGGGATGGAATAAGGAGGAAGATTAAGATTTTCATGCTGGAAATGATACAGAAATTGAAGTTTGAAAGAATCTAAGAATTCTGAGAAATAGAAGTGACAAGGGAGTGAATTCTGAGTTGGAAACACAGCTGGTCCAAATATATAGAATACAAATTGGAATAAAATGTTTGAGGGACAGAGAAGGACCAATTTGGCTAGAACATAGAGTATGCAAAGAAGAATGATGTGAAATGTCTTTATGGCCAAACTAAAGTCAGGCTGTGAAGAAACTTAAGTCCCAGGTTGAGGAGTTTGTATTTGATTTTTGAGGCAAGAGGGGAACCGCTGAAGATTTCTGAGCAAGGGAATGACCTAGTTAGATCTGTCCTTTAGGGAGATTATTTGGCAAATTGTAGAGAACGGATTGAATAAGGATCACATAATCATAGCTCACAGGCTCACAATTAGATTATAGAAGTGTAAACCTCTTTTTGCAACTGAGGAAACTGAGGTCAAAAAGGTTGTCACCTGTCCAAGATCATACAGCTAGTAAGTATATATGGTGAGATTTGAATCTAGGTCTTCCTGATTCCAAGTCCAGTATCCTTTCTACCATCCTACACTGTCTCTAACCTAAGATACTCAAATCAGGGAGACCAAATAGGTTATTGTGATAGTCTAGAAGAAAGGTGAAAGGGAGCAAGACAAATATTTACTAAATGCCTATTACATTCCAGTCACAGTTCTAAGCACTTTACAGTTTTATCTACTTTACCCTCACAATACCCTGTGAGGAAGGTACTATTATTATCCTCATTTGCAGTTGAAGAAACTGAGGCAAATAGAGGTTACATGATTTGTCCAGGGTCACACAGCTAGTAAGATTCTGAGGCTGAATTTGAACTCAGATCTTCATGACTCCAGATCCAGCTCTCTGTTTATCCATTGTAACACCTAACTGCCCAGGGGAAGAATATTCGAATCAGGGCATTGGCAACGGAAAGGGAGAGAATGGTTTACATTTAAGATATTCCATAGAGATATAATGGACAAGACATGACAAGTGATTGAACACACAAGTTGGCAAAGAAGAAAGAATCAAAGTTGAACTTGATGTTGCAAACTTAAATGACTGAAAGGAAGTTGGTAACTTTAATAGAAATAAGGACATTTGAAGCCAGGAATAGGTTTAAGAAGAAAATAATGAGCTCTTTCTTGGATACGTTGAGGTTGAGAACCCTTTGCGGCATCCATATATAGAGATGTTTAGCCATTTATAGGTGAAGGGGGACTGGCACAGAACAATACCAGACTCGCCTTCCCACTGCTCCTTTGGTGAGTGTGGGAGATAGGACAAAACATTTTTTTTCAATTAGTTGATTGATTTTAATGATTTTTCTTCTTTTCCTATTAAAAATTATTGGTTATGAAGAGACCTTTCTCACAGAAGAGAAAGATAAGGAGGGGCAGAAATCTAGAGAACATAAAAACAAAATCAATAAAATACTAAGCTATATAAGATGAATCAAATCTCAGCCTTCGGAAGTTTCTGCCTGATAAAGAGTCCAAACTGAAAACAAATACTGCATTAACCTGCCTGATCATATAATCTTATTCCAGACAATATACAGGCAAGTGATTAGTGTTACTTAAACTAACAACATGTCCAAGGGTTTTGGATTTGAGGGGATGAAATTGAGAGTGGTTTAGTAGGAAACCTTGGATTATGTAGGTTATACCCTTATTCCTTTTTAGGTCTCTGAACTAACAGGAATCACCTAAAACTTATCTGTCCTCGTTTACTCAGTAAGAAAATGCATATCATTATGCTGATACTTCCTCTGGCACAGTGGCTCTCAACCTTCCTAATGCCGCGACCCTTCAATACAGTTCCTCATGTTGTGGTGACCCCCAACCATAAAATTATTTTGTTGCTACTTCATAACTGTAATTTTGCTACTGTTATGAATCATAATGTAAGTATCTGATAGGCAGGATGTATTTTCATTGTTACAAATTGAACATAACCCACAGGCTGAGAACCGCTGTGATCTGGCACTAAAGTTTGTATGAAAAGTCCTTTATGAACTGTTAAATGTCAAATTAATATGAGCCAAATAGGAGAAGCACCACACGTGGTTTCAGAGTTGTTGTTGTTGTTGTTTCAGACATTTTCTCGTTGCTTCCTGCTACAGATGCAGAGAGATGGTTATTTGCTGTCTGTTCTCTAAATTGTCTAAAGAATGAAACTCAGGGTCCCAAGTAATCTGAACGTGGTGAGTCTCAAACCCAGAAATAGCCTCACAAAGACTTTTTCTTTGAGAGAATGTGTGTTTGTGTTTTAAAAACTAGCCAGCAAACTTTGTTGCAAAACCTGCCATGCATGCACATATATGGGGGCACACTATGCCCCCAAATCCGATCCTGTCCTTTTGTATCTCTATGTTTTTGCTTAAGCTATCCTCCAAGTCCTCATTTCTTTCTGTTGAAATTCCTTTCTCCCTTCCTTTCTTCCTCATTTTCCTTTCTTCCCTCCTTCCTCTCTCCCTTCCCTCCATCTTCCCTTCCTATTTCACCCCCTTGTTCTGATTCATTCATCAAAAATCAACTTCCTTCATATGCATGTATGTATAATTGTATATATATAAACTTCCTTCATATGTATGTATGTATAATTGTATATATATATATATATATATATGAAATGTATGTGAGCATACACACACACACACACATAGTGACTATATATAGAGTGAGAGGGGTGGTATAAATATAGGAAAAAATGTGACATATACAAAGAAACATCCTGGGATAAATCATATATAAACATACAGATCTGTTTCTATAATTTATGTATAAGTATTCATACATATATTATAGGTATAGTATAAATAGTTTAATTAATGGCAGACAATTGACTGCCAAAAATAATTTGGACATTTTTTTAAAAGCCCTTCCTGAACAAAAATTTATCTTGTTGGCTGACCAAAACGCCTGAAATTCCACCATTAGAGATCTGTTTGCTTAATTTAAAAAACTTATTTCCAGTAGGCTCTGTTTAAATATAATCTGCCCTCTTTAGTCTGTTTCCAGTCATTAGAAATTCAGCATGAATTAGTATAAGCCCTGCCACCTAGCACAATTATGAAGGAATGGGGTACAGGAAAGGGACATTGGGATTGGAGAAAGGGGTGCTAAAGGGGTGCTGCATCTGAAAGTTAGGCCTCAAGGGTGTTTTCTCTGTTGAGGAATCCCTGCAGGGATACGCAGGAGGGTACTCAATGCAAGGCAGTGTGAAATGCTGGAAAAAGGAAAAGAGTATTGACTGGAGGGACCAGAAGCTACAGAATGAATCATAACAATAATCTTATAGTTATATAATACTTTGTCTTTTCAAGAGCACTTTGCCTTCTTTCTCATTTGATCTTCACAATAAATATTTATCCTATCTAGAATCTGAAACATTTAATATCCTTAGCACCCTTTTTCACGACTTCTAATGATTAGTCTTAATAATGAACTCTGCCTTGACTCAGACCATTAAGAACCTAGCCTCTTCTTTGGATTTCACAAGGAATTTTTGACTCTCCAGAACCTTACTTTTTATAGCACCAAGTGGGAGTACAGCAAATCCTTACATTTTATAATGGTTCTAATTAAGGCAAAAAGGCTTCACTTAAACAAATTGACCTTTAATTTAGGATAATTTGGAAGCCAAACAAAAACAGAAATAATTAATTTGCAAGTTGTTCTCCCACTAGTTAACTTTGGTTTTTACCTTATACTCTATACACAAAATGTCAAACCTATCTATGTAGACAAACACAATAAATGCCCTTTATTATGGAGCTGATGTCGTCTACAGCATCCTCAGCCTATTTGTCTGAGAAGATATTTACACGATCAATAGTCCTTTACAAATGGCACAGCTAAGATTCAAAACCTCCCTGGTTTATTGAAAAGGAAAGAAATATCTCCCACAACCTGAATTTTTCTAATTCTTTTCTGTTATTATTTCCTTCCACGTAGCCCTCTGTTCCAGTCAAATTTGACTTTTTACTATGCCCCAAATCCGATCCTGTCCTTTTGTATCTCTATGTTTTTGCTTAAGCTATCCTCCAAGTCCTCATTTCTTTCTATTGAAATTCCTTTCTCCCTTCCTTTCTTCCTCATTTTCCATTCTTCCCTCCTTCCTCTCTCCCTTCCCTCTATCTTCCCTTCCCATTTCACCCCCTTCTTCCCATTCATTCATCAAAAATCAACTTCCTTCATAAAACCTTTACTGAACCTCCTAGATCAGTGGTTCTCAACCTGTGGGTTATGTTCAATTTGTAACAATGAAAATACATCCTGCATATCAGATAGATTCATAACAGTAGCAAAATTACAGTTATGAAGTAGCAATGAAAATAATTTTATGGTTGTGGAGTCACCACAACATGAGGAACTGTATTAAAGGTTCGCAGCATTAGGAAGGTTGAGAACCACTGTCCTAGATGAAAGTGAGGTTTCCCTCCTCAAATTGATGAATCCCTGCTTTGCCACTTAGAAATTTTTTTAGATCATGCCTATTTGTCCACATATCATTTCTTCCATGTTATACATCCTAAGTATAGGATCTTTGTCATATACTTGTATTACTAGCATCTATGGCAGTGCCTTGCACATAGCAAGTGAGTGTCATTCATTTAGTTAATTGAAGTGGTAATGGAAGAATTTTTCAGCTCTTTTCTCAGTTTTCAAAATTCCAAAGTTTTAGCAAAGGTTGCCTACACTGGTAAAAACCAGGTCGATTGCATTGAAACTCTCAAAAGAATGAGTTTTCTTAGAAAAGATCTGTTACTCCCCATTGTCAGGCCAAAGATCCAGCAAGGACAGTATTTCCCACAGTTTTTTGAGGCCTGCGCTTCCAGGAAAAAATAACCAGAACAAAGAAGCAAAAAGGTGCTTGAAAATTTGAGGGAAGAAAACAAAAAAGATAAAAGCAATCAAATGGAGTTGTGTGTGCTTGCATTACCCAGACAAAATGGGATCTTTGGCCAACTGAGTCTGCAATCAGCTAGTCCGCCAATTTGGAGGACTTCAGTGGTTAAAGGTGTGATGATTGGAGGTTTGTTCTCAAATACCTCCAAGAGCCAGTGGAAAAGAGTTGGTTAGGAATAAAATCTTTGATATGCTTTAAAGGTTTCCCCTACTCCCAGCTTATCTTTGAGGTTTTCCTTTTAAAAAGTGCTACTGCCTTCCATCACAAGTATGCTTCTCTCTTCAGACCTCCTTCCCTCCCCTTCTCTCTTCTCCCCTCCCCCCATTTAAAAAGTCTAAAATTTAAGAAATCAAAAACGAGGGGGAAAAATTAGAAAGCAGATCTCAATACTTCAGTATTAGCTCTATGACATGACAGTGCATCTCTCCAACAAAGATTCTTGTAACTAAATTTTAATCAGATGTTCTCTCTCATAATTAACCCATTCCCATGTTTCTCATGGAGGAAACCTGAAAGATAGTCTATGATATTCAGTTAGAACCTAGCCTTTGTCTTTGATTTTTCTTTAACTTGTTTTCAGACTTCTTACTCCTATTAGTTATAGAATATTATTGAAAAAGAAAGAAGGAACAAGACTTGACTATTCTTTTACTCTGGTCTCCATCAATTTTTTTTTCAAGGATATTATTGTACATTGACCATTGTTAGAAAAATAAAAGATGTCAAGCAGGTACAGCAAAGAAAAGAGAGAAGACTAAGTCTTGCTGATATTCTTTTAATTTAAATTAACTGGAGAAAAAGCCTAAGTTTAAAAACTCCTGCATAATACCAGAAGATCATTTAACATAGTGGATAGAAAGCTGGCCTTGGAATCAGGACTCAATAAGATCTGGGTTCTTGCCCCACTTCTGAAAGCTGCTGTCTTTACGAACCTGGAAAAGTTTTTTAGTGACCTAGGAAATCCTGTAAGACTATAAGATTCAGGGATGGTGCTGATCTGCTTTGATAAAGTATTTCCTCATCAGAGTTCCTTGTACCAATGAAATCACAAGTTTAAGCTCATCACCATTACTTTTCTATTTCAATAATTTTGCTTTCAATAATTTGATGGGGCTTTGTGTGTATTTCTACTTTCTCGACTATTTACCTGACTTTTTCTTGGCCTCTGCTCCATTTGTAAAATTCCCTGGCTTTTGATGAATTCTCTAAGTTGGATCTAGCACTCACCTTGCAGGTACCACTGGGCTCCTCTTTGTCTTGGATCTCTAGGTTCTGACTCATGACTCTGCTCCCATAATCCACTGCAGCCTATTGACTACTGCTGTGGCTTGATTCCAACAAAACTTAAGGAAGACTGACTCCTTCTTGTCCTTAAGAATCCTTACACCATTCTTTCCTTAGCACAGCATTATGATGATTAATTTTAAGGGCTTATCCAGCTTTGTGGAGAGCAATTTGTCAAGTTCATTTCAGTTTGAACTGTTATCAGCAGATAGGTAATGGGTTCGGGGACCTTTCACCCCTCAATCACAGTCTCCAACCTGAACCTAGGGCTTCGTGTTTTAAAAACCATTACATCTTGGTAGCTCTAAGGTGGCCTTTCTGAAACAGGTTTGCAGCCTCCAACTTAATGGACAGATAGACATGTTTTGAATGGATTAGCCTCTTTCTTTAGAGGCAAAGCACATAGACCATGGCAGGGAAATAGTTGCTGCCTATGCAGAAAATAGTTTCTTGGAAAAGGGTTTCAATGATTTGGATGGTCATTTTTCACAAGCACTTATCTATCAATTCCCCTGGCCTTATCCCTTCATCCTAAAACCACTATTTAAAATTTTGAGTTTTTTTCTTTATACTCTGCTCAGATTGCCTTTGGTTGAGTATAAAGGGATTGCGCAGAAATGGAGAGGAGGGATGGAGAGAGAAAGAAAGAGACAGACAGAGAGACAGAGAGAGAGAGATACATTTGAAACATTAATAGTATGACTCTGGACAAGACACTTAAGCAATCAATATTCCTGATTTTCTGAGGTTGTAAGTTTTAAAGAAGGAACTCAGTAAGGGAGTTTCTGTATCTGGGAGCTCCCTATACCATTGAATTCTTGCATCCAATCCCTATTATAAATTATTTTATGTGGAGGAGATAGAAGATGAAAGGCTATGTTTTTCTACTTTTTTACCTTTCTCCTTTGTAGGCACTTTATTACCCATTATCGTTGCTGAGTAGAACAAGGGGGAGAGTAAGAGATGAAATCCCAATTACTCTTTTTTGTTACTGGACTTGTTGGCATCCATGTTGGTAAAGGGACTGAATGGAAACCATTGGCTAAAATAAAGTTTGTACTCTGTGTGTGTGTGTGTGTGTGTGTGTGTGTGTGTGTGTGTGTGTGTGTGTGTGTGTGAATTAACCCAGCTAATCCTTTTTTCTCAATTAATAAAGATAATTGAGTTGGATTGGCATTAGTTAATAGAAAGCAAATCTCAAGTGTTTTAAAACAAGACTAAGAATATGAGAGACAGCCTTAGTCACAGAAATACTAATATTTATGTGTATGTATGTATGTAGGCATAAATGTGTGTATAGATATATGTAGATGTAGACATTCTGCTATTTTTCTCTTGATGTGGAGTTTTGCCCTGTTTTATATTTAGGTAATGCTGGTTCCCATCAATATTGTTCCCCCTTCTATTTTTCTTTTTTTTTTTAAATAAATTAATTTATTTATTTTCTTGTTTACATCATTCATTTCCACAAGATTTTGAGTTACAAATTTTCTCCCCATCTTTCCCCTACCCAACATCTCAAAACAGCCATCCCACTATATAACCCCTCCCCCAATCTGCTCTCTCCTATGTCCTCCCCCTCGCCCCTTTGACTTTCTGGTAGGGCAGGATGGATCTCCCTATCACAGTGCCTGTGTATCTTAATTCCCAGTTGGATGTAGTTAATA
>CM053581.1:520833659-520860505 GCA_028627135.1 Pseudochirops cupreus | reverse complement strand
CACACGATATTTTAAAATTCAGCCATTAGTGGGGACTGAGATGGTAGAGTTCAAATGAGGTAGTTTCACTTTCATCAATGATGAGAATCACTATAGAAACATTAATAGATTTGTTCCATCTAACATCTGTGTGCTCTTTTCCTTCCAGTTTCATCTGTAAAATTGCTTTGGAATGATTTGGCTTAGCTGGATCTCATGCCAAGTTTTCTTCGTGCTTGTTCTCCCCTCCATTGCTTTTCACCATTTTGTAAGGGATTACTTCTCCTCCATAATTTTTAAAAATGAGGTTGTACTTTAAACCAGTGTTGCATTTGGCTGCTACTGAACAAGGTCAGGCATTTGCTGGCTGAGGTTGTTTCTGGGATCATTTGGCCTCTACTTTGTGATTACAATTTTATATATTTTATCCAGGTTTTTTTTTTTAAATTCTTCAAGGCCGGTATGTACATGTGTGTAAGACATGTGTTTCTGACTATATCTTTATATATCTAGATATAGAGTCTTCAAGCTGAAGTTGTTACAATTGTATTCATTGTCTCTCTCTCTCTCCTTTAATCCAATTTGGTATTGATTTTTACCTTTGCTCACAAGGTTTTTATGAATAATAAATCTAGAAACATGTTTGAAAGCATTTTGTAAACCATAGTGTACTGTACAAACATGAGTTATTATACCAGAAAGTAATGGAACTATCCAGACATATTATAAAATGAATCACAACATAGCTTGAAAGAAACCACAAAATGTTTTTAAAGAAGTCAGAAAGACATTATATCACACTTAAGGATCCCTGAATTCTAGGGAGTGGGCATCTAAATTTATGAGAGTTGTGGAATTGCTGTATTTTCCATTTATTTTAATAACACAAAACAAAAAAAAAAGGCCACATCTAAACATTTTGGAAGTAATCAAATCATGGCAAGCACATTTTGCCATGCAATCTAGTGAAATATAAATTTCAATGCTGTGTATTTGGCAAGGGTCTCTGCACTTTGGTTACTCATGCCTGTATTAGAAAAGTACAGTCCATAAAATGTTGTGACTGTTATTGATGGTGGCATGATTACATGTCTCTTACAGCGTGGATATATCAGCCTGGCATTTTTCAACTTACTCCCAGAATTTTATAAGGCTCAGTTCAATGGCACTCTTGCTTAGTGAATAATTTTAATTTCTGCATCTGGAATGATAGATTTGTGGATGTTAGAGGCAGCAAAGCCTCATCACTCATCCACCTCTTCTCCCTGTTGGTGTAGGATTACTTTCTTCTGTATATCATCCGGTATTCTAGCTGACACAGTTTTAAACATCTTAAACTGCACAGATTGAACTGTTCCTTTAGAAAACTGAGTAATGTACAATTTCAAATGCTCCACAGTACTCTAGTCTATCCTCTTTTGATTTTTAAATTTCTTTTGCAATATTCCAATATGTTCTCAATGAATGGAAGGCAGGGTTCCCCTATTTCTTTCCCTATCCTTATCACTATTCCTCTTCAATATCAAAAGTTAATTCTCTAGTTGTTATTTCCCCATTGCCTGGGTTAAATGAGTTTGGCTTGCTTAAAATTCAACAATACACCCAAGTAGCCCAAAACTTTTGATCACTTTCATTACACAAGCCAAACATGATGAAATAGTTGTTTTGTTTTAGTAAGAGTTGTACTGTACCAAATACCATCCTTGGAAAGTCCAGGATGCAAAGACATTGATCTATAAAGTTGGGACTGAAGGTAAGGTGGACCGTATATCTAAAATAATGACAGAACCATACAATAAATAAGGATGCCGTGTGCCTAAGGAGTAAATTTCCAAAGGTAGAAAAAAAGGGGAGAGAGGGAAAAACCACTTTGCTAATATAAAGAATATACCTCCTGATGAAAAGTCAGTCCAGTACCCAAAACAAACAGGACAAAAACAATAATAATAACTCACATTTATGTAAAATTTAATATGTCAGGCATTGTGCTAAATGCTTTAAAATATTATCTCAGAAATTATATGATTATCTCAATAGATGCAGAAAAAGCTTTTGACATCCTATTTTAAAAAAAACAACTCTGAGGTACATCACACCTATCAGATTGGCTTACATGATGAAACAGGAAAATGATCAGTTTTGGAGAAGATGTGAGGAAATTGGAACACTGATGCATGGTTAGTGGAGTTGTGAACTGATTCAAGCATTCTGGAAAGCAATTTGGAACTATGTCCAAAGGACTATAAAATTGCATACCCTTTGATTCAGCAGTACCTCTACTAAGTCTGTATCCCAAAGAAATCATAAAAAGGGGAAAGGATGTACATGTACAAAAATATTTATAGCTGCTTTTTGTGGTGGCAAAGAATTAGAAACTGACGTGACACACATCAATTGGGGAATGGCTGAACAAGTTGTGGTAGGTAAATGTAATGGAATACTATTCCATAAGAAATCAGGAGCAGGTAGATTTCAGACAAACCCGGGAAGACTTACAAATCAGGCTTCCATCTCAGCTTTTGAAAAAAGCAAAACTTGCAAGTGCTTATTGATAACAAATATGCCCCTATTAAACAGGCAAATGCCATATCCCAACAATGCGCCAGATCATCATGTAAGGATGGTCCCAGGAAACTACCATTGATTTTACTTAGCTAGTGAGAACTACTGTCCAAAGAACATGGAGTTTTCAGGATGTTCCTTTTCATGAGTTCTTGCTACAAATTTAGAACACTAGGAATGGAATTATAGACATGGATTTGAGTCCCAATTCTATACTCGCTGGCAAAGTAACCCTTCAGTATGAAACCTCTTTGAGCCTCAATTTTCCCATCACTAGAGTGGAGATATGATACCTGTCATGCCTGTCCCCTAAGGTTGTTGCAAGATCAAGTAAGGCAATGAACTTAAAAGATTTTGTCTATCACAAAGGAGTATATGATCTATTAATATTTGAGACTGATGAAATCTCTGTTACTGTTGATATTATTGCTCCCCATACTGATGGAAAATTAAAATCCTGCCAGACCTTATCTTATGAGATTCTTGTCTGTGCCATATCCACAAATCTTCTATAAGGAACCATTGAGGCTTTTCTCCAAAATCTTTTGAAATATTAGGGGCACTCTTTTATTGCTTGGGTTCACCTTTTGTTTCTTATTCTTACAGTGTGCCCATTTCACCTTCTTTTCCACTCTCCTATATTTTGCTAATATCTCTTACCATACATGGACAAGTTAACCTTATCACATGCTGCAGCCTATTTAATATGACAATAAGTGTTACTATTATATTTGGATTTCTTGTAATTTTTACATTTCTAAGGTGATGGTTTGTATTCCATGATTAATAGGCATATTGATTCATTATAGTTAACTTTTGGTATTACAAAAGTGGGCTTTGACAGAAATGAGCTATTTAGGATCATGGAAAGTACTATCTGTTTTCCCAAATGTGATCCAATCAGATCTCTTCCTTTGACAAGACACACATTTCAGAGGCTGTGTTTCTTCACCTCAGGAATTAAATATGTGCTTTCATATGTTCTTACAAACCCTAAAATTCTGTTATTTGAACTCTTTGGACTCCTGAAATCATTTATATTTGCATAGACTTGTGAGAGGATTAGCATAAAGGTTCATTGACTTAGCATCAAGTAGAACTGAAATATGATGAAAATTGCAATAATTTATGGAGAGATATCCACATATCTTAATCTTCCCATGAGCTTCTACCCTAAATCACTTCCATTAAGATACAAGCTATACTTTGTGATATCACCACAGAAGAGGGAGAAAGGAGAAAGGAGAGAAAAGTGTCCTATGTTCTCTTCACTTCACCTTCCTTAAATTTGGGAATGGTGAAGGGCACAAACTGAGGACATATACACTTGTCTGTCCCTGAATTTCCTCTTTAGTGACTGTCAGGTTTATGGTCCACCAAGTAGCTGATGGTGGTAATGGTTGTTATTGTTTTGTTTTTCTATGTTTTGTTTTGAAGACATTCCATTTAAGGCTAGAGACCATTTAAGGTCTTTTAGATCTTCCCAGAAAGTCTTTCCTCAAATCCAGTCACAGTTACCTCAAGAACCTCCTAATGCGATTGTAATGCAATTATAATCATTCACTTATAATGCAAAAAAAAAAATTAACTAGTGCAGCTGAAGGCCATATTGGGCAGTGGTAAGCAAAATGCATTATTGGATGTGAAAACAATGCACCTAGTCAGAAGGTTTTGTTTGTTTCTTCTGGTCCATCCCAAGCTCATTCAGAGCACGTCACCCAATTAGCAATAGATCTTGGCAACAAAAGGAACATGTCATATACATAGAAATCAAGCAGTTTGATGACAAGGACCACATTTTGTCTTTTTTTGGTTTGTTTTTGGTATCTTAAGCTCTTAACCCAGTGCCTGGCGCATTGGAAACACTTAGTGAATGCCCGTTGCCTGTCTCACTATGTGTCCCATATACCTAAGAGAAGTCAGGATAAAATAAGCAAAACTGTGAGAAAAGAATTAGTTCTAGGAGCAAAAAGCCAATGAGGTGTCAAGTTATTTGGTATTGCAATCATTGAAACTACTCTTTGCTATGAATAGAGACATGTCATGTGATAGGGAAGTGAAAGTCCCATATTTCTGTGGATTTACTAACAATTTAAATGAACTAATTATTGTATGTTACTTTACTGAAGACTGGAATATGCCACTAAAATATTCTCTTGAATCATATATATTTGAAGAAATGTATAAAAGAAGCATGTGAGCTGAGGAATGTAGAACTACTGTATAATAAACCTTAGTCTAGGCACTAATGGTTCCTTGGTCCAGGGAGTTTTAAGGAAGAAAAAAGAAAACATATCTTTTGCAAGGAGAGTTGATTAGAAGAGTCCTTGATTAATTTATTGAATTCTGTAATCAACTTGGGCATGTTATGGATCCCTTCCGGTTGATTGTGGGTATGCCCACTGGTACATTGCTGAGTAGAGATTCAAGAGAATGGACATTCATTAACATTCAAGAGAATGGACGCTTAATACAAGGCACAGTCTCCTTTTCATCTACAAATGTGAGTTAACATGAAGCTTGCTTGCCCTCTTGAACTCCTATAAGAGAGACTAGCACAAAGCAGGATATACCTGAATTCTGAATGGTTGGGAGGAAACATCCACGCATAATCATCTTCCTCCAGGAACTAAAAAGTCTTCCTTGAGTTAAGAGGATATGGGGGTTCCATGTGTTCACCCACAGCTTCTGAGCACAGGTCAAAAACTAGAATCTAGAAGTAAACTCCAGTTCAAGAAATATCAGGTTTCCTGCTGAAGCTCATGACAGAAACACAGACATCTTTATGTCCACTTCGCTCAGGTTTGAGAATCCCCAGATTCAAGAGTTCTGGAATACAAACTGACAGAGAAGGGATTTCCTTTTAGGGTGTACTCCTTCAGAGGAAATGACAAATGTCTGCATCCTTACTGTGCATCTTCCTGCACTGAGAACAAAGTCAGTGAATTCTTCAAATAGTGCATGTCTGAGAGAAAGGAGGTCCTGGGGAATCCAAATCACACGTTGGAAATATATATATGTATGTATGTATATGTATATATATATATGTATATGTATATGTGTGTGTATGTGTGTGTACACATATGTGTATATCCATATACATACACATACACATATGTGTGTATATGTGCATGTATACATTTATATTTGGAGGACTATATGGGACTATATGGTGGAAAAAGAAAATGAGAATTCCAAAATGTTATCTCCCAAACATGCCTAAATTCAATTTTCTCCTGTCTGGGGGAGAAAATAATTGAGGAGCAAGGGGAGGGAAAGAAGGAGAAGGCTTTATTAAATACCTACTGTGTGCCAGATACTGAGCTAAGTGCTTTTCCAAATACGATTTCATTTGATCTTGGCAATAATATTGAGAGATAGATATTGCTCCGCCTTATATTATCCCCATTTTATAGATGAGAAATCTGAGGCAGGCCATTGAGTGACTTGCCCAGGGTCATACAACTATTAAAAGTCTAAAGTCAAGTTTGAACTCAGGTCTTCCTGACTTGAGGCCCCACTTCCTGACATTCTGCCCACTGTGCCGCTAGAAGTCCCTAATACATCATTTGTGTGGCTGGTGTGTTTCTGTATTTGCTCACTGGCTATTGTGAGAGCATTGTGTCATTTGTGTTTTCTTCAAGGTCAAAGAAAGGTTGCCCTCTGCTTTTTGCTGTTGGTGGTGGTGGTTTTTTTACAGGAGCTAGTCAACCTCTTTTGCCCACATTTGGAAAAAGTTAAATGTGAGTTATAGTGTGGGTATAGTAGTAGAATTTCCTAATGCAATTATATGTGGAACATTGAACAAAAGAAAGAAAATAATGATTTTTAAGGTCACCCCCCCCCAGTATTGAACCCAGTCCATGAAGCAGATCCCCTGTACTAATTAGGAAAATGTGCAGATGATGGAGTTCCCAAGAAAAGAGCTAGGACCTCTATTTAAACAAAAATTATTATAGCCTTTGCAGCACAGTAGATATCATGAAGGGTAAAAATCTGTATTGATTTCCAAAGGATAGATACGATTTCCATTGTGTTTGCAATCAGGTTTTTATGGTTCATATATAGTTATAGCACAAGCATCACCATCCAACTGAGAACTTATAAACTTTCTCTTTATTGGCCAAGTAGGAAACTGATGCTAATTATCCAGTGGGTGAATCACAGTATATACTCACAATTGATTTTAAGCTAAAACCATCACAATTAGAGCCAAGTAGTGACATTATATCTAGATTAATGCACTATAAACCACAATGAGTAGTGTAACTCCTTATGCTTCTGTTTAACAGAAGAAGTGTTATAATACATAAGGGGCCATTCAGAAGTTTTCTGTTACTGACAGCTAAGCAATACAGTCACTTTTATAACATGCCATCTCATTACACAGAAAAACTGCATAGTATAGGGGATGAAGAGCTAGGCAGGAAGATCTCAGTTCAAATTCCTACCTCTGACAAATCCTGTTGGTATGACTCAGGACAAGTAATTAAGTCTATCATTCACCCCAGGCAACTCTCTAACACTATAGGTTGGAGAGAAGACAACAACTCAAATTAGCTACAAGTGAGCTCATCCATAAAACAGAAGAAGATAGCAGAATGGATTGGAAACCAGCATCCAACAATATCTTGTGTATAAGAAATACTCTTGAAACAGAAAGACACACACAGAGTTAAAATAAAGAGCTGAATAGAATCTGTTATGTTTTACCCACAAAAAAGGGAGGGGTAGCTGTCATAGGCACCTAGTTAGTGCAGTAGATAGAATGCTGGACCTGGAGTCAGCAAGACTCATATTCCTGAGTTCAAATCTAGCCTCAGATACTTACTAGTTAAGTGATCATGGGCAAGTCATTAACTCTCTTTGCCTCAGTTTCCTCTTCTATAAAGTAAGCTGGAAAATGAAATAACAAACCACTTGAGTATATTTACCAAGAAAACCCCAAATGGGGTCATGAAAAGTCAGACACAACTGAAAATCTGAACAACAACAAACAATCATGATCTCAAGACAAAAGCAAAAGTAGACAATTAAAAGAGATAATCAGGGAAACTACATTTTGCTCAAAGGTACCATAGACAATGAAGTAACAACAAAAATTTTACGGTAAGTTTCTCTGATGAAGATTTCATGATGGTTTCAGAAGGAAACCACGGAAAGACCTATGAGAAATGATGCAAAGTGAAGTAAGAAGAACTGGGAAATCCTTGTACATTAGCACAATCATGTAATGACGATCAAATGTGATCATTCCAGAGGAGTCACGATCTAAAAATGTTACCTACCTCCCGAGAGAGAACTGAAGAACTGTGAGTTCAAAGTGAAGTATAATTTTCTCACTTTATTTTCATTTTGCTTTTTTTGCAATATGGCTAATATGGAAATGTTTTCCATGATTCATATGTATAATTGATATAATTTTGCTTTGTCTTCTCGCTGGGTGGTGGAATGGTAGAAGGCGAGGTGTGTGAGGGAGGGAACAGATATGAAATAATTTTTTAAAAAGAATGCTAGGTAAATATTTTTTAAAAAGAGTCTCTTACAAGCCAGACACTGAACTAAGCACCAGAAATATGAACATGTGTATTGTTAGCAGGAATTTCCTCACCTGGGAATACCCTGTATCAATATAATCACAGGTGCAGTCCCCTACCTCTATCTTATTACATATCAAGATGAATTTTTGCTTATGACCCGTCTTCTAACCTACAATACATAGATGTTAAGTTTTATATGAGCATTTAGATAATTTATTAGAATAAGATAAAGTAAAAAATAAGAAAATGATATATATGTATATATATTCACATACATATATACACACATATAAATAGATATTTCCCGTAGAAATGCCCTGAAGTAGATGGCGTCTGTCATCCAAGAAATAAAATTAGTTAAATTTTCGCTATAAAAACGTATCTCATTGTTGTGTTGGATTATCAGTAGACAGACATTGTATTCCTAGACAGCAGCAAGGTGTAGTGGAGAATTCACTGGTTTGGGATCAAAAAGTGGAATTCAAATCCCAGCTCTTTCACTTCCCATTGAAACCACATCAAAGAGTGGTTTGAAATTTTTGAATATACTGTGCAGTTTCTTAAAATAATAGGCCCAACTAATTGTCCATTTGCAGTATTTGCTCTCTGTTCTTCCCTCCTTGCTCCCTCACTCCCCATATATAATATATGAGTGCGATCCTTTTCAAAACTGTGTTAGAGTCAACTTCTTTCTTTTAACTTCCTCCATTGGTCATATTTCCCCTTTTAGGGGCTTCACTTTCCTCATCTGCAAAATTAGGTGGTTGAACAAGATGACCTAAAATCCTTTCCACCCCTAAATCTTATACTGGTAAGGCAAAGAATCATTAGGGTTTCAACATGACAACCTTTCTTGCTATAAAGCTCTGGGCAAAATCTCATTTTAGAAAAATCATGTCAGCACGCAACTATGAAAATTCAAAAGGAATGAAATACTAAGAGAAATTCAAGAAATTCATAAAAATATCAAATTATTTCTCATGACCTTTTCATGTTTACAAAACAGAGATTTCCCTTTAGCCACCTTATTATTTCAATGGTCCATCAATCAGCAATAGTTTTAAGCACTTACTACTTTATAGGTACTTCTCTAACAGCCAACTTGAGTGCCCTTGGACGAGGCTATCTCTATATCATGTAACACTAGAGCATTTAGAAATTCCAAGCAACTATATTTCAACAGTTACTGTAGCTAGAGAAGAAACGTTGCTTCCTTCGTTTCACGACTTTAGCATTAACACCCAAGTCTCAAACAACCTAAAAAAAAAAATCTGCATGAGGCAATAACATTCCCTCCAGCAGATTTTTGTATATCCCTCATCCCTTTCTCAGCCAGACTCCTTGAAAATGTTTCCCTCTATTTGCTTTCTCCACTGCCTCTCGCCTCATTCATTCCTAAGTGCATTATAGTATGGCTTTCAATTTAATTACTCAAGTGAAACAATTCTCTGCAGTTACTACTGATTCCTTAGTTGTCAGATCTATGGGTTGTTTTGTTTTGTTTTTTCTCATCACTTTCAAATCATTCACAACATGTCTATCCTATATTCCTGGATACTCTTTCCTCTATTGAATATTACTACATTCTGCTTGTTTGGGTCAACTCCTTGTACTGCTCAAATTCTACATCTTCCCCTGTTTTACAGCTATATCACATAGCCCAAAGAATATTTGTTTTACAAATAGGGCTTTTCTGTCAAAGAGTGGTTTGAAATTTTTGAATATACTGTTCTGTTTCTTAAAATAATAGGCCCAACTAATTGTTCATTTGCAGTATTTTCTCTCTGTTCTTCCCTCCTTGCTCCCTCTCTCCCCATATATAATATATGAGTGTGATCCTTTTCAAAATTGTGTTGGTGTCAACTTTTTTTCTTTTAACTTCCTCCATGTTTATCAGTCCTCAGTCTCTTTTGCCATCTCATCATCCATGTCATGCCCCCGAAGTGTATTTCCCCCAAGATTCAGTCCTGGGTCCTCTTCTCTTTTCCCTCCCTACTTTCCTTTCTTGGTAACCTCATCATATAGATTTAACTATCATCACTAGGCAAACGACTCACACATCCACCTATCTAGTCCCAGTCTCTCCCCTGAGCTTTAGTCCCATAGAATCAACTGTCAGACTAGGTATCCTAGAGAAACCTTTAACTTGCAAGTCTAAAACTAAACCCATTTTCTTCCCCCACTAAAGCCACCTCTCTTCCAAAATGTCCTATTTCTATTGCAGGTGCCATTATTCTCCCAGCGTCTCAGCTTAATAATCTCAGCATTATTCTGCACTCTTCATCTCTGTCATCAAACCAGTTGCCACATACTGGCATTTTCTACCTTCACAACAATTTTGACATCTAACCCCTTGGCTCTGCTCATAACTGTCATCAAGGTCAAGCCCTCATTATTACCTTTTACCTACATTATTTAAACAACTTCATAAATGGTCTCCATGTCTCAATTCTCTCATTATTCCAGTCTCATCTTACTAGCCATGTGGCCCTGGGCAACTCCCTGTAAATAATTACTTTACATGGCTGCTTTGAGGCTCCAAGAAGGTAATATGTAAAGCACTTTTCAACCCTGAAGTATTATATAAATGTTCACTCTTATTTCAACTTTCAACTGAAAGAAAGTTAAAGGGAGAAATTTAATTCGGGGGCCAAAAAATGTAAATTCTCACTTCCTCGTGATTTTATTATGTTATTAATGATGCCAATATATTTTGTTTTTATCACATTAAATTATTGTGTAGAAAATTAAGAGGAAAAAATGTCAAAGTGACCTCACTGTTCCTTGCTAAGTGGACAAATGACAGGAAATGTAACTACTTATACATTAGTCTGTGTATAAGATGAAACAGAAATCATATCCATGTATTTCACACTTCAGAAGATTTCTCCAACTAGAACAACTCTGGGTCTCAGTACAAGGTAGTGTTAAACCCTAGGAAATAAAGTCATCCTTTAGAAAATAAAGATGCATTTACATTACAGGGACTCAAAAAAAGGACAAAATCACAATACAAAAGCATTAAGGTTAGAAATGTGTGGTATGTTCTTAAGAAAGAAAGTAGATCAAATACTCACTAGGACTGATGATGTCCTTTCTACCTAAAAAGAAAAACTCTGTTGAAGATACAAGAAAAATAAAAATAACATTTGCTTACAAGTAGAATTTAGTTTCCTTTGGAAGGTAGAATCATGAATAATATCCCAAAAGAGACATTCGTTTAAAAATAAATGGAAAATATATTTCCTTTCAATTACTTTTTTTTGCATAAAAACTACTTTTCATTTATCACAGCCTTAATGGTGAGTGGTCACAACATATCATTTTGAATGTGAAGAAATATTAAATCAATCAAATGAAACCAAAAGTAGACTTTTTCTTCAATAAAACAGACAAAAATGAATGAGCTAAAATGCCTTGTTTTTCAACCAGATCTGCCAAGAGTGTTTGAAAATAAATTTCAATAGGTTCTTCTTTATAATTCTAATAATTTCATACAAACCCATTTCTTTGAAACTACATGAATTCCATGGAGAAAGTCAGTATTCTGTACCCCTGCATTAAAGTTTCTATGTTATTACATGTGACTAGGATTTGATAGGATATCCAAATTTTTCCATACATACAAAACACCTAATCCAAAATGACCCAAATATAAAATAAGTCTAAAATATGGATTTAGTCACTGTAAACTGTTCCCTTTAGTCTCCCTAAAGAACAACCCTATTTCCTACCCATTTTATAAGACAGAAATGGACACATGATTACTCCTGTCAGTGACCCACACCTGTGCATCCTAACCTCCCAAACAGCAAATGCCAAACAATTCTTGGAGGAAATGTGGATTTATTTGCATGTTATCATTCAGATTATATTGGCTCTGTGGAAAAACAGGTATGGTGCAGAGTTGACATCACAGACAACAGCTTCAGATACCATCCTTGATACTACCAATAGGTCCCTGGACAAATTACAACCTCTCTATGCCTGAGGAAACTTCTGAAGTTAAGAAAGCATTAATAAAAAGAGAATTCTTGAAACTAACAAAAGCTAAGATTTTTTTCTTACTGATATTGTGACTAAGCAGATTATACAAATAATGTCCCATTTAACTATTTAGCATTTTTTCGATAGATTCAATTTCAGTTTATTCTCTAGGACTTTTCATTGATTTCTAATCCATTTTCGAACATTTAGTCTGAAATGTTACATATTCTAGTCTCAGAACACAGGTTATTAATACTATTTAAAAAGCTCAGTCTCAAGTGTGATTTGCCCAAGATGACAAGACCTATTGAAACCAAGAGTTGGAAAGTTTATAGGACAAATCCACAGAAGATCACAGATTTAGTTTAACCTTCTCATTTTACAGATAGAGAAACTGAGTGCAAGTGACCTTGAGTTACACATCAGTGACCAAAACCAGTGTCTCAGTTTCTTGTCCAGTACTTTGTTTTATTTTGCTTAATTCTACATTGAAATTAGGTAGATTGAGTGTTCTAGAATATGTCTGAAAGAAGAACACTCCACAGGATCAGTTTATATAGCCAACCCAAAGAGCTGATTCAAAAAAAATGTCTTGTGCCTCTGGTAGTTAACAAATCTGGGATTTACTGAGTGTAGATAGGGTACAGATCACTGAGTTTAGGGAAAGGGACACCAAGAAATGAACACAAATCCAGGTGGAGGAGAAAGAAGTCTGCTTCTGTCCAGCTCCTGTTCTAGTCATAATAAGAGGTGACTTATCAGACCAATTTGATCACCTACTTAGCACTTTGCATGACTTACCATGAGCAACATCATCATTATCCTTAACTTCATTTCTCTCCATATGAAATGATCCAATTCTGAAGCTTTGCTTTTTGGTAGAAATTAAGAAAGGACCTGTAAAATTTGCTTTTCTATTACTCCCTTTTTTGCCTTTTTAAAATTGCTTTGTAGGAGACAAATGAATTCACACAATTTTTCTGCCCAAATTGCCATTCAAGCAAATAGTGCCATTTTCAAACCTAGAGAAGATGAGAAGCAGCAAAGTTACTTCCAAGGGTACTCTCTCTGAGTGACATTATCTCTTGTGCACTTAGTGCAGATGATTCAAACTTGGAATTTGAAATTTTGTAATAGAAATCCTTCCCTGAGTGAGCAAGGGGCCTGACAGCTTGAATCACTGGGATCAAACATTTTCTCCTGCTCAGAGTAAGCACTCCAATGAAAAACTAGGGGAAATAAATGACTGGCTTATGGTCAAAGCAGGATGGAGAGCCTGGTCTATCTTTCTACTTCAAATAAATAATGACTCTCCAAATCCAGCTGGAGTGAGGTTTGAGTCACAAACAAGTACATTTGCAATAACATTTCCAGCACATTGTCAGTTTGATATCATTATCTTGGCCCTTTAAAACCCAAATAATTTCAAAGAAGTCCTCTGCCACCACTTTTATATCATTTAATAAATTACTCTCCAACTTTTACATTTTTTATCTTTTGTTGCTATTATATCACAGTGGAGGTGTCTGGAAGGGTATTCAGGAAGCTTGGTACTTTAGAAGATGCTAATGTGTGACTCCATTAGACTAAGTGTTCCTTTTCTGCTCCTTATTATGGCTTGAAATGGGATGACATTATCATAAGAGATTATGCTAACCTTCATTTTCTAAAGCGCAGAACAGCCAACATAAGTAAATAAGCAGATGCTTATTATGAAGTTCATGCGACAGGAATGCAAGATTGAGCAGGAATCTAGCTGGAAATATAAGATCTAATGTTCTTATCTCATGAGAGGAGGTGTGGTCCATCCAGCAATCTACTAATAAGGAATAAGTGGTTATTAAATGCAGCCATCAATCAAAGGGCTCCAAAGTGTGAACTCCCCTACCTGGGATGGAATCGCCTACATCAAATGTGGCATTGTCATTCCTTTTGGATTTTGTCCACCAAGGAGGGAATAAGTCTCATTTTTCCTTTCCCCATAGAACTGTATAATAGCATCAACTTGGAAAAAGTCAGAGAAATGCAGATTTATTTTACAGGATAGGGTACAGAACACAAACAGGCAACAAGAGCTGGTGGCAACGGAAGCTGGCTTTTCTTGAGTCAGATAAAGAAGCAAATCAATAAGAAACCATCTGTTCAAAGGGTTGATGTAAAGTAGCTGGCTGTCATTTGCATGTGGAACAGCCAAACAAATGAAAACACAGCAGGGTCTTGGAGAAATCGGTCAGGGGGTCCAGAAGAATGGAAGACATTCTCAGATGCCTCTGATATATGTGGTGAGGAGGTATGGAAGTGGGAGTGTATGTGGGGTGAGAAAGAGACAGATAGGCAGACAGAGATGGTAAAAAGGTGTGTATTTGTATGATATGAGTGGAGGGAAAGAAGGAGCGAGGGAAGAGGATAGGGAAGAAGGGTGTGTGTGTGTGTGTGTGTGTGTGTGTGTGTGTGAGAGAGAGACAGACAGACAGACAGACAGATGGAAAATAAATACTTATGTGGTATGTGTGAAAGAAAGAAGTAAATGTGTGATACATATATATGTATGCATTTTTTATATATATATATGTATAAAACAGCAATATAAACATATATGCATGTGATATGTTAGGACATAAATAAGAGGTAAGTTAAGGGGTGAGGGGACATGGAAGAGGCATATTTGCATATATGTGTGTAATGAAGATAGACAGACAGAATAAGTTAATACATGTATGATACATGTAGAAGTAGAGAAATTCAGGAGGAGTGAACTGGAGCAAGGCAGGGGAGTATGTGCATTTGTGATGGGGAGGTGATATTTAAGCACAGTAGCAGCAGTCAAATATTTATATTATTTTCATAACTTGCTGTGGCATTTGTGAGAAGGTGGGAGCATAATCTGGGGCTGCTAATAGCCTGATAAAACCATTCTGTTCTTAAAAAAGGTTCATTGTCACTTGTTTTGGAAGCCAAAAAATAGCAGAATCTATACTAGTATACACATTATGGCATATTCATTGACTTGTCTAATTTTATTTTTTTTAATTGCACAATATTTTTCTAGAATAATATATTTCATCCTCCAGCTACAGGGCAGCCTCAGGTGAAGATCCTTGTCCTTCTCTAATAGGTATACTATTGAGGAATTATTCTTCCTCTTAGAAGCTGGCACTGGAACCTATAGCTCAGAAATTCTGACTTTTTGTGAATCCTCAAACACATGTAAAGTTCATTGTTAGGACAATGACTTGTGTTCAGAAAAAAATGAAAAGAGGCAGAAGGACAGAAACTGGAGGTGCCTGAATTCTTTTCATAGGCTCACCTCAGCCAGCACAGGCCAATTGTCATATGTTCCTTCAATAATAAATTTTTCTGGTTGGGAGAAAGAGTGTGATAGGAGAGGGAGAAATCCCCTCCCTAGTTCCCATTTGCAGCCCCCAGTTTGAAAATCCAATGGAAATAAAGTACAAGCAACAGAGTGAGCTATTTAACAACTCATCTTTACAGACAACAGAAAAAGTTACAAAAGCAGTCTCCCCAACTCTTTATCAATCATTGTTTTGGAAGCAGCTCCATTTATTCATGATCATTCAGAGAAGTTCCATGTGTCCTTTCACCAGTGGGCTAGAACATGCCCTTCTAATAAAGGTTTTCTTCCTGTAACTTCATCAAATTGACCGTGAAGGCTCATTGAATTGAACAGGAGCTCTCTTATTTAACCCCTTGCTTCTCATACTATGGAATCATCCTTTGATTTCAATGCCAGTTCTAAGCATCCCCAAGCCTCTTACCTCAAGGAATAGCTGGAGACAAATTAGAAAAGGTTGACAGATGGAGTAAATTTAGCTGGAAGTATGTGTTACATTGTTGCCTAACTTGTAATATAGAACACTTAGTATGATACTATTCTTTAAAATCTGGTCCAGAAGTCAAAGGACATAGATCCTAATCCCTTTCTTATGGCATACTAAGCTACCTTCAAGGAATATCTTAGCCATTCCATCTACTACTATTTTATCTCTGAAATAAGGCTAGACTTCCTTTTGTACACAAAGTTTATCTCAACTATTTACGGAATCTTGCTCTCTCATTTTACTCTTTTTTTCAAAATTACCTTTTACATAGTCCTTGATTTATTTTAAAAAATTATGTTTTAACTATAATCCAAAAGTTGAGATAGCATGCTTTTTTTATGTTTCCTATTGGAGTCTCAGATTTGTTTTCATTTTGCAATGGTCCCTGACAGTTCTTCAGTCTGTCTCTGACTATTTTTCCCCAATGTGATCATACCCAGATTCCACCCAACTCACCTCAACAAGCATTTATTAAGCAATTATTATGGGCAAGACATTGTTCTTAGTGCTGGAGATGCAAAGATGAAATGAAGTACAGGCCCTACCCTCAAGGAAGAATCTAAAGGGGAAAGGGAATTGGAAGGTGGGAATGATGGAGACAGGCAATAAACATTTATTAAGTTGCTTATTATGAGTCAGGCACTGTGCTAAGTGCTACTGATAACAAATACAAGCACTGCCCTCAAGTAATAGAGGAAGATAACACAGAAAAGGGACTGAAAAGGATGGGGAGAGAGAGAAGTTATCCACGTAGGGCCATGGTGTTGAAGCATAGAAAACAAGAAGCAGAAAGGGAACGAAGGTTGGTCCCACCCCAAAATGGAGGCCTGGGGAGTAGCTCACCAATGGGAAGGAGACGGTTGGCATTCTAGAACAATGTGACAGAGAAGGATGGCAACAAGGGAGGATAGGTATTTCCAGATAAGGAGGTCCCAGGCACAAAAGGAAGTTCTGAGGAACAGACTGTATGACCGGGAAAAACCACTTGATATATATGCTGTTTAGTCATTTTTCAGTCATGTTCAACACTTCATGACCCCTTTAGGAGTTTTCTTGACAAAAATACTGGAGTGGTTTGCCATCTCCAGCTCATTTTACAGATGAGGAAACTGAGGCAAACAGGGTAAAGTGAAAGCATTCTAACTACTGTGCCATCTAGTTGACCAGCATATAATATGTACGAAGATATAAAATAAAATATAAAATACTGGCATGTCAGAACTTTCTAAAATATAGTTCAAAGTAGTGATTTTCCTTGCTACCAACATTGTACTGAATCCTGTTCTAAACGAAATCCATGTTCATAGCATGAAATCCATCCTCCACTGACTCTATAGAACACATCAACTGTGTGAAGTCTAAGACCTCCCAAATGATCTTTATCATAAATTAGTTTCTTCATGAAGGTATTCTAAGGCTGGAGGTTAGATGAAAAGATTTTCTATTTAATAGATGAAATGGAAAAACATCAATAGAGTGCCATGTTGTCAATGAGAATTTTAATACAATTCAAAATTCATTTGTGCTTAAAAAGTAGGGAAGAAGGAAAGGTGGACTGAAGATCAGACATTGCTATGGGTCATGGGTCTTAGAGGTAGTAAAGACTGATAAACTATTAGACCTGTATTCTCCCTAGACATCTAAGTCCATCTCTTCTGAATACTCATAATATTCTTTATCTACCATTTTTGTTTTTTTCTTTAAAATTATTTTAATTCTTTAATGTGTACTTTAGATCAGCATTTCTCAAAGTATGGATTGCAACTATATGAAGTCATGAAAAATTTGACAACAACAAAAGGTTTCGGAACACGCAACAACCAAAAATTAATTCAAAATCAAGCACAGATTGTTTCTCAGAGCCCTTGCCCATGTTGCATTGCACAACATCAGTGAGCCTTGGTTCTGAACACATGACATGCACACTTTGCACTGCTCATGCCATCATGCCCATGTGACACTAAGAAACGCTGCCAAAACACAAAAAGGGCCATGAATAAAAAAAGTTTAAGAAGTACGTCTTTCAATCATAGGTTTATGGAATCATAGGGCTCGGAGAAAATTCTTTGAGTTCAGGACCATATTCAATTCATGTTAGATGATCCATTTCAAGGAAAGAAAATATAGTCATACACTTTTATGGGTTAAAATTATAGCAGTGTCAACCATCTAAACCATAGCTCTAAGGCCCCAAGTGAAATCAGTCTTTGAGATAACATTGAGGAAAAGAATTATCATAAAGACCATGTATTTTACAAGGTTCTAATGTTATGCCAAGCTTTTACTGTATGGTCTACTTCTCTCAGGGAATATAATTTGATTTGATTTGTGATATATTCAAAACCATGTAATAAAATAATAGTTGACCTGTATGAAGTCTTATATTTTACAATGCACATTGCATATAGTATCTCATTTTATGCTCAAAATGGTCTTATGTGGTTAGTACAACAATGTTAACAAATGATTTAAGTGTGTGACCTTAGGCAAGGTGCTACCTGGGTGTCAGAATTCTCATCTGCAGAATAAGTATTGAACTACATAATGATGATTACAACTTGTTATGACAAGGTTGTGTAATAATGCAAATGATGCTTCTTTTCACCATAATCCCTATGGATCTTTCCAACTCTAATATGTTTTGACTCTGTGACCCAGGATGCATCTCTAGGTTTGCACAGACTAGATGTAATCGTGGTTGTCCATCACAATATTTCTGCACTTTGGTTCATCCTCACTAACCGTTGTTTCTCCTTGGAGCATCAGAATTTGAATTGTGTCTAGGTCTCTACAGAAAATGTAAAGGACTTTCAGTGCCCATGTAAAAATTCAGGCTAATGTACTATTAAATAAGAACAGTCTATATTTACCCTGACTAAAAAAAAAAAAAGTCACCCTACAGAAGACATGTGCCCAAGCCCATGTGTAATTAAAACAACTTTACTCCGTTGCCTCCTACTTTACCTTCGAATCTCATTAGGTTTGCAAACTTAAAATACTCCCTTGTTTTAGCATTCTATACCTTAGGCTTCATGGTGTCAAATAGTTTAGAATCCATACCCCCGTCTTAAAATTCCTAGCGAAAGACCCTCATTTCAATTCCCTTTTCCCCTTTGCAGCTGGTATGATGTTTTCTAATAAAAGGCTCTAGAGCTTAATTTAGATTTGAGCACTTTTGAGCTTGCATGAATCTAATGAGAAATTGTGTAAGTACAGTCTTGTACCACTTGCCCCTTCTTTGGTTCAAATGAATAATATAATGCAGCCTCTGTGATTCAATGAATTTATTAAAGGCAAACAGCTAACCCAGGCTGCAAAATCCTTAAGAGTACAGTGTTTTGACTAAATGACATTTAGCTGAGTTGTAACTCTAATGGTAGAGAAAACAGTAGCAGATCAGTACTTAAACCTCTGTCCCAGGGTGAATATCATTTTCAATATCCTGCACAAATTCTTTGAAGTGTTTGTGCCTGGATTGCCCCAGAGGATTTCCTCAGAATTAGTTAATAGTGAGAAAGCATTGAGCTAAATTTATTGGTTATGGTCTCCAATGATCACATAAAAAATAAAATTAAAAGGAACCCTCTAAAGAATAGTTTATCAAGCTTGGTAATAGCATCATCTCTGACAGTGAGGTAATAAAAGCATATTAGTGACCCCCTGATGAAACATGTTTACTGGTAGAGTCAGAGAGATGGATTATTTTATTTGGGAAGTGGCATTTTAGTTCAGCATACTGCTACTGTTAGGTACAAAAGCACCCTGATCATCAAATGCCTGGCAGAAAATGAAAGCATGAAAGACAAGATACAATCATCAGAGATTTTAAAGACCCACGAACACCCAATGAGCTGCTCTGAAGCGCCTTTTCCTTATATACTATTCTTCTGAAAAAGCATCTTCATTTCTTGGTTTTCTTCCCCTATTCTTTGTCTCTGAGCATATGAAGATTCAGAAAATTAATGAGAGTTTGTCTCCAGTCCATCTGCTCCAATCTAAAGTCTGATGGGAAAAGAAATATACTATCTCCATACCCCTACACCTGAAATATTCCCTCTGCTTGTCTCTGTCTTCTGGCTTCCCTAGCTTCCTTCAAAACTTGTCTCAAATCCCACCTGGTATAGGACCCCTTTCCCCACTGTCCTTTCCTACCTGTCAAGATAGACAGACACACACACACACACATATACTTATGTGTATATATGTATAAATATTAATTATTATTAATAATATTAATGCATTAATGTTTGTGTGTGCATATACACACACACAAATATTAATGCATATATGTAATTACATATTTCATGTCTATGTATGATATAAAGGATAGATAGATATAACTACTATGTACTTAGTTCTTTATATGTTATCTCCACTATTTGTATGTGACATCCTTGAGGTCAGAGATCATATTTTTGCCTTTTTTTATCTTTGGTCCTTAGCATAGTATTGGGCACATAATAAATGCTTAAATCTTTGTTGACTGACTGACTCATTGAGTATAGATTTCAGTTGTTAGGAAGCTTCCCAGATTTCTTTCACATATCCCCAAATTATTTCAGATAGCCACTGGTTAACAGAATTGGCTCTAAGAATTTCAGAAAACTTCTAGTGTCATTGAATCGATTTGAAATGGATTCACAAAGCACCTACAACATGTTCAACATTATAAACACAAAGACAAAAATAAAATAGTTCTAGCCTTCAGGGTATTAAGTATCTAACTCAGCGCAGTGTTCTACATACTGAAAATTTGTTGCCTATGGGTAATTGTTGAATTTAATAGGGACCTATTGTATTATATAAAAATAAGGCACTATGTCAAGGACTGGGGATGTCAAGAGGCAAAAGACACAATCACTGCCCTCTGGGAAATTATAATCTAGTGGTATACATATAAGACGTAGTTTCAAAAGGCTAAAAGACTATTATGGCAAAGTTACTAAGCTTAGTATCCAAACAAGGAAGGCATTTTACCCTGCCAGTAACTGTAAAGATGAAAGTCTTTGAGAGGTTACAATGCTGTTTTTCAGCACAAAGGGTAATACCCAGATTTCCTTATGTTACTAATTTTTTACACAGCATTTGTATTCCACTTCAGGCAGGACAGATAAAACTTGGCACATAGTAGATGTTTAATAAATGATGATTGATTTAATGAATTAGGAAGGAGAGATGAAATGTTTTAGGGATACATTTAACAGAGTGTGCTGGTAAATGTTTAACAACTGTCTCCCTGGGGGTGAAAAGTGCTCCTGGCACACTTGTAGTTTGAATTATTAACATTTTTTCCTTCATTCTCTTAAGCCTAGGCAATCAGTAAAACAATATACCAGGCCCTCATTTGTAGTGCTTGTCTATTTCCAACGCATAAATGCTCACTTTGAAATTTTAACATTCGGCTTTCAAGAACCAGTATGTGGTAGCTCCGACATACTGTTAAGGGAGTACAACTTTGAGTAGTAACAATATTTTAGGAAAAGGCTGCATTCTGGGCTAAGCTGCTGTTAGCACCGAGGCAATATTCACAGTGCCCACGGCCACTGTAAATATGCCGGCATAGTGCTCAATCACAAAATATAAGACTCTCCAGATAGAAGACAGAAGCAAAACATTTATTCAGACACCAGAAAACCAAATCCCAAAATCAGTAAGCTGATTCCATTATATTTGCAAAGAAGTTAATAAGCCATAATGGCACAGAGAGCCACTGCATCCTTTAGCCTTCCCACAAACCAACATTTACTCACAAGCCTAAGTGCCTCCCTTAAGAGAGTCCTCTCCTCCCTCCAGTCTCTAACTCCTCTGATTCCCATCTTCATGTGGACTCTGCTTCACCTTTCAGCAAACTCCTCCCACCACAGACTCCATGTGATTACATTCAGCCTATTAGGGGACAGGGTATATCTTCAAAGCAGAGAAGGTCTTCAAATCCCCTTAGGCTTATTAAGGGGCAGGAAGATCTTCAAATTCCCATTACCAATACAGCTGCCTGGGAGATGTCACAGTGGGGGCTTTCTCTTGAGGCAATGATGTAGCAGGGATAATGGGAGAAATAACAAAAACCAAGCTTTGCAAACAGCAGTCACAGTAAGGATTAGGCTTAATTTAATATGATTCCAAATACTTACATTGTAATCCTAGAACTATCACCACCTTAAACAAGTCAAAGCTCTGAACTTTAATCTTCTCTTCTGCAAAATGATAGCATTCAGCTCTCTGACCTCTAAGGTTCCTTTCAGCTTCACCTACCTAGAATTCTCTGTAGTTTGGGAAGAGGTCAGAGACTAGACCTGTGACTTCATCCATAAAAGGAACTCTCAAATGAGGACTCTCTCTCTCTCTCTCTACCAGTGCAAATTGGCACCTTCTCTTTAGCATTAGACAGTTGCCTAGGGCCCTGAGAAATTAAGTGATTTTTCCAGGACCACACAGACAGTATGTGTCAAAGGAAGGACTTGAATCTAGGACTTCCTAATTCAGAGGCTGCTTCCCTATTCAATAAATTACAATGCCTCTCACAACCAGATCTAAATCTCACCTATTTAAACAGGATGTTGCCTAGCACTGGTCCTGATAGGTTGTCATATACAATGGGCAAAGGCGGAGTGGGTTGTAGTCAATCCTGGATCCCAGAGAAAAGCTTGGCAAATAGAATGCGCTCTAGTAGACTGTGATAAGGCATTCCCTTTTAACATTTTACAACAGAAAAACCATAATAATTACAGAAAGCCTTTTTTCTCTGTTACAGAGAGGTTACAGGAGGTGTGGCTGAGACAAGTATCATTACTAAAGACAAGCTCCTAGAAATGTATTTAAAAGCTTCGTTAAATCCCTGCCTTCCTAATGGTTCTATATTCAACTCTTACTTGAATATAATTTTCAAAAGACCCTTTTATCAAAAAGCTAACCTGCCTATTCATTTATGCCCAGGTTCAATGCATGTCACTGAATACTAGGAACATTAAGTGGAAGAAATCAGAAGTGATTTGAACCTGGGTTCAAATCCTAACTCTTCATGACTTTGGGCAAGTCACTTAACTTAGTTTGCTCATTTGAAAATAAGAGGATTGGAAACAGTGACCTCTAAAATCCCTGCCAGCTCTGAATCTATAATCTTGTGACTATATTTCTTGAAGTATGGAGATGGGGGAAGAATAAAGGAGAAGGAGGATGGAACCATGGAGGAAGAAATAAATCGATCATTTATTTAGAACTTGTTAATTCAGAGATCAGCCGAGAAATCATAAAAGGTCAAGGGGGATCTGGGTTTGGAGTCTGCCTCTTCCCGCAAGAGGCAGCTTTAGGAAACAGATGGCAAGAAATGAGAGTGAAATAGGTACCACTGAGGCTGCCCAGCGAGATATCCTATAAGAGGAACTCCTTGCTTATTAGTTAGTGCAAATGACTTGAAACTGGAAGGTGCTTGAATTGCAATTCAAGCGTAACTGTAGCCTCTTCAGTGGGGAGGTGGGGTTGAGATGGAACCTCAGGGAAATCATCTAACCCCTCCATGACTCAGTTAACCCAGGCATAAAACTTCTCTGAAAAGAGAAAGTGGCATGTGAGGCATACTTTACTAACAGCACCTGCTTCATCGTGATGTCAGGTTCAATTTCCGTCCACTTCCCTCCTCTTTTTTTTTCTCTTTCTCTTTTTCCTCCATCCTCATGATCTTCATTGTGACCATCATCTGTCATCATCCACAATCATGAATCACTGAGCACCTGCTGTGTACAAGACCCAGTAGACAATAACAAAGGAAATAAAAGATATAATCCTAAGCCTACAGGAGATTAACATTTAAGGGATAAAAGAACCTCTGAAGGCTGTAGGTAACACTAATCCTTTAAATTGCAGATCAGATGCTGATTTATACTGGAAGACAAAGTTGGTTCATCTTTAGTTCCCTGTACTGAAGAAATCACAAGTCTGGTCTAAAATAAAAAAAAGTAGGGGTGCAAAATTCAGGTTAGAAAAAGCTACAAATGACAAATGAACCTATTAAATACTAGTGTCTGGAAACAAAAACAGAACCTTATAATTACTAGAAACCATAATTATACAATTTGATACACATTTTCACCTAATTTATGGTACACTGAAGTACTCTGTAAGAAGTAGGTTTTTTTTTTTACTGAACATTTCGTTTTATACATATAATAACACATTGATTTGGTGTTTAAGATTTACAAGTGCTTTTCTCACAACCCTACAAGTAGTATAAATATTATTAACCCAGAAAACTGAAGATCAAATTGATTACATAACTTTCTTATGGTCACATCTATCCCTAGTAAGTATATGGATGTATCTCTACTGACTGGAGAATCAACACATTCACATCCAATATTTCTTTACTGCATATACAACTTAGAAATGAAATCTTCTATGAAGCTGATTGCCAAGTCTCTTTATGCCTCTAGAGTTTCATGTTTCCTACTACCTAATGAACATCACTACCTAAATTTGACAGCAGAACCTCAGATTTGGTGTGTCCAAAACCAGACTCATTCCGATCTTTACTTACAAATCCTGCTTCTTGCTAAATTTGTTGTTTCTCTTAATAGTGATAAATTCTCCCTGCCTTGTTGGATTATCTTTGTTTTCTTCCTTTCTCTTACTACCAAGCCTTTTCCTCAAAACATTCTGTTTTCAGATCCAATTAGCTCTACTTTCCAAATACCTGTCCTATCCATCTTGATAAAAGGTAAGCACTTTCAGGGCAGAGGATACTTCTTTTTTGTCTTTGTCCTCAGTGCCAAACACAGAGTTTAGCGCATACTAGACCCTTAATGAATGCTTGTTAATTTGTTAATGTCCTGATTTCATTCCTCAGATAAACCTATCAGGATTATAACCTCCTGCAAGGCAGGAACTAAGTCTTATTCATTTTTGGAGATCTAAATTGGTTGGTTGGTGTCCCTTAAATAGGACCAAAATGACATCACTTTGCTGGTGTCAAGGTACAGTGTGTTCGACTGTGGCTGATCATACCAACATGAGCTTGGAAGGAAGGCTCTACCACAGGTCAGGCACCAATAGTCCATATGAACCAAATACCTTATAGCCTGCCTTGTATTATACTGCCTATCTCATATGACTGTTGGATTATATCCTATTCACAATTTACATTAATGAGTTTTTCTCATACTACTATCCTGTAAGTACCCTATACTTAAAGCAAAGTGGACTATTGACTGTTCCCCAAATACACATTATACTTTTTCTGACTTTACATTTTTGATCAGATTTTTCTCTCAACTTAAGATTCCCTTCTTCTACACTCCTTCCTACTTATTACAATCCCACATATATTTCAAGTCCTACTTCTTTTTTTCCCACTTAGTAGCATTTATTTTTTCCAATTATGTATAAATATAGTATTCAACATTTATTTTTACAAGAGTTTGAGTTTCAAATTTTTCTCCCTCTCTCCTCCCCAAGACAGCAAGCAATCTGATATTGGTTATACATGTACAGTCACATTAAACCTATTTCCACATTAGTCATATTGCAAAAGAAGAATCAGAAAAGGGAGAACCACAGGAAAGGAAAAGAGAGAAAGAGAGAAAATATTGTTTCTATCTGCATTCAGACTTTAGAGTTCTTTCTCTGGATGTGGACAGCATTTTCCAGCATGCATCTTTTGGAATTGTCTTAGATCATTGCTGAAAAGAGCTAAGTCTTCATTACAGAATGATCAATCTAATGCTTCTAATGCTACCTCCTCCATGAAGCCTTCTCTCCTCACACTGACCTCCAAACAAATGTGATGTATTCCTCCTTCCTAACCACCAGAGAATTTTGGTTGTATCTCTTATTCAATCTTCAATCTCCTGGCCATTTTTGTGTTTTTTTTTTCCTGAAATGCATTAAATCATAATTAAGATAGTTATTCCATATCAGAGATAAGCAAAATTGTAAAATGAATGGTGTGTATATTTTTTAAAACATCAGTTCACTGCATGATGCTGGAAGTACCTAAACCCATTCACAGTAGAGAAGCTCTTAGTACTATTTGATAGAAAAAATCTCCCTCTTTCATTCTTGAAGATGCATTGTAAGTAAAAATCAAACAGCTTAGTTCAGACTGCCTCAGTTTAAAGACAGACTTTTTTGGTTGTTATAAGAAAAGAAGTAAGCAAAGGTTGTGGTAACAGGCGGTGGTGAAGCAAGTGATTTGATAGAAAGCTTTCAGTACAATTGCCGGCATTGCTGATCCGCTGAAGTGACACCCATTTATTCCCGTTATGGCTATTGAACGTGATGGCTCCACTTCCCTAGAAGGATGGATAGTGATACAGCAAGGGGGTGGAAGTCACTTGAAAGAATCTTTCAGCTAGCTTATTGATGCTTAACATTTGTCTGTTTTCTTTTCCTTGGAAATAAAGCTGGCAAAGTTGCATCTTTTGATCATTGGGGCACCCTAAGTAGCCAAGAGAAATGTTCCCTAGGTAACTAGTTTCAGAGATAGTGTCATCCATTCAGTCTTGATTTTTGTTAAGTAATCAATAGACAGTAAATATTTATTAAATGCCTACTGTATACCTGACACTGTGCTAACAGCTAAGCATACAAATCTGAAAAAAAGAAAAATAATCCTTACCTTCAAGGAGCTTACAATCAAATGGGAGAGACAAAGCACAAAAGGAAGCTGAAAAGTTGGAGTTAGAGGGATGGGGCAGGAGGTGCCAGAGAGTGGGAGGAGGATTTGGAGGGGATGGTGGAGAAGTCAGTCAAAGAAGTCCCAAGGTAATGCAGCCAAGTGAGAAATGTGGGCATTATCAGCTTTCGTGGATTTGACAGCAGATTTCAGTGACTTTCCTACTTAAATCTGATCTGTGCTTGCATTCTTTTTTTGCAGGGGGGGGGGGAGCAAGGGAACAAAGCAGGGACTTTAGGCTCTGAAGGACCCCGTGCCAGTGCAAGTATACAT
>CM053581.1:520790279-520833559 GCA_028627135.1 Pseudochirops cupreus | reverse complement strand
TTTATGTGTGTAATATAAATATATATATTTATATGTGTGTATGTATATAGGACACACACATGCTATATATGTGTATAGCTATAGCTATAGAACCACTGACAAGCTAAAATAATTGATAGATTACTTAATAACTCTGTTTGCCAAATGTCATCTACCTTTTTGAAGCTTGTACTTAATTGGTATTTTGATTTCACAAATCACATTTCACAAATAGTTCCTCTTTTCTTGCTGCTAGTTAACATGACACATATTCACAATTTTTAGATGATAGAGTCACAACATCATAGATTTAGATCCAGAAGTTACCTTAAAGACTATCTAGTCCAACCCCTCATTTTACAGATGAGGAAACTGAGGCCAAGTTATTTGCCCAATATCAGATGGGTAGCAAATAACAGAACTGAGATTTGAATCTAAAGGTATTTATGGCATTCTAAAACCAGGCCTAGGGATTACTCTTATGAATCACTCTAGCATCTGAACATGAACCAGACTCCCACCCCATCCTATTCTCTGCTCTGGTCAAACCACAAGCAAAGGTGTTTGAAATTAAAATCTTTAGTAATTTGCCCCTCAAGTCTCCTCATTTGTTCAATGTGTGAGTAACAAGCACAGTGAGAACAGGTGATCAGAGTCTACTCAGAAGAGCTATGCTGGCTCTACTGTTATGACCTGGAGCTGCAAGTCAAAGGTGTATAAGAAGGCAGGACGAGGAAACGAAAAAGCCTTACAGCTCAATCTGATTCAAGTATGTCCTGTGTCTGTATTATTTTATTTGATGTAAGTTCCCAGACTATGGGACACATCCAACTGCTAGTTCAAAAATTCAACTTATAGAGTTTTTCTGTCAATTTTCAGATAGAACTTTCTGACTTCCCCCATGACAGGGGTAGGGAACCTGTGGCGTCAAGGCCACATGTGGCCCTCTAGATCCTTAAGTGTGGCCCTTTGACTGAATTCAAAAGTTTGGAGGGTTTTCCCCCCCCCCCCAATACATTTAATATTTAAGATATTCATATCAAATGAATAGGATCATAACTTTAGAACTGAAAGGACCCCATGATTCTATCTAGTCTAAACCATTTTATAAATGAAGACTTGGGGTCCAAACAGAGGAAAGCAATTTACCTAAGACCATACAGGTGGTCAATATCAAAGATGGAATTTGAACTTGAGTCCTCTGAATCCAGAACCAATACAAGGTGCATTCCATGAACACACTGGACTCAGGTCTCAGAAGATCAGCATTTGAGTCCTTACTCTGCGCTTCTTAACATCCTTAGTACATTAACAAGTCTAGATTCTTTGTATGCTAGTGTTTAGCACAATGCCTGGCACATAGTAAACTCTAAATATTTACAGACTGACTAGATAATCTACTTACCGTATTTTTGATGATATGAAGCTAGGAAAGATGGCTCACATTTTGAACAACAGAGTGAATATGCAACCAAAAAAAAATATTTTTAAAAAGCTCTCAATTGTCTAAAATGGTGGTCTGAATTTAATTGGATGCAATTTGATAGAGAGAAAGTCCCACACTTGGGTTTAAAAATGTCAGCTCTGCATGCACAGGATGTGAAAGATATTGCTAGATAAGTATCCTTATATATGTGTGTGTGGTAGGGTGGGGTGGAGATTGAAAGGGTTTTACTGAATCTGAAGGCCAGTATGAGTCATCAGTATAACTTTGCTGTCAAAAATGCTAAAATACTAACTTCACTTCAGGCTACATTAAGACAGTAATTATGCTGTTTCCAGTATGTTCTAAGCTTCCCAGGTTATATCTGTAACATCTGTGTCAATTTTGGTTATTCATAGAGACATTAAGAAACTGGATCTAGTCCAGAGAAGAGTGACCAGAGATGGTGATGGGAAACAAAATTATGCCATGCAAGGATGATTTGAAAGAAAAGGAGGTGTTGAATCTGGTCAAGACAAACCTAACGAGGGAGATGCATTCAATTTGACCCCAGGGATTGCAACTAGGACCAAGTGGTAAAAATGGAAGAGAAATATGTTTTGACTGCATATAAGAAAAAAAAAATCTCCATATCAGTTGGAGATGTACACAAGCAGGGCAGGCTATCTCAAAAAAGGAGAGGACACTCCCTCACTAGAGATCTACAAGCATAGGTCAGATGGCTGCTTGTTAGGATTAATATCAATGGATTTCTGTTGTGGCATAGGTTTAATTGAATGGCTTCCAAGATCCTTTGTGACTGCAAGAATGTGACATTTTCAAACTTAATATTATTTTGTTTCCAAAGGTTTTTTGGATACAAAATTCATTTTTATTTATGAAAATACCTTATACCAATTCATTTTTGACATTGTCTCCATGTCTCCCCCACTCCCACCTTATATCTTCCATCAAAAATAATGCCATAAATCGAAACAAACTACAATTTTCCTTTGCTGTCATTGTCATTATTTTCATCATCATCAGAGAGCATCTGACACATTGTCAGGCACATAGCAGGTATACAATAAAACTGACTGAACCAAATATAATCAAATAAAAGACACAATGGAATGAATCCTGAATTTGGTGTCAGAGGACCTGAAATTAAGTCTAGTTCTGCTAATTATTAGATGTGAGACCTTGGACAAGTCATTTATGCTGCTGCTTCTCTTTCATCATCTCCAGAATGGTGAGATTGGCTTACACCCAAGTGTAGAACTTCATCTCTATCGAAGTGTGTCTAATTAATTCATAAAGCAAGTAAGGACTCTTCTAGCTCTAAATCCTATTGTACGACCTAGAAAGATCAATTGAAGTAGATAGCATTTTGTTGAGGAATATGGTCACTGTCCTCAATTATAAACCACTGGGGTAGCACAATAGGCAAAGTGAATAGTAGTTGCTAATAATTGATGATATACAAAAGAATCTACCCTTCTGTAATGTGGCTTTAAAAAATGTAACTTTGAAGTATGCCCATTGTCAAGATTTAATTCTTTATCCAGAGAATAAGAGAAGTCCCTTTGGAAGACTCAAGAAAGTATAGATGCAAAATTGGCAAGCTAGGGATTACCATGTCCATGACTTATAGTACAGTGTGAAACATGTAAAAGATGGTGATAAATCGGCATGTAGTATAATTTAATGGCTTTGGAGTGAAAGAACTAGGATTCAAATATTGGCCATCACCTACTACTATTGTACGATTACTGTTAAAACTTCCTTGGAACTTAGTTGCCTCATCTGTAAATTGGAGGGAATGGACTAGATGGCCACTGAGTTCCTTTTGACTTCCATATCTATGATCCTGTGACTGAATCCCTCTAAGGCCGTTAGATTGTAAGCTCCTTCTGGGTTTGTTGTTCAGTCGTTTTCCGTTGTGTCCAACTCTTCATGACCCCACTTAGTTTCTCTCAGCCAGGATACTGGGGTGGTTTTCCATTCCCTTCTCCAGCTCATTTTATCAATGAAAAAACCTCAAATAGGATTAAATGACTTGCACAGGGTCACATACATAGTGTCTGATGCTAGATTTGAACTCTGGTCTTCCTCACTCCAGGCCCAGTGCTCTAAACATTGCCTCTCCATATTTAGGGTAGGCTATGGACCATATTTTAACCTCCTTTTAATCCCCCCTTCTTAGTACAATACTTGGTACACAGTAGGCACTTACTAAATGTTTATTGAATGATAAATTCTAGAGTACCAGAAGACTACTAGTCATTTAGGCAAAAAACACTGGGCAAGATATTATGTCTTCTGTTAACTGTTTAATTTTTAAATTAATTGATATTAGCCTTTGCCTGACTATAGACACCTTTTCTCTAATCTCTCAAATCAAATCTCGATGAACTTTGTGCCTTTCCCAAGACACTGATTATTGAGAAATTTGACAGGAACTAAAAATTTCTAACTAGAGCTATATCATGTTAAAAACAATCATAAAGCAGCAGTTGAATGCATTGTTCCAAAAACATTAAATGGAATGTTACCACACTTGTGTGTTACTAAGTGTCAAGAAACAATATTACAAACCATTGTCAAGTTGTAAATAGGATAATTTGGAAGGTGGATTTGAGAAAATACAAGCATTTATCCTTTTCCAGGAGAAGAAAGGTGCTCTCCTTTTCCTGATGCGTTTGCTCTGATTGTATTCTTCCAGTGATATCAGTCTTTTGTTTGGGACTTTGTGGTTGGCCTTTTTATGGGAAAAATACATTTTTTTTTACCTCGAATCAAAATGTAGCTGATATGGAATTATTTTAAAGTGGTTTCATTAATAATTTCCTTGTACTTATAAGGGATTGCTATTTATACCACTTTTATAAATAAGCATTCTGAGGTGTTTATGAAATTGCATCCAGTTCAACATCAGTTCCGAGAATTTTGTGTCATTTTGGGCATTTGGATGCATACAAGGTTATATGCAGAAATGTTCCCTGGAGACCAGTCGAGTTGCCTTGAAAACCAAATTGGAAACATAATTATGTTGGAAGTGGATAGATGGCTTCTGCCCAAAGGCCTGAAGTAAAATAGATACCAGGCCTCAGGGGAAGTGCAGGAATTTGGTGAAAGGTGAGTCTGGTAATAGAGAAGAAAAAAAAAAAAGAATTGACTTCCAGTCGATAGATCAGACAGGAGTTAAGTAGGGAGTAGAAGTGAAATTAACATTTTGCCTATCAAAGAACCAAACAGAAAAGTTAGAAAGCAACAACCTGCCCATGTAAGCCTAAAATTTTCCAGAGTGCTATATTTTATCAGAGTTACAAGTATTTCAATCACTGAAAGGGGCTGTTCCCTATAGTATAGATAGATGACTCCTCTAGTTTTCTGTCCCTCATAAGAAGTCAATTTTATACTCCATCCACTTTCCATTTCCAGCAATTTCCGTTTTTTTTCCCTGGGTACATCAAAACCCAAAAGGAAGTTAGAGTGTCCGAGAGAGGGGAGGTGAATACCCAGGTTCCTGGAAATATCTAGCTCTTACTGTACATGTGGATAATAATCATTAATAATAATATAAGCGATAATTAACATGTATAGGGTACATTAAAATATATACACACATATTTTATATATAAATACGTTCCATATGTAGATACCGAATACATGCATATATACCAGAATATAGAATATAAATGCTAATTACTATTTATATCATGATGATACAAATGTACAGTAAGGTCTATATATTTCTAGTAACCTGGATATTCACTTCCCCTCTCTGGGACATGTTAATCTCCTTCTGTGTTTTGATGTACCTAGGGGACAAAACGAAAATTTCAACATATATAGATACACATATGCATATATCCATATACACATACATAAATGTGTATACATGTGCATGTATTATATTGTGTACATACATACATACATACAAATTCAGTTTTCACAACAGTCCTATGAGATAGGTGCTATTTTATTATTCTTGGTTCACAAATGAGGAAACTGAAAATGAGAAAGGTTGGGTTGCTTGGCCAGGGTCACACACAGCTTGTTAAGCATTTGAGGCAGGATTTGAATGCAGTCTTGCTCACTCCAAGTCCAGCATTCTCTCCACTGTGCCACGTAACCACCTTACTTATTAATTGGACTCTAGTGAATCTTGGCAAGCTGAAGTCAATTGTTTCCATGGCCTGGTCACCCATGAGAGGGCCTATAAAATAAAATTTGGAATCTGTTAGGCTAGAAAATAGGCCTCAGTCAATGAAAAACCCGCTAAAACTGGTTGGAGACATTTGACCCAAGTCATATCCATGTGATTTGTCTTAAGCATAATAGAAGTCAAACTATTGGTTATGTTTTCGGCAAACAGCAATGAATTCTGGAAGAACCTGAATGCCAGTGACACCAATCTCATTTTATTGTTACCACAGCCCTTAATTGTTGTACTATTTTATCTGAATAAGAAAAATGAACAGATTGCTTTCTTATCCACTGTTCCTTTGTAATTAGGTCAATAGTCACCTTCCTCCAAAACTAGCAGCTTTCTGAGGTAATTCATCATAACAGAGCCTCATGCTGCTCTAGCTAAGGAGAGACCTTCACTGAGTCCAGGGAATTAGCTATGGTTGCAAACATTTTATTGTTGCTCACCTATCCCTTTTCCTTTCAAGACTCTGAACAAAGACATGGAATTGTGGTGAGAACTGAATGCCTTAGGGAATAATTCTTCAACATATTCCCAGTCCATTCAGTCAAATTGCTTTCTTCCTAACTCCTGCCTGAAATCAGCTGTGAGACAATGAGGATTTGCTTTGTTAGGAGGGCAAATTGCTTCTTTTGGATTTTGAAACACTCTACAATTATGGAAGACCTTGGTGGGGCATTACTTCAAGAGCCCAATAATAACACGAATGTGCCACAAGCCATGTAAGAGGGTTATTCAAAGGCGGAAAAGGCATGTGTTAAAGTAAATGGAAGAATGACTAAGATAAGCTTCACCTATTTCAAAATTTTGCATTGGATTAGTTTTGTAACGCCTTGGATTGGTTTTACATCTAGGAATGGAAGAGATGATTCCACTCCTCTTTCTCTTTTTCCTCATCCATCTTTTCTCCCCTGTAATTCATCCTCCTCTTTCTTCTTTTTTTTCTATTCTTCCTTTTCCTCCTTATTTTTGTATCACATTGTTGTCTATCTATAAGATATGGAACTCAGTTTATGCAAGTCATCTTGTATGTAATTTGATTATATTATGAATTAATGACTCTTTTGGAGACTGACTGAGAATCTATTCACCTATTTTAGTACAACTACTGAGAAATGAAAAAAAAAATCAATTTTTATTTCCAAACCACTAATTGACAAATTAAATTTTGTACTACAAACTATCTGTAAGTTAGGAAAACCCTATATTCTATTCTTTAAAAAAAAATTAGTTATAATTAGCAACTCAATTACTTCTTGTAACAGTTGGGCACGTTTTTGCTTATATCCAACACTAGTATTTAGTCATGTTTCCCTCCCTTCCTGAAATGCCCTTCTTCCTACCTTAGTCTTTCTAAATTTTTCTTTTCCTTTTGGCACAATTCAAATTCCACTTCCTCCATCATGTCTTAACTCTGTTACCCACCATGATTTCCCCTTCACTGTCTATATAGGACTTACAAACTAAGGTCTTCCTTATTCCATGTTTATCACTCTATATACTCCCACATTCCACCTCTCTCATCATTGAAGCATATATAAAATATAGCTAAAGTAACAACATTGATTGATTGATTACAGATGATACAATCCTAGGGGAGAAACAAATTATATATGATGCAAATCTTGCCTTCATAGAGCTTACAGTCAAGTTTTACTCTTCAACATGTAATCACATAATATACCACCTTGCATTGTCATTTAATCCACGTGTTTGGCTCCTTTATGCTCAACTAGGTTCTGAAGTCCTGGAGGATAGGATTATGCTTTACATTTTTTTTTCTTTATACTCTTCACCACAGTGTACTAAATGCAGTAGGTGCTCAATAAATGTTTATTGAATAAATTCAACTGTTATCTTCTCTCAGCATCCATTTTAAAAATCTGCCTAAAGTAGAATTAAATAAAAATGCAGACCAATAACTCACTATAGCTGTAATAAAAGAATAGCATTAACTACAGTATGGATCTGTGCAGTTTAAGACAGGGAAAATTACTCTGGCACATTAAGCCAACTGAGGGAAGAATGCTTAGGGAAAGAGTTTGTGAGTATGTTGGGATTTTTGTATTTTTTCAGTGTGTGTGTATGTGAGATATATATATATATATATATATATATATATATATATATACATATATATGTGTAGCTATAACTGTGTATGTATATATTCATATACATATATGTATATATGTGAGTGTATGTGTGTATGTGCATACATTATATACATATATATGTTCATTCATTCATCCATTCATTCATCTTGTCCTTAAACTGATGGTAGAATGGGGAAGTCAGGGTGGAAATCATATTTTGAATTGCCTCCACTTGCCCAAAGGCACTCCAACTACTCTAAAATCAAAAGTTAATTATTTCCAATTGTATTCTTCCCCTGTAACTATGTTACTGGCAATATACCACTGCATATGTTAGGCTGTAAAAATCTATTTCTCCAAACACTTCACTATTTCATAGTCTTTCTTACTCTATGTGTCTAGTCATGCCTTCCAATTAACAGCATTGTATTCAGGAAATCACCCTATAGGTAGTAGGAATGTCATTCAATGTTTCCTGACGATAACAGGGCCAGTTGATTACACACAGAGATGGAAAAGGGGGAAACACTTCTGAAGAGCTTATTTTGTGTCCTTAGCACTGTGCTACTTTGTGAAGTGTGTGCTATTATTTCCCCCATTTGATAGTTGAGGGTACAAAGCAGACAGGCTTAGTGATGTGGGTCTCATAGCATTTGAACCTGTACACAGCCCTAGACTGGAATTCTATCAGGAGTGGTCTCCTTGACAGCAGGTTGTAGAGAGGATGTGAAGAAGTAAATTATGAACATGCTGAGTTTAAGGTTATATCCACATAGAAATTTACAAAAAACAGTTGGAAAATATAGGACTAAATGTTAGAGAGGTATCATTGATGGAAGTGCAAAATCAGAGGAGATATTGGACAATTTGAAACTAGAAAAGACTCCCAAGGAAAAGAGATTGGAGACAGAAGAAAAGAGGATAAAAAGCAAAACCTTAGTAGACACATACCAGTAATACACAGATAATGGGAAGGGAGAATCAATGAAATGAAACATAAAATAGAAAAGTATCAGAGATCTGAGAAGTACAATGTTGTTTAGTCATGTCTAATTCTTCCTGACCCATTTGGAGTTTCCATAGCAAGGAATTGGTTTGTCATTTCCTTCTCCAACTTATTTTACAGATGAAGAAACTGGGGCAAATAGGATTGAGTAACTTGCCTAGAGGCACAAATCAAGTAAGTGAGGCCAAATTTGAACTCAAGATCAGTCTTCCTGACTTCAGGTCTGGCACTTTATCCACTGTATCACCCACCTAGCTACCTCATATTTGAGAAGTATACAGCTAGCTAAAAAAAAAAATATGCCTCTAATAAAGTAAGTGCTTAATAAATGCTTATTGACTTTTCTGATAAAAAAAAAAGGAGTAGTCTCCTTGATGTTCTTCACACATAACACTCTATCACCTTTCTCTGCATTTGTGTAGGTTGTCTCCCTGTCTGAAATGCACTCCCTCATCAGCTGTGACTCAGAATTTCTAGTTTCCTTCAAAGCTCAAATCAAATGATATTAATTATGTGACCCTCCCTGATGCCCCCAGATGCCATTGCCTTCCCCTAACAACTACTTTGTATTTATTTTACACTGCTTAATTTTGCATATTAGAGGCAGTGTGACAGTGGACGGAAAGCAAATCCCAGAGCAAGAAACACCTGGGTCAAATCCCACCACTGACCCATACTGTCTGTATGTCCATCGGTAAGTCACATAATGTTTCAACATTCTAGATAACTCTCTAAAAGTATAAGTTGCTGAGGTGCCAACTTGCTTTGGCCAAGAGAGTTTCCCTACCACAGAGTTCTCTGTAACGATGAAATCATAGGTCTAGTCCCCATCCCTTTGTATCATGAGTGCCAGGTGTAGTCCTTGACACATAGTAGGTACTTTATACATTCTTACTGAATTCCTGTGGGCACTCCAACCAGCATTGTTGATGCCACCCATTCTTACTTTCTTATCCTATACTACTCTTGTTCATGTCCCCCCATAAATCTTCTACTAGGTTCCCTCCCAATATGCTTAAATTTCCTTCCTCTAGATCTTTCTGAAACTGTGTAGATACCAGTGGAGTCCACAGGTTGTCTTTGTTCTCTTTACACAATAGCCCACAGCCTTTTTCTAGACTCTGATGACTCCCTCAAGGCTTTCTTCTCCTGACCAATTCTCTCTCAATAATCTATTGCTTCCTACTCACACCCACCATTACCTTTTGTGTGATTTGTACCTTCAATTATTTAGAGTCTCTGGTATTCCTTGACTTGTCTACCTAGAGTAGTATTTACTCTACGATCATACATTTATCAGTCTTCACCCAGAGGAACTATTGCCATTATAGAGATAATGGGGTAAGAATTTAAATGGAATTTAAAATTATATCAATCTCCCAATAAATACACACACACACACATGAGTGGGTGTGTGTGTGTATGTGTGCAAATGTGTGTTTATGTATACTTTTAAAAAGACTTTCCTTATATTATTGGAACTATTTTTCAAACTCAGAAATGATGTGCATATTTATTTTCCTTAATATGATGGTAGTACCCCAGCACAGGGTCTGCTAAATAAACATAGAGACAAATTGGGCCCTAGCTTAAAAATCATTGTACACATTTAAAATATTACATGTATATTGCCTCCAGCTTTGCACCTTCAGCTGGTCACTATTCAGTCGGTAATCCTATTACAACCATGTGCTGTAGCTGAGGAAATTTCCTTTCCAGCAGGATTTCATAGTATGTTGCTGAGAGCAGGTTTAAATGCATTCCAATTGTCAGTTTCCACTACTTATGCTAGAGAGCAATTTTCCAAGCCAGCTATATGATATAAATTATGGCTAAAATGAAACAATTATTTTCCTTATACCCCGAATCCAACACTACTAAAAAAATAAAATAAAAAATGAATGCATGAACAACAGCTGCCTGCCCAGACAAATAAAAGCTATGCTCATTGTTAAGTCAAAAATATAAAATAAGCAAGATATGGAAAAGCTGTAAAAGAACTGGCCCCGGTACAACCCAGTAGACAAGTGTTTTCATTTTTGGCTAACATTCCACCTCTTCAACATACAGGAAACAGGTAATAAACCTAATGTCGTTTTGTTTGGACAGTTATTTAATCATTCTAAAATGCCACATTACCACTATGGAATGGCTATAGTAACTCTGCCATATTTCAAAGGAAACAGAGCTTAAGGATAAGCTAGAGTTTGGTTTTCTGCCAAGCTGAAAATAGTATTTAACAGGCTTTTAATCTATCACATAGGTTATTGTCCCCAGGAGTGCCTTTATCCTGCTCAGATAAGAAAAATGAGAACAAAGGGTTATTTTCACTTACATTCAGCAGTTGATGGGATTGTTACTGTGTCGTTACCAATCAAAGAGAGCTACACTAATAATCATCTCCTTTTAGCATGCTCCAGGCAGTAAATATTTGTAGATTTGAAAGTAAACAGGCAGCATAAATGAGAGAAGTCTTTCAATCAAAGGTGGCTGATAACATACTTTCTGAAAAGCTAAGCCCTAGAAAGAGGCATCTATCCTGCAAGTGGGTTTGTTGATCACTGCAACATATTTCAGTCTATTGGCATCAACAGATATTGGCAGTAAAGTGCACTTCACAACTCCATTTATCATATGCTTGTATTTTATTCCTTAGGAGTTTCGGGTCCTGGTCTCATCTCTGTTACTAATTCTCTGCCACCATGGACAAGTCATTTTACCTTCAATGACCTTAATTTCCTTATCTGTACCATGAGGAGGTTGGACTCAATGATCTCTAAGATTCTTTACAGCTCTAAACTTAGAAGGAACAACAGCATCTATCCACTGTGATGTATAGGTTTATACAAATGTCTATTACTCTGTCCTAAATCCATCTTGTTCTCATTAAACACACAGAATTAATATAAAAGTCCATAGAAAAAAAACAAACACTTCACTTTATGATTAAAACATATGCAAATATAGAAAAGATCCTAATGCAACTTTGTCCTGAGAATTATTCACTGATGAATACTTTAAAACATTGAAACTTTGGGGTGTCTAGATGGCGCAGTGAATAGAGCACCAACTTTGGGGTTGGGAGGACCTGAGTTCAAGTCTGATCTCAGACACTTAACATTACTAGCCATGTGACCTTGGGCAAGTCACTTAACCCCAATTGCCCTGCCTTCCTTCCTCCAAAAAGCCAAAAAAAAATTAAAATTTTGCTTTGTGCAAGCTATGAGAGTACCTTATTAACCTCTGTGTTGCCTTTAATTTCCTTAGTTTCTTTTATTTCAACTTAAATCCAGAGGAAAAGTATGTTAATAGCTTAAGTCTATACTGAATAATCATTGTATCTTGGATTTGTGAATTTAGGAGAAATTGTTTTGTCTTTGATTCAGTTCATCTCATAACATCATGGTACATGAGTACCTTGTGAGTGTATGTGCAGTGCCCAATTGTTTTATATTAGTATGTTCCTGGGTACTGAACAAAAATTGAACAGTCCTTCACAATTCAGACTATCTACTTCTTAGTCCTTGAACATATATGTGTGTATACATATATATGTTTGTATATGTACACATATATATGTGTGCATGTGTGTGTATGTAAATATATACAGAGAGAAAGAGAGAATGAATAGATAGGAGAAATAGATGACAGAAGAGGTAGATGGATAGATACGTGGATAGGAGAAATCAATTATAGAAGAGACAGACATATGGAAGATTATATATATATATATATATATATATGTATATGGAGATAGATAATAGGAGATATAGACAATAGATTGATGGGTAGGTAGATGGATAGATGGTTTAGTGAAGGTCTTCCTTCTCTAATTCCTAGTTTGAACCTAGACATGTTCCACCATAGGGTTAGACCTATTGTTTGATTCAGTTAAATTTAACACAACCAGAATTTATTTACTATTTCTATATGCCAAGCATTGCACTATATATTGGGAATATGTAGGCAGAAATGATGAAAAGAGTTCTTGACTTAGGGAGCTTACCTTAAACTATAAAGTTTTTGAGACAGCTAAGTGACATAGTGGATAGAGTACTGAGTCTGATGTCAGGAAAACCTGAGTTCAAATCAAGCCTCAGAAAAATGATTAGATATGAGACACTAAGTCACATTAACCTCTGTCAGTCACAGTATTCTCATCCATAAAATGGGAATAGTAAAAAAACACCTATCTTCCAGAGTTATGAGGATCAAATGAGATAATATTTGTAAAGTGCTTTACAAACTTTAAGTGATATAGAATTATTATTATTATTATTAATTATTTCCCATACCTTTAAAGTATTTCTAATATTCCATGGATTATGTAAAATATTGAAATGACACCATCAGTCATACCTATGAGAGAATGTTAGAACTTAAAAAGAAGTCGGACCATCAATCACAACCCCTTATTTAGAGTTGAGGAAACTAAGTCCCTGAATGAATAAGTGACTTATCTAAAAAGCCATTATTATCAAAGCCAAGTCTAAAACCCCATTTTCCACTTCCCAGTCCAGTGCCCTTCCCATTCTTAAGCAGAAAAAAATACTGTGTTGTTTAATATGGAGACAAATACCATTGTCACTCATTCCCTAAATATCATAATTTTATGCTTAAATAACTACATGAATAGTTTAGATTGCATCTTGCTTGAAAACAATATAGGTTAAGCTGGATTGCATGATTTATTAAGGTAATTCACAAAATAGTTTTCCGTTTTCATTTTCCCCCAATGGCTTGAGTTCAACATCCAACTCTTTCTTATTTTCATGTGAAAAAACAACATTTATTTCACAAACCATATCTAGCAACATATACGTGCAGTATATGTATAGTACCGCTAAATAAGAAACAACATAAAGGAGTTCATGATGTGAGATTAATCTGTTATTCTCACTTCACAGTGGTCAATGAGACAAGACTTTGTTAAGAAATTTATCTAGGGGCTTTCTCTTTTTAAGACACTGCATGCTGTGATGATTTGAGTAGAACAAGTGTAGCAACTTGCCAAAGCCTCCAGAGATGTAAATTCTTATCTTTCTTTTAGTGAGAAATACAGGAAGTTATCAAGGCCTATCCAATATATTAGATGAGTCAGGATCCAAAAGCTTTTCACAATGAACTGACTTATAAGAGATGAAAATTGGTAGCAATAAATGCAAATTTTTGCATTTGGGTTCAAAAAAGCAATGACACAATTGTAAGATAGAAGAGTGTCACCAAACATCTTATGGGTAAAAAAAATCCAAGTTTGGAATCCAAGTTCAATAAGAATTACCATAACATGAGAGTGGGGATAAAAGTGATCTAAAACTTCATTAAGAATTAAATAAAGGTTTAGAATAGTGAATTATGAAAATCTCAGTATGACTCTGCCTCTACCCACATTTAGGAAATCTCTAGCCCTTGGTCACCTAATCTCATACACAAGACTCAAATGACCAAATTTTTAGTGACCACATGATTAAAACAGAGAAAGTTATATAATTGAGGATATGATGTCACACAACACATTGGCTCCCAAGTGATAGTGTAGATAGATAGAAAGATAAACTTAGAGTCAAGCAGACCTGAATTTGAATTCTGCTTCAGACATTGAATTAGCTGTGTAACTATGGATAAGTCATTTATTCTCTCTCCCTCTCTCTTTCCCCTTAAAAGACCACATAAATACTATTATTCCTACCATTTTTTATCAAGTAATTCAATTATAAAGATTTCTTATAGAAAAATAGTTGAAGAAGAAATTACTTTATCCAATTGCCATTTACATCAATCTTCCCAACCATCCACACTGCCCCCAGAGAATAGGGAAAAGATCCTAGGAGTTATATGGTAAGAACCAACACATATCAGTTCTAAAAACAGTAGAAGAAAAAGAAAAATGTAAAAGAGCTGAATTAGATCTCCCAGGCCCATGCCTCTAGGCTGAGGAAATCTACATTTTGGTCTTATCCTTCTGGTCTTGCTCTGCTCCCTGGACAAAATGTCATCCTCCAAACTAGCACCCTGTTCACATCTTCACTACCCCAGCTTTCCAGGATCTGTTCTGGATTCTATTCTGCTGTACAAGCCTCAACTATAGCAGAAACCCCTGAGGTAGCCAGAAGCTAGTACTGTATAGCTACATGTCCATCTGTACTGCCAGTAGCATGAAAATAAAGGCTTTAGGTAGTAGGCTACAATTCTTCTCAGAGGTGCATCTATCATGTGTCAGATGCAATGCTAAGTGCTAAGGATACAAAGAAACATTCAAAAAAAATTTTTTTAAAAACAGTCCTTGCTTTGAAAGAAATCACAATCCAATGGAAGACACAACATGCAAAAAAATATGGACAAGCAAGTTATATACTGGATTTGGAAATAACAAATGGGGGGGTGCTAGAATTATGGAGGAATGGGAAATGTTTCTTGTATAAACTGGAAGTTAAACTGAGATTTGAAGAAAGCCAGGGAAACCAAGAGGCAGAAATGAGGAGGGAAAGAATTCCAGGCATGATGGACAATTAGTGAAAAAGGCTGAAGTAGAGAGATGGAGTTTTTTTTTTTATGTGATGAATAGTAAGGTAGTGGTGAGTAAGATTGGAAAGGTGGGGAGAGGTGAAGATGTTATGAAGGGTTTTGAATACCAAACAGAGTATTTTATGTTTTTGAGGTGATAGAGAGCCACTGAAGTTTATTGAGGCTAAGTATGTGACATATTTAAACTCAAAATTTAAGGAAAATCAATTTGGCAGTTGAATAGAGAATGGAAATGATCTGGAGTGAGGAGAGACTTTTGGCAGAGAAACAATAATCCTGTTACAATAATCCAGGTATGAGATGAGGAAAGCCAGCACCAGGGTCTAATAAATGAGAATGGTCAGATTTTGTAATCCTGGTACCTGTTGTCAAGCTGCTATTAAAGGTTAACTGTAGAAACTGGACTAGGTTCCCTACATTGTTGAAGTTCTAGGATTCCAGTTGTGTGTGTGTGTTGTATTGTGTTTGCACATTGTCCACAGTAATCCAAATAGGAGATTGTTTCAGCTAAGGAATGAGCATGCTCTAGCACATTCAGATCCTCACCTTGACATACATCCATGAGAAAGAGAAGGCGCGAGAATATAAACTGGACCACATAGGGGCATTGATAGGTTTCCTCCAGCTCCATACCTAACTTCAAATCAGATGATATAAGACTTGTAATATGTGAGGACATCTTTCAAAGGTTATCCAATGGGAGGTTGAAAATGATAATGTTCATCAAAACAAATCTGCCCAGATATTGTAGACTTTGTGTTTATATATCCACTGGTGTTTATTCTTTTACTTGGAATGTCAACCTTTTTATTTATAAAAAGCCATCAAACTTAAGGAGGGACATCTGAGAATGCTTGTGACTTAGTACCATTTTTGTTCACCTTATGGTAAACAGGGGAAATGTAGCCCTCACTGGAACACAGAGAAAGGTGCTCTAAGATCTAATCATTTCCTGCCATTAAAATTCTACCTCTGCAACATACATACATACATACATATATGTGTGTGTGTGTGTGTATACACACACATAAAGTAACTACACCATGAGATGTAGAATATTTTCAACATGAGAAATAATATGCAAACATTTCAAAAGGATAAAAACAATGGAATTTCTCCCCACCTCATCCCCCAAATAGGAAGGTTCACCTACTCTGGGAGGAGAGGGTAATTGGATTACTTAAAGGTATCATGTTAGCCATTTGAAAGTAATAACAACATATTTTTAGAAGAAAATAGATATTTAATACCATCCCTAGGGTTCACCAGTGATGTTTGGGCATTCATCTGTTTTTCTACCAATTCAGTAATGTACTCCCTGAAGGTCACTCCTTAGGAAAAGCCCTAATTAAGATTTCTGCCTGCAGCAAATTGTGGGAGTGGTAATACATCACACTGTAGCCACCTAGCTCCAGATCACTGGCTGCACTGATCTAGTCAGGTGCGGTGGACAAAGATGACCATTTTCATTTTTCTGGGAATCATTTTTGAATGTGACTACAAAGACAGCCCCAATTATATGATTATATTTTTTTTTCTTTTTCCTTTTCCTCAAACCTGAGACTTTTTGTATCACTGAGACTCTTTATCATTGAAAAGAATTCATTTTTTTCTGCAAAGAACATTATGAATTATAGAATAGAGGGAGATTTGAGAGAGGTGTGTGTAAGTGCCTCTATATAAAATCTGACTGTGTATAATGCAAAAGTACCCAGACATATAGCCATATAGATCTCATTGACCTTTCCTCTACAATTTCAGCAATTATTGAAGAATGAGAGGCAGCAGTATAAATATTAAAAAGCATTACAGTTGAAGGACTCCAATCTGCTCTTAATTCAATTAATTTCCTCCCATCTGTTTTCCTTTTGCTTCTCTCTGAAATTATTGTCACAAGGTCTCTTCTCATTCCAAGGGCAGCTCCTTCAAAACTCAGAATAAGTAGAGGTTTATCACTATCATAAATGTTTGGAAGATTCTAGAAATACATTGAGAGGAAGCCGTTCTTAGCACTCCTATAACCTTGAGAATTTGGTTCATTCAGAAAGCTATCATTTTATTTTAAGAGCTGAAAAAATATCAACATCATCTAGACCTATTCCCCTAAGTATCTGGCTTATCAAAACCATAATCTTGTTTCTTTCCAGAAGTTAGTATAGCAACATACCCCAGTCTCCAAACAGCATTTTCTGACCTTAGGGCTCTCCCTGCTTCCCTAAGCCTAATATGAATCTCCTGGTCCTAGTTCCTTTTCTCAAGTCCCTAGAGATCAAAGATTGAAACAAGTCAGATAAAAATCACGGTGCTGAGCCCATCTCTCCTCTTCCTCTATAGCAGACCTTATAAAGCAGTCCTATTCTCTTCTTTTCTGTCCCTGGAATGCTGTAGGAACAATCAAGGAAGGAAGATGAAATATTTAACTCCTGTGCTGCTGTATTTAATTTCTACAATTTTCACTACTGTTCCCTGTTCTTTTCTTTACCCGTTTTGTTGGAACTTCCAAATGGAGGATTAGGCCTGGGTTTTTATGTGATGAGAAGGGGAAGGAAATAATAATTTATCTTTGTTGCTGTTTTCCTTCCTGTCTGAATATTAATGACCACATTTAGGGTTTTTGTGGCAAAGATACTGGAGTGGTTTGCCATTTCCTTCCCAAGTTCATTTTATAGATGAGGAAACTGAGACAAAGAGGGTTAAATTATTTACCCAAGGTCATACTGCTAGGAAGTGTCTGAGATTGGATTTGAACTCATTTTACCGACTCCAGGCCTGGAGCTCTATCCACTGTGTCACCTAGCTGCATTTATAAACACCTACTATATGCCAGGCACTTTACCAAGCTGTTTATTTTTTCTATAAATATTTCATTTGATCCTCACCACAACTCTGCAGAGTTGATGCTTGTATTATCCCATTTTACAGTTGGAGAAACTGAGACAAAGTTGAGTGACTTAGCCAGGGTCACACAGTTAATGTGTGTCTGGGGCCACATTTTAACCCTGGTCTACCTGACTCTGCTCCCAGTACTCTATCAAATGTGCCACTTACATGCCCTGGTGGGAATGAGGTTAGATGCAGGGGAATATGGTAGAGGAAATAGGAGATTTATGACCGCATATCCTTTATGCATCCTAGGGAAGGACAGACATTTAGAGAGTTCTATAAAGTCAGTGGTTTTCCCCCACACCGAGTCTCACCTTGCTTCATTGAATAAACCTTGGGAAGTCCAATCTGTGCTCCAACTGAACTGTGTCCAGGCAAAAGTTAGCGTGGTTGGCTTTCCAGTTCTCCCTTAACTATGATGCTTCTGCTTTCTGTTTGTTACAGCCAGGACAATTGCATTTACGAGGACAAATCTAACAAATGCTGCATTTAGCAGTGAATGCTGGATTTAGACAAGAAAGGTGAACTTCAACACAGTTTTTTAGCATTTCTACTATACCAGGTCCTGTGAGTGATATGAGATTAAATAAGACCTGAGCCCTGCCCTTATGAAGCTCAAGTGGAAAGTTTAATTATTTAGTTAATTAAGGAAAGGGGGGGAAAAAGACCCTTGTTCATTTTAACTACTGTATATAGATATATTACCTATCCATAGCTATAGCTATCTCTCTGTCTACTCTCTAGACTAGCTATCTAAGCTGCTCTGATTTACTGGATAAATTACCTCTCCACTTTGTTTTCCCTGGAAAGACACAGGATGACAGAGTGGAATCTTAGGGATAGAAGGGGAATAGATTTCCAAGTAGTAAAGGATATAAAACTAGATGACCTTTGAGGTCTAATGAGACAATTCAGACAATAGAATCTCAAGTAACCACCTCCCCCTGCCCATTCCCACTGTGGAAATTCACACAGTAGTGGCAAAGCCCATAGAATAGACAGATAACCAAATTAGTAGCTGGGGCCCTTAGAAGCCAAGGATTCATTTCCCTGGATGTGGCCTTGGCCTTGTTCTGGTCAGAATGGCAGCACCCCAGAGTATCAATCAGCCCATAAGGGTTACTAATTCCCTGCCAACTCCCCTCACACATCAAATCATGGAAACCAACCAAAGTGACCAGAGAAGAATAGGGAAATAAACTATCTCTAGCCAGGATGGAGTTCTTAACCAGAGCCAGTGCTTTATTTGTCCATCACTATCATGTCAGAAGTCAGCACTGAAATGGGTATCAGCTCAAACCTCTATACTTTTTCTTATTTTTTTTTTCTGGAAGAGGAACAGCAAATGAAGATTCTTTCAAAGCTTAAACCTTTCTGGTAAGGGCTTATTATTCTTATTATCGACCTCACTGAGGTATATGTCATGATAGGATGGTAGGACTGCAATGAGAAAAGCTGAGTGTTAGGCCAGCAGTTCAGGGGAAGTCAGTTATCAACCGCTGCCAGCAGCTCCCCATCATGTTTAATGGAACCCCTTCCTCAGCACAGAATGAATCTGAGCAGACCCGACCTTGCCTGTCCCCAAGGGAAAAGACTTGAGGCCATTATTCCAGAAGACACAGGTCTTAGTCAAATAGACATCTTTGAGATGGTCAAGAGGACAATCTCAGGTCTACATGCTTGGGACACTTAGACTGGGAGTGAGAGGTCAGAGTGAGGACGGGTTAGCTAAAAGGGAACCTGGTACTTTATTTCACATCTCCTTTGCTCTAGCCAGTTTGGTGTATTCACCGGCCTCAAACATACGTTGCTAATTCCCACCTCGAAGTGGTTTTCAGTCATATCTCTATCCATGCCCCCACCAATTATAAAGTCATTCACACTGCTACTTTCTACCTATTCAAACTTTACCCACCCTTCAAGGCTCAGCTCAAGTCTCACTTTCATCCTTCCACCATCCATCCTACATTCATCAAATGTTTTTTGAGCATATGTGATATACAAAGTACTGTGCTAAGTACCAGTGAAGCCTTCGTAGACCATTTCTTTCCATGATGATCTCAATCTCATCCAAAACTCAATAGTGGACATAGTGTTGATATTACCTATTTGCTGATAAATCATCTACTTCTTTGTGTTGTTAGGCAACTATTTAATATGTACACGTCTTCTACCCTTCACGTCTTTTCTACTCCCCTGAACCCCTGCATTTCTGCCCTTCCCAAACCAATGTTATGTAAACAGTAGCTATTCAGTATATATTTATAGAATGAATACATAACACCTTGCATGGTATAATAGACAGAAGAGATGGAAATTACTTTTGTTGCTAAGATTAAGCTGATATCAGCGTTCATGCCCATTAAGTATGATTGCCAGTATGTTCAGAGGACCTGGCTTTGAGACCGAGCTCTATCACATAGAGTCTGTGCGAAAGTAGTGTGGACAGCTCTTCTCTCAGATTGTTTCTTTTTCTGTAAAGTGAGAAAAAAGTATCTGTACTGCCTACCTCAAAGGGCTGTTATGAGGAACATACCTTATATACTTTAAAGAACCATACAAACATGCATTGCTGCTCAAATATTTTATGAATTTATGCATAAATTAACGAATATCGTCCTGAATGGTATAGTGGAAAGACTACTGGATTTGGAGTCCAAAGATCTCCATTTGACTCTTGAATCTGTTACCTGTGTGATATTAGATAAATCAGAAGAGAGGGTGCTGGACATAAAGTCAGAAAGCCCTGAGTTCAAATCCCCCTTACACATTTACTAGTTATATAACTAGAAAGTCACTTAGCCTCTGCTTGAACCTTCTCATATATAAAATGGGGTCATAATGGCACCTACCTACTAGGATCACTGTAAGGATAAAATGAGCTAACATTTTAAAGCACTTTGCAAATCTTAAAGCACTTCACTAGCCATTGTTAATTACCTTTTATAATTCTGACCTTCAGTTTCCTCATCTGTAAAATAAGGCAGTTGGAACACATTATCTCTAAGCCACTTTCCCACTCTATATCCCATGATGCTATGTCTTTGGGGGCAGAGAGGAGGAAGATTCTTAGTTTCACACTCAAATTGTACACATTTATTTATTTGTCCTATTGGAAGATGTTATTGCCCTGTACTCACTGGCTGTTTCTATTTTTCCCCCTCTGTCTCTGCTTTTACTATGTATTTTTATAAATATTTTCTTTACCTCTTGCCAGTCCCCCAAATTGAAAAATGAAATAAAAATCCCTCATAATAAATATGTGTCATCCCACAAAACAATTCTATAATTGGCCATGTCCAAAAATGTAGGTCCCGTTCTGCATTTTTTTTTTTTTTTTTTTGCTTTTTGGAGGGGGGAAGGCAGGGCAATTGGAGTTAAGTGACTTGCCCAAGGTCACATGGCTAGGAAGTGTTAAGTGTCTGAGGTCGGATTTGAACTCAAGTCCTCCTGACTCCAGGACTGATGCTCTATTCACAGCACCACCTAGCCATCCCTCCCATTCTGCACTTTTAAGTCCATAACATATCTGGCAGGAGATGAATGATATATTTAATCTTCAGTCCTCTAGACCCCATGAGTCTTTCAGAGTTATTTTTCTCCATGATGTTGGGTCAATATAGAAATTATACTCCTAGTTCTTCTAATGTCATTCTTTATCAGTTCAGAGAGATTTTCCCATAGTCCTCTAAAATTGTCCATTTTTAATTTGTTATGGCACCTATGTAATACTCCATTACAGTCACATACCATAATTTCTTCAACCATTCCCCAACAAGAGGGCAAACCCTTAGTTCCCATTTGAGGCCACTACCAAAAGAGCAGCTAGAAATATTATGTCCGTTTTGGGTACTTCCCCCCTTTCTTTGATCTCTTTAGGGTAAAAGCCTCCTGGTGTTATAGCTGAGTCAGGTTTTTTCATGGCTCAAGAATATTATAATTTGGCATTGTTTTATCCCATTTGCTTTGGGCAGTTCTAATCATTACAGTTAGAAACTATCAGTGTAGTCCTAAGTATGTGCCAAAATTTTTCTTGTTTCATATAGACAATCCTAGCCCACCCCTTCCACCTTTAAAGTAATCAAGGAATGCTAAGGCTGTTTTATATAGGAAGATAGATAGAGGAAGATAGATAAAACATTTAGTAAGCGCTTCTGCATATATATTGTCTAAACCAGGTGATATGGGGAGATATATATATAGATATATACATATATATATATAGATAGATAGATAGATATATACATATATATATATATATATATATATACACACACATAATTAGACATGGGGAATGAAACAATTGAAAAATAAATAACCATCAAATGGTGGGAAAAGTGTTGGATTTGAAATCAGAGAACCCCTTATCAATGTCTCCCTCTGTCTTATTACCTCAGAGACCTGAGGAAAGTCTCTTTACCTCTATGTACCTCAATTTCTTCCTCGGCAAAATGAGGAGGTTGAGCTCAATGATTTTTGAGATTCTTGCCAGCTCTGACTCGATTGGTCTATGAAAATGGACCAATGTAGCAAAATGTTTTCATTGTGATAAATTGGAGGGGTGGATTGTGAGAGCCCTCATCGATACAGAAGAATACAAAAGAAATCATATAGCAAATCAAAAACATTATATCAGTAATGTAAGGTAATCAGCAAAAACTATCCTGTAGTGGCATTTGAAAAGTAACACCAATATATTAGGTTGTCTATTTCCTTTTTTTTCTTAACTTCTCTATCATGGATACATTTAAAATAATGATTCATCACAAAAGCATGGATTGTTTTTAGCATTTCTGTGAGCACAAGACACGTTACCTACAATGTTTTTGTGTGTGTCACTTTTCAAACCAATTTTAAAGGATTTTTTTCTTTGCAGCCAAATGAGAGAAATAGAGTCTGCACAGGAGAGATAGTATTGTCCTGGGAAATATCCAATGGATTAATGTATTTTGACCGAAGGTAGCAAAAAATTGTGTTTCCGTTTGTGCTTATAGGCTTATTGTGAATACATCACATCAGGAGCAATTTGTTAAACAAGAAATATAGGCTGTAAAAATAGGAAAGGAAAATAAACTGAGAAAGTCAGATTCAATAATAGCTTTGATGTGTATCTGCATTGTTAATAGCAGAGATGCTGACTCTCATTCCATGAATGAAAAATTCCCCATATACAGTGAAACAAGAAGGGATGTTGTCATTTAAGTTACTTATGTGACATATCTGAAACTGGCAAGGTAAGGTATTCCAGGAGTGTGTTGATCTGTAAACACCTCCAAACCTGAAGCCATTATAACAAGGTAAAATCTGTCCAACTTGATTAAACATCATGATATTATATAGCTCAGTTATTCCCTGATATTTCTACCTGGAAAATGTAAGTGTCTTTTGGAGACAGACAGCAATGGAGGATAGAGAAACACCTGACTTCAGGACATCATTTCAAGATAAATAGATGACCTCAGTGAAGCACAGCCATGAATGAGCAGTGAAGGGTCATCAATAACCACTGGGAATTACTGATGTAGCTAGATAGCCAATTTGGCAAGCTGTTTATAGAGCTTTGGCTCTGCTTTTGTGTGGGGAATGGGAGGTCAAGTAATTTTTTTCAATTTTGATAGAGTCACATTATTACTAAACTCACCTTCTGGGGTGTCACCATGTGGAACATACTGTTGATGGGTCAGGAAAATGTCATCAAAGGATACAATGGAAAGAAATTTCTGGGATCTTCCAGAGAGATCTCATTTCCTCTAAAGCAGAATATATGGGAAATCCATTAGTTATAATGCATTTTACATCCTTATTTAGCAAATATTTGTGTTGCATAGGAGAAATGACTGCCCAGATTCCCTGTGAAATTATAGGACAAAATTGTAAAGAGGTTACTTGGAAGGCTGTGTCTTATTATAACAATGGGGTACTGTGTATTTTGTGTTATGGGATTCTTAACATTCTGAAAGACCTGGAGGCTAATGGTTACAGAGAAAAAAAATAGCAAGAAAACTACATTGTATGGAGGAAGAAATAATGCCAAAGCCTGACATCTTGACCTTTTCATTATCCTTTAGCATTATTTGAATCACTTAGTTGAACCCCCTAAGAATGGTAACAGAGGAAAAAGAAACCAACAAGGAATTCTTTAGGGAAAGAGACCTCATTTCTCTTTGCACCAAACATATTTACTTCTACCTCCATGTCCTTGCTCTTGACCTTTATCATGACCTTCTCACCCCTTCATCTATTCCAGTCAGATTTTACTTCTGCAGATTATCCTAAGATTGTGACCTCTTAGAACCCTGAGAGTTATAATCCATACTGCTCTCTTCCTTCTATGAAACCTCATTTTACTGCATGTCTGTACCTTTTATGTGACACTTAGGTTCTTGTCTCACAGATGGCAGTCTCATTTCCCCAAAGATATCACATGCTCTTTGAGGACAGAGATTTGCCATTTATTCTGATTGCCTCCCCAACTCTACCTAGTTACTAGGATAGTTCTTTGTATCTGCTTTAGACTTTTCAGAAGCTTTTGCTTCTTTCTAGTGTTTCATTTAGTCTTCCTAACAAGCATTTAAGGAATGTATTAGCTTCATTTTACAGACAAGGCAGTTGAGACAGAAGAAGAATGTAATAGCTGAAGGCCAAATGACTGACTAGTTAGCAACAGAACTGGCAATAGAACCCTGGTCTCCTATTCTTAAACCAGTCAAATTCCAGGTGAGTCAACCATTCAGTAAGCATGTGCTAGGCACTTTAAGCTTATGTTACATCATATTGCTCTCTAGTAAACAATAAATAATGATGTATGATTGATTATAAAGTATCGCTATCAGAGGATAAGCTCATGAACAAATTCCTAATCGTTTTGGCAAAGGCAGTCTTTCAAAAGAATAAATTCTTATTGATATGTTTTGTTTTGCCTCACTTATATTTCTCTACATATTTTTCCTTATTGCCTTATCCCAGAGGGACATATTTCATAACATTAAAAAACCATTTAACCAAACTAGTCAAGTTATAAAAAAATTTTTTGAAAGTATCTGCAATGTTTCATAACCATAGTACTTTAACTTTGCAAAGAAGGAACAGAAGTGCTTTCTTCTATCTCTTATTTGGGGCCAACTTTGGTCATTATAATTTTACAAGATTCAATTTAAATACTTTTATTTTAATTATTTCCATTTTTCCTATCTGTTCACTTCACTTTGCATCAATTCATATATGTCTTCCCAGTTTCTCTATTACTCACATTCATTGTTTCTAACAGCATGATAATATTCCATCACATTCGTATACTGCAACCTGTTTAACAGCTTGATCTTGGGACCCTTTTACAAGTCTTAAATAATAAAAGTTAAGTTTTAGTAACTCTCAAAAAGCTACACTATTAATAAATATGATCATGTCTTCCATTCAATGTTTTACAACACATAAATATAAGCACTGTTAAAAGTCTTTAAGACAGAACTTTTAGAATAATATATAATTCTATAATAAGCTTCCATACTGAAAGTTTACCTTCTGTTATTGGTTAAAAGTTTATGTTTAAATAACTTCCAAGATAAATGAGGTACTAATAAAAAGGGCAGATGACAAATAAAATAATCAAAGTAAAAATGATGATAGGGAACAGGAGAGGAGAATAGCAGTAATATAAAGAAGCTCAAGAAGAGTTGAGAAAAAAACCATTATGAGACATGAAATGAAAATCAGAGGTGATGGTGCCTGAAATTTGCATAGCATCTCTGAAACTTAACCAAGTACATTCTGAGAATACTACTTTATGAACAACAAAAATTTAATGCTGTGTAATTATAATGACCAAGATTTGCTCCAGAAAAAAAAAAAAACGTGTCTCTTGCCCTTCTGTTCAAAATGGAGGATTATGAGTGTGGAACATTGCATTTACCACTTGCCTCATTTGATGTGCTGCTTTTTTTTTCTTTTTTATTCTTGGTTATAAGGGATAGATTACTGCTAGGAAAGGAGGGTATATTCAGAAATGAAAGTGATATAAAAAGAATCAATAAAAATTTGAAAATGAAAAATGATCATTTCTATGAAAAAATGAACCACATACAGAAAGATAACACCAAGCATCATTGAGAAGATAAAGTTATGTTTGAGGTTATCTTAGAATAATAAAATGTTTTTATTTTACAATTTTGTATCATGAAAATAGAAATATCTCTCACTCACTTGGCCTTAAGTACCAAGTGTCAGGGATAGTTATCAAGTCCCCTATAAGATGTGATTTAAAGGATGCATAGAAAACACCCTAGTGCCTAAATATCTGCCATAGCCATGTGTTAAAATGCCAGAAATTGCTACCATAACAGACTCAGTCCATTTCCTTAATATATGCTGTCTACATATTAATTAAAAATGCAAACACTACTGAGATGACTAATATATGAAGGTGCTGTCAGATAACCCTACTTAAGACTCAGCATCCATCTTCTGAACAGCACCACTTGCTGGACTGTTTTATTAGAAAGTCAAAGAAAACACAGGAGAACATGTGTCTACTCTTGAAAACTGAAGCTATCCTCCAAAGAACAACTCTAAAGCCTAGAACTTCTGAAGCCTAGACACTCATAGGTATGTGCCTTCTACTGCTACCCCAGCAAATGCTGATCCTGGAGTCCCTCCACTTTAACATGAGTAAAGCTTTGCATGTAGGCTGCTCACATAGTTCTGGAAGGGTGGCAAATATATAACTGAAGGGAGGGGAACTTAGTAGTCATTAGTATGACTCCGTTTTACAGATAAAGTAGCAGAAGATCCAAAAGATTAAGTGACTTTTCCAAGGTCACATAGGTAGTAAGTATAACTGATATTTGAATATGTTTTTGTCTCTGAAACTAATATACATTCCCCTGCACTACATACCCTCCTGAGTCAAGGTATCCTAAGTCAACAAGCACTTTTAAAGTGCCTACTACTTACTAAGAACTATGCTAAATACTGGAGAATACAAAGAAAGGTTACAACAGTCCCTGCCCTCAATGAATTTATGATCTATTGGGGGAGACAATATGCAAACGGGTCCAAATACGATACATACAGGACAAATTGGAAGTAATCTTCCAGGAAAGGCACTAGCATTTTAAGGGATCAGGAAGGGCTTCTTGTAGGAGGTAGGATTTTATCTGAGGTTTAAAAGATGCCAGAAAAAGCTAGGAGGAGGAGATGAAAAGAAGGAGAAGGGATCAGGAAGGGCTTCTTGTAGGAGGTAGGATTTTATCTGAGGTTTAAAAGATGCCAGAAAAAGCTAGGAGGAGGAGATGAAAAGAAGGAGAATTGCAAGAACAAGGAAGAACCAATGAAAATGGACAGAACTGGATATTTGAATATCTTGTGTGAGGAACAGCACAAAACTGTCTTGAGGACCATTCAAAATGTAGGTACCTAGGGAAAGTTATGTACAGTCCCCTTGTTCTTCAGGACAATTAACTTCAGGGACACCATTGGTTAGGTAAGGGTGAAGAAAGGTCTGCTAAACCAGGTAATCTAGAGCCAGGGAAATACCTAAGGAAGAAGATTCAAACCTCAACCCCATCTTCAACCATGTAGACTGCTATGAATATGTAGAAAACCAGAATATGGAAGTGAAGTATATAAAGGAATCTTTTCTATCTACTCCGGAGTAAATGTATTACTTGTAAGACTCAGAAGCCCAGCCAATCCAAAAGAAATGTATTTGTGGGATATGCTGAGGAATCTTAAACATGACATTATTGATGGCCCTCAAAGCCCATCTTATGATCTTATACTGTGATTAAAATTATTCAGAGGAGAATAGTTTAAAAGGTAAAGATTTATTCAACTAAATTCCAACTCCAGAGTTATGAGAAAATTCTTTAGTGGAGAATGTTAATATTTTTTAAAATGCTTTATTGCAACTTATTGACTTAAAATAATTCTGAAAGGAGTCATTGATGATTTCTCCCCATATTTATTATTCTTCAACCCATAAGCTCAACTCTTTTTTTTGTTTTTTTCTCTGACAGCGAGAAAGGGGAGTTTCAGGTAACCATAAACTGTCTGTGGTTGTATACTTTAATATTGCCACAAATAAGACTCCTCTTCAGATTGTGTTTTCTGAAGTTGCACTGATGAGCAGAGGTATAGAAGCATCAAGCAATCTTCCTGAGACTTTCATTCCACCTTCCCCTCAGTGTGACTCAGGGTGTAATATAAAATGACTGGCTTTGCCTCTCCTGGATAAGAGTGGTATTGCTTCACCAACGGTTTAAAAAAAAAATCTACTCTGCAAATAAGAGTTCTTCCTTCTGGTGGCCTTTCTGATCTGGTTTCCATGGAAACAGCGGTCAGATGGAAGAGGGTAAGGTAAGGGGAAGTTATAAAAAGAAGTCAGTCTTTAAAACCCTTACCTTGTTTCCCCCAATCTCATGCTCGTTTCCATGGAAGCAAAGGCAATAACCATTCGCCAGATGTGTTTGGGGGCTTTGCTTTCCTGAGCTGTCAATCAGATACCTTTCTGGAGGACTAAATTCATACTTTAAAAACTAGAAGGTTTGTGGGATTTTTTTTAGTTCTTTGCAATGCTGTCTTCCAAAAACCTTCAGGGTTCAGGGTGTTGGCTTTCTCCATTCTATTAAAATTCCCACCCCTCTAATTTTCAATACTTTGAACTACTTTCCTGTGTGCATTATTTAATTAGAGAATTAGGAGAGACTCAGATAAAAAATGTTTTGATGGGTCAGTCCTTCTACAACTTGAGTTTATCATTGGACAATTTGCTCCTTCTAGGCCTGACTTCCAAAACCTCGATCCCCCATGATCTCTTTCCTGTCCCATCCCATCACAAATCCCATGTAACCTGTCTGCTTTTTATAATTGTGTGTTTATGGCTTTAGGAACCATGGACAGCTACTTTCATTTATAAAATAAAACTATGAGGCAAAAACATATCTTTCCATTATAGATTATCTAGTTGTTTTTTTAAACCAAGAAAAAGAACTATTATTTTAAACTTACAAATGACAGTTCTCACATGCAAAATGTACCTTTCAGTGAAAAAGTGAAGGGTTTTTTTTAACTGCCTTCAGAACAGGTGAGGATTTGTTTTGACTACTTTTAAGACAAACAGAATCTCACCTAATTTAGAAAAGTCACTATGATTAAATTGTTTCAGGGTCAAAGACTACCATTTGTTCAGCCCAGAAAAATTTAACATCATCTTGTCAACCAGTACAGCACTTCTGTGAAGTGTTCACATCTGTTTTTATTTCACTGGGAAATACTGAAACACAAAGAGACTAAATTAGTTTTATACACAGTGAGCCATCATAAGTCTAGGAAGAAAGATCAAATTACCTCCTTCTCCAAACATTATTCTTTCCACTAAGGCCTCCCATCTCTCCAATCAGCAGTTAAAGGAAATTTTAAAATACCAGTGAAAATAAGTACTGATTCTTAGACTCCTGTTGTAAAATAAATGAAATATTCAGTATAATGAAAATTAGATAGACATTTTAAAAGTAAATCACTCTGCTATCCACTATTTTCCCATTTCTTAGGTTTTTATGAAAATCTGTAGGGAAATAGTAAGGGTATGTCATTGATTTTCTAGATCTTTGCAATGAATTTTAGGTACTATAAAAAGTTACTTACTTGGAGACACTGATATATGCTTTTAGAAAGCACTGACTTCTCTAGTATAAAAAGTTACTTACTTGGAGACACTGATACATGCTTTTAGAAAGCACTGACTTCTCTAGTACAACAGCCCTTCCCCCCACCATTTTGCAACAGTTCTTTCTAAGTGGTAGTAAAAAGCTATACACTATATTTAGGCTGAAAACATTATAACATTTGTGTAATGTACATAATTTATCTTGTGTGACTCATGGCCATGGAGTAAATAATACTAATAATAGAACAAAGATATTTATACAACACTTTAAAATTTCTAAAACATTTTCCTCAAAACAAACTGGGAGGTGGGGTTGAAATAAATAACTATTATTTTACCCATTTTACAGGTGAGGATAAGAGAGATGAATTGGCTTGCTTATAGACACGTGTTAAAGATGGAGCTAGAATTCTAACCTATGCCTTCTATGTGCAAGCAGATCACTCTTTTCATTATTAATTTTCTCCATTTTTAGATGGGGCAAGTGAGTCTTAGGGACTAAGTTACCAAAAAGTATATAACCAATAAATAATGCAGATGAATACTAGAACACTGTCATCCTACTCCCAGGTATTTGTAGGACTTCATAATGTTGTTCATATGCCCAAAATGTTGGTATTCACCCTCTTCACTTGTTGAATCAGATCTTTTAAAGTCCAACTCAATTGCCAACTCATCCAACAAGTTTTTCCTGATTCCCCTCTCTCTAGTTGGAATACCCCCAGCACAAAGTGTGTTGGTTTGTAATTGTCAAACTTTTATGATGTCATAGTAGCTGCTATAACTTTCTGTGTTAGTATTTTAACCTCCTACTATCTCTGTGCAATTTGTGAGCTCTTTATGTATCTCTGTACCTGGAAAGGTGCTTTGCATATAATAGGACTTAATGTGTTTGTTATAGGAAAGAAGAATGGAGGAAGGGAGGGAGGAAGGAGGACAAAGTGCCTGCCATCTGCCAGGCACTATGCTAGTCACTTTACAAATATTATCTCCTTTGATCCAATAACTCTAGGGAGTCAGTGCTATTATTATCCCCATTTCACAACTGAGGAAACTGAGACAGGCAGAAGTCATGTGACTTCTCCAGAGTCAACACACCTAGTAAGTATTTAAAGATGGATTTGAACTTAAGTTTTCCTGACCAAGACTCAGACCTCTATCTTCTGCATCATCTGAGTTGACATTTTTGTTTTCTAATGCTTTTTATAACCAATTTCTGAGATGAATTTAAAAAAGAATTACAAAATGTAGACTCCAAAGGAATCTTAAGAATTTCTGTCACTAGGCCTGGCCCAATGAAACTCCAGGGTACTGAAACAACTGACAGACATCAAAGATCTCAAAGGACAGTGGATTCACCACCCCACTGGATATTAGATGTCCTGATTATTTTTTTAAAAGAACAAGGTTGGAAAACTATAGAGGCCAGTGAACTAGGCTTTTATTCCTGGAAAGATTCAAGAATATAGGACCATCAAAGGGGAATGGTTTCTGAGCATTTGGGGGAAAGTAGCAGCAATCAGTAAGAATCTGTGTGCCTTCATCAGAAACAGGCCATTGCAAACTAGTAAGTTCATTTTGTGATAGAGATAGTAAATTGACAATTCAGGGGATTTGCCATAGTCTTAAACTAGATTTCAGCAAAACATTTGACAAAACTTCTCATGATATCCTTATGGACAAAACAGAAAGGATGTACCTGATAGTATAATTAGATGGATTCCAAGGTGACTACATGATCAGATCTAAAGAATATTCATAACTGGTATTAATGTAGAAGGAGGCCATTAGTGGAATGTCCTCTGCTGTACGATATTTTATCAGTGACTTTCAGGAGGTCAGGAGGGACAGCTATGACACTGGATAACAGAATAAAGACCAAGAAAGATCTCAGTTGAATAGATGGGCCAAGTCTATTAAGATAAAATCAGTAAGACTACATATAAAGTTCTGTATTTGAACTTAAAACAAAGATCAACTATATAATTCAAGGTGGGGGACATAGGAAGACAATGTTTTGGAGGGGAGGAAAGATGTGTATGTATTAAATAGATCAAGAATTTGAAATGAATTAACAATGTGATATGGCAGTCTAAAAAGCTAATGGGTTAATATGATCCTCAACTAGATTAAGCAAATCAAGCATCCAGAATGCAGTATGTATATACCACATATATGTGGTATAACCTTACTGTATTCTATTCTAATCAGACTATGTCCTGAATATTGGGTTGAGTTTATAGGTGCCCCATTTTAGAAAGGATATTGCCAAGCTGGCATGACTCCAGAGCAGGGAAACCAGGACAATTAATGGACTGGAACCATTTCATATGAAATATGGGACAAATAAGCTATAAGATGAGACTTAGGATGAATGAGAAAACTGTCTTCAAATATTTGAAAGGCAACAGTGTAGCAATGGGCCTGAACTCGTTCTGCTTGGCAAGAGAGCAAAACTTGGATCAAAGTGGGAAGTTTAGATTTAATATAAGGAAAACTTTATAATAATCAGAGCTGCCAGGAATTAAACTGGTTCGCCTTTGGGAGGTAATGGGTTCCCCTTTCCTTCCCTGAAGGTTTTCAAGTGAAGGCTAAACATCTCTTTCAGAATTACAGAATAATAAGAATCTCAGAATTGAAAGTGATCCCAAGGGCAACTTAGCTCAAGAAGAATAATGCTATCTGCAAGGTTGTCCTAAAGTGGCCACTCAGCCTTTCCTTAAAGACTTTCAATGAGGAGGAAAACCATGACTTCTTTAACAAATCTGTTCAACAGGGGGCAGCTAGGTGGTGCAGTGAATAGAGCACCCACCCTGGAGTCAGGAGGACCTGAGTTCAAATACAATCTCAGACACTTGACACAGCCACGGGATCTTGGGCAAGTCACTTAACCCCAACTGCCTTGCCCTCTCCCCTCTAAAAAGCAACAAAAAAAAAAGAAAAAAAGAAATCTATTCAACATTTGTAGTTCTTTTTACCTTCATTATTGTTGAAAAGAGTCCCCACATTGATGAGGTCACACTTCCATATAAGTATCCTCTTCACTAAACAGGAAAACTACTCCAATGGTGATATTGCTGCAATGCTATATTGGGAACAGTTTTCAGTTGATAATAATTATCCCTGGTTACTTAAACCTCACCAGAAAGCATACTTCTAATAAGTCAAGAATCCATAATTTCATCTATGCAAATATCCCTCCAATTAGTATAGTTTGCTCTCTATCCATGACTTAGTAAATAGTTTCATGAGTTATGTTGACAAATGAATCCTTATCTAGAGATTAGACCTCTGATAGCCTATTAGAATTTAGGTAAATGGGTCTTTGAATGGTGGATATTAGTCCAACAAAAAGTCCTTTTTAGAAGGTCTTTCCAAAGCATAATATAGGACCTGTCAAAACCTAATCTGTGCTGGCATAGCTTTTCAGGAAGCCAGAATCTCTTCCTCACATAAGGAGGTATCAGAATAGTAATTTGATGATGAATGGACAGTGATATATCTCAGCAAAGCTATGGATTCAAGATAAGCTTGTTCCTTTCCAGAGTACAGTTCCATTCATTAAAGGGTGTGTCACCCTATATCAAAACAAATCAATAATCATCCTAGTAGGTAATACTACTTATTTCCCAGGCAAGTCATTTCACTTTAGAACACAAGAAAAGATTGATCAAATAAATAATGAAATTCTCGGCAATAAATCTATTTATGGCAGTGAGAGCTGCAACAAGGACCAAACCCTGCTCTGAGTATAGTAAGAAAATTGATCCTTACCTTATAGGAAGGGTGAGAAGAAATTAGAAGGTGAATCCAGCTAGCATATATTTTTGCACAAAGAAAAGGGCCAACAAGTATGCATTGTTTACAATAACATGATAGAATGCTACTATAACCATCACATAGAAATGACAGGTAATACAGATAAAGCTCTATGTAACCTTAAATCATTATTTAACTGTTATTATAATTGCTTCTGTGGTAAGTATTTGCTTCCAATGTGCTTATGTTTTCTTTCCTTCAGTTCCACATTTCAAGTTAATCGTCATCTTGTGATTTTTTTTTTGTTTAGATGATAAAATCTCCTCCATATGTTCTCTCTTTCCTTGCTTTCACCAGAATGACCCTAGTAGAGGTTGCTAGATTTAATCCCTTCCTTTCTTCCCCAAGATGGTTCCTTGGACCCAGGAAGCTTTTCCTACTGTCCTTTTCTTCCAAAAGCAAAGGTTCAGTTATAACTTCTTGTGCACATATGGTTAGTTCAGAAATGTTTCAAGAGTTTGAGTTAAGTATGGGTTTGAATAGATGTCTTCTGTGGTCCGACTTTGAGGGGGTTTTTTTTGATCCTATGAATACTCTCACTTTATAAATGGGACATCTAAGGCATAAGGAGGCTACATGACTTGTCCACAGTCATAAAGCTAGTAAATGACAAAACTCAGAAATCCCATCAAACAAAATCATATTTGTAAAGCTCTTAGCCTGGTCCTTGGTGCATAGTAGGTCCTTAATAAATGCTCATCACTTTACCTGCTATTACCAAAGGTACCAATTCAGCTTGACCCATCAAGCATTTATTAAATAACTACTGCACACAAGTCACTGTGTTAGCCACTTGGGCTAATAGAAAGATAAAAATGAAACTTTTGTCTCAAAGAGCTTACATTTTACCAGGGCAAATATATATATATATATATATACATAGATAAGTAATTACAAACATATAGAAAGTAACTTCTGGAGGAGTAGGGATGGCTTTGTCAATGAGGTAGTGAGAATTATGGATCAGGAAAATACTTTAAGAAAAGGTAGGACCTACATAGAGCCTTGATGGAAGCAGGGGATTCCAAAAAGTAGAGGGGGAAGATGTCATCCTTGGCATTGGGTCAGTCTGCACAAATGCAGGTTAGTGTGAAGTGGATTGTCATGTAATAGGAACTTCAAGGAGACCTATTTAATTGAAATGTATGCAGGGAGGGGAAGTAACATAAAATCACTTTGGAAAGATAGAGTTGAAGATTGGAAAGGGTTTTAAATGTGGAGCACAGGTGCTTGTATTTTATCCTAGAGTAAACAAGGAGTACTGAACTTTTTGAGAAGCATAGTAACCTGATCATATCAATGCCTTAGGAAAATTGATATGGAATTTTCATGAAAAGAGACAAGAATATTTCACTGGTCCAGAAAAGGAGATGAGATCTATATGCGTGGAGACAGATATTTGAGAAATCAACAAGACTTGGTAATTTATTGGATATAGGGGCCAAGAAAGAAGAGTCATGGATCTCTCCAAGGTTACAAACCTGGCTGCAAGGAGGGGGGGGTGGAGTGATAACAGCAAAAGAAATGGGGGTCTTTTGGAAGTTGGATAGATTATAGGGAAAATACAACGAATTTTGTTTTGGATATATTGAGTCTGAGATACTGCAGTAAAAGCTCATCAGTGGAGAGCGAAAAAAAGACAATAAAAGTTTGGGCAACTCTGAGATACCACTTCACACCTATCAAAGTATCTAATATAACAAAAAAGAAATATGTTGGATATGAGAAAACAAACACTAATGTATTGGTAGAGTTGTGAACTAATCCAACCATTTTGGAGAGCAATTTAGAACTGTTCTCAAAGGACTATAAAACTATGCATACCCTTTGATCCATTAATACCACTGCTAGGTATATATGCCAAAGACAGACAAGAAAAGGGTAAAGGACCTATTTAAACAAAAATATTTCTAGAAGCTCTTTTTTCTGGCAGTTAAGAATTAGAAATTGAGGGGATGCCCATCAAGTGGGGAATGGATAAACAAACTGTGGTATATAATTGTAAGGAATATTACTGTGCTATAAGAAATGACAAGCAGGATGATTTCAGAAAAACCTGGAAAGACTTACATGAACTGAAGTGAACAGAAACAAGAGAACATTGTGCACAGTAACAGAAATATTATTTAATGAAGGCTTGTGAATGGCTTGGCTATCCCAGCAATACAATAATCTAAGACAATCCCAGATGACTAATGATGAAGCATACTATCTGCCTCTAGAGAAAGAGCTGATATTGATTGAATACAGACTGAAGCATGCTGTTTTTCACTTTCTATTTTTTTTATTCAAGTCTTCTTGTACAAAAGAATAATATGGAAATGTTTTACATAATTGCACATGTATAACCTATATCTGATTTTTTTTTTACCTTCTCAGGGAAGGGGGAGGTAAGGGAAGGATAGAATTTGGAACTTAAAACTTTAAATTAAAATGCTAAAAAATGAAAAAAATTTAAATAGAAGTTAAGGTTTTTTTAAAATCTATTTCATGTTTTCTAAAAAAAAAAAAAACCCTCTCTCTTGCCTTTGCAACAAAAGGACTTGACCTTGAATGACTTCTAGCAGTCAGTAGCATGGTTTGCAGCTGCTAACCAACCCTCTCTATGTGTTTGTTCTGTTGGAGAAGCTTCCCTAATTAAACCTAGCTAGAAGTTTTAGACTCTAAAATAAATCACTTGTGCATTGTCTGTGATCAGCATGCTGTACAGAAAGAAGCAAATAGATGCAGCTTCAGGCTGGTATGAATTCTAGGAAGGGACCTTACAGATTATAGGGAAAGGAAGTGGTGAGTAATTAAAAGAACCCTGAGAGTCTGGCTCTCTGAGTCCTACTTCTAGCTCTGTTAATTGGCAAGTCATTTGACCTCTCTGGGTTCCACTTTCTTCATTGAAAAATAATAAATCCCATCTGTATAGCTTTCCAGTGTTTGCAAAGTAACACACACTTATATGTATATATGATATCTTTCCCATTAGAATGTAAACTTCTTGAGGTCAGGAGTTATTTCATCTTTTTTGTTGCATCTCTAACACTCAACACAGTACCTGGCACAATAAATTCTTAATAAATATTTGTTAATTGATTATTTTATTTGATCATCACAAGCAAATGAAGTAGGCACTATTATTCTCCCCATTGTATAGATGAGGAAACTAAGACTGAAAGAGTAGAATTGATTTGCCTAGAAATGATACAATTACCAACTGTCAGAGGCAAAATTTGAACAGGGTTCTTCTTAGTTATAGGTCTAAGGCACATAATTCTGTTATGCCACAAAAATCAGACTAGGTGATCCTTAATCTTTATTCTAACATTCTACAACTAGGTGAGATAGAAATGGGGAGGAGTTTTGCCACTTGACAGCAAGTTCCTTCTTACATAGGTATCTACCTTTTGTGACCATCATTGCCAAGGCTGGCCCATTGGGTTCTTTCAGTTTGCTCACCAACCTTCTCATCAGGGGTCCTAGAGGTTAATTCTAACTCTTCACCTTCCATTAAACAACCAATCAACAAGTATTGAGTAAGCTCTAGAAGTGGGCTAGGCACTATGCTAATTTCTGGAGATAAAAGACAAAAGTTTAATTGTTCTTGCCCCTAAGAATCTTACCTAACAGAAAACAGTATGTTATACTGTTTCTGAAACCATCATTGAATCAGAGATTGTGGTCCTGCCCAGAGGCATTAGTGATGTTGTGGTACAGCAACTTAATTCATAATTTGTTGCTTGAAAAAATCACTGCCTAGGTGAGTTGTCACCGTACAGGATGGATGAATCACATGGCTACATAGGAAAGACTGATAGGAGTGGATATCAGATAGTGCTTGGCTGCCTACACTTACACCTGGGCTCCTTAGACGAATTATCACAGCCATGAACGAAACTGTTTCAGAATTAAGACAATTTCCAGACCGTCAGTGGTTTTTTGATCCTCCAAGTAAAAGATATAAGCCTATAACAAGGGAAATAAATCATGGTATTTGGCTTTGCTTTTGAAGCTGTATTTGGCTGGTATGTTTCTCCTCTTTTAATTGCACAAATATTTCCATGGTAAAATGATCAGATTATTTTAGGGGGCAAAAACACCTAGATAAAGAAAACTATTGCTCCCCACAGCCTTGTAGGGGTGACATATTAAAAACATATTGCCTGAGAAGCAACTATTATAAATAGCTGACTGGGTAGCTCAATACATTAGTGTGCTAGTCTTTTGATTCTCCTATAATTATAGAATGAAAGCTTCACTCCCTGCAGTGGGCGAGCATTTAAAATTACAGCTGAGCTAGTAAATTACGGGTCCTCAATGTCCTAGGCAGACAGATTGCTTTCAGTTCATGAAGAGGGGCTCAGTGCTGTGTCAAAGCCAGATTCTCCTAGTGAGCTTAATATGTTCTATTTAAAAGCACAAGACAGAATAAAGGAAGTAGGAGATTTTACAATTCACCAGCATAAACATTTATTTTTGTTTTCCCACCACACCAGGGCCAGTGTTGCCTAGGGAATGCTTACATGATCCACATTGATTTTTGTTTTCTGTGCCCTGGGGAGAACAAAGCTGACCAGTTAATAGCCAGTGTTTGTGAGTTGGATGGGCACTGTTTCAGTGATGGGTTTGATTCCTACATGAAGGTGGCACTGTGCCTTTTGTCTCTGTCCCTTCACCCACTAAGCCTCCATTTTGCCTCTGTGCCAACGGTTGAAGCAATATGGCTTTAACATGTCAACACAACCCAAACAAAAAACAATTGAACTGCCATGTAGATTTACTTTCCAAGCTCTGCCTAATTCTCAAGGAAACAGGAAGGAGACTGAGAAGATAGTCAGATCTCTTGAACCTTCACCATCTTTCCTCAAATAACTCACAAAGTCAAATAGAACAGATTTTTATTGATCATAGATAGCACTCAAGTAGCACTTTAAGACTTACAATTGCTTTGCAAATATTTTCTCATTTAATCCTCACAGCAACCTTGGGAGGCAGGGTCTGTTTTTAGCCTTATTTTAGAGGTGAAGAAACTGAGACAGATTGATATTAAGTGGCTTACCCAGTGTCACACAGCTAATAAGTGTCTGGGGCTAGACATGGATTCCAATGTCCCTGACTCCATGGCCCAAAGCTCTATCCAATGTGTCACTTAAGTGATTCCATCAATTAGATATTTGCTTTAAAGAATTAATATTTTCTCAGTATCCCAGGTCTTGAGTCGTCAAAAGTTCTTGATTTTTAAAGAAGTATTAGTGCAATTTTTTTTGTTTTTATCTCACCACTGTTTCCAAATATATTCCACCCCTTCCCCTTTTTCCTCTCTGTCTCAGAGGACCATCCTTTGAAAACAAAGAATAAAAAGGAAGAGAAAAAAAAGAGTTCAAAAAACTAACCAATACATCAAAAAAAGTTTTATATTCTCTACACTGTTCCAGACCCATTGCCTCTACCTCTGCCAAGGGATGTGGGTGTCTTCCTATATCATTTCTTGGAATCTAATTTGGTCATTTTTCAGAGGATTCCATTTTCATTGGTGTTTTTTTTTCCTATTTATGTGATTTCAGTCTATTGTGATGGAAGCTGGGTGGTTCAGTGGATACAGTGCCAGATCTGGAGGCGGGAAGACTCCTATTCCTGAGTTCAAATATGTCCTTTAGACACTTATTGTGTGACCCCAGGCAAGTCACTTAACCCTGTTAGCCTCAGTTTCCTCATCTATAAAATGAGCTGGAAAAGGAAATAACAATCCACTCCTATCTTTCCCAAGAAAATCCCAAATGGTGGCAGGAAGAGTCAGACAGGACTGAAAACAACTCAACAACAAAAGTCATTGTGTGTGGTTCTGTTTACTTCTCTTTGCATATGTCCATAACGTATCCATGTTTCTTTGTTTCCATCAGTCATTGTATCTTAAAGAATAAGAATATTCTACTATGTTCACATTCAACTTGTTTAATACCTCCCCAACAAATTGATATCTGCTTTGTTTTCATATTTTGAATTTTCAAAAAAGAGCTACTTTAAATGGGGCCTTTTAAAAAAATTATCATACTTGGGGTTTCTGCCTGAGTGGGACCTTTGGGTCAACAGGTACAGCCACTTGTTTAACCCAATTTCAAACTGGTTTCTAGGACACCAGTTCTTCTAATATATGATGAGTAGTTATAGTGTTAAGAATGCATATAGTTAACGATCAGATGGAGATGGGGGCTACTGCCACATTTAAGCTAAAAAGGTTGTAACTCGAATGTGACATAAACCTTCTTATAGGACCTAAACCTTGGCCAGGGAGAGCGATTCTGGCAGTTGAAGGAAAAAAAGAGCATGAACTAGAAGGATAAGGGTTTGATACCTATATAGAGATTTTCTGCTGTTAAGTTGTGTTTCTGTTATATCCAATTCTCCATGACCCCATTTGGGGTTTTCTTGCCAGAAATACCAGAATGGTTTGCCATTTCCTTCTTCAGCTCATTTTACAGATAAGGAATTGAGGCCAGCGGGATTAAGTGACTTCCCCAGGGTCACTCAGCTAGTAAGTATCTGAGGTCAGATTTGAATTCAAGAATATGAGTCATCTTGACTCCAGGTCAAGGGCTCTATCCACCATGCCACCTTGCTGTCCACTTCTATAGACCAGAGCTAAAATCACAAAACTTGATGGTGGTAGCTGGTCAGTCATAGACCACCGTTTTCTTCTCCTTATGTGTTGTCTACCCACCACCACCCTGGCATTAGAACATAGGATTTCTGATGGCTATTTTTCTTTTTGCTTGTATGTTTAACCAGGTATTTAGCACAGTGCCAGGCACACAGTAGTCAATTAATAAATGCTTATTACCTTCCTTCCTTTATGATCTATATCTTGCCACTGAACCCAGATGACTCCAGAGGACAAAGTAAGGCTGGTGACTTTGCACAGCCCTGCCTCCCTTAAATCAAACTCACTTGAATGCCATGACATCATCTTCCTGATGTCATGGTCCTCTTTGAGAATGAAGGACAAGCAACAACAACTCTTGATCCTTCTTTTCTACCTTCTTTTCTTTCTTCCTTCCTTGTATCCCACCAGTCCTCCCCTCTTTATCCCCATTACAACTTAGCTACTTTGTACAAGGCGGCAACATTTATTCAGCACATTATTATTAAGGCAAGCATTTATTAAACATTTATTATTTGCAAGACACTGTACTAAGCACTGAGGATGCATTTGTAAGCAAAAAGATAGTTCCTGTCCTCAAGGAACTTATATTCTAATGAGAGAAGACAACACACAAAAGGGAGGGGAAAGTGGAGAGGGAAGGGAAGATAATATACCCACACAGGGGCATGGTGGCAAAATATTGAGAATCAGAAGTCCAACCAACAAAGAAATGAAACATAACTGGCCTGGACCAGTCCCCAAAATTGAAGTCCATAAAAGTCCATGAAGTCCACCTATAGGAGAAGGGAGCTGGTAGGGTAGAGGGATGTTCCAGGGTTAGAAGGACCCAGATGCTGAGGGAAGTTCTAGGGTAAGAAGGCAGTGGAGTCATGGAACCATTGGAACCTTACTACCTAACAGGCACTACCTTCTGCCCATTAGCATGACAACTCCGACCTTACTCAGGTACTAGTGACTTGCTGTGGTAGCCCTCTAAAGTAACAATGCCTGCCTTGACTTGACCCTTCTTTCTACACGTTTGACTTTGTGGTATGATAAATTGAGAGCTGAACTCTATGAATCTTAGGAGACATCTGACCCCTCATTTTAGAGATGAGGAAACTGAGGCTGAAAGAAAGTAAATGACTAGCTCTAGATTCACAAATAGTGAGTGTCAATGGCAGGATTTGAACCAAGTTCCTTTGATTCTTTGTATGGCACTGCAGAACAAATTCTAGGTCATAAAGTAAGCACTAAGATTTTCAAGGTGATTTCATCACAGCAGTCCAGCAAAGAAGGCAGCGTACATATTTTTGTCACCAGATGAAGAAACCAAGGTTCTGAGAGTTGACGGAAATTGTCCAAGATCACAATTCCAGTGCCTCACACAGGATTTATCTCTGAGGTCATGACTCCAAATCTAGTATCCTATCTGCTATAGAAAACTGAATTGGATAAAGGTTGAACACCTTGCAAAATTTCAGTAGATTCTGAGGATAGCAAGTAAATTATATTCTGTATTTCTGCATGAATGAAGTTGCCAAAGACCCCTAACATATTTGTGAGCAATTTCTGCCATGGAAGGATATATTTTTGAAGTGAGAGGTGGTGCATATAGAGTGCCAGGCCTGGAGAAAGGAAGACCCTTATTCCTGACTTCTAATCTGGCTTCAGATACTTACTGGCTGCGTGACAAGTTACTCAGCCCTGTTGGCCTTAGTTTCCTCATCTGTAAAATGGGCGCAAAAAGGAAATGACAAAGCACTTCAGTATCTTTCCCAAGAAAACCCCAAATGGAGTCGTGAAGAATCAGACACAATTGGAATGACTGAACAACAAAAAAGACACTTAATGAGTATTACGTACTTTGGATATCCAGTACCTTAATAAACTGCATGAAACTTTTTCAGCATATACTTGGGTTTCTCTTTTTTCATCCATGTTAGTCCATCAGTGATGTAGTTTCTCATTTGACTCTTAACCCTTATGTTATCTGTTCTCCCTTCAGGAGTGCTAAAGGCAATGAAAATTCAGGAGATATTTGGAATAATGAGTTACACAGAGACATTCTTAGTAATCTCAATAGAAAAGTCACAAATCCAATGAATCATTGCTAGAGTGTCCTCTCTCCCTGGACAAATTGGACAGCCTTTGGCCAAGGGTTATACCATTTCATTCTCCATATTCAGATCAGAAAGGATTGATTTTTTTAAAGGAGGAGTGGATCTCCTTTTTAAGGTGATCTTCCTGTGCCTATTGAATGCATTCCCCAAACTCTTGGTTAAAAAAAAAAAATCAACATTAAAATTTAAGACTTAGTAGAATCTCAAATAACATAAACCCTGGAGATTCCATTTCTGTCAATCACAGGAAATCTTGTTCTCATCATAACCAAAGGTAACCTAAAATGTAGAGAAGAGGAAATAATTCATACTTTACTCTGATGTGACTTACTCTGGTACTCTCAGACTATATTTCATGGACTAGCAAAGTGATGAAAGGATAATCACTAACATTTATATAACACTGGTAGGTTTGCAAAGCACTTTATATATGTTATTTCACCTGATCCTCATAATAGCTGTGGGAGACACAGTGCTTTTATCCCCATTTAAAGGATGAGCAAACTGAGGCTGAGAAAGTTAAGTAAATTTCATAAGGTTATATATTCAGTATGTATCTGAGACAGGATTTGAACTCAATTCTTCCTAACTACAAGACTAGCGCTCTGTCTACTATGAGACTCAGTTGCCTAAAAAATTAAATAGAATTCTCAGCAAGGGCTGCTAATGTGAATTTGGATGGGGGAAAATTGCATCTTTATTTTCACTAACTGAAATCTAGCATTTCCTTCAATCATCTTAAAATGTTGTTCTCTTTTTTTTTATGGGAAAACTTTTTATTGTAGGTGGAGTGAGATAGCTGGGCACAGTTTAGATGATTCCAATTTTGTTGGCAACATCTAAAGCACCATAGTCTGGAGCAAGTTGGACATAGGCCTTCTTCTCTCCATCGAGCTGGATCAATGTGTTGACCTTGGTCACAT
>CM053581.1:520760940-520789779 GCA_028627135.1 Pseudochirops cupreus | reverse complement strand
TCTAGCACTAGGCAGGGTCAGCCAAGAAACAAAGGTGGGAAAGTGAGTGGGTTCCCACCACAAAGAGTAGGTCAATTTGCATGTAGGCATGCGTTTTGTCCACAGGTTGGTAATATGGGATCAGGCTGGCAATCTCTGCAAATAATGTTTAAGTGAGGCATCCTAATTTTATTCCCAAATATGGACCATGCTTTTTGACAGAGTCAATAATACCTGAAAATTTGTAATCAAATGAGAATGGAGGCATTTTACCTCCCACCCCACCCCCCACCATTTAAAGCATTTTCCTGAATATTTATGGAGTTGGCCTTGCTCTTCTCTGAGTGCACTATTGTGTTCCCTCCTCCTAACCTGATCTCCCTGGATGTGTCCTATACTCCGGACTTTAATTTCTCCTCTATTTTTCTCAAGGGCTCTTTTCTTCATGCTAATTTGATAAAGAAACATGTAAAGATTTAAGCCACCTTCTAATTTGAACATGAGAGAACAAAGAGATATGTATCTTCCAAGAATCCCTCATGACTTTTCTCTTCCTAATTGAGAAGAAAATCTCTTCCGTAAAATAATCCTTGAGAATGTATACAGAAATAGAATTAGACAAATTGTCCTTGAAATTCTTCCATAGTCCATTTAGTGAGAAATAAATCACCTAACTCTATGAGAAAAGGATTAGAGGGTAGTTTCTCATTTCCTCCCTGTGTGAAATGTTAAAATGAACAACTCTGTCACAGAAATAATTTAGTTTTGAGGTATTTATCATAAAGATTTGAAGTATAAAATTTCTGCATCCTAACCTATGTAGACAGTAAGTATTCAACAAATAGTGAAAGTTGGTTCACAACTTGAATATTTTTCTGGTTTGTATTGAAGATATTTTTCCACTGAGAGAGACGTAGCATATATATGTATGTACACATACATATATAAAATGTGTGTATGCATACATACACAGTGTTTGATATTCTTGCTTCATACATCTTGTGTTACTGAAGTGTAATACTTGTCCTGCCACCTCTCTGCTCCTTTTCTATTTTTTTCATTAGTTCTTCTTCATTCATCCCATCCCCAATATCAGTGATACTCAGAGCTCTCTTCTTGGCCCTCTTTTCTGTTCTCGCTCTACACTTTTAGTGACCTCAACTATTTCCACAAACATGTCTTTCAAGATAACTTTGAATTCTCGCTCTATCCTGACCTCTCCCTGGAGCTGTCTTCTCACCTTTCCACCTGTCTGCTAGACAGCCTCACTTGGATGTCCACTGGCACTCAAATTCAATGTGTTAAAAGCTGAACTCCATTACCTTTCCCTAAAATCTTGGTCATCCTTATTTACCTACTCCCATTACGGGCACCATCATTATCCCAACCCAAGAGTCATTCTTGCCTCTATTCTCTCATTGGCCCTTATGTCAATCACGTACTAAATTCTCTCATTTCTACCTCTGAAATGCCTTTTCTCCCTGTCATCTCCTCTCCATTTTCTCATCTTGTGCTCTTATTACCTCTTCCCTGGATGATCTCATTGCACTCATGGAATTTGGAATAAGAAAGAACTTTAAAGGCCATGTAGTCCAAATGCTTCATTTTATAGATAACGAAATTGAAGCCAAGAAAGGCTAAATAACTTGTTGAAAGTCATCTCAGCAGAACCAGAAACAAAAACTAGATTCAGATTGCTAATCTATTACTTTTTATACATCATTCAATAAACTTCTAATTTGTTCCCTGTAATGCCATGCATGAGCAGCTTTCCAGAAGAATGCTACTGTGAACATCTTAAGGTTCTGATTACACAGTATAGCAAACACTATTTATTCCATAACAAATAAGAGCAAAATGTTCACAGAAAATCAAGATACAGCATTCCCAATGACTTATCACTAAAATGGCCACAGTTTTCACCAAAGTGGTCACAATAGTTTAACAAAGTACAATCATTTAGTCAATCACAAAGTCCTCAATTCAATCACTAAGTACAAAAGTCAAAGTTCTCCACCCCTAGGTCACAGTAAATCATAATCTTCTCAGTCAGTACACAGCATCCAAGTAAAGTCTTCTTTCAGCTTGACATCTTCCATGATTCCTCTTCCATGGTACCAGCTCCAACTGTCACCTAAGTTCAAACACAGGCAGCTCCCAGTTCCTTGTCCTGCTCGTTGTCCAATTCCTATTCCATAGTGAAGTTCAGTGTCCAGTCCACTTCAAGTCCTTCACAGTTCCTGTTTCTTGGAAGACAAACCTTGACAGAGCTACAATAATATTCATACACATTGCCGGCACCATCATCAATTCACCATCTGCCTGTGAAATCAACTCAGACCCACCAACAAGGTCTGAGAACTCAAACACAAATCATCAACATAGAAATCAACACAGACCCACAAACAAGGTCCAAGAGGTCAGCACAAATCATCAATAAAGTCCCAGGACCTCCAAAATCTTCTTCCAGGACTTTGGTAAACATACAACCAGAAAATCCTCTGGCAGGGCTTCCAGTAAGGTCCCAGGGCTTCTGTACAAAGTATCACAACAAACATAAACACAGAGCAGACAAATAGAGTGCTGGGACACTACCAGTTTTCTCCTTCTTGCCTCTGCCACCATGAGTCCTCTTCTCAATTCTGATTTTCTCAGCTTATACTCTTACTTATATAGGTATTAGCTCCTCCCCTTCCTGTTACAGGAGTTCATGAGTTTTAGGGTTCACAGGTTGTGGAGTTCACACATTCTGTTTCTCAATAGATTTGATACAGGCTCAAAAGAAAGTGAGCTGAAACAGGGTGTTAATTTAATAGCTGAAACAAGGTGTGAACTACTTCTGTGCTTGCCATTACATTCCCCACTTCCAGTCTCTCTATCCAATTCATCCAACTTGCCATTGATTAAATCCTTCTAGAACATAAACCTCTTGCTCAAAAAATTTCATTGCATTTCCATTACATGCTAAATAGCATACAAATCCTTAGAATCCTCAAATCTTCCACAACCTAACCATTCTAGTCTTTTCTAACATTACTGCTCCTCACATATACTACGTAGATTCCAACTAATCCAGTTTGTCATCCTATCCCAGACTTAGATTAAATGACACTTCTCTAAATGAAATCTTTCCTGATACTCCCAGCTAAAAGTAATCTCTCTTTCTTCTGATGTCTCATAGTACTTTGAATCTGTTTTCCCTTATCACATTCTATTTTGTACCATGATTATTTCTGTAGCCATCTCCTATCTCATGCTAGACTTTAAATTTATTGAGGACCAGGAGCCATGTCTAATTTATCTTTGTATCTCAGTACCCCTCAGGGTGCCCTGTATACAACAAGGACTTAATGTTTAATGAATGTTGAATGAAATTTGATATCTTATGGATTGATTACATGCATTTTAGCTTTCTTCACTTTGCAATAGGACTTGTCACAGGATTTCTTTAAGAGCTCCAAAAATCCATTTAACTGTTATTTATAGATCCTTAACTACTTGACAGAGAGGTTAAAGGACCAATAAGCTTAAAAAGAAAGAAGCCACTGCCAAATGAACCTCAGTCAAGATAGCCCTCTCAAATAATCAGAGAAATTAAAGTGAAAAGGTTCCAATGTATGCAAATTTCATTTATATGGAAATTTTCAGGACCATTTATGTCAGCCGAATAGTGATAAACATACCTTTGTAATACAGAAAATATACTTCACTCAAAACAATGTTCCCATTCAACATTTAAAAAATATATATATTCAACAGGAAATGTAGTATGTATACCATGTTGTGCTAATTGCTGTGAGAGATGCAAAGGAAAGAAAAGAGGCATCCCCTGCCCTTCAGGGGCTTACAGTCTAGAAAGAGAAATAGTGTATACATGCTTCCTGGTATGGTCTGCAAATGGTATAAGACAGTATTTCTGCAAGAGTAAATTTATAGTATAAAATCCCTAAGGACTGAGGGAATATAGTGATCAGAATTTAGTGACACTCATCAGAAAAGTCTTTCTAAAATAAGTGTGCAATTGTATCCTTAAGGGGGTAATACAAATGAAGTAACGCAGAAAAAGGGAGTCTGAATTGAGTCCATATGGATATACACCAGATCTCTGAGGTAGAAACATCGGAAGTCTTCAGCAGATGCATGGTGTTAAAGCAGGCAAAGACCTTAGAGTTCATTTAGGTGTAGTTGTAAGGATGCTAAGTTTCCAGGCTAAAGACCACATTTCAACTCTGAACTTTTTCACCTGATAGCTATGTGACCATGGTCAGGTGACAGCTTCTCTAGGCTTTATGTTCATCATCTTTAAAATGGTCATAATAACTTTTATAATATAACAAATATATAATTATAATATATTTAATATGCTAATATGCTAGTTATAATAAAAATAGTTAATAGTAATAACAATTAGATGTTAATTCATCACCTACTTCATAGGATTGCTGTGAGGAAAGCACATTTTAAAAGTTTTTTATCTGGCTCATCCTTTTTAATTTACAAAAGAGATAACATCCCCACAACAAAGAAGGCACTTTCATGGGGCCAAACAAAGTAATGGAAGTTTTGAGACCAGGTCTTACTGCAGTAGTCAGTGGGCAAATTATTTAGACTTCAATGGAAGGACTGAGTTAGAGAGATATGAGAGGCACATTTAAATAACTGGAGGTGAAATAGTGGATAGCCTAAACATCTGGAATCACTTTCAGCTTGGAACGCTGTCATAGGGAGCTATTGAGGATTCTCAATCAAAAGAGTGACTGCTTCCCTATTTTCCACACTTATTGCTCATGTTAATCACCATTGTTTCAAAAGAACAGCCAATAAAACAAAAAGAAAAGAAAGAAAAATAACAAAAGGAAATCAAGAGAGAGTAGGAAAGAAAAAACAAATCAAAGGCTTATTTTCTGGAAAATTATTCACCCTTAAATCAGGAAATAGATGAGTCTCGGTGAAATTTCAAAGGCCTATCTCTCCAGTGGGACATTTACTTATTTACTTAAGAGTTCATTTGCTGTCAAAAGATGTATGGCAACTAGGAGGTTGGTAAGAAGTGCTTGTTTTGCAGAGGAGTCTGATTTGCAAGAAATTTAAATGTAGACATACGTTGTGCTTCCTGTGGAGTCTTACAGAGATTCTTCTATATATCTATTAAGGGCATAACGGGGAATCCAGAGAGGCAGTGATATGTTTTTATGTATGTAGGTTAATGAAGTGTATCTTCCAGGCCCAGCTGGATGGAGTTTTTTATAGTGTAGTATGAGAAAAAGAGAGAGGAAAAGTGAAGCTAGTTCTTGACAACTCACTCCAAAACACTTTACAATCCAGTTGGTGAGTGCTTAAGCATTCACAAGCCTCATCAGTGTGTAGGTCTCCTAACTGTTATACTCTTAACTTGCATCTTTGAGAAGTAGTGTTGGTAAAGAAGAAATTCACATTTCATTGCCTACCAAAATCCTTATTAGTGTAACACCATTTTGATACCCATAGCTGCTGCAGTTCTTCCCTCCATCTGCTCCTCTCTCAACCAACATCTCTCTCCACTCATACCTCTCCCTCCAAGCAATACAATATGCACACACACACACACACACACACACACACACACACACACACACACACACACACACACACACGCGCGCGCGCACACACTGTTTCCAATCTAAGTCTTGATTGGTTTAGTGCTGAAAAGCTTGGAAATCAGCACTTAATTGGAAAGGTAGGAGGATCCCTGTGGCCCAGAACCTAAATTAGATCTGCTTCAGGGCTCCATGTGAGGCCCCTTAATGGGAAGAGAAGATCTTATATTCCATTAACCTTACATTTGGCCCCAAGACCTTATGTGTTCATTACATAGGCCAAGGCAGCTTTAGGGACAACTTGTATCAATGTAATTCACATGACAACATAAAAGGAATAATATTGAAGAATGATAAAATTGAATTGAAGAATGATAAAATAAACAATATATGATCTTAGGGTAGGGCTTGAGCACCAAGTATCCGATCATTCCCTCCTCAAACAAATGGGATGCAAAATCCCTTGGAGTAAGGAGTAAAGGTCTCAGCTTCTAAAACTGCTTCCTGCTGAGTAAAATCCTCATTTACTTCCTTAAACACCATGTGCCCCCCCCCCCCCCAGTTCTCCAGCTTCTTTTGTATTATTGGGCAAGTGTCCACATTCCTAGAAGTTTCCTCATCTGAATTTTCTTCTTCTTCCTCCCCTATGTCTACAGATGCAAGGGTTGTATAGACCTTCTTTTCATTTTCTTTTCTGAGCCACCCTCACAGCTGCCTTTTCTGCTACCACCTGATCCTTTCTAGCTTGCTCGTCTAAAGCAAAGTTCTGATGCTGTAGTATAGAAAACTTCTCAATGCAAATCAGCTAACTCCTTTTCCACCTGAACCTTTTCCTCCAGCAATTTTTCTCTGCTTTTATACATGATATGGTAACTTGTCAACAACACCCATCCTGTTCTACACACCCCTGCCATTTCTTTTCCCAGTTCTATTGATATTCCTTGTAAGTCTATGGGTTCTCTCTTCTACAGCCTTGGTTTCCAGTTTTCACATAGTCCTATGCTTTTAGCCCATTCTCTTGCCAGAGAGGAATAAGATAAATCTTCCCATCCCTGGACACTCATTTCCTTCCCTAAAATCTTCCTATTTCCAGATGGAGGTTTTATATTTTGTAATCCCATCCTCATCGCCAAATGAAAAGGAAAAATCACCAAATGATACCCATAGAAGTTGCTGTGAATATGCATACCTATTCCCAGGGCTTGTTCACAAAATATAATAAACCCTCCTCCTCTAAGACAAAACCAAAATATTTATTGGGACATTGCTATTAGGATATCAAAAAGCAAGGTTTAGTAAGATACTCACCACCAATCCAGAGAGTGTCAACATTGCAAGTGTTCTCTCTGTCAAGTCTCCCCACAAGCAAGTTTCCCTAGGCAAGTTCTTCTCTCCCAACCAGCATCTTTTTCCACTCACACCTCTCCCTCCAAGCAGTACAATATATATACTGTTTCCAATCAATGACTTGATTGGCTTAGTGCTGAGAAACTTGGAAATAGGTGTGGGGATCCTTGTGGCCCAGACCCGAATTGACTCTGCTTCTTAATGGGCAGGGAAGATCTTATATCCCATTAACCTTACAATTAAAGTCTGATTTTTTTCCCAAGTCAAGAAATCTTTGTTACAAAAAATAAAAATTTGACCTCTTAGGTCTCAAGGGAAAATTTTATTTCCAGAAAGGCATCTCTCTACCCCATATTCTCTAGGAAGTAGAAAGATGCCCTTTCATTAAAGGAAATCCCAACCTCTCATTGTGTCCTAACAAAAGAAAGGATTGGTGGTTTGGCAAAACAGGTACTGGTTTTATGAATAAAAGAAAAGGAAAAGTGACAGTTCCACCTTGAGCAATACTTAAAGGTTACCCACTTTTATCCTCCTTAGCCCACTATGGGCCCAGAACTCCCACTGAGAGCATGGTAGGAGTGTAGAATAATTCTTTCTCATATAGTCTCTTGCAGATCATAATTCCACATGACACAGCCCTAGGTTACATTAAGTAATTGATTGATTATCTTTGGCAATCCCACACCTTTTTTAGAGGAGATAAAGGGATATGATCAATGATGAGCAGATAATTTTTATTTTACTCTCCCCACCAAAATGCTAGGATTATGTATAAGTGTTGAAAAACATTCAACTTTGGAAATAGCTTGCTCCTAGAAAAGTTGGGAACAAGTATATTTATTGTTGCCTTTTTGATTTTCTATCATTTCACTCATGGGGGACAGATCATCATTTATAAAGGCAGGAGTTTTGGTTTTTGGTTGTTGTTGTTTTTTTTAACAGACAAATCTATTTATAAACCAAGAGCCTACATCACAAATAAACAGGGAAACATTCATGAAGTGTAAGTTATTATTTTATGGGATTTTTGGCAGGGACCAGATCTCCAACTTTATTGACATAAAGAACTCCCAGTAAGGTAACTCCTTCTACCAATTCAGAGTTAGCTTACTTTGCAACTTATAGTCTTAGGGAGTTGTTCCAGGATCTTGAGAAACTAACTGACCTCCTGGCCCCAAGGGTCACACAGCCAATGTGTCAGAGGAAGGAACAGAAAGAACCTGGGGCTTCCTTGGCCCTCTATTCACCATGCCAAGATGCCTCTCTAGTTAATGATAGTCATAAACAAAGATCTCTTTGTTTCTATGAACCTTCATTTTATGAAGTAGTAAGCAAATAAATTGGATACACACTCTTAACTCTACTTATAATGGTATAATGGGATTATCCCAACTATTAATTATCCTGGAAGAATATTAATATAATAACTTTAACTGAACTATTCTGCCTGGAAAGTAGGTCCCTCTATTATTCTATTATGAATGAAGCTTCAACCCAGACGTTTGTGTGATGCTTGACTGTTGTAAATATGTGAAATAATGTAGGTGATAGACTTTCTAAAAAAAAGTACCAATTTAGAGTTATGGATATCTTGGGTTTCATTCAAAGGCAGATTTTTTTGTTACCTAACTATAGTAACTAACCTTTATATAACTTCATTAGAGGACTCATTGCTCCTCCATAATCCTTCTATGCTTTGTCTCATCTCAATTTTCTTATTTCATTCTCCAAAGCACAAATTCCACATTTTCTCTCCTCTTTTCCCCTTATACCACTTGAAGCAGGATATCTAGCCTCCATCTTCACTAGAAAGATTGGGATTATGCAATACAAAATCCTCTTAATGTTCTTTCTCCATTCCTCTAAAGGTATCAATATGACAGGCCACTTTCTCTTCCCTTTCTTTGGTCACAGAAAAAGAAGTAGCATAGTGTGTGGCATAGAAAATACAGAGTGAACCTTGTGACAAGGAGGATATGGATTCACCTCTGACACACTGGTTGTGTGACCTTGGGCAAGTCATCTCTCAATGTTCTAAGCTAGGCAGTTCTCTGAGACTTTAACTTAGAGAAGAGGTGTTGACATGCATTGGTAAAGAGAGTTTCCTCATTTGGTAGTTCACTTTGCCAATGAAATAATAGATCTAGGCCCTACCCTTGATGAAAAGCACATTTAGAGAGATATGACATAAGGCAAAAATCATGACATAAGATTCTAGATTTAGAAGTAGAAAGGACTTTTGTTATTTAGTCATGTCTGACTCTCTGTGACTGCAAGAAAACCCCAAAGATACTGGTGTGATTTGCCATTTCCTTCTCTAGCTCATTTTACAGATGAAGGAACTGAGGCAAACAGTGCCTTTTCAACAAACCTAATTACCTCCTTTTGTCTTCTTCCTTGATCTCTATATAGGCTTTTACATTGTTGACCACTACTTCCCATTGTGTGTTTCCTCCAGAGACAGCTCACTCCCTTGCTTTACCATCTACCTCACAAGAAGCTCATTTTCTATTTCCTTGATTGACTCCTTAACCCCTTTCCTATTCCTTAATTTGAATTTTCCACATTGGTCTCTTCCTGACCTTTTCTCTTTACATTCTCTCTCTTAGCAATCTCATTAGGTCCCAGAGATTCAAATATCTCTATCTCTAGTCTTTGGCTCTTGTTCCTTATCTCTTTCTGGATCTAGATGTCCTACCAGCATCTCAATATCAAAACATCAGAAATGAAGCTTGTGTCTCATCCCACAAGCTGTACCTCTGTTGCAGTTTCAGGGGTGTCAGAGATTCTGCCCACCCAGGAACTGTTGTAATTTCATGGTGTGTTGTGGCAGCACCATCTCAAAGAATTCAGAATCAGACTACCTCTAATCCAAGTACAGGCAATTATTGAGGATTGATACCCCTTAGAAGTGGGCTAGGTTCCAAGTGGAACCTGCAATTTCAGAGAAAGCAAGATGGATGTTAATAGGATAAAGATGCACAAACATAACAGAAATAATGAATATTAAAAAGGCAGGAGGAGTTTGTTAAGGGATTAGGTAATAGTGGAGGCATCAAACCTCCTGATCATGCTGCTTTCTGATTGGTTAGCTGTTGTGGTGCCGTCTGGTCAAGATGGAGAGTTAGGTATTGTGGTTCTGTCTTGGGCTAAATGGATAATGTGGTTGTAGTTGAGTACAAGAACACACCTGTTCAAATATGTGAATTGGATCTAGGGACAGTGGCTAGCTGGGGGCAGTGGCTATATTGAGTCTGGGGGTCTGTGGTGTGGTTCAAGTCAGATTGTGTGGTTAAGTCAAGACATGCCTGTTGTTCAGTGGAAGGAAGTTAGAACATTGGGACTGGGGACAATTTTATTAGCACTCCATCATCTTCTTTTAACCTCACTATTTCTCCCTTTGTCATCACCCTTCACCTTGTGCCCCAAGTTTGAATCTTTGGGTATATCTGTGACTATTCTCTCTTCTTCACTTCTCATATAGAGTTCGTTACCAAGTCTTGTCTACTTTTTTTTCTGGAATATCTCTCTGCAATGCTGCCCTGTTCTCTTTGTCCCCATTGTCAACCCCTTTGATATAGGTCCTCCACTTCCCACCTTCACTCTCTTCCTCCTCTCTTCAAAACCATATGGCACTGTTTGAATATCTTTTTTTTATGTAAAGATCTGGTTATATCAAAAAAACCTTTGCCAAAAAATCTTCAATGGCACCTTAACGTCCATGGCCTAGGATTCAAACTCTTTTTCTGGGTATTCAAGATCTTCTGCCATTACACTACCCTTCTAGCTTTATCTGTTGTAATTGCCCTTCACTAACTAACGCCATCACTGCTAACTAAACCAGATAATTTTTGTCATTCCTCCACAACTCAGTATTTTCCTGTCTCCATACTTTTGATCATGCTCATCCCTGGGCCTAAAATTTCCTTCCACCCTTTCTTTGCCTATAGAAGAGATCCTTTAAAGCCCAACTCAAATGCTACTGCTTTTTAGGAAAGCCACTTTATAATGACCCTCTACATTCTCCCCACCCCCACCCTCCTCACACACACACCTCATATCACATTTTATTTTGTAGCTGTATTGTGGGCATATTATGCCATATTGTATATTACAATTGAGTTTGTGTTTTTCACTCTGCTCATTTATATCCTCCACAAATATATGGATTGTGTTTTGTTTGAAATGTGTATGGTGCTTAGTAAAGTGAAGGTACCATGATCTATATACAGTTAGTGTTTTATAAATGTTTGATGAATCAGTGAGTGGAAGGAGAAATATTTACTTGCAGGTTTTAAAATTCATTTCTTTGTGTTTGATCAGAAGAGATAAATTCTTTCACTTAAGGAAATTAAATTCATTCGAGGAATACATTTATCGAGAGGTTTAAGCACATCTTGGCATTTGCAAATTGATTGTCACAAATAACTAACATTTATTGATGGGTACCTTATAGACTATCTATTCCATTCCTCTCTTTTTACTTTGTTTCCATTCTGAAATAGTTATAAAGAAAAGGGGGCAAAGTTTAAGATTCTATATCATTCCCAGTAAAGGATCATGTTAGGACTATAGAAAAAATGTTAAAATACTTCAAATTTCACATTATAAAGCAAAAGAGTAGAATGATATAGCATTTCCTACTGTTATACATTTAACTTCCCTAAATGAATTAGCATTCTGTTTCATTGTTTTCCTTAAAAATAATACATTTTTAAAATGTTCTTGGAGCTTGCCCCTAAATCCATAAATACATAAAGTAGTCAATATTACATTAGACTGAATTACCAAGTTACTAATCTATATTTTCTAACCATTGTGTTAGTCTTAAACATTACAAATTAACATTTTAAATTCATAATGACTATTTTTAAATACATATCAGATGATTAAATTCTTTCCAGGTGGTTCTTGATATGCATCTGGCAAAAGAATATGGAAGCATCTGCTCCTTAACAAATAGCCTTCCTTTCACCTGTACATCCTTACTAACAAGCATCTGTTGACTGGTTGTATATGCTAGCAAAATTTAGATTTTGCTGGTAAATAAATTATATGTGTGAAAATGATGCTTTACAGTGACAATGAATTTAATCTCTCCATGGAGCAGGGAGAACGTCCTTAAGGATTCTTATTATTATCCTGGGTTTTAAAAGAAACCTATATTATTAAGCTCATTTAAAATTTCCTCTGTCACTTAATACAATATAGAAATGTCTAAATTTGGATAAAGTTCTAGAAGCCATGGCAAACCTCTCCCAACTTAGAGGGAGTCATCTTGGGTCTCTTTTAATGTCAGAGTAATGACTTTAACCACTCAGCCTGTATCTGGCTCTATTAGATTTTCAGAAACAAGACCTCTTTGGAGGATAGGTACAGCATGAAGGGCCTAGGAAAGGTAAACCCAATAAAAACTAAAAATAAATAAATAAATGCTGCATGTTGCTGAATTGTTGAGTTTCTCTTCCATTCAGGTCCCATTTTCATGACTCATAATGGTGAAAAGCTAATCCTGGGATCTTAAAAGCTAAGACAGTGAAGTAGACATGATAATAGCCAATGACAGCTAGCATTTCCACAACACTTGAAGGTTTATAGAGTGATTTACATATATTTCATTTGATCTTCACAACTGTAGGAAATAGATGCTGTTATTATTCCCATTTTATGGATAAAAAAATTTGGGCAGACAAAGGTTGTGACTTGCCCAAGATCAAACAGGTAGTAAGTGTCTGAGGCAGATTTTGAACTCAAGCCTTCCTGACTTCAAAGCCAACATGCTATCAGTTGCATCATCTAGACATTTTGGCAAATGTTACAGAACTAGAAGGGTTTCAAGTAAGGCCTCCACCCATGACTGTGTATCTGAGGACGTCATCAACCTAAGATTGGCCTTCTGGTGAGGAAAGCTTTTGGTCACATGTCTCACAAAGAGTCATTTACCCATGAATGTAATCTCTGAGACATAGTGGAAAACTACCTAAGAACTAGGGCTGCCTAAAAGTGAAATGTCCTAAGTTGGGAGGTAGTTAGCTCCCCATTGTTTGAAATCTTCAAGCAAAAGTTAGACAAGCCTTGATGGGGGCAGGGGGGAGGACATTTTAATCTTCTAGGGAATTTTTGTTTAATTGTGGAATGGGTTCAGTGGCCTTCAAGATCACTTCCAATTCTTGAGACTTGGTGTCTCTTTGATAACACTAAAGCTTGGAGGGCCTAATAATGGGACTCAGTGCAAGGAACACCCATGACCTTGAAATTACTAGTGTGATATTTTGATGCCTGAAACAGCATGGCACAGTGAATAAAGGAGTAGCCTTGAAGCCACAAGAGCTGAGTTCAAGCACAACCTTGACACATAATAACTGTGAGATCCTGGAACTCATTCAACATTTCAGTGACCCTGGACAACTCTCTAAGATTCTAAATTGCAGAGAAGGTGTTTTCTTGTCCTCAAGTGAGAGTGCTGAGCAATGAAATCATAGGTCTAGTCTCCATGCCTAATCTTGTAATATCAAAGGAGGTTTAAACTCTGGAGTCATCCTTAATGATGCCAATACATGGTAGGTCTCCAGCGGTCAAGTCACCAGATGTTGAAGAAGTAGCAGTCTTTAAAAAAAAATCAGAGAACCCTCCTAAGCCTCATTTTGGTGGGTAGTTTTGAGTTTTGTTCACCCGCAGACGGACAGTGGGCAGCAGGGGCCCAGCAAAAAACAATGGCTCAAAAACCCAGGGGCTTTTTTTGCATTAGAGGTTGACTTCCATTGGCTATGATTCACAGTGCTCTCTCCATTTTCAACATTTGGAATATGTAGAATACCTTGATGAGCAACATTGGCATTCTCCAACCCCTCTCTTCCGTGGCTATGTAGCCACAATCACTTTTCTCTGGTTATCTGCAAGTGAAAGCTTGAAAATCCCTGTGCCTTTCAACAGTAGGAAGCTTCTTAAGATGTGCTGACTCTGCAAAGGCTTCTCACTGGAATGATTATATGTCACAGTGGGCTTTATTTATTGGTCTTTGTAGCCTTACCGCTTTCAGAGACTTTATATTCTAATCTTTTGGGCTCCATCTAGGATTCAGGTCCATGTGTGTCTCAGTTATAAAGCACCACAGAGACCAACAATACTGTGGAAGCATTAATTAGCCCATTCTGTGGTCAAGTAGGGGCACTAAAATGAATTTCAGCTATTAGTAATTCATATTTGCATAGCACTTGAAGGTTTGCCAAAGTATTTTCCTCACAATTACCCTAGAAGAGAGGATGGAAGGAAAAGGAGGAATAAAGGGAGAGAGGAAGGAAGGAGGGAAGGAGGGAAGGAACGAAGGAAGAAAGGAAGGAATGAAGGAAGGAAGGAACAAAGGAAGGAAGAAAGGAAGGAAGAAAGGAAGGAAGGAAAGAAGGAAGGGATTGAGGGAGAGAGGGAGAGGAGAAAAGTAAGGAAGGGAAGGAGGGAGGGAGGAGAAAAGGAAGGTAAGGAAGGAGGAAGGAAAGAAGGAAGGGAAGGAAGGAAGGACAAAAGGAAGGAAGGAAGGAAACAAGGAAGGGTGGAAGGATGGAAGGGAGGAATGAGGGAGAGAGGAGAAAAGGAAGGAAGGGAAGGAGCAAGGAAAGAAGAAAGGGAGGAAGAGAAGGAGAGAGAAAGGGGGAAAAGGGGGAAAGGATCAAATCTTTATGAAATACCTAGTATGTGACAAGCACTGTGCTTAGTGTTTTACAAATATAATCTCATTTAATCCTCACAATAATGCTAGGAAGTAGGCATTATCATTATCCCTATTTTATAGTTGAGTGTTTAAACTGAGGCAGGGGGAAACTAGGTGGTGCAGTGAATAGAGTGTTGGGCCTGGAGTCAGGAAGATACATCTTCTGAGTTCAAATCTGGTCTCAGACATTTACTAGCTATTTGATCTTGTGTAATCACTTAACCTTGTTTATCTCAGTTTCCTCCTATATAAAATGAGCCAGGAAAGGAAATGGCAAACCACTCCAGTATCTTGCCAACAAAACTCAGAATGGCATCAAAAAGAGTTGGACATGAGTGAACTAGAACGAGACAAGAAACTGAGGCAGAGAGAGGTTAAGTGACTTGCCTAAGGTCACACAATTAGTGTCTGAGGTCAGATTGGAATTCAGGTCTTCTCAACTCCAGTGAATCATCTAACTGAGGTAACTAGTACAAGAATAACATTTTCAATTCACAGATTCATTTCATAGATTTAGAATTCAAATGGACTCTTAGAAGCTGTCTAATACAACTTCTTCATTTTAATCATTTAGGAAAAGGAGGACTAGAAAGGGAAAGCTACTTGCCTCAGATCACTCTTGTGGTATGTGACAGAGTTAGAATTTGAACTTGGATCTTCATGTCTCCAAAACTAGCGATCTTTTCAGCATGTCATTTTTTCTTTTCATAAGCCTAATAGTCCCTTATTATCTCTGCTGGGTCTCAGCCATGATGGAAATATAACTCTAAGAACCTAAGGTTCTGAAATGAAGTGGCTTGAGTCAAATGGTCTATAAATGACTGAGGAGGGATTTGAACTTGGAGATCCTTTTTTAGGGGTCGAAGTACTGTGTTATCTTGTTTCTGATTCGAGGATCCTGTGTGATATTTGATGTGCTTAGTGAATTTCTATATGTATGTATATGTATTTCTATAAGAATTTTTGGCAATATGTGCTTAGCATTGTGCCTAGGACATAGTATGTACTTAATATATACGTGTTGACTAACTGTTGACAGTATGCAAAAAGGACGCTGTTGACACCTTTTTACTAAGAGCTGAACTTTAAAGAATTTTCCAGGAGCATTGATGGATTGTCTCATCCACCAGTGCTCTAACTTGGTTTCCTTTATGGTCAAAAACAAACCTTTATAAGACATCCAGCTAGATTTTAATGCATTACTTTGACCTTAATAATATGGCATTCTAGGTAAATCATATTAGTCATGAGTTTTCTATTTCAGTGCAATTATCTCTATATCTAGCATTTAGTCTATTTCTGCTCCTCTTATATCCCTCCTGCTCCCCATAAGATAGATATCCAAAGCTGTGACAGACATTTAGTAGCTAATTAATACATAACTATATTTGAATGAATTAAATCATAGGTGTAATAATAATCAGAAGAGGTAATATGGTATAGTAGATCGAGTATCAGCCTTGGCATCAAGAAGACCAGGGTATATATTCTGCCTGTGACTTCAGCTGACTGTGTGACTTTGGGCAAGTCACTTAAACTCTCAGGCAGCTGGCTAAGATTATAAACTCCTGATGAGTTATTTGTATAGGTAAAAGGAGTTTGCTCAACAAGAGTTCCCTTTTTGTTTTCCAATTGTTTTTATTCATAACTGACTCTTTTGGATCACATTTGGAGTTTCTTGGCAAAGATACTGGGGTGCTTTGACATTTCCTCATACAGTTCATTTTACATATGAAGAAACTGAAGTAAACAGGGTTATATAACTTGCCCAGGGTTACACAGCTAGTAAGTATCTAAGGTCAGATTTCACCAGAAAGATATCTTCCTGATTCCAGGCATGGCACACTGACCACTGTGCCACCTACCTCACAGGGTTCCATGCCAAAAATAGAGGGATGGATGAGTGGATGGGTGGGTGGGTAGATAAATGAATGAAAGAATAGATAATCATGAAATTCCCCCCATGCTCTGATAAAAGCATTATCTTTTGTAAAATGAACCAAATTAATTGCTAATAGGAAAACAATATGAAACAGAAATAGAAGCTATTCTTTAACTAATTGTCACACTGGTTTATGTGGATAGATGTACATACATAGGTAGGTGTATGTAAGCCCATTAATGTGAGTAGTAGTAGTAGTCATAATTGAAGAAATAATAGCTAACATGTTTACATAGAACTTAATATGTAGTAGCCATTCTATAATTAATTGTGATACTGGGAAACATGTAAGTGTAGACCATGTAGGACCAGTATTAGTAGTAGGAGTAGGAGTAGGAGTAGGAGAAGAAGAAGAAGAAGAAGAAGAAGAAGAAGAAGAAGAAGAAGAAGAAGAAGAAGAAGAAGAAGAAGTTGTTCTACTAGTAGTAGTATAATAGTAGTAGTAGTTGTCATTGTTGGTGTCATTGCTGTCATTGTCATAGTTGAATAGATAACTTTTATACAGCACTTGGTCTATGCTAAGTACTGTGATAAGCACTTCACAATTATTATCTCATTTGATTTTCACAATAATCCTCACTTGACAGCTGAAGAAACTGAGGTAGACATAGATTAAGTGACTAGCACAGGGTCACACAGCTAGAAAGTGTCTGAGGTCATATTTGAACTCAGAACTGCTAAAATCCAGACCCAACTGTCTGAGATAATTTTGTTAGAAACAGTTAGTTGACCCCTTCTGAATTTTTGAACCTAATGGTCATTAAGTAGAGGATTTAGCAAACTTCCAGAAAGTCTAGGGGAAGAAAAAACTATCATAGTATCTCCTACTTGGAAGGATCTTTAGAGAACATGTCCAACTCCCCTATTTTACAGATGAGGAACCAAAGGACCATAGTAGTTAAAGTGCTTGACCATGGGTTCACACTACTAGTCAGTAGTGGAGCTGGCACTAAAACCCAGGTTTTCCGGATCCCAGTCCACCATCCTTTCTGCTATATTAAATAAGCCATATTTTCTAAAAGTTTGAAGGGGATCAGATACTTTAGCCACAGAAGACAAGGCTGAAGGTCTTTGATGGTTCTGAAAGACTATTATTAAGAAGAAGAGAAACTATTCTTTATCTCCATTTCTTCCAAGAACAGAATAACAAGACATGGCCTCATACATGAGGGATGAGGTTAGAAAGAATTCCATCTGCCTTATTAGATACTCTCTGTTTTCCAAGAACAGAACCAAGAGGATGGGGAAGTTCATAGTTCAGCTCTATTCATCTGTGTACTCAAAGAATTCATGGATTCCTTTTGAAAGTTCTCAAAGGATAAAACAGGGACCCCAAACCCTCCTGGGGTGGTTGGTGGTAACCATGTAAGGTACAAAGTGTTGCTTCACAAATGAAAATATAGACTCAAAAGCAAACTAAAATTTGTGATGTTACTTTTTATTCTGATGGAAAAACAGACCGTAAGCTAATATCAAGTGTTTACATGTTATTTTCTTTTTAATCAAAAGAAACACCATGACATAGTAGACCAAACGCTACACTGGGAACCAAAAATGTGTGGGTTCAAATCCTGCCTTAATGTATGACTTTGGTAAATCATATACTTTCTCTGAATCTTGGTTTCCTTATTCATAAAATAGGGATGGTAATATATTAGATACCAACCTCACACAAAATCATGCATGTGAAGTGCTTTACTAACGCACGATAAAACGTTAAGTGCTAATTCATGTTATTTCCTTTTTAAAGACCACAAGTTAAACTCCATAGGTAATTTTCACTGAACTTTTCTTCTTGATTCAAATCATAACATCCAGAAATTCTGTGCTTTCTGTATTCTCCCTTGTTTAAATCTACTTATTTGGTTGTTTTGGCTTAGTAGGAGCAAGGATCGTAGACATGTAACTCAAAGTATCCTAAGAAACAAGCTAATTCAACCCTCTTTTCTTACAGTTGACCAGACTGGGGGCTAAGGAGGTCAGGGACTTGCCCCAAATCTGGCTACTTTTGATCTTAAGAAATGAGTTCTTCCCTCTCACCAGGTCATAAATATTAAAGATGATCAGGCTTGTGGGTTGTCTTCAAAAAACTTTCTATAACATCAGATGATAGATGCAAAGCCAAAAGGGACCTTAGAAGCCTTTAAGTCTACAATGTTCTTTGTATAGATGAAGCTATTAAGGGACAGATAGTTGAAGTGACTTGTTGACGGTCATTATACTTAGTATTTTCTAAGGTTGGATTTGAACCAAGGTCTTCCGGATTCCAAGGCCAGAATCCTATCTACTGCTATCTTCCGTGTACCAGACCTGATTTAATGGGATTACCTCAGAGTTGATCTCTATTAATTCTACTAACTATTAAATCTACTACTCTAAGGTTTCACAAGGCTAGTGGTTAAGAAGTCAAGTCATGGGGTACCTCAGCACTTGCTGTGTGGCACCTTGAGCTACAATTCATTTGCCCTGATTAAAGACCTCAATTTTCTTTAAAAAGTCAAGTCACCCACATTCAAGTTTTGATGCCGAGATTTTGATGCCGGTTAGTTAACCATAGACAAGTCACTTCGCTTTTCCTATAGAATGAAGGTGATAATACACATACTTGCCTACCTCATAGGGTGGCAAAGGAAGGTGCTTTATAAATGTGGGCTATTATTTTTAAGGCCTAATGTTGAAGTCTTCTATAGCTAGAATAGATTTCTTTTTATAGCCTAAGACACAAAATGGGACACCTAAGTAGGTTTCCTGTACTGTAAAGCATTTTTATTTCTCATATGAAATGAGAGATGGAATCGTAGACATGCCACTCTAACAATGGTCTCACAGATTTGGGTTAAGTTTAAAAATGCCTGAATCCATATCCCAAGATAATATCATGGTAAATCTCTATGCCCAATGCATGATAAGCACCATAAATCAGTTAGTAAATAAATATTTATGAAGAATCTTCTCTCTGCCAGGCTCTGTGCTAAGTGTTGGGGATAGAAAGAAAGGCAAAAAAAAAAATAGTCTCTCTCTAGAAGCTCAGTCTAATGAGGGTAATAATATATTATCTACAAAAAATGTATAACAAGGATAAATTGGAGATAATCAATAGATGAAATGGGGGTGGGGAGAAATAAGTTCTTATTAAGCACCAACTACATGCCAGGTACTATGTTAAGCACTTAGAAATATTGTCTCACTTGAGAGAAGTCATTAGCAGTAAGAGAGATCAGGAAGTAAAATTTTAACTGGGACTTGAAGGAAGATAAAGAAGCCAGGAGTTGGAGATGGAGAGGGAGAGTTCCGGGCTTGAGAGATAACCAGAGAAAATGTCCAGTGTCTGGAGATGGACCATCTTGGGTAAGAAACAGCAAAAAGACCAATGTCACTGGATACAGAGTATGGAGGGGGTGAAGGGAGAGAATGAGGAGGGAAGGGCACAGTTTATAAAAAGTTTTTAATAGATTTTATAAAGTCAGGTACTTTCGATGTGTCAGTTACTCCCTGGGCATGTAAGACAAATTTAGGAGTACTCATTATTTCAAGTCACTAGAGTAATAACATCTCACAAATATGTCGTATTTTGTATGAGTCTTTAACTTGCCTTCTCATTTGACCTTCATAGTTCTGTTTTCTATTTAAAATATAATTTAAGCTATTTTATAATATTTAAATCATTTATCCATATACTTATTTTATGTATTTATAACAATTTTATATAATTATGCTAATTATTTTATGTTTCTACTGTGTTGTATTCAAAATTCTTCCAAAGTCAGCAGATTTTCTGCAAACTTTCCATACCAATTTCTCATAATATTTATTATCTTCAATATGTTTCACTTTTCACTATTTTTTCTACTTGTGGAATCTACAAATTTTCTTTAATAAGTGTTACATCCCTAGACAATCTTCCAGTACTTTTGTATGTGGTCTCATATTTATATCCCCTACAGGAACCTTCATTCCCAAGATCATGATTCTTTAATAAGTTATTCTACATAGCCTTTCTTGGTAAAAGTAACTTAATAGATCTTCTGCCTCCAACCCTTCCCCCCAATCTCTATAACCTTAACACATTTTGTCTGAAAGTTTTTTGATGCCATCCACAAACATGGGCTCCTCTATCTCTTCAGCAATTGGTACCTCTCTAAACTTGAAACGTTATTTTGCGTTGGAATTGAATTTAACTAGAAATGTATTGTGTGAGATAAAAAAGTTCTGTCCTATTTCTATTTCCTATAGTCCCTAAAATATTTTTATAATGCCTTCTTCTTTCTATTGGCAGAATGGAAAGAATTTTGGTTTTGGAGTTAGACATGATTGTAACCTGGGTTATAATCCTACCTCTGTCTCTTAATAGCTGTGTCTTTAACATTGCTGGCCACAGTGTCCTCCTGTGGAATATGGAAGCTTTGGGCTAGAACATCCCTATCATTTCTTGTAACTTTTGGCCTACAACCCCATTTTATCTAACACTCATTGAATATTTCTTCATATGAAAAAGAGCCTCAACCTCTATATTATTTAATCTTCAATACCAATTGTGCTTCCTTTTCCCTACCCCACCCCACATTTATGGCTTTTCAGTTTGTTTCATTGACATTCCTTGGTTTCTCTGATGCCTTATATATTTTAAAAGTCTGTGTCCATTTTCTTTGGTTATTGTCAGTGACATTATCTGCATAAGCTATAACTGGGCTCAGCCTGCATATCACCATCCCATTTTCATCTTTACACTCCACTTCTCTCAAATTTGATGTGTATTTCCCTATGAGAGGGTCCAGAGACTTAGTAACAGGCTACAATGACAGGCATCCTTACCTTACTCCTTTCATCATTTATCATTTAATTTCTTTTACTAGCCACCCCTTAAGTGTGAGGATACTGCTCAAAATTGGCTTAAAATGGTCTCACATATTTCACCAGTTCATCAGACACATACATTGTTATCATGAGCTCAAAGAGAAATTCATAGGTTTGTTACATCAAAACCTAGTAAATATCCTCCCCACTTCCATATTTTGGCATGTCCAATGATTTCTCTTGCCAGCTATTTGTTTTTGCCCCTTTATAACATATCAAACCCTCTACTATTCCTGCTAGCCTTGAGAATCCTACAAAAAATGTGGCAAGCCATATTTTAGTGAGGTTAATGTTTTCCCAGTTTTAATACATCAACATGTGTGGCACAGTCATAAAGCACCACAGAGACCAACAATACTGCTACAGCATTAATTGGCCCATTGTGTGGTCAAGTAGGGGCACTAAAATGAATTTGTTATTAGTAATTCATATTTGCATAGCATTCGGTTTGCCAAAGCACTTTCCTTAAAAATACCCTCTGAGCTAACTAGTACCAATATAATATCATTGCCTTATATATATGCAGAGCTAGAAGGAACTACATCCCTTCTAAAAGTAATTTTTAACATTCATTTTATTATCCAGGGTCCTCTTACCTTTCTCCTAAAGGCCACTGAAAACTACAGCTCAAGGGGTGTTCAGGCTTCCAGACTTCAGAAGTCCTATAGAGCCCAGAACTAAGGCATCAGACTCAAGGGAGCTTTCGGTTTGCAACAGGAACATTTATTTTATATTTTACAACCTCTATTCATTCCCTATTAATGAAAAAAAATCCTATTCATGTCTTCATACGTTTACACAGGAGAAGCACTCCCTGATAAGCAAGGTGCTATATATCCTCAAATAAGCTTTCCCTGTGTATTCCTGGAGTGTGTGTGTGTAATATATACATATATATATATATAATTTCCCCTTCCCAAATTAATACCTAGAAACATACTTTTTTCGACCCAGATCCCACATTCTTCAAGCATCCAAATTACTTATGCTAAAATAAAGCCATTTTTTGCCTCTTTTCTCTCGAGACAATGCAAGTTTTAGTCTCTTCCTATTCAGTCCTTTTCCTTTATACTGGAATTAGACGTGTTTTCTCTCCTCTCAAAATCTCACAGACAAAAAAAAAAATTAAAAAAAAAATCTCACAGACAGTATCTCCAGTCTTCCAAATTCTTATACCCTACGTATTTCATACTATACATTTCATATGTGCACGTAGCATAATATCTAGATTGTATATGATATAATATATACATTATATGTTCTTATAAATGGAATATTCTTATTCTTATTGTATTTCTCCATTTATGTTCAATATTATTTAATTCTTCAACATATGCTTTTGGACTCCCTCTTTTTTCTTCTTCTTTCCTCCCATAACTTCTTGAGTTCTTTATATTCCCTAGAATCTACGCTTTTTCTCCTTTCCCACATTGTTTCTTCTCTGAGACGTGAATATCATATACATGGAATGTGTTATTTTCATTTTCTTTGGTCTTCCTCTCCATTTATTTATGGGAAAACCCTTTTTTTTCTTTTCATTTCAATAAACTTCAGACATAGATATCTCTCCTGAAAGAAGTGTTCTCTGGACCCTTTAGTCTGTAAGATCTTTCTTCCTTCTATTGAATTCCTACTGTTTTCATGCTCATCACTAGTTTAATATGTTTTTCTTATTTACCCCATAACAGTCTAAAACCTATCTTCTTTATTTCTCCGTCTCTTCTGAGAGCTTTCTTTACCTGTCCTCTCCTTCTTTAACAACCTAAGAAGATCTGAATGCCTGAATTCTTTTGGAGAAATTTTACTGGTTCCATTTTTTCTTTTTTTCTCTGTCCTTGTAGCTGACCCATTTGTGTCTTTCTCCATTTTATTATGACATACTTTTGGCCAGCTTGCACTGATATGTCCTTTTTCACCTCAAAGGTTACACACAATACACATTACAGGAGGTACTGCTGTGTCCTTGTTCTCCTTACCTAAGACATTTCTGTTACACTCAAATGATTTTGTGATCCCCTTTTATAGAATGCCTTTGCCCATCCCTTATGCCAGCTATAACCCTGCTCCCCCTGAATGAAAAACACATGGTGGTAGTTTAACCTCATTCTCCCCTGGCCATGATTTTATTTCACTCTTATATTCCTTAGTTTCTACCCCACAACAGTCTTGCTGGAACTACTAACTCATTCATTTCTTTTTAACCAGGTCACCATATTTTCTTTATCTATTCCATCCTTCTTGAAGAAAACGAGCAGTATTTAACTTTGGCTCAACTAGTGGAATCACTGCAAAATTCTTTCATAAGACCTTTTCCTCTTGGTACAGACTCCAATTTTTGTATTGATGTGAAGTTCACATCAAAACTTTTACTTTCATGGGGTGGCTAGATGGCTCAGTGAATAGAGCACTGGCCCGGAGTCAGGAGGACCTGAGTTCAAATCTAGTCTCAGACACTTAACACTTACTAGCCTGTGACCTTGGGCAAGTCACTTAACCCCAACTGCCCTGCCTACCTCCTCAAAAAAAAAAACTCTTATTTTCCTGGATTTCAAATACCAAAGATATCACTTGGATTTAGGACACATAAATTAATAACTAGGACTTCCACCATATTTTCTTGTGGGAAAGATACTCTCATACTTACTGCAGTATATTCTTCCTTCTCCTTGAGTCTTCTTCAACTCTACCTCTTTGACTTCATCTCTGTATCTATCACATCTAATTTTACCACTTCCTCGGTGTCTGCCACTTTGCACCCACTGATTTGATCAGTTAAACTGTGGCAATATTATCATTTTCTTCCTCATTCCAATGATTGTTCCTGACTTCTCTGTAGCCTGTGACATGCAATAAGCTACTATACCTTCTTTTTCTATGCAGAAAATTGGCTTATGTATATATAATAAACACAAGACAAACAAAATGTAGAAAGGAAAACATCTGGGGAAAATCCAAATAACTAAAGTGTATAAATTTTAAAAATCAATGATTTTACCTGTCCTTCTCACTAACCCTCCAACATAACAATAAAAAGTACAAATATGTCTTGTCAAAGAGCTGGTCACATTGGCAATGTCCAAAATATGTCTATGTCTTTGTGGATTTTAAGTCCCTTGCTTCTCTGGCAAGAAGTAGTGACATAGTTCACCCTTAGTTCTCTTAACTCTTGGTTTATCATATTCATCAGAGTTGTAAAGTCTTTCAAAGTCATTTTTGTCTATAATGTCATTTTTGTGTTAACTGTTCTTCTAGTTCTATTCACTTCACTCTGCTTTAGATCATAGAAGTTGTTGGAGGGATGGTCTTAAGACCAGCACTCTCTTATTTCAGGTTCTATATTGTCCCAAAATGAGGCACTCATGAGTCGCTGAACACTTAACAAAAGGAAGTTTAGTTTGCCTAACACAGCAAGAAGATGCTACAAGGATACAGTAGTACTTAGCTTCTCTGTATGTGCTTTTATCATCTTCATGTGAAAAGGTGTCTAATCATTGGGATAAGTGAAGGAAATTCTAGTCTTCAAAAATCTGCCAATTCCAACAAGTCTTAAGTGCCCTTGGCTGGGATAGTTTATGCCCTAAGATGACCAGGAAGTTGTGGACAATAAGATCTGCTCAGGTTCTTAAGGTAACTTTGGCTTCTTTTAAGTAAAGCTTCCTTGTGCTGTCATCCAAAGTTCTTTGAAACTGCCCGTACTATAATTTCTTATAGCACAGTTTCATTCCATTATATTTAATATATATTCCAATTTATTTAGTCATTTCTTCAACAGAAGGTTGTTGTAATTTACTCATTTAGTCATGTCTGATTCTGTGATCCCATGGACCATACTGTCCATGAGGTTTTCTTGGCAAAGATACCAGAATGATTTGTCATTTACTTCTCCAATAGATGGACATCCCCTTAATTTCTAGGTTAGAGGATTTCTGTTTCTTCCTAACTATAATTACTATAGTATTTCCTGAGTTAAAAAGTGAAATTCATAGTCTGACAAAGTATATTCATTTTGCAAGTGCCAAAAATAGACTTTCTTTCCTTGAAATCAAGAGTGTCTATGAAAATCTAGGATATTTGATCACCACGGCTACCAATTGAAGAGAAGGAAATGACTCAAAATACCCTATAACTAAGCATCCATTCAAAGAGTCTTGGTTCATTTAATCTCAGCAGCAGTTTTTGAGTGATCTCTCTGACCTAGGGCAAGTTTACTGGGTATATCTACAATTACAGGGATATATTCACCAAAATCCTACTGCAACTAAAGACCTTAACACAGGGTCTCATCTCTTCTCATATCTACCATTATAATAGCTCCTTAACGTGTCTTCTTTCCTCAAGCCTGCCACTTCTCCAACATATATTTACACTATTTCCAGGGTAATCTCCCTACTGCTGTTTCTGTTACTTTCTACCTCTGCACTTTTCAGTAACTTATTTAGCCTCCCTTGGTGTTTGTTTCTTCATCTGTGAAATGAAGATGTTGTAACAGATCATCTGTAAAGCCTTTTCTAGCTCTAAATCCTTAGGCCCATGGTTATGTTGCTTTTCTACTCAAAAAGCCTTAGGAATTTCCCATGGATGTAAAAATAAAATAGAAATGTTTGATCCTGGCATTCAAGGCTTTCTTTGATTTGGATCCACCTCTCTCTAAAGTTTATCTTATATTTTCATGTATCCCAAATTTCTGATGAACTGGCTAATCTCTATCCCCCATTCTGGTCTTGCCCTCTCCTATTTCTGTGTCTTCACTCATTCCTAGAATAGATTCTCTTCCTTCCATCTCTGTCTATTGATGTTCCTCTCATCTTTTGAAGCCCCATTCAGATAACACCTTTTCCCTGAAGTCTTTGCTGACTCTCCAGGTTAAAGTGATATCTGCACCCTTTAATTGTTCCTAACACCTTACTGGGAGCTCTCCATTGTACTTGTCTCACTGTCCCATGAAAAATAGCTTTTTAGGTGTCTTTCTTTGTACAAATTAAATTGCAAGAAGTTTCAGAACAAAGTCTATTTTTTATCTCAAGCACCCAGAAGAGTGACTTGCTTGTAGTTAAGTGCCTAATCACTATTTGCTGCCTTGAAGAAAAGTGGAGTCATCCTTGGATTTCCTACTTTGCTTGAGTACAGATTAAACGCCCACAGGGAGAAGCTTCAAAGAACCACACCATACTCACATTCAGGGTCAAGGAAAGAGTTCTGGCCAAGTATCAGTGGATAAATTGCAGCTATACAGTCCCTTTGGGCCATCTGCTATCTGCCATATCCAGGGGCACACACCAATAATGCATGGGATTGTCCTGGCTTCTGACAAAAACTGGCCAGTCTCCAGAAAGTCATCAGCATCAGTGGACTACTAAAATTGCTCATGTCATTAGACAATTTCCCCTGAAGTATGATTACTGGCCTTCCTTTTGCTGGTAAGGGCTTATCTCCACCTGAATACTGACTCATAAGAATTACTTACACTAACTTAGGAATTCCCTTTGGAGCTCATGGTGAATAAGCTTCCTTTATGTTTATACCCTCACAGGTGAACCTTATTTGTCACAGCACCCCTATGAATACAAGTAGTATCACCATCCCCATTCTACAGATAAAGAAAATGATACACAAAGAAAATAAACAACTTACCAAAAAGGCAGTGATAGAGCTTAGTTCTCATTTCTTCTAGTTGAATTCTCTTTATACTACACCATGCTGAATTACTTAATACCATTCACTAAATACTACCCCCACTGGCCTAGAATGGTAAATGTACCTCCACTGATACCTAATTGAATCCCCACCAGTAATGCACTCTGGGAGGATCTGGCTGGCATATAAAATTATAATTAAACTATTACCCACAAGCTATGATTAACTGAGATTGTTCATTCATGTTTTACAATTAAGAGATTAAACAATCAAATTTCTAATATTTCCTTAATGAAGTCATGAGCTTCAAGGAAATCTAGGACTACAATGAAATTAAGGAAAAGAGCAAAATGAAATATTTGACTGAAAGCTTCTGAAATAACAGAGCATTCTCTGTGTACAAGTTAAGCTCTTGGGAGCATCCATAACTCCAGATCACAGAAAGAGCATTTTACTAAATGTATACCTGTATCCTTTTAATCTCCCCTCATCCTCTTACAAGAATGGATTGTTCTAGGGAACCCTATGGTGTCTCGGGACAATTTGTCGTCTTCTGTAGAATAAGTGCTCAAACAACAGTCAAGCAGTTTGCCATAGGCTCATTTATGTTAGTTTGGGGCTCTAATAGCTATGCAATTCCATGTTTTATTTTATGGCATTTAAATAGATGATAACAGGATCAGTACTTAGTATATTTCCTGGTAGGATCACAGAATCATAGGATGTAGAGTTGGAAGGGAAGGTCATCTCATCCAATGTGCTTTCCAACACTTCCTGCAGTTGTGTCCACTACCGGGTAGTTGATGACGATCTCTGTGCATCCTTGGTTCTCATTCCCTCCCTTCACTTTTATCAGTCTGTTTTTTAAGCTATCTCATGAACATACCATTCTCTTTCTTATATTCTTTCCTGTAGATATAGTTTCCTCCTGCCCGGAATGGTGTCTTTTCTCCCCGAAGCATGTCCAAATCCTCTCCATCCTTCAACATCCAGCTTAAATTCCGTCCCTTTCATAAATACTTAATGATCTACTTTTACTGTTTGACCTTTCTTTGAAATTCTTGATTCCTATCATACAATTTAGTTTTTAATTCTATAAACAGCTTTAACATATTTCCTACTATTTAGGATGTGTTAGTTTTGTCTCACCAATTCAGTTGTAAATACTCTTAGACCAACAAGAATATTATCTTGGCAGTTCCCTTGGCACTTCATACATTGGTAAAGATGGAACAGAAGTATAACAAAGACTTGTTGATTCCTTGGTCCATTGACCTAACTAGAATTATAATGGAACTTCTTCCTCCAATGCCACCCATAGACACATTTTACACAGTCCCTTTTCAACTTCTGCTCCTAGAAAAAGAATCAAATCATATGGAATCTAAACTCTAATCCCAGTCCATTTTCATAATCTGCATCCAACCAATGCCTTTATATAATTCAAGACTTATTTAATGGATTTTTATACCCTTTTACCTTTAGTGCAGATTCTCAATTAAGTCCAAGCTCTTGGGAAGTATCCCTTATTCTAACTCATTTCATTTTACTTATATCTTAGAGAAATAAATAGCACAGAGAGATCATCACACTGTCTATCACTTCTAAAAGACAGAATTTATTAGATAATTTAAGTTGGAAGCAGAGCTGGTAGTAGTAATTGTCAGCTTATGAGTTTTTATTTTAAAAGTCCTTCTGTTAGAAAATCTGTGATATCTCACCACCAGCCCATTGGAATTCCCACCATTAGTTCCTATTCAAATATTTCTTCACCTTGTAAAGATATCATTCTTACAGCTACT
>CM053581.1:520697336-520760440 GCA_028627135.1 Pseudochirops cupreus | reverse complement strand
CTCACCACCAGCCCATTGGAATTCCCACCATTAGTTCCTATTCAAATATTTCTTCACCTTGTAAAGATATCATTCTTACAGCTACTCCATCTACTCATATAGATGACAGTCCTTCCACAACTTATTAGTAGTTGTCTACTAATTAATTAGTAGAATTAATTTCTGTGGCAAAAAGATGCTATTATCTAGTAGTAGAAAACGTCTGAATGTTATGTTGATATTTAGAAAATATAAATATCTCTATATACATATAAGTAAATATGCATATATAATTATCACACATTTGCTGTCTATCCCATCCAAATGTAGATTCCCTGCAAGTATGAATTGTTTTATTCTGCTTACTTGTTTTATTCTGTGTTTAGCACAGGGCCAGGCACATATTAGGTGTTTTATAAATATTTTTAGTGCTTGGTTGATTGCTTATGATGCTTTCCAAACTTTGCTAATCTTGTCCTTAGCCGGTGGACACAAAAGTCTAACATTGGCCTATGCTTAAAGCTTTTTCTCATTTTACAACACCTACTGGAGTTTGCACATAGCTCACATTAACTTTGAGAACTGATACTTTTCTGTAATGTATAATGAAGCAGTGGCAAGGAATTTAATGTGGACACTCAATAATGCCTTGGTTAAAATCCTAAGGTTTGGTTTTGCTTTTGCTTTGTTTTCCTGGAGAGAGAGACAGAGAGACAGAGAGACAGACAGAGACAGAGAAAGACAGAGAGACAGACAGACAGAGAGAGAGAGAGAGAGAAAGAAAGAAAGAGGGAGGGAGGGAGGAAGGGAGAGAGGGAGGGAGAGGGGGGAGGGAGGGAGGGATGGATGGATGATAGATAGATAGATAGATAGATAGATAGATAGATAGATAGATAGATAAAATTAAGCCCTCATCACTGTTTGGCATCTTAGTGTTAGTAAGTTCATTGGAGTAATTCACAGAGACATAGTCTCTAAGGGAATGAGACTCAGGATAGGTAGATCTTCCCTAGGGGATACGAGTCACAAAAGATGTGATTGCCTGTAAGCTAGATATTAGTCCATAGTGTGGAGGACTTCAGATAAATTATATCTGGGATTGAATCCTGCCTCCTGTGCTTAAAAACTCTGTTACCCTAGGCATGTCACTAAACATCTGTCTCAGCTTCTTCATCTGGACAATGAGGATAATAATAGCAGCTACTGCACAAGGTTGTTGTAAGACCAAAAATGAAATTATGCATCACTTGTCAAATATTAAAGTGCCATATAGCTGTCTCTTCCACATTGCAACTTTCCCCATTGTGGTTTCGATATATCACAGGTTGACAGAAGTTAAACAGGAATTTGGAGGGAGTTTGTAGAAGCCGCAGATGACTCATGAAGGCCAGCAGATGATACAGAAAAGTTTAGAAACTCAGAAATGAATAAAATATATGTATAGTATTATGTAACATTAACATATTTTATCTTTTATTACCATAATAATTCAGACTTCTCTGGTATGAAACAATTATATGAAAAAACAATTATATGAATTTTCCAGATCATGAGGGCACCACAACACTAACCTCCCAAGAGGGAAAGGATAACTGTATAAATATTGGATACATTGTTATTGCTGGTCCGGAGCACCTGGAGTACACTGGCACCTAAGGATAGGATGAATGGCAAGGAAGAAATCTAATCATAGAACATTAGAAAAAAAAAAAAGAACCTTAAAGATTGTCTAGTCATACCTTTTAATTTTCTAAATGAGGAAACTGAGGTCCAGAAATATTAAGGGGATTTACTGAAAGCAACAAATCTGCTTAATGATAACACTAAGATCACCATCTCTATCTCCTAACTGCCAATTCAGGACTCTACTACACTATGCTCAGAGTGCCAAAAGGAAATCAAGCAACCAGTTTTTCCCTATGTTATTTGAAACAACAGGGGACATTCCTAATTAAAATTGACATCTGCCATATTAAAACATTTATTTTTACTTGTAGCATTTCCCCTCCCTTTTATTCCCTTAATTTAGAAAGGCCAAGGTCACCCACCATACTCTGGGCCATCATCAGTCATCTTGACTTATGTCTTGCTACTAGACTTCCATGGCTCTGCACAGCTCTGCTTCACTTAAATCCTATTCTTGCACAAGTCAAGACATCACCCTCCTGATGTCATTGGTCCTCTTCAAGAGTGAAGGATGAACAATAACAATGACCCTCTCCTTCATCCTCGTTTTTACTCTACTCCAGGGTTCCTGGACCATTTTTTATTTTTGCATCATAAATCCTTCTGACAGACTGGTGATGCATATGGACTTTTCAGAATAATGTTTTAAAATAATTTTTAAATGATAAATTTCAGTTAGAGGCTAGTGAAAACAAAAATCTGGTTTTTTTCTCCCATACACATTCCTAGATCCCTGAAATCTATCCATTTACCTATGCATCTCACATTAAAAACCACAACCTTTATGCCTTTTTAGCATAGGGCTCATTTCATTTCAGCAAATTTCTCCCTGTCTGTTGACATGTTTTTTTCATCTCTCTAAGTATTGGTCACTAATGTCCTACTCACTCTTCCATCCTGTCCTTTCTATCTCATGTTCCTGTTTTAATATTGGTCATCAACTGGCTTTTTACACTTGCTTAACTTTACCCTATTTACCAATTCTGTTCATATAACCATACCTCTGGAGCTTTTTTCACATTTCTATTTTATAAATATTCAGAAAACCTTTCTTTGCTCTGTTTTGTTTTAAGAAGGAAAAAGCACAGCAAGACAAGACAGAAGAGTTGGAATTTCCTTGGTCTTTCTTCTGCCTATGTCTTTACCTTCTTTAAAAGTCACTTGAGGGGCAGCTAGGTGGTGCAGTGAATAGAGCACCAGCCCTGGAGTCAAGAGGACCTGAGTTCAAATCCAGCCTCAGACACTTAACACAAAAACTAGTCATGTGACCTTGGGCAAGTCACTTTACCCCAAATGCCCTGCTTTCCCCCTCCAAAAAGCAAAAAAAAAAAAGTCACTTGATTAGGTTTATGATCACAATACTATAAAGATCTATAACTTGATTGCTATCAGCATGCCCTTTGGTCGTCTTTTAAAAAAATAAACATTCAATATTGGCCATCTGAGTTCTAAGGAATATCTAGGATCTTAACTAGGCAGGTCCTTGGATAAGTGAAACAATGTCATTAATGTGCTTGAAGCTTTTCTACTCAGGTAGGACCTATCCGAACTAGTATTAGTAAAGTGACATAGTGAATAGTATTGGATTTGGAATCAAGAAGATGTGAATTCAAATCCTGCCTCAGATATTTACTAACTGTGTGAACCAAACCAAATATTTAACCTTTCTGTGCCTCAGTTCCCTTGTCTGTTAAATGAGAGGATTAATTTGTGATCCTTTGATCCTCATACTCTGCTACTATAACCTTCAGGGATCCCCATATCACCACTATGTCTTCATAAGATATTGATGTAGGAGTACAATAAAATGAATTTAAATTGGAGTCAGAGAACCTGGATTCACACCCTGCCTCTAGCTCAGCTTATCAATATGGCTATATATTGTTAAATTTCCAGCATGAACATTTACCCCTTGGAAATCGACAAATTCTATAAATCCAAGTTTGCTTTATTATTTTGTTGATTGACTTGAGAAAGTGATGAAGAAAATCTTAATAATGCAAATTAAACTTATGAGTGTGTTGTGGAAGAAAGGGAGGGAGGGAGGAGACAAAAGGACAGAGGGAGGGAGGAAGCATTTATTAAGTAACTACTTAGATACTGTAATAAGCACTTTACAAATATTATTTAATCCTAACAACTCTGGGAGGTATGTGCCATTATTATCCCCATTTTATAGTGAAGGAAACTGAGACCAGTTAAGTGATTTGCCCAGGGTCACACAGCTTGTAAGTGTCTGTCCGAGGCTGGATTTGAATTCAGGTCTTCCTGACTCCAGGTCCAGCATTCTATTCATGGTACCACCTAGATGCAGAAATCAAGACACAGAGAGACTTGCCATGGATCACACAATTAAATGATGTCAAAAACAGGATTCAAATCCAAGTCTTTCTGATTCCCAAAGCAGCACTCATTCATATGGTACCACTCTACTTCTTAATTTGAGTTAATAGCTCCCCATTGAACACTTAACTTCATAGTTAACATACAGTTTTAGCAAGCTATCTGTTCTATATATAATATATATATATACATATATATATATATATATATAATTTTTCAGCTAAGATTTAACCAGCAGCAAAGCTGGTTTTATTGTATGTTTTTTGACAGTTGATATTAAATAGCTTTGATGGCCTTTGCCACCATTGATGAATCAAATAGTATTCTGAAGTTGACCAGTGATCACAACCAGATGAACATGTCCTTGTCATTCTGCTTACTGAGGAACAAGAAGGATATTGAGTCATTTCTTTCCACAAAGGCAGAGGAGGCAACCTGACAATGAACAAGGAGTAGTGGGTTCTAGTCTTGGTTCTATTACTAACTATGTGATGTACAATAAATCATTTAACCTGTCTGGGCTACAGATTTCTGCTTAAGGCATACTGAAGAGGCTTACAGGGAGGGGATGGGCACATCTTAGAATTTCAGAGGGCATCTTAGTCATCAGCTACACTACGATTAAGATTAAGAGGCTTCTTCAAATCCTGAGACACAGGGCATGAATTTAAATGAGAATTTATTATAGAAGGGGTCCTCAAAAACATAGGAATTGTATGATGATAATAAATTACAGGCAGCAACCTTTCTCTGTGAAGCTGCCCATTTATAAAGAACCCCTAACTGACCAAACAATAAATGCTTTGTTCTTTTAAATACTGCAGAAAATACATTAATGCAGTCTGTGTCAGAGAGAGAAAAAAAAGGCCGCAGACAGGTGTATTTTGTCAAACACAGAAAAGAAAGCCACCTACTTGCTTTAATTTCACATAAAATTGAGAAAGTGTATTTTCTTTTACTATTTCCTTTATCTGTGAAGTTTCTAAAATCTAAAATCCCCTTTGCTACATCTCTCTTTAGAAAAAAAAAAGATGAGGAGACTGTAGTTATTAATGACTCTCTAACAAGTGAAACCAGGTAACAGCTACACATATTCAAATATTTCTGTCTGGCAGGCCATGACAGGTGTACTTAGCAGCAATTCACCTGACATTACCAAGGAAGCATAAGAAGTACCTTGTCATCCCATGTAACAAGAAATTTTCATCATTAAAGATCCTTACAGAAAGCACACAGATAGTGCATCTTCCCGATTCAGCACTCTCTGATGGAAAGGCTTGAGCTCATATATTTTCTTTGCTGTGTCTGTTAGGTTTTCGATTTTAACTTAGGAGGGGCAAAAAGAAGCCTACCTTGTACTATATGCCCCTTGAGGTATTTACATGCACATATATGTGTTGTGTTTCTTGAAAAATGCATTGTCTGATGTATTGGCATCCCCTGTGTTTCTTCCTTAAGGCTTTAGGGAGAATTCAACAAGGTTGCTTGGTTGCAGTTAACATGTAGGCAGACGTATAGCTTTGGAATGGTGCATTATATAATTTTAGCAGCATACACATTTAGCAGCATAAACAAATTATCTAATCTAGACCAAGGAATGGGAAAAATAAACTCATTATAAAAAGAAAGACTAAGACACACTAGAGTTAAAACAAAAAAATGGAGCAAATATTTCATCACAATACTGAAGCTAAGAAGGTGATGCTAAGATATTGCTGACATTTCTTTTTTCATGTCTGGTTTATATGCCACCTTTTTCCATGAGACCCATATTGAAAGTGATCTCTTACTCCCCAAAGTTTCTTGGGGTGCTTTGTCAGAACAGCTTCTTTTCTACTAACACCTTTTACCTTCCATTCTTTTCATTTGTAAAGGGGCTATATTCTTGCTTAATAAGCTACTTGAAGGCAAGGATGGTAAACCCCAGGGGATAGCGCAGGGTCTTGAAAATGCCATTATAATTTCATGAGTATGAGTAGCCACCCCATTGACGAGATCATAACCCCTCTGCAACTTTTAATATATGATCTTGAAATTTGCTATGACTAAAAATTCCTCATCTTGTATTCCACCTGGTCTGTAGTCTCTCTGAATTTGGCTTTGACAGCAAAGACCTTCTTGCCATTGTATTGGCAATGGAATTTGGAGATGCCCCTGTATTGGCTTGGTTTTTGGGTTGAGTGTTAAAATCCAGAGCTTGTGAATCCCACTTGTGGGATGGACTTGTTGACGTGAAGAAAGAGGGCTGAACTGGGAGGAGCCGTGAATTGGGAGAGAGACCCAAGCCGAGAGAAGGCCAGAAGGACTTTTGGAGAGCAGCGTCCAGCATTGTGGAGCCTGAACTGCTGAGAAAAAGACTGCTGAGAGCCCACTGGAGCTGCCCAGGACTTTTGAGAACTGCCAAGGACTGAGGAGGCATGGCTGTGATGCCGCTATTTTGTCTGTCTGTTTTGATGTTGTTTTGCCAGATTCACCTGATGGTGAAGGACAGTACTGCTGTTGTAGAGGTCCTAGAACCTGGCTGTTGATTCAGAAACCCTGAAAGAGGATTTTCTTGTGGTACCTACACAGAAATCCTGGAAGAGGGCCTTGCTGATGTTTTCAGGGGTTCTGGCACTGTTCTGCAGGCAGAGAGTGACTTGATGAGGACACCGGCTATGGCTTTGTTGAGCCTTGTCTCCCTAGGAGCTGAGATTGCTCAGGGCTTGCCTCGAGTGAAGATGAAAGAAGGACCTTTCCTTGGGTGTTCAATGCTGAGTTTAACCTTGTAACTTAAGGGTAGATGGCCTTTTGTGTTCTCCTGCCCCTTTTGAGATTCAGGGATGGGAAGACTTTGAGGTTTTGGGTTGTTTTTTTTTTGTGCTCTGTGATTGACCAAATGAACGTACTTTGTTTATGTTTGGAGACTAGTCTCCATTTGAGAAGAGACTTCTGACTGACTAAATGAATGTACTGTCTAGGGGTGGAGTAGTGCTTGGATTGAATTGAGAACTTACTTGCTAAAGGAGCAAGTTACACTGTATTTTGACTTTCTCTGTTTTATGAATGTTTGCTGAATAAAGGGGGTTTACTATGCTGGTAATCTGAACCTTGGAAGTTGCCTTTGCTTGGCATTACAGTCATTGAGTCCAACTCAAAGAATTTCCAGACTGGTGGTACACAACAACTTACATTCCATAGACATGTATTTCAGGGCAACCTCCATACTGCAATGAAGCTACAGATTAGACTTTTGGTGGAAGTGTGAAATACTTTTGTAGTGCATAATAAACCCTTGTTGAATTTATGTAGATCCAAGAGAGGTAACACTGTAACCCAATTCTCTGCTCAGTGCTCTGTCAACTGGACCACATGGTCCTGACATTGTCCCTTTGCTATCAAAGGAATTCTATTTTCAGGAGGAAGTTGTCCAACCTTTAACAGAGGCTGACTTTTTCAGAAACCAAAGAAGGAAAGTAACATGAGCAGATCATTTACTTCATGTTGCTCACTTCTGTCATTTTTAGCTAATAAAATCTAGCATTTATATAGCACTTTAAGGTTTGCAAAGTGCTTTACAAGCTTTAATTTATCTTCACAATTACCCTGAGAGGTAGGTGCTGTTACTACCCCCATTTTAGAGACAGTGAAACTAGATAGGCAGAAGTTAAGTGACTTGCCCAAGGTCACACAGCTAGTAACAGTCCAAGACTAGATTAGAACTCAGGTCTTCCTTGTTCTAGATCCATTGCTCTATCCACCTAAGACCTGGTGAATATTCAGGTAAAATCTCTGAGTCTGATGATAAATACTAAGTGATGAAAGCTAAATTAAAGTTTTGAATCCCACTTTATTTGACAGTTCTATTCATGCAAATGCAGTATTTATCTCCACCAATATAGTTTGGGAAGCTGATCCCCCTTTCTTCCATGACAGTGTGTGTGTGTGTGTGTGTGTGTGTATGTGTGTGTGTGAATTGTACAGTGGGAGGAATATCAATTTAAAAATATTTTCTATCTGTGGCAACCAAAATAATCTGGGTTTTCATGTTGCTCTTTGGATACTCCTTCCTGCACATCCCCTGGACACCAAATATCCATTCAAGATTTAAGGTAATCTACTAAAACAGCAGCTCACAAATCCCCACCATTTTATTTACTTTTTTCTATAGTCAGCCAGAAGAAACTCATAGTTCACTAAAAGAGGCAGATAGCCTTTAATGAAATAGTACAGTGAGAAATTTGGCAGTAGAACATTCTACCCATAAATCTACATACATACTCACATACACACTCATATATACACATATATATCAAAAGACACATATGTATATATAGTATTCTTTCTGAGGTGTATGTATACAAATGGATGTGTGTGTGTGTGTATATATACATACACACATGTACATTTACATATACATATGTTGTTGATCAGTCAATTCAGTCACATCCAACTCTTTATTGACCCCATTTGGGGTTTTCTTGCAGAGATCCTGAAGTGGCTTGTCATTTCCTTTTCCAGCTCATCTCACAATGAGGCAAACAGGGTTAAGTGACTTGCCCAGGGTCACACAGCTAGTGAGTGTCTGAGGCCAGGTTTGAACTCAGGAAGATGAGTCTTCCTGACACCAACTCCAGCGTTCCATGCACTATGGCACCACTTAGCTGCCCCACATATACATATACATATCCACATACATATATACAAATGAACAGGGTTCATCATGAAGGTCCATTTGGAGGGAGAAATCATACCTCCAATATTGCAGACTCCCTATGTTTTTCAGCCATCTCATTCTGCTGCTCCTTTCTGTAAGTGAATCCTCTGTTGGGTGGATTTTTCTGCTGTAGTTTCCACTGAGTTCATGGCTGCTGCTGTATGTAAGGTGGCTCCTCTCCTGGTGGTCTCAGAGTCTCTGTAGAGCATGCTTTGCTGCTCTCTTGGTTTCAGCCAATTAAGTGAGGTTCTAGTACCTGGGAATAAAGACTCTGCTAGGTATCACTCCCTCCTGTCGTCTGGACTCATCTTTTCGGGGCCACCCAAGCTACTTCAATTTCAGTTTACTAAAGGTAGTAATTAGAACCTCTCTCTGATATGTGCAGGCTTATAATATGGCAATTAGTGCTACCACTTCCAGCTAAAAAAAGTCAGATAGCAACCCCTTAGACTGGTCCTTCTTTTTCAAACCCTAAGACTAGTTTTCTGTTATAGATAGTTAGCTGAAGGTTACATATTCCCAAGATCCTCCCTGGCCCAGGTATAAATGCATTTGAGCCAGAACAAAAGGTAGACTAAAGAAGAGAAGTCAGCATTTTGTAGCCAATTATCTCAATTTTCTATCTTATTATAAAGAACAATAAAGGATGGTTATTTTGGCACTGTGTTTTTTGTCCAGTGAAAAACCTAGGCTGGGTATGTAAATACATAGTTTTCTAAACAGGTATTTCAAAGTTTGTTGCTTTTCCATTGTATCTGAGTCTTCATGACCTCATTTGACGTTTTCTTGGCAAAGATACTGAAGATGTTTGCTAGTCCCTTCTCTAGCTCATTTTATAGATGAGGAAACTAAGGCAAGCAGGGTTAAATGACTTGCCCAGGGTCACATAGCTAGTAAATGTCATCGGCCAGATTTGAACTCATGAAGATGAGACATCCTGAGTCCAGGCTCAGTGCTCTACTCACTGCACCACTTCTCTGCCCTGTTTAAAAGTTTAGAGTAACCTTTGTTTCCTCATGGGTAATATGGAACTGGATCAGAAATCAATGTCAGGAGTTGTTTTTTTAACCTCACCTGAGACTCAGTTTTCTTTAATATAAAATAAGGCAGCTGGACTAGATAACTTGTCAAGTTGCTTAAAATTCCAAATCTATGATCCAAGACAAACATCTCTCCCCAGTGAGGAAAAAATGTTTGTCCTATTGTTCTGACTAAATGAATAAGACTATTTATTTGGTGTCTTAACTATTGTTGTTCTGGAACACACACTGTCCCATATAGTTGAAGTCATTCACTTGAACACCTCATGTCTATTCTTATTTCTGTCTTTCTCTCTGCTTTTTCTTTTCCCTGGAATGATTTCCCCATTCCTCTGTCTCTCAATGAATAAATTGCATTAAAATTCACAAGGTTTGCCCATCCTTCAGTGGCCAATTCAATTCCCCTTTCCTGCAATAAACTCCTCCCAAGTATTTGAATCCATACAGATCTCTTCCTTGATTACACTTAAGGTTAGTACCACGTGGTACCATTGTTCAACATTTTTCATTGGTGTTAATCTTCCCCTAAGTAGATTATAAACTCCTTGAGGGTGGGGACCAAGTTACACACATCTTTCAAATCAACTACTGTATCTGACTTGGTGTTATATGCATAGGTGTTTCGTCAATACTTGCAGACTGAATTAATAACCATAAACCATTCCTATGATTGTAAAACAAAATAATCCTGAATTCTCTATTGCTTCCACACCAATGTCCCAGTGGTATTAAAGTTTCTAAATGAAAGACTGAATCAAATAACATTACATTCTTTTTTAATCCTATCTAAAGATGTGTCTGGAAGGGAAATAGAAAACACTTTTTTCCTTTTTATAATCTGAGGGTTTCCCCTATTTCAAAAATATTCTCTCATATTAGTCATGCCATCTATCTATATTGATTTAGAAGCCTGAAGAGAAGGCTCTCTGATTCCCTTCTTTTTCTATTTAAATTGCCTTTTTTTTAAATCGATAAGTGTCCTTTAACACAGCTAATGGCACACAATAGATTTACTCATTCAGATGAATGGAATGTATTCAGTCTTACAAATGTTTTTATCCAAATATGTAACTGCTGCATTTTTTCCAATTTTTTTATCCAAATAGCATGAACAGAGATATGGAGAGATTAATCCAAAATGCCAAGCAGTAAGAAATATAAGGCTTCCTGCATAATGGCTTGGAGAGGAATCTTCTCCTTGAAGGAGGATATAGTTAAGAATAAATCAAGATGCTGCAGGGTTACATGAAGCAGCTGCATTTTCATCACCGAAAATAAGACCCTTTTATTTAAATGAAATCACTGGTTTAAAGCGAGAATGTAAAACTTGAAATGACAGTTAAGGTATTCTCTCCCCAAGGGAAATTTAGCTGTATCAGTGCACATTGGCATCTTTTAATGTTCTTTTTTTTTTCTGCTAAAAGCTTTGGGAGGTGAAACTTTTTAGAAAACAGAAATTAAGTTTTCATCATGTTAATGCATTGATCACCAAGTTGTTTACACTAGCACCAGGTGAGACCAAGCCCTCTCCAAATCCAGTCTTAACATCACATTCTATTATTTTATCACACAGAAGTGTCTTCTGAGTGAAAAGCCAAACATAATTGCTATTTAGACTGTCCACATTACCAGCTTTTGTAGACCAGAAACAAACATGATTGTTGAAAATCAGGAGCAATCATTTCTTTTAAAAAAAAAAACATGGAGGTGGGGCAGTAAAAACACAAAACAAACTGACAAACTGTTCTTGTCTGGTCTCAAAGATAGGAAAAAGAAGACATAGGAAAATTGCTGGCTGCTTGCTTTTGTTACCCTCGTGTTGTAGAGTTTTCAGTGAATTTATGAACAGTTCATAAATGTAAGTGGCTTCTGAAGAGTTGCTGTATTTGCATAAAAGTATTCATTCTGTTCACACACATGCAAAAAATAAAACCTCTGAGAGTTTGGGGAGATTTATTTCCATCATAAAAAGATGTTACATTACAAAGGATTATGATTGGTGCAGTGAACCTAAAATATCCCCCTGTCTTCTCCAGTTTATAAATCATTTCAGCCAATTCAGCTAACATTTATTTGGTTAATAAGATGAACATAACAAAGAAAAAGGTAAACTGGGCCTTAGCAATGTTACATAACAGAAGGAGTTTTACTATACCAATTATTCCCTCCGCCTGAAATATTTTTCTCATTAAAGAAGTCTTTAACAGCTTTCAGGAAGTGGTATGAAAGAAGAAGAGCAGTATATTTGAAGGGGTACCAAATTTGGACTCTCAGGACCTGGGTTCAAGTTCAGGTTGGACCACTTACTATCTGTGTGACCTTGTGCAAATCATTGCAAATATCTGGGCCTCATTTCCTTTAACTAGAAATAAATGACAGAGTTGGACTAGAAAATATCTGAGGTCCATTCTCTCAATCTATGATCTCATAGCCAGGTTTAATCAAGCAAATATATGACTGGAAAAGGAAATAAGTCAGTGATGGAGTGAGAGGAAGACATAAGTATCACACTAAGTGTGTATACACATGGTGTATCTCTATGTGCATGTATGTATACATATAGATGGGCTTTATAGAAAGATAAAACTAGAATTACGCAGAATAAAGCGGCAAGGATAATCTGAGATCTAAATCCCATCTTTGTAACACTAGATAAAATGAAAACAATTAGCTACCTACAAGATACTTAAAGAGTAGAGGAGATGCATCAGTATCTGGAGGTGAGGAGAAGCCTGCCAAAGCTGAGGACTTAAAGGAAGGCAACATGGAGGGGACCTAAGGGGAAGGTAAGGAAGCATAGTATTCTAGGTATAAGGGGCAGCAATGCAAAGGTACCAAGATGGGAGACGGTGTGTCAGTTTGAGGAACTCTAGCCAAATCTTGGAAAGAAGGTCCTTCTTTTGTTTTAGGTAGAAGCTCAAGATCATTCAAAGTAGGGTGCCATTTTCCAAATGCAATCCAGCCTTCACTTCTCCTATTCAGTTCTCACTAAGGTAATTTTCTGTATGTGTTTTTTATGTAAGACGTAGGTAGTAAGAGATCAACTTTGTGGGCTGTCCAACTGACAATATCTCGTATAGTCTTCAGGTATTTTTCCTTCATTTGGTTTTCCTGTATATATAATTGGGTTGAACTCTTTTTATATTAAGGTTATCATCATTTGTAAAGGAAGTTTAACTGAAACATATCCATTACCTACCTCAATGAGGAAATCAAAAGAAACTAGAGTTTAACATCACCAGAAACTCTCTCTCTCTCCTCTCTCTCTCTATCTGTCTGTCTCTCTCTCTTTCTGTCTCTGTCTCTCTGTCTCTGTCTCTCTGTCTCTGTCTCTCTGTCTCTCTCTCCCCCTCTCTCTCTCCTTCTCCCCTCTCTCTCTCTCTCTCCCCCCTCTCTGTCTCTCTCTCTGTGTCTCTCTCTTCCTCTCTCCTTCTCCCTCTCCCCTCTGTCTTTCTGTCTGTCTGTCTGTTTCTCCCTCTCTCTCTCTCTCTCCCCTCTCTCTGTCTGTCTCTCTCTCTGTGTCTCTGTCTCTCTCTCTCTGTCTCTCTGTGTCCCTCTCTCCCCTCTCGCTCTCCTTCTCCCCTCTCTCTCTGTCTCTCTCCCCCTCTCCCTCTCCCCTCTGTCTCTCTGTCTCTGTCTGTCTGTCTCTCCCTCTCTCTCTCTCTCTCTCTCCCCTCTCTCTGTCTCTCTGTCTGTGTCTCTCTCTCCCCCTTTCCCTCTCCCCTCTCTTTGTCTCTCGGTCTCTCTCTCTCTCTCTCTCTCTCTCTCTCTCTCTCTCTCTCTCTTTGAATCAGTGAAGAAAAACATGAGTTTGGAGGATTCATCCCCTTATAAAGCTTAGAGAGGATAATGTTGAAAGATCACGAGCTTTACTTTCCTCTCTACAATGGGAAGAATCCATATTCAAGGCTGGATTGGAGATGTGGCCCTGCTACTAGGCAGCAATGGCCAGGATTCAAGTTTTTAGACAGCATCTATATAACATCAGAAAGTTGTCAATTACCTTTTACATGCTAAAGTGTTTGTTCCCTCCTCCTGGAAATAATCATCACATGAGACTTACTTTCATTCAGTACACGTTTGAGATACCTTCAGAATGAAGGTGAAAAGCCTTGAACTTCTTTGGGGATCACTAGAGTCATTTTTCTTGACTAAAAGAGGGAATGGTCTTGAAGCATTGGTTGCTTTTGTAGGATGAAGCAGTTAGGAAACATATTTTTTGCTCTGCACGAGAGAATCAGGTCCCTTCACCTTACAGAAAATAATAGGATTTTAGTAGTAATCAGTACTACTCTGCAATCAGTAGTAATCTCAAAAGTCTAGGCTATATAAGAACACCTTGTTATCAAATTATGCCTTCTGAATTCCAAGCCACAGTGTTACAAACTAATTCCCCAAACCATTCAGCTCAAAATGTGCTATAATGCTCCCCCTCCTTACCCCTCCCTCTAATAGTCCCAGGCTGCCTAAAGGTACACATGAAGGGTTAATATCTACAAGCAGTCTTTTTAAATCTCCTCCCCCCACAGTTGTTAGTGTGCTCCCTTCCCAAAAACTATTATGGATTTATTTTGTGTGTGTGTGTGTATACACGCATATAATATATAGATATATATGCTATACACGTTATATAAAATGTATGCATATTATATGTGTGTGTTTATCAGTGTATGTCATTTGTTTCCAGTGAACTGAAGATCTTTAGAGGCAGAGATGATGTCATTTTTCCTCTACATCCACAGTATCTGGCAAATATTATAAGCATCAAATGCTTATTGAGTTTAATTAAATTGAATTGAATTGAAAATATTCTTGGCTGTCAGAAAAGAGCTTCCTATTTATCCATACCATATATCTGAATTACAAAGAGGCTAAATTAAGATTGATTTCAGGCAAAATTTTTCTAACAGTGAAAACTGTCCAGAAGTGTAATCAACTGCCTTAGGAGATGTCTTAGGAGACCTCATAGGAGGTCTTCAAGCAGGGACTGAATAAACCACTTGTCAGGTATCTTGTGGTGGGGATTCTTTTGGGTATGTCTCGGACTAGACGGCTACTGAGTTCCCGATAACTTTCAGTCTGTGATTCTTTGATTTTATGAGTTGACAGGAATTCTTTTTTAGAGAGTTTTTTTCTAAATGAACTGATTTTTTTTCTCTGCTAGACAATTTTGTTGAGATTTCCTGAAGCAGTGACCAAAAATAGAAGATTTCTAAGCTGAAGAAATTTTTAAAGTTACGCAGAAGAGCGATTTCAGACAAGATAACTAGAAAATAGCAGAAAGGGTAGTATGGTCATTCTTGAGCGAAACTGAGAAATAGGCAGTCATTCCCAGATACTCTAGGACCTTTCCTTTGCTCTCTCCTTCAGTCTCCCAGCTTATTTTCTCAAGAATCTACACTATCCAAACTCATTCTAAGTGAGAGATTTAATATCAGCTTCAATTCTATAATGAGAGCTGGAACTTCATGTGCATATGTGTGTGTGTACATACACACAAATAATATATAAATATATATTATAATTACATTGTAATATAACCTATAATGCAAATGATACAACAAATGCAATATGCAATATATAATCTGATTTATCCTCTCAACAGTCATGCACAACATTATCTTCATCTTACGAACCAGGAAACTGAGACCCAGAAAAGTGATTTGCCTATGGAATGTCACAAAGCAGTAAGTGGGAAGATCCAGTACTGAAGCCCAGGTCTCTTGAGTCTGGAGGTCATGACATCATGCATTTCTATTTTGGGGAATGGGTGATGGTCCCCTAGCTCAGGAATTCCAGACATATATTAACAGGTTTGAAGTTTCCTCTGGCTTAAGATTCTACGGCCCTATGCTAGTCAGTTTTAAGTACTTCAGTAATGTTCTAAGATGCCCACTGTGACCAACCCTCCTTTCCTCTCTCCCCTAGCTACAAGCAGGTTTTATATGCTGGGACAGAGTCAGGAGGCATGAAAAGGCTTGGTAGGAGACATTTCCATTCCTTTTCTCCCTACTTCAAGCTCAACACTTAAGAATACTTATCTAATTATCGAGCTAATACTAAGATTGTGAAATATCTATCTAATCCATTAGTGAATTCAAGAGTAGGAAGCAAAGGTTCTACCTTTTCAATTAAATTAAATAAGCATTTATTAAGCACCTACTCTGTACAAGGCTCTTTGTCAGGCACTGAAGATATAAAGGCATCCCCCTAAATAACAAAGACATTTTGCCCTCAAGGAACTTACATTCTATTGGATACATACCACATTTACTCAGATTGAAAAATAGAAACTGTTTGAGACAGGAGAAAGCACTAATAGGAGAGACCAGAAGCCAGGTTAAACGAGCCTTAAAGGAAATGAAAGATGCACTTACTAGCGAGTGACCTTAGGCAATTCACTTAACCCCAATTTCCCTGCCTTCCCCCCTCCAAAAAAAGAATAAGACAAAGGAAATGAAGGAGGAAAAAATGAAGAAGGGTTTTGTTCTAGGAGGTCTTCATAGCTTATACAAAAGCACAAGGACAGAAAATGGAATTATAAGTTTGAGAAACAACATGTAGACTAGTTTGGAACATAAAAGTTTAGAAAGAAGTGTAATGTATAAGTCAGAAAAATTGGCCTGAGTGACACCACTATGGGCTTTCAATACCAAACTGAGGCATTTTATCCCTTATGTCCAGGAGTAAGGAAGTAGTTCTTTGTTGTTCTTTTTTATCCCTCAGTACTCCAATTTAATTTTAAAATGGAAGGATTGTACTTTCTTAGAGAATGACGTTGCCCATTTTGATATCAGTTCACTGGTGACTCCACTACCAGCTGAGGTCATGTTTCATTTCCTAAATCTGATTCCACTAAGTGACTAACTATAGCCCTCAGCAAGTGCCACAGATTTTTAAAGCAGAGATTCATTCCTATTACTACTGCATCAGATCTCTCTAAATATATTCACTATAGCCATTCAGTTGTTCCATCTTCAATAAAAAGCAAAACAGAAGCATGACCTAATGGAAAGCCTAAATACTCTAGAATGGGATCAGCCACAACTGGAGAAAAAAAAAATTATTAACAGATTTTAAGAAAAGATTATGATCTTTCTTTTGTGGTGTCACTCCAGTAATTAACCCAGGCTAATTCCACACACTGCTGAGTCTTCCTTTCTTCCCAGTTTCAATATTCATCTGCCACAATTGAGTTATAGTAGGAAGACTATTTTCTTGGCAGGAATTGATATATACTCAGTTCAAGCATGGGCAAGATTTACATGTACTGGAAAGAGAACTGGGCTAGGAATTCAGAAGACCTCTAAACTCAGCTTTGAAAATGCCTGATGATGAACAGTTCAATTTCCTTATCTGTGAAATATATCAGGATTGAGGCAGTCATTAGAAATTAATAGCAATATTCAGGGAGAAAAAAATCAATGAATTTTTTTAATTGGTCAACTAACACACTCAAAGATGAGTGGGGAACTAATTAGTTCTAGGAGCTCAAATAACTCAGAAAATTGGGATTTTTTCCAAAGATAGCTCAAATGGGCCTGTGATTTCATTAATTTTTTCAGGGGTACATGTCACAAATTATTCACTTCTTGGTCAACCCTAATGAAAGTTCACCTAGAAGTTATTCACAGGGACCCACCAAGTGTACTAGAAGAATCTCTTGATTCTTCCTTTCACGTGGGGAAATGCAGCTATTCACCTGTCCATTCTTTACCTATGACAATCCCATCTTCACCTTCTCACACGTGATCGCTTGCCAGCGCCTTTTACTCCTCTTCTTCCTTGGAGTTGTTCATTGATTGGATATTGCAGTCTTCTCTCCCTCATCACATAGTTCTCCATCACTTTTGTTTGGTGATCCTTTTTAGGAGACAGCTGTACTCCATGTCTTGCTTCCATACAGCAAAAGCAGTAGAACACTAGTATTGAAATAATGGGCTTTTGCCTTCATGAGAAGGTTGGAATCAGTTTTAAAAAAAGCTTTTCAATTTTCCAAAAGCAATTTATCCAGTATTCTTTTTCCTATGGCCCCAACTCGTTGTCCATTTGCACTATGTATCTATATACACTATTGCAAAGCTCTATAGGAGACTCATTCAAATGATTGTTGAAATCTGAACAATAGAGATCTTTCATCCACTTGGTCTTTCCTATGTGAATGGACAGACCAAATTCCTTTGATTATACCTATCCTCTAGGAGGCTCTGTAAAGTTCTAGGGCTTTAAGGATATTTCAAAAAATACTCACCTATCTGTGATGAATCATTTGAGCTCATTTTAATTTTTTTGTGGGTTTTTTTGTTTTATTTTGTTTTTTGGAGGGGGGAAGGCAAGGCAATTGGGGTTAAGTGACTTGCCAGAGGTCACACACCTAGTAAGTGTTAATTATCTGAGGCCTGATTTGAACTTGGGTCCTCCTGACTCCAGGGCTGGTACTTTATTCATTGTGCCACCTAGCTGCCCCCTTGAGTTGATTTTTAGCAGAAATTAATTACAGTTATTAAAAATGAATTTTGACTTGGGAAAGAAACAAACTAGAATAATAAAATTTTAAAACTAAATAAGTGCACTGGATTGTACTAAATAACTAATATTATTCTATTAATATTTATTAAAAGACAATAATAATTGATATTGAAAACTACACTAAGACTTTGGGGACATCCTGTATAATGTATAGGACACTACATTTAAAGCTTGAAAGGACATCTGAGGTCATGTAGTCTAACCACTTTTTATGCAGATGAGGAAATTCATACCCAGGAAGGTTAAGTATTTACCTAAGGTATCACAGGTAGCAGGAGAGGAGATTTCCTATTGGAAAATAAATATTAAACTTAATCATGCCATTCAAGATGGAAAATAATATTCTGACAAATATATATTCATTGGGGAAAAAAGTAGTGGAAGAAAGGTTAGACCCAAAAGTAACCAAGTCAAGAGAATTTAGCTGGTACTTAAATTATTGTGCATGAAAGAAGTATATTGCCTTGGACAAATTCTTGACCTAACAAAATTAGACATGTAGTTGAGAGAAATTAATAATGTAAACAAAAAGGGAAAAAGCCCAGCTTTGAAAGTGGGGAAATAGTATGTATGTATCAAGGGTGGAGAGGGGAAATATTCTTTGCTGTTACCCTACTCCAGGGGTGAGGAACCTGGGGCCTTGAGGCCACACACTGCTTTCTAAATCCTTAAGTATAGTCTTTTGACTGAATCCAAATTTTACAGTTAAAATTTGGATTCAGTCAAAAGGCCACATTTAAGAATCTAGAAGGCCACATGTGGCCTTAGTACCACAGGTTCCCCAACCCTGCCTTAGTCCTATTCAGGCAGGATTATGTTCAGAATCTAAAAGGAACTTGGGTTTTCTAGTTCTAGGGTATTCTTTTGAGCTTTTTCTCACTGGGGGTAAAAGTGTTACTGCTGTTTCTGTTGTACAGAGTGGTAGCAGTTGTATTGGGAATAAGAGTACTCAAAAATGCTGCTTAAAAAGTACTCAGTCTTTTTTTAGGTTTTACTTTAAGATTTCACCTAGTTTTGAGAAATCTTAGCCTTAGCCAAGGTGCTATTGCATAAGCCATGGGATGGGAGGTAGTGATAAGTAGGAATGAATGAGAAAAAAAAAGCAGAATGAGCAAGCAGAGGTCAGAGGCCTGGGTTGTAAATCTTAGGGCTGCAAGCATCAGGCAATAACAAAGTCTGGAGTAAAAACCAAGGTCAGTCGCTGAGATTGCCTTTATAGATCCTTCAGAGGAGCTGAATGGGCCTAAGGCAGTAGCAGTGTCTGAAGTACAGGTGAAGGTAGAACCAGCAAAACAAGCAAGTCCAGGGGGATGTGGCGGTAGAGGCTGAAAAATCAAACTTCTTTACCAGATGAGCCACAGGCTGTTGAAACACACCAGAATATTTCCAATTAGTTGAACTCACTGGCTTAGAGATCTGCCCAAGATGTTAAGCCCACCACCTTCTAAATTCCTCCCGCGGCCACCACCCTCAGTGACTTCCCCAGCAGCCATGGAATCCATGAGGTTGGTGGTGGACAGGGGATAAATGCAGCCGATCAGCACGCATCAAATATTGATTAAACAGTCAGAATCATCATGATGCCACTATTATTTCACTCAAGCAAATGCATCTAATCCTAATGTTGCTTCTTGGGCTAAAGGCAAATTTTCTCTTGCCCTAAAAACTATAGAAATTTTAAAATAGCAAGCTGCAAGTCAGGGATTTCATTTCCTTTGAACCCCAGCAAGGGGGCCCCATTTTACTTTACCCATCAATAATGAATTGGAGACTCTCTGTCTCTATCTCTTTCTCTCCCTCTCTCTTTCTATCTCTCTTTCTCTCCCTCTCTCTCTGTCTCTCTCATATTCCAAGTCCAGCGATTGTTTTCTTCCTGCAGCTGCTAAATGTCTTAAAACAGCTTCAGCTGAAATTTTAGCTTTTTTATTTTTGTAAGGTAAAGGGGGGGGGGGGAGGATAGAACATCCTCAGTTGATGTTGCTTAGAACAGCTGGTGGTTTCTGCCACTGACTCCCAGGTGGCCACAGTCACAATTTGTGGCTAGCCTTGTCTTCAAACATCTCGGGGCAACCAAAATCCGACAGGATGACAGATAGTCCTCTCAATGGATACTGACAAACAAATTAGTGCAAAGATGCTTTTCGTAACCGACCAGATGTGTTGAGCTCTATCATATGGAACAAGTGATGAAAAACTGTCCATGTCCCATCTGTGCCTTCCTCCCTTCCCCCACTGATCACTTATGTGCAAGTGGCGGAATATGATACACAACAAAGACTGAGGGATTTGTTTCATCACTTGTCTATAGAATTCCTAGGCTATAGCCCAGAAGGGCAGAGAGGGGACTTTCCAGGGATTTTTGAAGTTCAATCTAAAATAACCTAATTAAATACTGTTTTAACTCCAGAAAAATATTTCAAAACATACACCTTGTGCTTGTATATGAAGCCTTGGTGTGTCATTAGCTCTGACTCCAGGAACCATCAGGTCACATATACATGGCGTCCCTCTTAGCTTCATCAGTCTACAGACAAATCAGCATCCAGTTATCTTCAAGCCAGATCACCATATCATTACAATCCAAATAATACTATACAAAAAAACATGCCATCCTCTTATTCTTCAATCCCAAAGCCAATTTAATCAATACTCATTAAGTATCTATAAGTTGCCCAGTGCTGTGACGAAAACAAAGGTCAACAAAATTCAGTCTCTACCATCAAGCTTACGGCATAGTTGGAGACACGCAACATACACTTTTTTTTGTTTAAATTTTTATTTCCAGTTCCAAATTCTCTCATTCCCTCCAGCCCCACTCCCACCCATTGAAAAGGCAAACAATGTGATACCCATTATACATGTGAAGTCATACAAAACATTTAAATATTAGTCCACATTGCAAAACACATACACACACACACAGGAAAAAGTAAGAAAATGATAAAAAAAAATATGCTTCATTCTGTACCCAGAGTTCATCAGTTCTCTCTCTGGAAGTGAAAAGCGTTTGTCATCACAAATCCAATGGAATTATCATGAATCATTGTATTGATCAGATTCACTAAGTCTTTTGCAGTTGATTATGTTCCTAAAAAAGATAATTACCAATGGAAATCAGCCTCTGTGAAGTGCCAAATGAGTGGTGAATTTTATTGGAGCCCTATGTATTCAGCCAAGGAAGAGATCACTGGGGGGGCAACATAGTCAGAAAAAGCTTCATAAAGAAAGTAAAGTTTCATGAAGGTTTTCATTGCCAACCTAGATTCCAAACTCTTCCTTACCCTTATGCAGTCATTTTCCAGATCTCAGCATTTCAACATCCACCATATCTTTGCCATCCGATCCTTCCTCTCCACCCACACAGTCACCACCCTAGTTCAGGTCTATAACACCTCTTGTTTGGACTATTCCAGTGGTCCTCAATTGTTCTCAAGTCTTAAACTTGTATAATTCATCATCTACACAGCTGCCAAAGTGATTTTCCTAACTTACAGGTCTAGGTATGTCATTCCCTGATTCAAAACTGGACCAATAGTAAGATTCAGGGCCATTTCCAGGTATAGGAATGAACATAGGTAAGGAGCAAAAGGAGCATGGAATCTGTCTTGAGAATAGCAAATGATCAAGTTTGGTTGAAGTACAGAATTCATTAGGCAAGGGAGACATGAAATAAGGTTGAAAAAACAGACTAGACTATGGAAAGCCTTGAATGCCAAGTATAGCATGGACTTGATTTAGTTGCCATCTAGGAGCCACCAAAAGGATATTCGGGCCTTACTTTTAGGAAGGTTATTCAACATGTTACTCAACATGGTAGAAGATGGATTTGGGAAGGTAAAGACTGGAAATAGGTAAACTAATTAGAAGGTAAAAAAACTCGTTAGAGGTAATCAAAGACTAAACCAGGACAAAGACACTGGAAGTAGTAAGGTAGGAATGGATGCAACAGATATTGAAGAGACAGAATGTATGGAAGTTGGTGATGGAATAAAGTTCATCACTTTGGGCATTTAAGGCTTTGCACGGTTTAACCCCTACCTGCATCTCCAGACACATCTTCTCCTCTTCTACATATGTACTCTAGGTACAAAGAAAGGAAAATGTAAGTCCCAGCTCTCAAGGAGCTCACAACCCAATGGGAGAGACAATATGCAAACAAAATATATATACCATAGAAGGAAAATCATTTCAGAGGGAAGTCAACAGCATTAAGGGGAACTGGGAAATGTTTGCAGAATGTTAGACTTTAGGTGAGATTTGAAGGAAACCTGAGAAGCCAGGAAGGAGGTCAAGGTGAAAAGTGAGAGTGTCCCAGGACTGAGGACCAGTGAAAAATATTCAGAATCAGGAGATGATATGGGAAGAACAGAAAGGAAGCCTAAATGACTGGATCATAGAGCATACGAGAGGGAGTAAAGCAAGGCTGGAAATGTAGTAGCCTAATAAAGAACTGCAGTAGTGACAGTTTTCACTAGTTTTTTGGGGGGAGAAGGAATTGGGCTTTTTTGTTTTGTTTTGTTTTGTTTTGCTATTGATATAATGAGTAGAATGCTGGAGCTGGAGTCAAGGAAGATTCATCTTCGTGAGTTCAAATCCAGCCTCAGACATTTACTAGTTGTGTGATCCTGGGCAAGTCACTTACCCCTCTTTGCCTCAGTTTCCTCATATGTAAAATGATCTGGAAAAGGGAATGGCAAACTACTCCAATATCTTTGCCAAGAAAATCCCAAGTGGGATCATGAAGAGTCAGACATGACCCAACAAGTGATAGTTTTCAAATAGCCTTAAATAGCAGCTCCAATAGATTCTTTGGATACATAAGAGAAAGAATCCAGACACTGGCCTGAAATAGCAAGTTTACTAGAGGAAGTAGTCACTAAACCATGTACCTAAGTCATGCCCTCTCTCAATTCTCAAGGAGAGGAAGCCAGAAAAGATGGCATTTTCCCCACAGAAATTAAACCATTTGCTGAGTTTCTTGAGACAAAACTGGTTGGTGAATCAAGTCTTTTGTGTTTTCACCTGTTTAGTCAGTATGGTATAAACAGTCTCAGTATCTTGAGACACACAATTGCACTTGGCTCCAGTTACAACAGTCTGCCTTTGACTGTAGCATACAGTATAGCACAGATTGCCTGTGACTCACTTCTCGGGTTTGCCATACATCTGGGTTGGGAATCACTACCCACTGGAGCATTGATTTGCTTTTTCCTAGTAAATTGAATTCATCTTCTACACACAAACTCACATACAATTTGGAAATAGATTAAAATTTTGAACAATATGTTTTGTTGTGAAAGATAACAGTTTTCCCCCTATAAGTCTTAAAATTATATGTCCCCCTCCAAAATGATCAAAGAGCTGACTTTTATTTCCCCAATTTGGGGGAGAGGAGGGAACCAGATGAGCTGTGAAGTCCTTTCCAACTCTAAATCAATGATCTAGCCACACTGGTCTCCTTTCTTTTTCCACTTTGAAAAGGCTGTCCCTCAAAACTAGAGCATTCTCTCTCTTCTCCTTTCCTTCTTAGAACCCTTAGATCCCTTCCAGTCTCAATTCAAGTGCTATCTCCTGATAGAGATATTTTTAAAATTATAATCAAGTGTCACATCTTTCCCCTTATTCCCTCCCCCCCCAAAAAAAGATTGTATGTTTATTTTCTGTATCCAATATATCATCAACATATTTTATGCTCCCTCCCCACTCCACATACATAGTATCTAAGGTCCCTGAGGGTAGGAACTGTCTTTTTTATTTTAACTCAGTCTGGCACATAGTAGGCACTTTATAAATGTTGGTTGGCTGATTGATTTGATTGATTCATTTAAAATTCATGCATAGATAAAAATTCCTAAGGACCATAGCAAGGTCAGAAGAAAAAACAGCTTAGTTTTCTTTCATACCTATAGCTTGGTTTTTGACCAAACTGGGAGTTTTCAGCCTGGGATCCATAAACGTGAAGACACTAGATCAGTGGTTCTCAACCTTCCTAATACCACGACCTTTTAATACTCATATGTGGGCAGACCCTCCTGGAGACGGATAGAGGAGTGGTGTCTTGGTTCCTAAGACCATTGGAAATATGTGTTTTCTGATGGTCTTAGGAGACCCCTGTGACCCTTGTGAAAGGGTCATTTGACCCCCAAGGGGATCACAACCCACAGGTTGAGAACCGCTGTACTAGATAGATAGACCAACCTAGATATAGATATGTCTCTGTGTGAATATATATGCACATACAAATATATGCATATACTTGAGAAATATATTACAATATAACTGGTTTCCTTTTTAACCATATATATTGATACACTTTAAAACATTCTGAGATGAGATCCACGGGATTTACCAAACTACCAAAGGGGTCCATGAAACAAAACCCTTGTTAGACACTACTGTGTGTTAATTGATACGACTTTCCCAAGTTAAAGCATCTCAACTATTTCTTGTTGCATCCCAGAATCCTTATCTCAAACCAATGTGCAGGCTCACTCATTGGTTACTGGTACATACTCTCCATAAGAGCACCTTTTGCTCTCTATTTTGTAGCCAGCCTATTTCATGCCCCTGCTTTTCATTTTGATTCCTCCTTTTGGAGGATAAGGACTTGTCATCATCCATCTGGGATTTTATTGTTCATCATGCAAAACCATCGCTCAGGAGTCAGCATCAACTTGGCATAAAGAGATAGAAGATTGGTCTTAACTCCAAATTTTATAAACCTCTTATATCAAAAGTCTCTCAGATGTAAATGTTCTGTCTGAATAATTAGACAAATATACCAGACCACTTGTTACTAGCCTAGCAGCGGATCTGATTACATTATTTTCCATGACTGCGCTTGGTCTGACGGTCCTTCATCAAACACAGCTCTTATCTCTGCCTGTGCTGTTCTTTGTCAACACCACACAGAACCATCCATGCAAAAATACTTATGGAAGGACGTGTATGAAAAGTGAAAATCACACATTGAAAGCTCATTAAACAAAGAAATTATGTAAGCATTTTTGTATACCAGTTTGCAATTTTAAATGGCAATCTTGACTTAGAAATTAGGAGTGTGTGGGCAGGGGTAGAGGGAAGATGTAAGAAAGGAAGGAGAGAAAGGAGGATGCTGTTATTCTCCTTTAATCATTTCAGCAAGTGCTCCTGACTGATTGTTAAATGTTTTCTCTTGTGCTTAAATTCCATGCCACAGATTATTGAAAGTTGACTTCATGGTATTTATTTTACTTATCTTCTCGAGCCAGACTCTGCTTAGCCCATAGATTTTGTGAATTATTAATTTTTAAAGGCAATTTGTGCTAGATTTTCCACTTGGGTTATGTCCAGAGAGACTTGGACTTCTAGTCAGAAACTCTGAGAACCTGGATCACTTTGATTCATCTTTAATCTCGGGACTTTTAAAGCACATATCCAGAGATATAAGGCCTAATGACTCTCTCCAGTGTAATGCTTAAAGCTAACAAGCAGTTAGTTAACATTTAGAAGCATATGATGAAACAGAAAAACTACCATTTCAATAGGTTATCTGAGCAATAACCTGGGTCGATGTAATTCATTCTGTCACAGAACAGGAATCACTGAGGAATATAAGAAGACATTAATAAAGGTCACTATGCTGACAAACATCTATGCATCATTTTTAATTTACTACATCAGTTTTGAACTCCTAATTCATGAGTCGTCAATATAATACTCTTCCCAGAACCAGTCTCATGACACAGTATTTGAAACTACAGAAGTCACTTTAGCAATTCAGCTGCCAAATCTATAATAGAAAGAAGGTTGAGTTTGTAGTCAGAGGTGGTGGTTGTTGTTCAGTTGTTTCAGTCATAACTTTGTGACACAATTTGGGGTTATCTTGGCAAAGGCCTGAGAGTGGTTTGCCATTTCTTTCTCCGGTTCATTTTACAGATGAGAAAACTGAGGCAAACAGGGTTAAGTGATCTAGCTAGTGAGTGTCTGAGGCTAGATTTGAATTTGAATTCAAGTCCTTCTGACACTCTGTCTACCATACCACCTATCTGACCATGGTACAAAGCCTGCCTCTGCCACTTGCTACCTTTGTAACTTTGGGCATTTACTTTTAAATTTTCTGGGTCTCAGTTTCCTAATCTGTAAAATGAGGAGATTGGACTTCATCTCTAAAATCCCTTGCAACCCTAATTCCCTGGACCTATTTGGGTGGGATTAAGAAGAAACGGGTCCATTCCATGGCAAAGGGTATCATAGGGATCTTTATATTTCAAATATATTTCATCTTCATTCTATTTCTTAAGTTTGGAAATAAGTACCTGCATAAGGAAAAAGCCAGAAACAAACTTGAAATTTTAACCAGGAATTTAAAAGGTGTTAATTAATTAATTAAAGGATGTTAGGACTCAAACAAAACTGGATGAATTTCATTTACATTTAAATTCATTTTTTTCCTTAATACATTATTTTTCTGTGTGCATTTAGTTCCACTGCTTGACCACGCCCCATCCATTAAGGTGAATAGGATTGTTTTTCAAGCTGTACATGTGTAAATGCAGAAAGAAGAGTAGATAGAAAACTAACTAGTTTTCTGTATAACTGACTTGTGATAGCAAAGAATTATCTTCCAAGAAAAATACCCAAAATAGAAACACATTTCCATAGATCTTCCTAATTATACTAGTTGATAGAAAACGGGAATATTCCTCACTGATGACCTTTAATCTCGTAAAAGGACCCTGTTTTGTCTTTCAGAGTGCTTAGGGGAGGGGACCATGGAGGTAAAGTGGTGTATATTTTGAAAGCACCAAAAATTTTGTGCCTTTTAAAATATTTTTTTTTAAATCCACAGCCAATTCATCATTCAATAAGTATTTTTAAGGGACCAATGAGCCAAGCCTTGGGTTATATGGGAAGAGAATGAAACAATCCCTCCTCACATAGAGCAAAGCTTTTTCTTTCTTTTTTTTATTTTTAGTTCAGTAGAATGTAAATTCTTTTAAAGTAAGGGATATTTCTTATTTTGTCCTCTGCATAGTAGGTTGATACTAATAAATATTTAGAATTTAGTGAATTATTTAATTATTTCTTATTATATGTCAAAGAGAATGCCTGCGCCTTTGACACTTCTCTTTAGCACTTTATAGCTTTGCCTATGTGAACCAGGAATATTGTCTCAGACCCAGAGCATCCATAGGTAGCAACAACCTACGAGTATGGGGGTCTGTCAGGAGCTTGGGCTAAAACAGAGCCATGAAATGGAAGAAACCACTGACCAAATTTTAAGGTACCCAGGGAATGTTTGAAATCATGATTTCTACATCCTTGAGTCCAGGGGGTTTTTTGTAGTTTTATGACAACTAACTAATTAACAGGAATACTAATGAGAAGCTGGCATAGGGCAGGGAATCTGCGCAAAGCCTAAGAAAGTGTTATGGGCCATTCCATACCTTGATGGTGATGAAAGAAATATGTCAAAGAGCATCTTTCAAAAAAAGCCACCTATGTTCCTTTCAGAGGATATATTCCAGACCCTCTCTTGTCCAAAAGTCTCCTGAGGATCCTCTTATAAGTTTCTCTAGAGTCACCTCAGTTGCCCCCTGTTTTACAAGGTCCAACACTGTCCCAGAGTTCATCAACATTCTCTTTTACCAGTCACCCTATAAGATAATTACATAGATTTTCCCTGAAGGTTGTCAATACATAGAGTCTTAGACATGAAAGATGTAGGAATGTGCTAAAGAAATGCACTTCCTGGACCTTGCTTCCTCCCAGGCCCTGTAAATTATACTCTGTACGACCCTTTCATAACTCCAGGCTAGATGCCGGCCTCTATATTAAAGCAGGTGGAATGGGGTGGGAGGTGGGAAGAGTGTCATGGTCAGATTTACACTAAAAAAAAAGTAACCTTGAGAGCTGAGCATAGAATAGAATAGAGTAAGGAGAGACTTGGGGCAGAAATCTCATTTATAAGATTATTACAGTGGTTCAAGTAGAAGGTGATGAGGGCCTTATTTAAGGTGGGAGATGTGTGAATGGAGAAAAGAAAAGATATGCCATGAGGGTAAAAATGGCAAAATTTATCCACCCCCATATCCTATAATTATTTCCAGAAGGCTCCTTTAAATATATAAGCATGCTAACCATGCCAATTAAATCACAAAACCAGTCCCGATCCTGTCTTTAATCAAAAAACAGAACTCCATAGCACTGAAAAGTCTACATATTTGAGAGAGACAGTTAAGAATCTAAAATGCCATCCAGACCCCTCTACTCTCAGAGTAAATGAATTTATTGAGTCCCAGAGTTCACGGCAGTAAAAAGGAAGAAGATTCTGTGCTGCCTTACCAGTCAGCACCAAAGGTCAGTGATGTTATCGGACCTCCTGTTCTCAGACTGATATGTTCAAGAAGTGCCTGAGTCAGCACAGTCGTAGATTGGAAATTCCTGAAGCCACCTTCCCCTGCACTTCACACAATGTGCCCTTCTTATTAGGATACATCACAGCCAGCTCACTGAGATGCCCTCTCCCCTGTTCATCAGCAGTCCGGTAGTAAATAAAATTAGACTGTGTGACCAATAGACAGTAGGACCAAGAAAGAGACTGGACAAATGTCTCAGTGATTTGATGATCAGACATTGTGCATCTGAACCTGGCCAGGAAAATATAGGCCTCCCTTTTAATAGCTTTCACATATTCATGCACCGCCACTGATAAGGTTAGATTAATGAGGATGGTCTTTTACTTGGGAAATAACTGAAGTTTATTCTAATGTTGTGGTCCATCATGCTGATCTCTTTTTGGGTGGCTATGGGCATTGACCCAGTAATTCATAATTGTTGAATTACCTGGCCCTCTCTCACAAATGTAATACAGTTGGTTTGACAACTTTTGTTGCTTCATTGACTCAATGAGTCACTCAAAGGATCATAGATTTTAAGATGCAAGGAATCTTTGAGACTATGTAATCAAACCCCATCATTTACAGGTGAGGAAACTGAGGCCCAGGGTTGTAAAGTGACTCATCCAAGGTGAAATGGGTATTAACAGCAGAACCAAGGTGTTATGCCCATAAGGCAATATATTCTCCGTTGTGAAACACTGCCCCTCATTCCTTTGTGCGTTCATTAAACAAGTATTTTTTGAACACTGTGATGTGCCCATCCCTAACTTTAGGAGCTTCCATGTAAATAAAGAAGACACATAGATCCAAGTGACTGCATGACAGACAGCCCCGATTTGAGCTTGAGCAGCACAGATCATAAATGTCATAGGAGTTCATAAGGAGAAGAAATCACTTCTGCTGAGGTGATCAGGAAAGCTTTGGCATTTTATTGCACCTAGGCAATGTTATCGACTGGGCCAAGGATGAGAAGTGGATAACAAAATCATCCAGGCAGACTTGGGCAGGGCAATAAGGACAAATTGGCAAATAAATTAGAGTGAAATAAAGCCAGAAAAGGAATTCCAGAGTAAACCTAGTATGAGTAAAATCCACCTAGAAAACAATTGGAATGGGATTGTACCTTACCAATCCTTTGTGCCAAGGATTCCTACACCTGGGGTCCATGAACTTGTTGAGTTTTTAAAATATATTTTGATAACTATATTTCATATAATTGAAATTTCTTTTATTATCACATATATATTATTTTATGCATTTAAAAACATTATTCTAAGAAGCAGTTCATGGGTTTTGCTGAACTTTCAAAAGGGTGCTTAAGAAACTCTCATTTATGTGCCAAGATCATAGGAGGACCCCACTAATATCTTCCTATCCCATATTGCTTAATTTGAAGAAGTGAATTAGCTAGCTCTTCCTTGTACCTGAAATATGATTATATATAATATACATATAATATTATAATTAATATATAATATATATAATATATAATTAGTAGTAAGAACTGTCATGTAAATAATACTTTAAAGTTTGCTAGTACTTTATTTATACACACAATCTCATTTGAACAACCCTGTGAAGTAGCTATTAGAGTCATTACTATCCCAATTCTACAGAAAAGGAAATTGAGGCTGAGCTAAATTAAGAGCGGCCTGTGGTCAAACAACAAAAAAGCATCAGAGATGGGAATCAAATCCAGCTCTCCCTGACTCCACATCCACTAGCCCACTCCGTCTTTCTACAAATTCTCATAAATAATTTCCTTTGATTTCATGATCAATGGAGACAAACAAGTACTGCAGAGACCCAAAATGCAATTATTGTTCTATGTTAGACTCAGCCTCATTCAGAATTTAAGTCATCTAACAATTTGTCTCTGAATCGACCCATTTGCTTTTCTTGTGCCCAGTAACCAGACAAAAAATCAAGCACTCAATGAGTGTGGTTACTTGACATCAGGAAGACAAAAAATGCAGTCATGCCAGGTTGTGTGTATGAGCCTCAGTGAAGTATACCTTAGGCAAGTCTGGCTTTCAGCTCCTTTCAGGGTTTGTTTATTATTTTAATTCTAATGAGGCAGAGTTGTGACTGAGAAGTAAATCAGATCGTAGGGTTGTTGCAATAAACCAAAAAGGTCTTTCACATGTAAATGAAAAAACCCAGACTGAATTATCCACAACCACTAAGTCACTGGTAAGGCCCAGCGGCAGAGTCTTGAAATGAATCCCTGTGGGTCCTCTCCCTTTAGACACTACTTGCCAAAGATTTGTTTCTGTTTCTCAAAACAAATAGCCACTTCTCTCCAGTACAAAACAGTCCTTTCTCATACGGCCCCCAACTACCTGTATTTTGTCTTTTTTTTTTATTAGACATGGAATAACCCAGATATTATATTCAATAAAGCAAGTCTGAATACTGAAACCTTAATCCTAGACAGTCTTTTCCCAGCTATACCTCATCACTCTGATCAAAGAAAAATGTCAGTCCAACCCTAAAATTCCCTTGGAAGCAGCAGAAACGGTACTTTTCAACAACCCCCCTGCTAATGAACCAGGTGACGCAGCAGGTAGGGAGTTATCCTCACCCAAGACATTTGCCAGAGTGAAGAAGGAAATCTAAGTGCAGAGCTCAGATGGGAGAGGCCTTGTGGATTGCAAAGGCCTCCAAATGCTCCTGTTTGCAGATGACATTTGTGCAGAGAGAATCAAGTTGCAGAACATCACAGAACCTCTTGGAAGATCTCTATAACCCCTCAAAGGAGTCTGGTCTCACTCTCCACACACAAAAGACCAAGTGGATAAAGAATGTTTATTGTCTAGATTCAGTAAGCATTTGCCTAGATAACTGACGTATCCTAGAGAGCAGGAGTCCTGAGGTTTTTCTGTATCATGGATCCCCTTGACAAGCTGGTGAAGCCCATGCTTCCCATCTCAGAATGTTTTTAATTGCATAAAATAAAATAGGTAGGTGCACAAAAGAAAGCAACTATATTGAAACACAGCTTTTGTTTTTAATTTAATTTTAATTTAATCGACCCCAGGTTAAGAACCTCTGCAGAAAGTTTGTCCAACAGTATACATATCTGAGACAGACTGTTCAGATGGATAATACATTGGACCCAGAGTTGAAAAGGAAAAGGAATACAGGCTAGATAGCTTTGGGGAAGATACAAATCCATCCTCCATGAAAGCAACCATACATCTTTTCACTATCAGTATTTTACCAATGTTGTTTTATGGTAGTAATTCATGAGAAGCAACTGTCTGTAAAAACTAAAAATTAAAAATTAAAACAATGAAAAAGGACGTGGTGGACATGGACAGATGCTAACATAAAAGCAATGAGCAGCCCCGAAGAGCAATGCCATCAAGGCATTCGATGATAAGAAAAGAAGATGGGTTGATAACATGGCAAGAATAAGGGATGACAAGTGATAAGACATCTTACTCCCCTGGTACCTTCATAATTACAAAAGAAATGAGACATCCTCATAATTAAGAAGTGGAATCAGTCACCCCTCAGATTTTATATATATATGTGTATATATATATATATATATATAAAATTGAAATATGTAGAGGATAATTTTATATATATATATATATATATATATATATATATATATATAATGGATGCAGATAGTGTCTTTTTTCATATGTCCTTTACTTTTAATCTGTGCATTCATAATAATCAAAATGACATAATTGCTCAAAGTTGTTCTTAAAACAATATTGCTGTTATTATATACAATGATCTCTTGGTTCTGCTCACTTCACTCTTCATCATTTCATGCGAGTCTTTTCATGCTTTTCTAAGACCATTAAGTGCAGCATTTCTCATAGTACAGTAGTATTCCATCACAACCATGCACCAAGACTTGTTCAGCCATTCCCCAACTGATGGGGATGGTATTTTTTTAATCTTTGTTTTCTGTATTTTTGTCTTCTCTATTTTTTTCTCTTTGAGCCAGCTCTCCAAACTGGCATTTTAAAAGTTCAGGAAAAGTCTGGTTCTCTGGAAGTTGATTTTGAAAACCTTAGAATTGCTTATTTCACCAACCAATTTTCTGATGAACATCTGACCTTGTCTATATTCCTAGCATTTTTCTTATACTGGTAAGAGCATTTTCAATGCCAAGGATGTCTGTGTGTGAAGCACCCTCAACAAGAATTTAAACATCTTGATCACCTACTTCAATGTGCAATCCTGGTTTTAGGTTCCCTTAGCAGTCTTTTTTAAAGCATCCTTTCTTCCTTACCCACCCTTCTCCCCTCCTCAAAATTGATATTAGATTATTGATGGGGGAAAGGAGTGAATCTATCAGCTCTTGGTTCAAAAACGCTGCCTTATTTATTCCTCAATGTCTCACGTGCCCATTGTGTTTACAGAGCATTGTGCTTATATCTGTAATGAGATATTTGGGAGAAAATATCCTTGATTTAAAGGAGATTCTAATCTAAACATTGGGGAAAGGGGGGAATAGAAAAAATATATGTGAAAGCAACAGCATTTGCTCCCAAAATATATAAATGTAGTAACAAGCAATAACAAAAGTATGCATTATATAGTACATAAAATAAATGCTTTACATCAACTGAACTCCTATCTTATCTGGCTCTCTCTCTGAGAACAGTGCATCCCAGGCTTTCTTTTCTAAAACAGATGTGTATATTCTATCACCCATCCCAAAACACTGCTCCTAGAGGGGATTTAGGAATGTCACTTGATCCCTTCTGTCGTTTTTAGATTCTCTGTTAATTCTTTCACTCAGCAATCTTTCTTCTTTTGAAATCCAATCCAATCAATTTTTTTCTACTAAATTCAAATTATGGTGGCTATAATATTTCAAATCCCAGGCTATTCCTCCTCCTTTATCAAGAAGATCACTACCTGACTGACAAGCATCTTCTCCTTCTTAATGACTACCCTTATACTAAGGAACTTTAATATCTGCTTAGATGCTCCCCCAAACTCCCTAACCTTTTCATTCTTCAGTCTCCTTAAATCTTATAACCAACTCCTTCCCTCCACCTTAGCTCCTCATTGAAATGGCCATGCATTATATCTCACTATTACCCATAAATTTTCTGTTTCCCTAATTGGAAAATCTAGCATTCCTCCATCTGACTATAACCTGTATTCATTCTAGCTCCCCATATATATTCCACCCTCGGTGAGATCTCTAATCCAACCACCCTTCAGTGCTTTCTCAGACAATTACTCCTGCCCTGACTTCATTTGCCTTCCCCTCCAATTAAAACCCATTAGCTAGCCATTTCAGCTTTGCATCATCATCTGTTCTTGAATCACCTGTTCCTTGACCAGTTGTTATTCTCTCACCAAACTTCAGCCCTGATTTACTCCCAACATCTGCCTCCTACTCAAGAAAAGCTATGAATCCAGTTGGAGGAAGCCACATTACAAATTCATATTATTCGACCTCATCTAGGCCCTCACTTATGGTAAGGCAGTCTTTTCATCCTCCCTAATTGATTTCCTATCTTACCTCCCAAAGAAGTTATTCCAAAACTATCTCTTCTCAAGCCTTGCACATCTCCCATCTCTTCTCTCAGCTGAAGACTGTCTCTTGCTCTACTAAGGAAAGTGAGACCTCGATAGATCACTCTTCTCCCATTCTCTTCATCTCAAAACTCCTCAACATATTCTCCCACTCTTTCCTGTTTTTCCTCAATAGCTAAAAAGAGATGGTCCTTCTCCTTACCAAGCTTTCACTGGACTCTAACATCCCTATCAATATATCTTTTTTCTCTCCTCCATTTTCACAAGCCAAACTCCTTGAAAAAACTCTCTTCAGTTGCTGCCTCTCCTCCCTCTCCTCTCACTCATTCCTTAATCCAGTCTGACTTCCAATATCATTTGTCAAATGAAACTGCTCTCTCCAAAAGTACTAATGATCCCTTAATAGGCAAATCTCATGACTTTTTCTCCTAATCCATCTCAATCCCTCTACTTTTAATAACCCTTCTCTCCTGGATGCTCATAATTGGCCCAAGGTTCACCCAAGTAGCAAATGAAGCTGAGGCATGAGGCTGGCCCTCCCTAATATAACTAGAGCAGCCTATCCACAATACTACATAGCCTCTACCTTTAATACCTACAGCAATAGGCAATATGAGTCTACATACTCGGAGAATGAAAAAAGCATTTGTTAAGTGTATACTATACACAAAGTATCATGCAAAGCACTGGAAATACAAAGAGAAAAATAAAACAATCCTTATTCTAAGGGAGATGAGTTTCTAATAGGGGGAGAAAACAGAGGATTCAGCTATAAGTCAGATGGAAAGGCCACATGGTCCTTGGGGTACAACAGCAAAGCAGATGATAATGAAGTTTCTTTAATGTTATTTCCACTGATAAAACCATACTTATTTCTTATGCTGAACCAATTGACAATGCCAAGCTCTTTGGTGACTAGAGCTGTTGTTGCTGCTGAGGAGGTGGGGGCTGCCACAATCACCAAAAAATCATCAGCTCTTATTTCTACTGGGGTACGTTCCTTGGATGATGGCTGTGGGGCCAGTGGTATGAAGGATACTGTTATTCCTTAAGCACTTGGACTCAGCTTCCTGGGTTGTTTCCCTCTAGGCCTAAAAAGAGGAGATAGAGACGGTGGATTAACTTTCCAGGCACATCTCACCTCTTATCTCTCTGTAAGGACAACTTGCTATTTCAGCAGTAGCATAGCAACATGTTTTGGGGAAAACTCTGGATTTGAACATTGGATTTGAGGACTTTGAATCAAGCTGTCTTCACCACTTACTATCTGTGTAGCATCAGGCAAGTTTATTCACTACTCTGGGTCTATTTCCTTATCCATAACCAAAAGCATTTGGATTAGGTGATCACTAAGACTGCTTCCAGCTCTACATCCTATAATCCCCATGATCTAATGATTGAACTAAAGAGCACAGTGGAGTTAGTAGGGGAAAACTTTAAGAGAAGTCAGGGCTAAGGCTTCAAAAACAGACAAGAGTGTCACATGAGAGGTCCTCAAACATAAACCTTATCTCTGATATGGAGATTCATTTATTATTTTGCTAATAAATCATTGTGATGGTTGAGAAATTGACATTTTAACTGATTTGTTCCTGAGTCCTCAGTGGCCGCCCCACCAATAAAATGAAAGTTTCCACCACATCTATAGAATATTAAAATTTCTATAATGACACCCCCTTGCCTTTCCATGCACTGCATTTTGATTCTGTTAATGTCCATGGGATTCACATGCATGGAGAAGGGAATAGATAATCCCCAGTTTCATTATTTTGCTTTTGGGAAATGTGATTACATGTTCCTATAAACAAAATAAACCCTCTGGCCTGAAGTTTTCAGTGGAGAATGTCATGCTTCAACAGAGAGCATGTAATTGGTGGGGTAATTTCCTCAAGCCAGACAAAAATTCAAATGAGTCTTTTGATTATCACTGATAATGAGCAGAATATCATGAACGCACACGCACACGCACACACACACACCAGGCAGGATACGTTTATTTAGCCCAAGAAATTAAATATCTGAAACAAAAAAGGGGGGGAAAAACCATCATTTTTACATTTACAGTAAATAATCTCGTGGTTGCAAATAAACTGGACATGTTATTCTGACAGGTAAGCATCTTGGTGAAAGTATCAAAAGACCTGCTCAGTGAATGATATGATAATGCTCCTCTCACTGTCCATTATCCTACTCTAGAGAACCAATTTATTGCTTGTTCCTAATGAGGTGTGTGTTTGATGTAAAGTAAATGTGTACAATGGGTTGGTCGAGAGTGGGTTGTAATGCATTCTATCCAGGCTGCACATCAGACGAGGCCTTCCAATTGAGGAGGAGCTTATTAACTCCACTCCAAAAGGGAACTTTGGGAACACAAGGCTTCTAGTGAATAACTGGCATGACAACAAAGATTCAGAGTCTCCCAGGATGATAGGATGCGGCTACAGACACACCAAAGACTAGCAATATTTAGATGAGGACGTTCAGCTCAGCAGAGCCATACAGAGGTCCATGGCACCTACCATTAGGGTGGTTAGGGAGCGGGACTTGGCCAGTCTCAACCCCTGTCAGAAAAGACTTCTTAAAGCATAAATATGACCTCCCATACCTTCCAGACTAAACAGAGTTTTGAAGGAAGTACTACCTGGAAAGGAGATGTTAATCAATAAGCATTTATTAAGTGTTAAGCATATGCCAAACACAAGGGACAAAAAGACAAAGAAGAGAAAACCCTTGACCTTAAGGAGCTCATAGTTTCTGGCACATAAAATGCTTTATAATCACTCTCATGGTCTAATGAGGAAGACAACACATACACAAATTGATGTCTCTGTATATGATTGGTTAGAGGAGTGGTGGCCTTTTTTTTTTAAAGGCATTGGGATCTCCCAGAAGTTTGTTAGCTTAGAAGGCATTAAGAGAGCATGAGTGGTCTGGATCTTGGTTTTGTGACTGTGCCAGCCCTTATCGGGCCCAGAATTCCCTAGAAAAGTCTTGGCTGACCTTGGCAACAACGTGGAATATCATCCCTGCGGTCTTCAGCAAGAGTTTCACAAACTCGGCTTCAGAGACAAAAAGAATAACACAGAGAGGTTGGGAGAGCCTTGGACATGCAGGGGAATTTAGTGGCTCTTCTCCTTATTGCAACTGCTTGCTCAAACACTTTACTAAGCCTGTTTTATTATGCTGTACTTGTGAGCTCATTAATTTGAATGTTTCTTCCAATAATGCAGATTAAAATGTATCCATGCCTGCCCATCCTGTGCATTCTTCCTTTATCATCTCTCATAAATCCAACACACACACGCACGCACACACACACACACACACACACACACACACGAGGGGGTCATCCCATCCTATTTATCAGGAAGAGAACATGAGTGGATCACACTGTCTGTTTTTTGGTTATCACTCAGTTGCTATGATACTTTTTTATGGCATCCTTTTCAGAGAGACAGACAGAGATTCTCTCATGGCATGGTGGATAGCTAGCTGGCCTCAGAGCCAGGAAGATCTGGATTCAGATTCTCTGGATTAGACTCTTAACCTCCCGTGGCTCTGGGTAACCCTCTTAGGACTCTTGCTTGCAAAAAGTGCACATGTTCACTGGGAGAGGGAATTTCCTCATCTGAGAGTTCCCACTCCTAATTCTTCGTGGTCCCTTGTTTGCCACATCCCAGCCTACTCACATCTACCATGAACCTTTCCAATGCACCCTGCATGATAACTCATTTTCAGTTCTTTGGAGGCTGCAGTGTCCATGGCTCATAACTATACTCCATCATCTGTAGAACTTTGGTGCCACTGTTTTTGTTATTCATTGAATAGAAACTAACTATTGCCCAAGTAGCCCCAGAGGCTGTGAGAGAAAAGTCAGCCAGGGATCGATTATTGGAAGAACTCAGGGTATGGAGTTTCTTGGGTCAATGTACCATTGCGCCTCAGCATTCTCTGGAAGAAGCATTTTGCTGGCTGTCTTATCCTGGGACAAAGTCTTGACTGAATAGTTGCCACCAAACGATAAAATATAACCTTTAAAGGGTACTGAGGGACCCAGCTTGGGCTCCAGAGCTAAGTGGCCAGTCAGAGAGTAGAAGGAAGGCCCTGTGTGCTGGGAAGGTCACTCACTGCCAGACTATTGTCACAGGTGCTCTGGGCAGGGAGATGAGTGAAAGAGGGAGATAATTTAAAGTAAATGATGCTTTCCTGCTAAGCTAATCAGTTCTGTTATAAGAACAATGCCTGTGCTGGCTGCAAATCAATGTGTTAAATCAACTCAGCTCTGGTTCGAATTCTGTCACTGTGGCAGCCACTAACAAGGGAATAAAGAGAGCTGTTATTGGATATTTAGTGGACTTTTTAAGTGCTTGTGTAAAATAACATATTTAATTTAATGCAAAGTTATAAATGTAATTGAGCTTTATGGACACTGCAGTAGCAAGCAGAACCAAGAAGGAATATATCTCTGCTGAGGGATCTGGGTAACTGGAGACAATCTTACTTTGTAGTCAGCAACAGCAGTTTTCCAACAGAGCATTTGTCATTGTGTGTTTAGGAGAACGCATAACATTCTCTTGGCATCTAAACATGCCTGCCAAGAAGAGTAGCCTGGAATTCTGCACACCCAAGCTTGTGGAAAGCTATAATGCTCCTTATACCCTCCAGACCCACAATAAAGCTACTGACCAAGCCTTCAGGGTCACAGTTGCAGGTCCCTGAGATCTGCAAGGTTTTTCCTTAGTTTGTTTTTAAACCACAATGAAGCAAGGCTTAAAGAAGACTCTATGGGTGGCCCAATAGGGTCAGTAGCTTCCCTCCCCAACATGTTGCATCTGCTTTGTGAATTAACACCTTAGAGCCCTGGGTGGTTCCAAAAGTCATGGCTGACACACTTCCTATTCCTTGTGAGGCACTGAGAAAATCACAAAGGTGAGGAAGATGCATTTGCTTCCCTTCAGGAGTTTATGGTCTAGTAGGTAAGATAATACATGCATGCAAATAAGCATAATGCAATGTAAAGTGTGGGAAATACCTAAGAGGTTCCCTGGCAGAGATGGTTTACCAGCAGGACAGACTCTGTTGAATATGAATTGAGTTCTAGTTCAGTGCTTTGTATAAGGCTATCAGGTGAGCCCTCCACTATGGCCATTTATAAAATAGATGGTCCGGTCATGTAATGATGTACTTTCTATAGAACGCATATGGGCAAGGAGTTGGAATTTGTGCTCTTTAATATACATCAATCCCAAATCGCCCTAACGTGATGCTATCCTTGAAAGTACTTACTCTGACAGGCAGTACTTTGGGGAGTGCCATAAAAATGCCAGCAGTGCAACGACAGCATAGGAAATAACCTACCTCTTCTTTGGAAAGTTATTAGACATCTTGACATTCAAGGGCATGTTGTCAGCACTCTGTCCAGGGACCAAGATACACAGCCCCCATTATCATTCTTGACGAGAGTCATATCACACATCAAGGCTTCTAAGACCTACCCAGGAAAACTTGACCCTATTGGAAGTCTACCTAGCCTCAAAGAGAGGTCTCCTTAGTCAAATGTCCAGAGTGTTTGACTTTCTCCATGGCTATACAGTTAGTCAAATGTCCAGAGTGGTTGACTTTCTCCATTGTTAGAATACAGTTTTTTGCAGTGATGCCATGACCTCAAAAGTAAAGTCTAACCTCTTATTTTTGGATTTAAAAAAATATTTTGGTTTTAATCAATAAGAGCTCCAGGTCATTCCACTAAGAGAATACCGATGAAGTTTGAGTCTGTCAGCTAAAAACTTTCATACCCAGTGCCTGGGAACATCCAACATTTCAATTAAGTAGTGACAAAAGGGAGATGAAAAGGGTTATGGTTCTGTCCTGCTGTGATCCACTAAAGATATCTGAACTTTTCTGGAAGGAATCACTAATCTGAGATTCATTTATTATGTTCCCTGTGCTGTTTATCAAATTAGCTCTTCAAATCAATCAGTATATGTGGTCAGCAATTAAGCCTGATTTTGATGCATTATCCAAGAGGCACTGAGGTATAAGGGATAGTAGGCTGGCCTTGAAGACAGGGAGACCTTGGTTCAAATCCTGTTTCTTACCCATACTGGCTATGTCACCCTGAGCAAATCTCTTAAGTGTCAGTACCTGAGGCAACTCTTTAAGACTGTAAATTATAGACAGTTGTCAATCTTTAGTGGTGAGAGTTTTCCAAAATGTGGAAATCACAATTCCAAGTCCCCACTATAAAAAAATTTAAAATAGCACCATATATATTCTTGGATCAGTTGGCCATTGTTATCAAATTAAGTAGTCAGTCATTTTGGGGACTTAGAGTGGCATTGGGATACTCTGGCTTAGTACAGAGAAACAAGAGACAAAATATTCCTTAATAGTGTATTGCCATCCTGGTCAGGTGATAGTGACCTAGATATGAGTTATAATATATACTGTACATTAAAGGGGAAAAAAACTAAAGAGGGAAGTTTGGCATTGTTGTTTTGATTGCCACTTACTAGATAGGTGACTTTGAACAGGTCATTGCACTTATAGGCCCTGTTTTTCTCACCTGTGAAATCTGGGAGTTGACAAGACCATCTCTAATGTCCCCTCCAACTCTAACATTCTGTGATTCTGGGAATCAATCTACAAGCATTTATTAAGTGTGTGCTCTATACCATGGAAAGGCTATGTGCTTGTGATGCCAAGAAAAAATTTTAAAAGGCTATGCCTTGGAAGAACTTATGACAAAATGTACCTGAATCTTTAGAAAATAAATTCAAGGTAATTTGGGGGAGGAGGGTTCAAAGAGATGGAGGAATCAGGAAATGATTCATGTAAAAGGTAGCTCTTGACCTTCTGAGTCTTAGAGGGAACCAGGTAGTCCAAGTGGAAGAGAGATTGAGGGAGAATGTCCCAAGCATGGGGGACAGCCAGTGCAAAGGAGGGGAGATGAAAGATGGAGTTCTATGTGTAAGGAAGAGGAAATAGGCTGGTATGACTGTACCGTGGAATGCATGAAGGTGACTAATGCTTAAGAAAACTGAAAAGATAGAAAGGGGCTAGAAGATTTTATATATAAGATAGTACTTTATATCTTATCCCAGAGAGATAACAGCAGTCCACTGGGATTTATTGAGTGGTGACATGTTCATTCCCACATTTTAGGAAAAATCATTTTTGATAATTAGGTGGAATATGGATTGGAGAAAGAAAGACTTGATGCAGGCATATCAGGCTGTTGTAGGAGTCCAGGCGAGAGGTCACGAGCGTCATAACTAGGTTTGTGGCTACATGAATAGAGAACATAACTGATAGATGTTGTAGAAACAGAAATAGTAAGATGTGGCTGCTGATTGGATGAGAGAAGTGAATGACAAAGAGGAGGAGAAGATGATACCAAAGTTATAAACCTGGGTGACTGACTAGACCATATTAGGGAAGTAGAGAAGAAGAGAGACTTTGGGGGGAAGGAAGATGAGTTCCATTTTGGACCTACTGAGTTTGAGATGCCTATGGGACACCCATTTTCAAATACCTAATGGTCACTTGGTGATGAAGAACTGGCGTTGAAGTCTCAAGGAAGAAATAAACAGCTCTGGGAGTCAGTTGATCAACAAGTGATTATTAAGCTGTACTAAACACTGGAGATACAAAGAAAAGACCCAGTCCCTAATTTCCAGGAGGTCACATTGTAATGGAGAAGGCAACATGTAAACACCTATTTACAAACAAGATAATATACAGAAAAAATTGCAGGTAATTTCAACCCATGGGTTTGGTCATGAGTGAGAGAGTACAAAGAAAAATAAGAGCCCACTGAAGAGCATTAGAATAGATAGTGAGCAGACAGGAATAGAACAACATTTCCCAGACAAAGACTGACCATAATATTGTCCTCAGAGGCATTAAGCAACATAACACAACCATATATGTAGTTCGTCTTCAACATTAGACTATATACTATATTTCATCCTAAACTGTGAGTAAGTATATTAATGTTCAGTCATTACAATAGTTCCAAACTGAATGAATAACCCAAGATACTCTTATTGGGAGAGGCAGAGGTGGGTGGCCAACAGAGACAACTAGGTGGCATAAGGGAGAGTGGTAGGCCTGGAGTTAGGAAGACCTGAGCTAAAATCCAGCCTCAGACACTAAGTAGCTGGGTGACTCTGGGAAAGTCACTTAACCCCATTTGCCTCCATTTCCTCATCTGTAAAATGAGCTGGAGAAGAAAATGGCAAACTATTCCAATATCTTTGCCAAGAAAAGCATAGGTAGTGTCTAAAGGACCTTTGAGCTCTGAATCTTATGAATCTAGGCTGCCTATAAAATACCCAGAAACCCCCACTTCAAATGGGGTCATGAAGAGCCAAACACAAATGAACAACAGAGATGGAGATGCGTAAAGAAAGGAAGGAAAAAGAGGAAAAGTAAGTGGGAATGAGGGTTAAACTACTAAGATCTATACCTAATAAACAGCTAACTCGGGAGCCCCCATCCCCAGAAAGTTACCGTACTTCTCTCCCATGTGCCTTTATCTTGTTCCTTGCATTTAATTAAAACTTAATGTTTCACAAAATATTTTCACAAATACCAAGTATTTCATAAAATATAATTTAGTGAGAATGAACTCAGGACTCTCAGTCCACAGAAACTTAACTGTATGTCTTTCACATTACACAGCTGTCTTGAATTTAATTAAAGCTTTATAGTTTGCAGTGTTTTCACACAATAGCCCAAACTAAGTAACAACGTGAGCTTCAACAGTGTAACTTGAGTAATCTCTACAATACATTATACATCGTCACAGGAATGAATGACAATGCCCCTTCCCCCTGGTAGGCCATCTCTCTGGAAGTCTTGTTAGGGGACATTTATTCTAAGTAGCCTGAATCAGCTAATCATTAGTTACTGCCTTGGTTAAATATAGTTGGGGATAATTAGAAAATCACCAAGAATCTGTGTTTCTCCTGCTATTTCCTTGTTCTACAAAAGACACTATTTCCCATGTCAAACACCAGTGAGACATAAACAGATTAGAAAATGGGCTTTCAAAAACCTGATCCTTCAATGAGATGTTGAGCACCATTTTCCCAGACCCACAGAAGGAGATAACCCAGGGACTGAGGACTAGGACTCGGCTATATGAATGAACTGCCACCCAAAAGGTGGCTTGAATAATACTTGGTTTCAAAGATAGCACAGTACTTTGAAAACTGTAGTAGGCTTTTTGCTATCGTCACTGGCAATAGTGGATTTGTGTTTGTTGTTCTCAGTAACCTCTAGGGACTTGCAAATGTGGAGGAGAAATAGGATTAGAGTGACTCAGTCTTCTAAAACAATGATTCAAATAAAATCAAAACCTGGAGTTATATTATTGTCTTTCTTCCAAGAAGCTCAATTCACTTGACTAATATTTTGTTTTCCTTAATTTCACCAATCACTATGAGATGGGAAAGGATTGGGAGGAGAGGAGAATGAAGAGGGGATCAACAGGGAGTCAGGGGACTTTAGTTTGAATCCTGATTTTTAAACCTAAATCTCAGTCAAGACCTTTTCACTATCTGGGAGCTGTCCATAAAATCAGAGGTGGACTAGGTAGCGTCCAAAGGATCTTTGAGCTCTGAATCTTATGATTCTAGCCTGCCTATAAAATACTCAGACATCCCCACTTCACAATCTGTAAAAGAAGCATTCTATTCAACCTTTTATCCCTTTCTCTCCTCACTCATGCTCCACTTTTAAGCAGTGGCATATTTTAGCTCTGCCTTATTTCAGATGCTACCATGTCATTTATAGAAGGTGATCCCATAACATAACTCTCAAGCACAGCATTATAGTAAGGCTACAGAGTAGTTGAGATTTTTAGAGATTATTTGGAAACTTTCATTCAACAAATATTTACTGCCTGTCTGCTATGCTAAGCAGCTGGGATGGTTGAACTAGGACGAAAGAAAAAAGTAGAGGAACAGGTACACTTAATTCTCTTTTCCCTTTGGTCCATAGCTTTGAGAGATGACCTCGTAAGAAATATCCCCCACCACGACCACTACCATTGTGTTCATCAGTATTAGTTAATACTAATTAGTTAATCACCAAAGGTGACTTCAGAACCATCCTTTCTATCAAGAATGGATTCAATTAAGGGGTCCTGACTAAGGTTTCTCTTAGCTGTCCTATTCCTTTGTTCATACATTGACAGAGGAGTTCAGTTGATTCTAAGGTAATATTAGAAAAAAAATAAAGTTAAGAGAGTAAAAATGGCCAGCCTTGAGCAAAACAGTAAAATATCTTCCCATTTCTCCCCTGATTTCTTCCTCCTTCAGCATCTTATCACCCACCCGCTTATACCCAGTGTTCTACTGACCCAAGGCTTCCGATCAGGGAAGGAAGTGATATGATAACTAGTTTCCAATAAGACAGAAGTGATTTTATGTTACTCCTCCATGAAATGTTTTCAAATGGAACCAAAGGTTAGAGGAATAAATGGTTAAAAGGGAATGAATATTTAAACGTAGTTAATAAAATTCAGTATTTATACTGGTACTCCTTCAAATTGAGTAAATCATAACTTATTCATGCCTTCCTATGCTATGTGAATCTTGCTCATGTACTCCTGTGAATTCTCCATGGAGGTCTACCAAATGACTGTAAGGTCTTCCTTATAGGTATTCTGACAATTTGTGTGTACCAAAAGCAGCATCAGGGTTGTCTACTTACCCACCTGGACCGTTTTCCTTTTCCAGGTCGGCATCTCTTTGATGATAGCCTTTGTGCCACTTCTTATTAATTCATCCTTGTTAATATGCTAACACCTCTTCAGACGTATCACATGGTCCTTGTTGTTGTTGTTCATTTGTTTCAATCATGTCTGACTCTTCATGACCCCTTTTGGAGTTTTCTTGGCAAAGATACTGGAGTAGTTTACCATTTTCTTCTCCAGCTCATTTTACAGTTGACAAAATTGAGGCAAACAAGGTTAAGTGACTTTTCCAGGGTCACTCAGCTTGTAAATGTCTAAGGCCAGATTTAAACTCAGGTCTTGCCAACTCCAGGTGCGCTGTGCCACCTAGCTGCCCCATCACATGGTCCTTAGGTTGCCCTTTCTTTGGCCAAAAAATCGTGATACCAAATTCCTTGATTCATAGCCACATAAAATTCAGGTAGATGGGCAATGCTGTCCTTAATTTCAGCTGATCTTGCCACTTAGCCATAATTTATAACATCATCTCTATAAATGGCTCTAGGTTCCTAGGTATCAATTTCTAATTGAACTTTTGTAAGGTAGTACATTCATAAGTTGTAGACTAAGTGTAAATTGTTTATTGCAGAGAAGCATTTGGTGATTTCTGTAGCAAATTCAAAATCCTACATCAGGACACAACTGCAGGCCCAGCCTGCTGAGAATAGGATCTAAATGGACAAATCCTACCACATTAAGCAGTGACTATCTGTTGTGCAGAATCTCCCTAGCCTTAAACCAAGAATCTATAACATTATTCTAGACTTTGCTGCCAACAGTTTAAGCAGAGACTGACATCTACCTTACGGCATAACTGAATAAAACTAGAAGCCTATTTAGAAGCTGTGCAGTGATCTTTGATTCAGTAAGAGTCACAATTCCATAACATAAGCCTCTATTCATTCAGATCATTTGTTCACTCAACAAATTCCTTTTGGTTTCCAAAGTAGTGGTTCATCATCGAAATGATCAAAGCTCCTAATTTTCCAAAGTTATTTTTTGTTGACAATGCTGTAGTTACTGAATAAATTTCCGGTTATGATCACTTCATTCTACATCCATTCATGTCTTCAATTTCTCTGAATCCACTCATTTAGTCATGTCTTATGATATATTCTGTTACCTGTATATATAATAATTTGTTCAATCATTCCCAGATAATGGAAATTTTTTGGTCTTAGACAAAAAAGAAGGTTTTGCAAATTGTAAAGAGTGACACAAAAATGAGTTATTGTTACTATTATTTGTGTCCCTGTTCTTCTTTTTCTCCCTTTATATCCCTGGATGAATCATTCAGCCTTTTTGCACCCCAATTTTCTCTGAAACCTGTGATTAACAAATGAGATAATAGACACAAAAATACTATGAAAACTATAGAATACTCAGCGAGTCCAAGGTATTCACACTGTTACTTGTGGGAACTGTGATAAAAAATGTCAGTCCAATATTTAGACCCATCTTCCCTTCTTCTTATCCCATTCCTGACTTTCAACTCTTCAGCTCTTCCTTCCCAATCTCCCAATTCCAAGTATTTGCCCACAGGAGCAAAACTAGAAAGAATTTTCTCTTCCTTAAGCAGAGCTACTCAAAAGAAACCTTACCCATGTTTAAAAAGTGACTAGCCCTATCCTCTCCTGTAGTTAGCTTACAGCTAGGGCCATATGCTATTCATATCTTTAGCAGGGTTCTGCTACCAGAACTTCTATTTAATAAAGCACTCTGGCATCCGAAAGGTCTGATCCTCCAAACACAAAAAACATATACTTGCCATAATTAAAAACATCCATTTGCAACATCTTATTACAGAACTGTGTAGACTGGGAAATAAAAGTTTGAAAATGGGGCTTATAATAATGGAGATGGCTTACAAAACCGCATTATTTGTATGCCGCCTTTTATCCAAGGCATCAGATCACTTAGAAAATACATAATACTGTGTAATTCCCACCCAGATGGAGGTGCACATAAACTGATAATAACTCAAGGTTTTTTATCACTGTGTGTCCTCAGGCTAGGCATCAGGAGGGAAAAAACACTCTTGAAACAAAATTAAATAGTTTTAGATCTAATTTTACCAGGCTGAACTAGGTTTCAGATTGATTTTCATGGAATGTAATAGAGAACAACACACACACACACTGCCCACCTTATAGAAAATCCATCTGGCACATTGTGCTTTTTACTTACTTTGCTGTTTACTAGAAGTAATAAGAAACTAATATTTCACAATGCAATGTGTTTCATTCTGTAAACAGCCTTTCATTTCAAAGGAGCTGGGAATAGCCTGTTATAGAGTACTGAAGTACAGCCACTGAGATTTGTCTCCTCAAATGCCTGTTTACCTTGATGTTGAGATTGTAATACTGATGCTGGACCCCACCTTTTTGATTGTTCCAGGGGGAGGAGCCCTGTGGTACAAGCCCCATTATCTGAGCCAGTACCGTAGATATGGTTCAACAGAATGAGAAGACAAACTTCTCTCCAATCAGTAAACAAGCATATATTGAGGGTCTACTTTATACTCATCCTTTAGTGCCTAGGACAGTGCTGCCGAAAGGAAGTCGAAAACACAATCCTAGCCCCCAAGGAGCTTCCTATCCAGTTGTGCAGAGAAGAAGAGACCATGAAAACAAGTCGTTCTATTTACCTAATTGTGGGTTTCCCTTTGTTTCTCAAGCCTGAGCATGAAAGATACCTTTTAAAGGCCCCCTTTGATAGGGATAATAATAATAATAATGATAAACAATTATTATTTATATAACCCCTAAAGGTCTGCAAAGCTGTTTTGCAAATATTTACTCATTTTATTTTCACAACCCTGGGAGGTGGGTGCTATTATTATTCCCATTTTATAGATGAGGAAGCAGACAGAGGTTACATGACTTAACCAGGGTCACTCAGCTAGTATCTGAGTCTAGATTTGAATTTAAGTTTTCCTCAGACCAGATGCAGTGCTCTACACTGTCTAGCTGCATTGTTAGAACCAAGATCAATTTCTTTAGGTCACTTTTCAAGACCCTTTCATCACTGGTTGTTGTTGTTTTAATTCAGTCTTACCTATCCAAATCCCTCACTACCGTCAGGCTGCTTACCCCTACACATGTTGAGTAAGGTCTATTATGAAAGGTATGTACTAGGAGTCAAGAAATCACTTTAATTGATTAGTTAATTAATGCTTTATCTCAAAATGAAGTTCTAGACTTGGTTCCATCAATATGTGACCTTAAAGAAGATTCTTAACTTTTTTTGGGGGGGGGGGGAGATGGGGAGTCTCAGTTTCTCTGTTCATAAAACCTTGGCCCCTTTCCTACCTCTCCAGTCTTCTTGACTTGACTCCTATCCACTGCGTAGTCTATGATTCAGCTACACTCTCCATCTTGCTATTCCTTCCATTTCACACGCCACCTCCCGATTTGATATCTTTCCCCTGGCTGTCCCACATTTCCAGAATGCTTTTCCTCCCCACCAATGCTTCATAGATTCCTGGTTTTCTTGAAGACCCAGTTCAGATTGCCCTTCTACAGGAGGACTTTCTTGGTCCCTCCTCCTTCCTTCAGTGCCTTTCCTCTGAGATTACCTTCTATTTATACAGAGCTTTTTTTTCCTGCTTGTTTGTACATTGTCTCTACCATCAACATTTGAGCTTCTTGAGGGCAGAATGTTTTCCTTTCTTTGTACATCAATGTTTTACAGTGCCTAGAACACAATTAGCACAATAAATACCTGTTGATTGACTGGTTTAGGGGATGGATTTGCTCACCACAACCACCACCACCACCTCCAGATCCATTCCATTTGTAAGATAAAACCATTCTCACCCTGGGCAAGTCTTTGCTTATGCTCTTCCCACTTCCTAGACTCCTTTTCTCTCTCACTGTCCAAATCTTTCCCATCCTTCAAGGTGCTATCAAATCCCACTTCCTCTGCAAAGACCTCCCTGACTTCTCCAAACTACATTAATCTACTTGTTAAACTATCGCCATAGTTGCAATCACCTCCATTATTTCAAAAGATAACTAGTTTAATGAAAGTGATCCGTCCACCTATGCAGATTGTAACCCCTCCTCACATAGACTAGTTCATGAATTGCTGTGTCCCAAAATACATTTAGTACCAGCCGAACTTCTGAGAATGAGCCTCTGCCAACTTATCTAGTCCTCAGAGGACAGTTGCTCAGTGTGTTGCCAATCTGGTAATTATAGCTTTTCATCTAGATTGGACTTGAGTGGGTTTTTGTGCTAGTGACATAACCTTTAAGAATTCAGAAATTCTAGTCATGATAAGGCATCAGTGCAAAAGATTACTGATCTGAGCTACATAAATCAACACTTGATTATGCTACCTTGTAGCCTTCTGTGATAAATAATAACTTCCATTTACATAGAATGATTTCTACAACAATCCAGTGAGGCAGGCAGTTAAACCACTATTTGTTAAATACTTAATTCTATGTCAAAGTCCTCATGTTAGGCACTAAGGATAGAAAAGCAAAGGCAGAAAATTCGATGAGTTTAAAAAGATCACATGATTTAAAATCAAAAGCATTTATTAAGCACTTAGCATGTTCTAAGTCTGGAGAAAAGGAAAAGTAACCCTGCCCTCAGGAAGATTACATTCTACTATAGGACACCACAAGTACAGAAGTAGGTTTATATACAACCCTAAGAGGAGAAGGTGCCAGCACCTGGCGGGGGAGGGGAGAGGGTTGCTCAGAAAGACCTGCAGTGGATTGAAGGATGCCAGGAATTTGAGATGTAGAGTTAAGGAGGAAGACCTGAGTTCTGTTGCTTCCTTCATCACTTGCTAGTCCTGTGAGAGATGGCATAGTCTTTGGATGAGTCTCAGTTTCCTTGCCTACAAAATGGAGATAATAATTGCCCTGCTAAGAAAGCAGAATATAAAATGTCAAGCCCTTTATAAATGAGTTATCAACATGATGATTTTCAGAAAGGGGCTGGCTAGAGAGACCAATAAGGAAGAAGATGAGATTCAATTTCTCAGTAGGGCAAAGAAAGCTTTCCAAATATAAAATGCATTCTACCTTTGCTGAAAAATTATCTTCAAGTGTCGTAACTGTCATAGTTAAATGCCAAACTGAAGCACAAGAGGGGAAAAAAAGGGGCAAATTCATTAAAAGCACTTCTGTTTACATTTTCATCATTAATGTTAATTTTTTTCTTTAAAGTCAGATGTTTTGCTTTAATTAAAGCTATTCACAGACTATGAGTAAATGAAGATGGAATTGATTTTCCCAATTTCATACTCCTGGAATTTCAAGCAATGCCCTAGTCTTTCTGCAAGCACTTTGTGCTAACACCTGTAATGAAGGCAGAAAGTCTTAATTAAGCTAACAGCCAAATACATTGTGATTACTCTTCACAATAGAAGTCTGGGTGGAACCCTAACTCCCAAATTTGCTGGTTGTTCCTCCTGTGGCAGTTATTAGTCAGTGTTGTGCTGACCTGACTTTTTCAAGAAGGTTAGGGTGGACCTAAAAGGCACAAAAGAAAGGATTTGGGTACTGGGGAAATCTGTTCTTTAACCTGATTTCCCATTCCCTGCATGGTGAGTGCATACTGGTGGAATATATATTTATTCATTCATTCATTCATTCTTTATTTATTTATTATATTTATATATATTTATATGTTATACACTTATATTTTTATTTGTGTACATGTATATTTATATATGTATGTATGTATATATGTATGTAGATTTATATGTATGTACACATGTATTTCAGTGTGTATTATGTGACTACATGTGCATTGCATAGGTATATACATACAGGTCTTGCACATGTTGTACCTATATGTATATGGGCACATGCATGTATTGCATATTGTATACATTGTGCATTGTTTATATGTGTGCTATGGTCATGTGCATATTCATGTGTACATTCAGTTGTGTAGTGTGTAATATATCTATGCGTATATATATATGCAAATATATTTGTTTTGCATATATGCACTATATGCACATATAGGCATAGATATACATACATACATACATACATACATACATACATATATATATATATATATATATATATATATATATATTTGGATACAGAGAGAGAGAGAGAGAGAGAGAGAGAGAGTGTGTGTGTGTGTGTGTGTGTGTGTGTGTGTGTGTGTGTGTCCTCCTTTCAGGCGGTCCTTTAATTCCTTCTTTCTAGTCAATGGACAATTACCTCAAACAGTGATAAATCAAAGGAAACATATGTGGCATGCTGGACAGGCCGCCCCCATCCTGCCAAATAACCCTTCTGAATAACATGATCAGCGGCAGTTGCCATGAGCTGATGGACACCTACAGTCCAGGTCAAATGAAGCATTGCACAATTACAGTAAAAAGCATTTTATTATGTTGTGGCTTCCATTATGCTTCAGACGCCATGATGCGATTCTCCCAGCAGAGCAGGCTGGATTCCAGTCTGGCTCTCAGCACCCCACAGAATTCTTCTTCCACAGGTCTCATCTTTGAGTCAAATGAGATTCTCTTGGGCTACCAGCATTCATGGACCGGCTCTCCTAGAGAAGCTTCACAGGCAGGAATGCAATGATATTATGGCCTACTTACTACTCAGCTATTGCTGGTGCTATGGCTTCCACTACTACTACTAGTGATAAATAAATAAGTGATATTTATAAAGTGTTTAAAGGTTTACAAAGTGTTTTACTTGCACATTCATTACAACGACACTACAGAGTAAGTGTTATAGACATCATTCCCATATTATAGATAAAGAAACTGAGTCTGGAAGAAGTTGTGATTTACCTAGGGTGATGCAGGTAGCAGGTATTTGAGTTAGTTTTAATGCTGGCATTCCCAGGCAATTCTGTAAAATTATAAAGTGTCAGAGCAAGTGGTGATAAGCACTGGTAGATAGAGTTACTTAGTTCCTGATACAAATTCCCCGTCCAAAAAAAGGAAAAAAAAAATCACAGGTTCCCAGCATCATGGACAGAGACCTGGCTTTGGAGTCAAGATTTTGATTCAAGTCTTTCCTCAGACACATGCTAAGTATGGGGAGTGGACAGGTCCCTTCACCTTTTCCTGCCCCAAATGATTCAGGGGCCAGTCTCCATTGGTAAAGGGAGAGTCCCCCCTAGAGAATCCCTGACACCAGTGAAATAATAGGTCTGGACAAAAAGGAAAAAAAAAATCTTCAAGCCTTAGCACTTCAGCCACTAAAGTGTGGTGCTCATCTGGTGTGTCTATCATCACACTGGGCACAATGACTTCCTTCAGTGGGTATCCAGTGCTGATTTCTTTATTGTAACTTTTTCTGTGCCTCTTGCAATGAATATGTCCTTGGGATTGAGGTAGGGGGAAACATTTATAAGCTCATAGACTTTGGGGGATTTAACAAGAGTTTGGTCAATGCCTACTAGGAACAGGCACTGTACTGGGTTCTAGGGATACACATAAAAAAAGCAGAGAATCCCCAACCTCAAGAAGCTTATATTCTATTGAGGGAGACAAGATGTGTATATATAACTATAAGGCAAATTTTATTAAAGTAAATGCTTGCAGGTGGGGAATAGGGAAACAGCTCATATTGGAAGAAAAGAAGAGATTTCACATTTATGTAGAATCTACTATGTGCTAATGCTAAGGTGTCTTTTTTTAATATAAATATCTCATTTGATCCTCCTGACAGCTTTGTGAGGTAGGCGCTATTATTATCTCCATTTCACAATTGAGGCAACTTAAGCAGAAAGATATTAAGTGACTTGCCCAGGATCACACAACTCATAAGTGTATGAGGTCAAATTTGAACTCAGATCTTCCTGATTCAGGAAAAGGAAATGGCAAACCTCTCCAATAGCTTTGCCAAGAAAACCCCAAATGGGGTCATGAAGAGTAAGACACGACTGAAACAAATCAATAACAACAATTTCCTGAGTCCAGGCCCAATGCTCTGTGAACTGTACCACCTAGCTGCCTTTTGAGATGAGCTTTGAAGGAAACCAAGGATTCTATTGTTAGAAGCAGAGGTGAGCAGCAAGAGCAATCAAGGCAGAGGAAACAGCCTAAAAAAAGACAGAATAGAGGAACAGAAGTCTGGCTCTGGGAAAGTGTATGTGAAAGGGAACAACGTGTTAGAAGCCTGCAACCAGATTGGGAAAGATTTCAATATCAATTTGTGTCCCCAGGACAGCCTGGTTTGATGACGATGCTGCCTTACATCCAACAATAGCCCTCTTCTAGACTGTGCTGTTCCCAGGACATGTTTGCCCAAGTTTCACGGGCATGGCTGAATTGGCATGCTCTACAGTGGATCCTACACCCCACCCCCACCTCCCTCATATAAATGCAAGGGGAAGGCAAGGAACACGTGTCACCAGCATAAAGGGGCAAAGCCATCCATCTCACTCACACTTCTAATGCTGTGCCTCTTCATCTCTATACAAAGGCTTGACACTCCTCTCATCACTACTTTGCTACTCCCATCTCAGGCCCTTGGATTTAGTGTTGCTGAAGAATTCTCAGGCCCAACCTGACTAATCTCTGCTTTCGTGCTTTGGATTCACCCATTTCCTCCCAGCACCCTAAGAGCTAAATCATGTTGGCCTTTTGATTCAATTCTATTCAGTTCAAGAGACATTTATTAAGTAACTACAGTGATCGGAGTTATTTTCCCTGGAACTTAACCTTAACATTTTCCATGCCCAGCAATATCCAAAAGCAAAGTTAGCCTTATGGGTAGACAGATCCAACTGTTACCCAGATAACATGAATAGAGGAACATTGGGAAAGCTATCTTACCTCCCCCCTCGGATTTGTCTTATTTCTGTTTGCTAAAATATCTGAATGTCCATCATTAGAATCCTATTCCTTTGAATGGAAATTTTTGTCTAAGTTTCAAATAAAAAAACCCTTTTGAGACAAAATAATGCATTAATTGGTTTTAACAACTTAGCATGGATTTGCCTAGCAGATTGGTTTCCAATTTGACATTGAGAATAGAACTTAAAATGTTAGGATTATAGTAAAGAGTAATGTTTCAAATATGGGGCTTCTTGTCTTGGGAAGGGCATATCCTAAAGGACCTCTTCAGGAAGAAGAAAGAAAAATGTGGTCAACATAAGAGTAAGGGGCTGCAGGGGAAGGGAGGGTAGAAAATAAACACACACACACACACACATACACACATACACATACATACATACACATACACATATAAAATTCCTACTATTTGTGAGGTACTATGCTAAGAATTTTACAAATATTAGCTCGTTTTATCCTCACCACAACTCTACAATGTAGGTACGTTAATATCCCCATTTTATACATAAGAAAAATAAGGCAAACAGAAGTTAAGTGACTAGCCTAAGGTCACACAGTAAGTGTCAGAGGCTAGATTTGAACTAAGATCTGCTTGATTTCACATGGATGTGCCACAAGCAAGAGGCAGGACAAAATTGAAGCACCAAAAACAGACTAACTATGCCATTGTTTTGGAACAAGAGATGTTTAGTATAGAGAAGAGAAAATTTAGGGGAGAAATATTAAGTGTCTTCAAGAATTTTAAAGATTGCCATACAAATGATCATTTTTTTATGATCAGTCCTAGAGGCAAGCCTTGATCATGTAAGGGAAAGCTTTTCTACAAATTAGAGCTATCCAAAAAGTGAAATAGACTCTACCTTTGGAAGTGATTTGACCCCAATTAATGGAGGTTTTCAATCAGAGATCTAAAATTCAGGATTCTGCATGAAACTCCACAATCTCAGGTGGCAAATAATATCGCTTGGCCATGTAGGTAATGACCCAATACCCAAGGGGTAGTAATCACTACTTTAAATGACTGTACAGCATGTGATGGAAGGGAAATAGAATGAGAGCTGGTTAGGGATATGGAAATGGACATTACCTGTGATTCCATTCATCATCATGAAGAAACTCCTTCTACCTCCCCAAGTCAGCACTTTTTGTAGAAGGTCTATTTCTATGGAGTTACATAGAACGTTTAAGAGGTTAAGACAGTGATTTGGCCAGGGTCACACAGCCAGTTATTATGTTAGGGGCAGGATCCATACTCTTCTCTTCCTGGCTCTTAGATAAGAAGCTTCCAAGTCTCTGTCTTCTACACCATGTGGCATCTAAGGAATTAGGAAAAATACTGCCTATTTCTCTATATTGAACCGTACTCTACAATATATTTGTCAAGAGAAACACATCTCTGCCTACCATATGCTACCATGTTAATATATGATTATATACTACAGTAATTATGAACAGCAGCAGTTTCCTGCAGGAGTATTAGCCTCACCTTCATACAGGAGCTTTTTGCTGTACTCAGCAGGAGACTCAAACAGGTTGCACAAACGAAGGTACTTATTAGAAAGGTTAAAAAATAATAATCATTATAATTTCCATATATTAGCCAGACATGAGCTCAACTCTAATGGAAACTAATTAAATGAAGACTTGCAAAGTCAGGTACTGACATCCTGACCTGCTCTCCAAACAATTATTGTGTGGGACAATTGTGTCATTTTTCAGTTATTATGATACATAAAGCACATAATCATTGGAAGAGATGAGAAATTAACTAAATACCAAATAATAACGATGATAAATCTGTGCTCAGTGTTTGAAATGAGACCAGATCGAATCCAAGAGATGCTTCCTCCGGGACCTAAGTGGACAATGGGAGGGTTTTTTTCTTTTGTTTAGTTTTGTTTTATATCCATTACTTTCATATCTGATTTTCATATGAGTATGCAATGATGTCAGCAGTAGTTATAACTATGCTATCTTAAAACAAGTGAAGTGATTACAGGGACAGTTTGTTTTTTGGGTTATTTGCTTATCTGGGATTTGCTTCTTTAACAAGGAACAGATAGCAACCAGTTAGTCTGCAAAGGGATCTGATGGAACTGTATGAATACAAGGTTTTTGAAATAGTCTTTGTCCTAATTGAGTTTCCATTCAAATGAGGGCAAGGAAAACATGAATAAGTTAAAATGCAAGATTATGTCAAATATAGAGGACAGAGGGTAAATGGTACAGAAATGTGAAGAAAGGAGAGTCACTACTAAGAAGGAGACAATTACTTAGAGCAATTTATAACTTTTATGATCACGCACCCCATTAGTAAAACATTTTGAGCTTGTAGATTAAGTATATGTATATGTGTGTGTGTGTATACTTAAGTATATATATATATATGTGTGTATATATATGTGTATGTGTGTGTGTTTAATCTATAAATTACAAGCATGTATTATTGTATAAATAATTATATGTATTATAGAACACACCCCCAAAATAGTAATAATTGTTCCTAGAGTTCTATTGCCTTTAGGAAGGCAGTAGAATTTGTTGAGTAGGAGAGAAATGTTGTCAGATATCACCATCAGGAAATTCTCTTTGGCAGTGTGTGAAGACAGATTGGAAAGTGGAAAACCTTGGGACCAAGCAGGAATTTATTACAATAATGTGGGTCAAAAGGGATAAGATCCTGAAATAACAGGTGGTGGCTGTATAAGTAAAGAACAGGGAACAGAATTGAGAAATGTTGTAGAGAGAACTGTAAGATTTGGTCACTGATTGACTATGAGGGTAGAGGACAGTGAGGGGTTTAAAATAGGACTGAGATTCCTGATTGGGAGGATTGTGTTACTCTGGATAGTAGCAGAGAAGTTTAAGAGAAGAATGGGTTGGAGGTGGAGTGGTGGAGGGAGATAATATAATGAGATTTAAGATGCAGATCATAACCCATGCACACTTCCTCATTCTCTCCCACCTAAAATGAACAGGAAGTAGCTGGTGGGGCTATTACTTATCAGTCAATGCCCCACAGTGTACCTCTCAGGGGTTTTTGCTTCATCCATGAAGTGATCTGGAGGATGGGAGTAGGGACAAATATGTTGAGAGTCCAAAGTGATTTTCCCTAATGATACCTGAACATTTGTTATTGTGCATTCCTGAGACTATACCTGCCCTGAAGGGCTGATATTCAGCTGAGAAGAGAGAAGGTTGGGAGCTTGTACAGTGGAGAGAAGGAACAAATGGAGGAAAGCTGTAACATATGAGTACGCATGACTGTATTAGAGCCCAAGCCCATTATTGGCTGTTAATAAGAGAATGGGGTATCACCCCATCTTCCCACCTTCTGCTTGGTTGACCAAGCACCCATTGGACTCAGGTTCCCCCACCCACTTTGGAGACCACTGCCTAACAGTAGTGGAAAGGAGCTGTCTAGTTATAATTACTTTAGAGTACCTAGAAAGTAGGCATGGCCATAAACATGAAGCTGAAAAGATATTGAGTGTGGCAAATTATTCGAACTTCATATGGAACTCATACCTTCTCTACTATTCTGATTTCAAAGCCTCTGACTTGCTTCCAGATGACATTTCTAGAATCATTCTTCAGCCTCTAATTAAGCCTGGTTCTAGATCAGGCTTCTGATTTAGATGCCAGATTTTGCCTCTTGTCCCTTAATTCTGCACTTCACATATTAGCCACCAACTGGGAATGGGAGACAGAAATAGGGAGACCATTTTGGTTAGCTGTTTTTGTATTTTTTTTTAATATTCAGACTATGCTGAAAATTCCGGCATCTCCTGTCTGGTGCTTCTAAGTCTTCCTTATATAGTAACCTTCTACCCAGGGCTTTCTGGGAAATGACTGGAGGAAGACTACAGAGGAAAATGAGATTTGAGATATCACATGACCCTACCTTCCTCTTATTTAAGGACCAAAAGATCTCTTAAATGTATAACTGCAATTACTCTCATTGAAGAAGGTAACACCATGATGCTCTTGTCTTCCAAATTAAATACCTGAGATACCAAAAAATTCAAAGCCACTAACCAGTTACATATTTCATCTACGTAAACCTCTAAAATACTTATTCTTAGTTCATCATAGCAGTATTGCAAGTTAAAACTTGGGCCACAGAGCAAGATTTGAAGATGAAAACTTTATCTTGGTAACAGATTTATTTGTAAGATTCAATTAACAACAAAAACCCCAAACTAGACATTGACATATTCTGTCCAACATCATTCGCTGGTTCTATGAAATTGTGACAATTGGCAAACCATGTTGTTCAGGAAACAACTCGTTCCATAGGAAAGAAGGGACACCAAAAGCATGGTACTTAAAGCATTGAATTTAAGACTAAGAAAGACCTGAATTCAAATCCCCCACTCAACATTTATTCACTGAGCGACCATCAGCAAGTCAACAAACATTTATTAAGCGCTCATTCCATACCAGACACTGTTCAAAGCAGTTAGATTCTCTGAGCTGTAGTTTCTTTACCCGTAAATGGGATTAATAATACCTGTAGTACTTATGTTATGACTGTAGTGAGTCTTAAATGCACATAAAGAGCTTAGCAAGTTTTATATGTCAGGTATTATTAGTAGTAGTTTTCCTCCTGAGTAAAATGAGGGAATTAGACTAGATACCTGCTGAGATTCCTTCCACCTCCAAATCTGATATCCCCTAAGCAATATTATTTATGGGAAATCAACCTAACAACATTTCTGCTGGGTTTCACAACTTTATGATAGGGTTTAGTTCTGGTGTATTAACTATGTTATTTTACAATGATGTTCAACAGGTCAACCTCATGCTGGGTGTAGCTGCCTACAAATGTTTCTCAATAATTTTCTATAGCTAATCACTGTCTTTTGAGTTAAGTACTAAAAGCCCCATGTAGTCTGCAGTCCTGCTGCTTCTCACTGTGGTTTCCAGCAGCTCAGATTTGTACAGTTCCTATGAGGCTGGAGGTAGGAAATTATGCATATCCAAGGGACAGTTACCCCAAGGTGTCAAATCAAGATACTGATGACCTGTTTTCTTTAGGCCACATTCCGCATCAGGAATTTTTCATATGGCTACCCCAAGTAGAGTAAACTTACACAACTAGGCACAAATCAATTGAATTAAAGAGGGGATATAATATTATTTTTAAAAATTTTTGAAACAGAAAAACGGAAGGGAGGAAGGGAGGAAGGGAGGAAGGAAGGAAGATCATAAAACTTTTCCTGGCAAACTGAATCCCACCTAGCTCTCCTAGTCAGTTTCTGGTTTTTGAGTCTGAAAAATACTTAAAAAGAAAATACCCCAAGGATTTGAAGATTAATCCCTTCCCTAAACCCACAAATCATTCCAACCTCTCCAATCTTAATAATTCAAAATTGGAGCAATTCTCCAATACAAAAAATGGCAAGAAGGTAGCATAGACCAAAGGAAAACATATTGTAAAGCCAAGCACTAGCTGCTTTCCAGAAGAATGCTACTGTGAACAGCTTTTAAGGTTCTGATTACACAGTATAGTGAACACTCTATTCCATAACAAATCAGAGCAAAACATTCACAGTAAATCAGGCTACAGCATTCAAAAGTTACACCTTATCACAGAAAATCAAAATATAGCATTCACAACAATTTATCACAGAAAATGGCCACATAGTTTCCACCACAGTGGTCACAAAGTTTTGAAGAAAAAACAATCATTTCGTAACTCGTTAGTAATTCAATCATCTCAATCATTCAATTATCCTTAAGGAGATTTGCTTCCTTAAGGGACACAAAGTACAATAGTCAAAGTTCTCCATTGTGGGGCATACTAAGTTACAAATCAATTACTTATTCAGTCACCATGTACTTAGTACAATCATTTAGTCAATCAGTCATTCAATCAACTCAATCACTCAATCATCCTTCATCATTCACTAGTCAATCATCAGAAAATACACAGACAGGAGAGGGGAGAGCTTTCCTTTTCAGCCTCACCAGTGGCAGCAGCTTCTGCCTCCACAGAGCTTGCTCCAAGAAGATCTGTCTTTCCCAGCCAGGGTCTTTCCTTATATACAGACAACATTAGCTTCCTGTTTCAGCCAGCCCCTTCCTGTTATGTCAGCAATAGGGATTCATACTTTCTGTTTCTTTAGTAGAGGCTTGATTAATTACTAAGTGCTAAGTACCTGTTACCTTTGCCAATACAAAGGAATCTTCAAATTCAAATTACATTACCATTGTACACGTGCATTTAATTTTTTTTTAACCTGGACTGTACCCATCCTGCAGAATTGCTTTTTTTTTCTGTTTAATACAGAGCATAGCAGAAAAATCCACATGGAAACTACATGCTGTTTGTAAATGCTGTGGGAAATGGCATTTGATTTCAAAGTCAGTCTCATTTTAATTTAGGGGCGGTTATAAAAATGGCCCTTGGTCTATCAGTAGATGATGTATGAAAAACCTCTGTTACCTGCTTGTTTATCTGTTTTAAGTAGCTAGCACAGGTGTGCAGAGCATTATGCTAGCTAATTTATCAAAATTTCCTTAGTACCTGTTCTTGGCAATGTACTGTGCTAGGTGGGCAACAAGAAAGGACCTTCAAGGTTACCTCAGCCAAACCTTTGTTTTAAAGATCTAGAAATTGAGCCCTAAGGAAAGTGACTTGCTCAATGTTACCACAAGTAGTATCAGGGTTTGGGTTTGAATCTGGATCCTCTTTCAAACCTCAGTACTAGCACCATTTTGATGCATAAGTCTAACAATAATTAGTTCACATGTATAAAACCCATGAAAATCTACAAAAGTCTTTACTTATATAACTCTATAACCCTGATAGTACAAATAATGACCATAACTCATTTTTCTCTAGTGCCTAAAAGCTCACAAAGCATTTGCCCATAAGTTACTGGAAAAGAGGTTTACAACAATATGGTTTCCATTTCACAGATAAGTAGAGTGTAGCTAGGGAGATTAAATTATAGGCCCATAACCATATAGCTGAGGCTGGTGCAGGCTTTCTAACATCAGGTCCAAAACTAGATCCCCTACACCAAGTTGTCTGTACTTCACAATTGATTATTGAGGGTGAGAGAGGGTAGAAAAAAGAAGTTATGTGGATGGGTAGGTGCAAACCCTGACCCACTAGTGGGAACACTTCACAGTGTATTTCTAACTGATGATAAATCACCAACATTCACTTTGTACTCGGAAGCCAATGTTCATAAATTCACAAAGACCATATTTGAAAAAAAACTTCCATTGAAATATGACAATGAAGTAGAAATCCTAGTAGGTATGTGTGTGAGTGTGTGTGTGCTTGTATTAGATATACATGCCCACCTAGCAGAGTCTCATATACATATGCATATAGACGCACACATATGTGTGTGTGTGTGTGTGTATATATATATATATAATTGCATATATATATATATATATATATATATATATATATATACATATAAATATATTTATTGCATCTCCCATAGTGTATAAAATGCCTTAAAGACAGGGATTATGTATCTGTCTTTTGTCTTTGCACCTCTAAAACCTAGCATAGTACCTATAATACATAGCAAGTGCTTAACATGTTTTTTCATTGATTGGGAATTATAAATAAAGTTGCAATTGATCTATAGTATAATGTGAGGACTGTGTTTGGAGTTTTTTTTTAATTTATCTCTATTATATTTGAATTAGTCGTATGATGATTATCTCATGTTGGGCTTAACTGTGTACAAAATGACCAGATTTGAGAAATATCCAGACATGTAAGAAGACATAGGTATGGTAAGCTTTTTTGTGGGGAGATAATCCAGGTGTTTATTACTAGAGGGGGGAGGGTTGAGCTTTAAAGATTGGAGCGTAGGGGATGGGCATGGCCAGAGAAAACCAAACAGAAAACCCAAATACCCAGAAAGTGTGAAAAATGCGTAAAAGAAGCACGAGATACATGGTTTCATTAATGAATAAGATTTTCTGAGCATGTGAAAAAAGACACAAAAAGTTGAGGAGGGAAGAAGGAAGAAATAGTAAGGCTATTTAATAATGCACAGACAGAGGATAGGCACTGGACTTGCCCTTTCCTTGACATAAAGAACTCCAGGGTGAGGAAATTCCCTCTTCCAATGCAGGTCAGCACCCTCTCTGCAGCTGCCTGAGGCACCAAGGCACCGAGGCCACAGTATGTTGTCAGAGGCAAGATTCAAACTAAGGTCTTCCTGGTTCTGAGGCCAGGGCTCTATGCATTTCATCACGATGTCTCTTAAGGATGCATAGTGTTTATTTTTCCTTCCATCCCTAATTTCCTTTATTGTGGTTTCCTCAATTTGCCAGCCTGTTTGTGTAGGAGGAGATGATTTGGATTCATGTATTGCTTCACTCTGGCTTCATGGGCATGCAAAGAGCAGGCCAGCACACCTGACCCATGTGCCTTCTATGTCTGGAACTGACCTAGAGACAGAATTTCTCACACTAGTAGTGTCCAACTATCCTGTACCCTGCTTCCTCTCCTAACCTCCATCACTGTCTGGCAATAGTGATTTAAACCTCAAGAATCCTTTTGTCCTGAACTTTCTCCTTCCTCCCCCAGCCTTCATCATTCTTTCTTGTCACTGCAAAGACCACTGTCATTTTCACCAGGACCTGATCCCTCCCAAGTGCTGCCCCAGCACTAGCAATCCAAGAGAAGTTTAAGAGACTGAAGCTAGTCACCACTGAAGTCCTTGTCTTGAGACAGAGAGGTAAAGGTCATGTCAGACCTGTAAGAAAAGCCCATCTTAACAGGGGCCCTTGGCAATTTTTAGGGAGATGAGTGGAAATGGAAAGAATTCCTTCCTGACTAATGTTTGTTTGTTTCTTGAAGTATCCAAGCACTTCTAGGTTCCATTTACTACAAGAGATAGACAAAACACCCATTATAGTGCCTTACACATAGTAGGTATTCAAAATGTATGTTTTATGAATGAATGGATACAGCATAAGTAAAATCACAATTTGTTTGGTTCTAGTTATAGAAGGAAAGTCTTTCAGGGAGCTTGCTCCTAAAAATCTTCCGAACTGGTATTAGAGTTTTAAAATATCTTAAGTACTTTTGGTCTTTGGAGTCACTCAACTTCTTTTTTTTTTTATTAAATTTTTTTGGAGTTACATATTTTCTCCCCGTCTTTCCCCCGCCCACCACCCCAAAACAGCCATCCCAGTGTTTCCCCCCTCCCCCAGTCTATTCTCTCCTATGTCACTTTTTGGTAGGGCAGGATGGATCTCGCAACGGCAGTGCCTGTGTATCTCAAGTTCCAGTTGGGTGTAGTCAATAATAATAATAATAATTGCATATATAGATAGATAGATAGATAGATAGATAGATAGATAGATGCACATTCATAACATTTGATTATGGAACT
>CM053581.1:520610869-520696836 GCA_028627135.1 Pseudochirops cupreus | reverse complement strand
TGTCTTCTCTCTCCTCTCTCTCTCCTTTCTCTCTGTCTTCTCTCTCTCCTCTCCTCTCTCTCTCTCTCCTCTCTCTCTTCTGTCTTCTCTCTCTCTCCTCTCCCTCTAACACTTTCTGTACTTGTAGCATAGTTATTGTAACTTATTGTAACAATTGATAGCATAGTAACTCTTCCCAGGTTGAACTCTAAGTGACAAAGAAAAGCATCCAATACCTTGGTCACATCTGAAGCCGTGTACAAAACTCCGCCTTAGCAGTCCGCCGTGTCTCTGATCAGGGAAGATGTGTTTCAATGTCTCTTCTCAGGAACCTTCGTTTGTTTTTTCCATTATGTAGCATCCATCTTCCTTTTAGTGATATGTTCATTTAGATTCTAATCCTTGCATATGTCATTTTCCTAATTCTGTGTATCCTATATCTTTTCTTGTAAATCTTCCCATATTTCTCTGACTTTCTTATTTTCATTATTTCTTATACATAATAATTTCCATTTACATTCACGTACCCCCTCTCCCTCCTCTCACTCTTTAGTCTTCTCTAGTCCAGCAGACATTTTAGGGCATGAAGCATGATCAGATTTCACAGTAGAATTTCCACTTTCTTTTTCTCCCTCTATCTCAAATCCTGAAGAGCAACCTCTCCATTTGGGATAAAAAAGGAGTAGTGGTCTAAGGCTGACTTTTTTAAATGATGTTTTCTTTGTAAGAGGGACCTAAATGAATAGGAAACTATGCCCCCGAGCAACATCTTGAAAGCGATGAAAAATTGTCACCCTAGGGCCTATTGCTTAAATTTTTAAGGAGCATGAAGCAGGAGGAAGGAAGATGCCAAAAGAAGGGAGAGAAGAAAGATAGAAATCATTAAGTACAAAATTGGATGGAGTGAATAACTTGATAAAATGCAGCTAGAAATTCGATAAAAGGCTGAGCCAGAATTAAGCAACTGAAACCAAAGTGACCTTTCAACCTTTCTTGTCCTAAGAATCAGTAATAAGGACATATGAATGAATTCAGCTTTTCTGAAACACTGGTGTCAAAAGTGTATTCCCTTTTCTTTTTTTTTTCTTTCCAGAAAAAGTAAGCATATTGTCAACCTTCATCGCTCCCTTCAAGTACCTAAGCCCCGGTGCCACAAATATGGAAGATGAAGACAATTTAAGTAAGCAGCTTCCCTTCTTCCTACTGAGAGAAACAGCACAGGATCCCTGTCCCTATCCCCATCCCTCTACAGGTTTTTTGAGAGGGAGAACTGATTTTAAACCCCAGAGTCCCTACATCACTAGAGTAGGAAGAAGAAGGAGGGATCTGCTCCTCTGGGAAAATCAGGGAAGAGGCCCTTTCTAGCCACTTGCCCCCTCTCTTTTCATCTTCATTGGGTATCCTGGAAAACATGAAGGGTGAGACATAGTGAAAACCAATTTGGAGAACAATAATGCTTCCAAATCTACCAGTCAATCCCAATCACCTGATTAGGGATGCTTATTGTAAGGTGAATTCAGAGTAGCATGGGTGTGACTGCCAGCACCAGGCCTGAGAATTGAGGACAAATGCAAAAACTCTAGGGATGTGCTCTTTCCCTCTTTGCTCAGGCTTTTTTCTCCCTCCTCCCCAGTCCCCTCCCCCCCAAAAAGAAGGGAATACAGTTGATTCAAAAAGAAAAAGCATCAGCTAGCAAAAGTGTTAAAACAAGAAAGAATCCAACTGGCAAAAGCAAGTCCCAACACTGATCTTAGGCATTTGATACTGGAGAGCTCCCAAGCTAGTGTTGACGAGGCAGCCCAGACTTGGTATCAGAAGGATCCAAGCCGTATTTCCTGAGCTTGGATTGTGATAGGAAGCTAGGAGGCCCATAGGAGTCAGAGGCAGTGGGGAAAAGAAGTTGCCTGATAATAGAATAGCTTTTCTTCCCTCTGTATGTGTGTGCCCACATGAATGAAGCCCCTGGCATCATTTGGCATGTATCATATTGCCTTCGTGCTTCTAACATATTGTTGAGCATTTAAAGGATGGGGATAAAACATTCTAAACCATATGAACACCTCTTTGCATTTTAATATCACTGAACAGATGGATTCTTTTTCCAGCCAGAAACAGTGAAGAATGGGCCTGCTGTCATGGGATGGGGAGGAAGTGGGATTTTAGTTGTATCGTAGCTAATCAGTCTTGGTTTGACCATAAAAGGACAATGGGAAAGGCTTGCACTGGAAGATTAGGGCTTTTTGCCATTAGCACTTGTTAAATATAATGCCAACACATGTGCCCTACCTGGTCAATTAGCAAACACTCAATAACATGGAAAACATGTAGAACTTATTCTGCGTTGGTCAACAATATTCAAATGAAGTATATTGTGGTACAAGGCCACTTAAGAAAATGAATGCTTCTATGTGATCTATGATCTAATTTTGAAAATTGCCAAGAATTTCCAGCAGTCAAGACCATGCTGGTCACATTGTTGATAGTAGCAACCTGACTTGTTCATTGTCAGAAAAGTCATTTGTACAGGCAACGTGCAGGGGAGCGAAAACAATTATACTCCATGTAAATGAACAAAGCTGCCAGAGAATACAGTGATGTAAGAAGAACTAAGTTTTCGAAACTAAAAAATAGCTTCAATCTCTGTTCTTTTGCTTCTCTCCTCCCTTTCCTTCTTCAAACTCCAGTACTATAATAGAATGAAGAGTAGATATGAAGCTCTAGGACTTAAATCTCAATTCTAGATCAACTCTAGGATCTGAGTTTGAATCTTGGTTCTGCTGCATTCTACTCATGTGACCATGGGCAAGCTGCTTAACTTCTCTGGCCCTCAGTTTCTTTATCTGTAAAATTAAGGGGACTAAACTGGATGACCTCTTAAGGCTCTTCTAACCTATTGACAAACATTCATTAAATGGTTGCCATATTCCAGGATTCACCTACGATCCTCTGACCCTACTTATCACCTTGATAACCCTAGAGAAGTCACTTTTCCTTCCCTATACCTAGTTTCCTCATCTATAAAATAAAGGTGTCAGACCAGAGGATGTCTAAGGACCTTCCTACCTTTAAATTCTATGTTCTTCTAATCCTGATAACAATCAACAACACAAGGATTTGGGAAGTTGGAAGATGCCTGAGAATAACCAATTCTCTGAGGATTCATTTGGGTCTTCACAAAAGTCTAGGTTTAGAGGAGGCTATAATATCTACTGTTCTACCAAGGAGTTCTGCCAGGGACCCTGCTGTGGGAATGAGAATCTGCTGGATCCACTAGTCCAATCAAATGGATCTGGCTGCAGGCACAGACCGCAGTTTGTAAGGTCCATAGATAACCCCTCCCACACACTCCTGCTCCTTCCTTTACTGAAGCCTCAGAGTATCAGGACACTGATATAGGTCTTCCTGGGTGGAAAAGAGCAGCAGGGACCACTGGTACTAAATGACTCCACTGGCATTTTTCCCAGGGCTGTAGTAACCTGGGCATTAAAGTAAATAAAGTAGGGACAAAAAGGACTGACGTATTTTGAGAAACTGGTTGGCAGAATTCTGCAGGTGCCAGAGAAACTCAGTAGACCAAGCAGGAGGAAGAGTCTGGTGAGACTTACTGGAAGGCTGTGGCTAAGCGGTAGGAGCTGTCTGGGGCCTTGGGCATGTGTCTGTTATTTCCCTGGGTATGGGCCTAGTGCCCTCCATCCTTCCGGGAGTGGAAGTCAAGGGAGAATGTGGTGTCTGTGGCTTAGATGCCTTGCCAGCCCAGAGGTAGTTATGGGTTTGCTGTGATGGACTTGTTCTGGGACCCTGTCCCATTGGCTGTCTCCTTGTATACCTTCTCCGAGTTGCTCCTTCTGCCTTCAGTAGAGATCAGTTACTCTCCAAACTGGGAGCCAGTGCAGGGCACTGTGAAAAGGCAGCACATTTAGGCACTGTAGTCATTTCTAAGGACACTGTGTAAGGGAAAAAGGTTAAGTTTCATGATGCTGGAAACTGGGAGATTTGGGGATGCAGCAGCTGGCTCATTTAGACTGTGAGTTTCTTAAGAGCAGGGATTCTTTTCCCTTCCTTATCTCTCACAGTGTTTAGCAAAGTGTCTGGCATAGAGTAGGTACTTAATAAATGCTTATTCGCTGACAGGAGAAGATAAATTTTCCAACTAATGATAACAACAGCAACAACAAAAACATCCTGAAGCATATAGGTATATGTGTTGTGTATATATTTAATTATATATGTATATCCTTAAATATACACATATATATATATAATACATTCACACATAGATGTATATATGTATAGATGTTCAACTGAGATGATATGGAAGAATGTACAAAGTATTAGATTTGACGCCAAAGGTGGTGGGTTCAAATCCCAATTCTGCCATATGTTTTCTATGTGACCTTGGGCAAGTCACTTGATTTTTCAGGACCACAATTTGGCCATCTGCAAAATGAAGAGAATTTGATGATAAGATGACATCTGAGGTCCCTTACAACTCAAAACCACCACCTGTGGTACTCCTACTCAACCTCACCACCACCACTACCACATCAGAAAGAATAGTGCTTCTCCCTTGCTTTTGCCAGTATTTCTCACAGTTCTTCTTGCTGGGTGGTACAGTGTATATAGCATTGGGCTTGGAGTCTGGAAGACCTGACTGAGTTCAAATCTGGCCTCTGATGATTACTGCCTGAGTGACCTTGAACAAGTCACTTGACCTCCATTTGCCAAGTTTCCTTAACTATAAAATAAAGAAAATAGTAGCACCTGCCTTGCAGATGAGGATCAAGTGAGATATCTGTAAAGCACTTAGCACAGTGCCCAATATGTGGGAGGTGCTATATAAGATGCGTATTCCCTTCACCTTCGGAAGCTGCACTAATCATTTTAACCAGATTTCACCTGCACAAAAAAAAAATGTTCCCATAAGTGAGGAAGTGGTTGGGAGTGTCCGTCTTTGGAGAGAAAAACATAGTGTGACTTGCTCTGTTACAGAGCCAGTATGTGCTTGGCTCAGCTCATACTAAATGGTAAATTTTCAGTGTGACCATTTATACCTCTGAAATCAACAAACAAAGCAGGGCTTTCTTGCTTTGCTGATTGTCTATGATGGAGATGATGTTCATAGTGGAAATTCAGCTTAAAAGCGTGTCCTTTGAACTTCTTTTTTCCACAAGCCAGTTGTTAAACATTTACCAGCGTAGTCCTTCCCTTTAAGAACAGCCCATTCCCCTTTTGCTCCCCCCCGCCCGGCCCTAGAAACAGCCCTGTCTGGGTTCACCAAGTTAGGGATACAAACTAATTCTATAAATCTCTTCTATTCACCTTACTCATCAGGGCAAATACTGCCTCTCCACAGAAGGCAGTGCCCCCTGCCTTCATAGTGTCCATTACTAACATATAAAGCAGTGATGGTGAAAGAGCATATTCCCAATCACTACCTACCTGCTACCAGCAGCATCACCGACTGAAAGAGTCACATTAACCACCTTTAATATCCAGTCACACATACATTTGATGAATTCTGAGTTGATGCGGCAATGGCCTGTACAGATTAAATAAAAGCTGTGCATAGTGTATGTAGGTGTGTTGTGTCAAAAATAGAATACAATACAATATCATTAGCCTGGACTAATTACAGTGTTAGTCTCAGTGATCTAAAAAAATTCTGAATTGCAGTATTTTGTTTTTAGTGCTGCTTTGTTTTCCTTTCAAATGAATGCTACTAGGCACATTGCTATAATAGAAAGACTCGGGAATCAAAGGCCTGGGGTTCACTTTTGCCTCTGGAATTTACCATCTGTATGAACTTGGGCAAGTCATTGTGTTGTTGTTAAGGGCAGCTAGGTGGAACCACACTGCACAGAGCACCAGGTCTGGAGTCAGGAAGATCATCTCCCTGAGTTCAAATCTGGCCTCAGACATTTCCTAGCTATGTGACCCTGGGCAAGTCACTTAACCCTGTTTGACTCAGTTTCTTCATCTGTAAAATGAGCTGGAGAAGGAAATGGCAAACCACTCCAACAACTTTTCCAAGATAACCCCAAATGGGGTCACAAAAAGTTAGATCATAACTTTAGTAATACCTACTATATAGTGCTTTATGGTCTGCAAGGCACTTCACAAATACAGGGTATCCCAAATTTCTTAAGATATTGAAACTTTAAACTCTAATAAGATTTTGGGAACATGCTAGATTCCTCATTTTATCTTTGCAACAACCCTGGGAGGTAGGTGCTATTATTATCCACATTATACAGATGATGAAATTGAGGCAGACAGCAGTTAAGTAACTTACCCAAGGTCACACATCTAGTAAGCTAGTAAATAATTTGAAATCGGATCTTCCTGACTCCATATCCAACTCTCTCTCCGTGTGCCATTTATCTGGAAAGGACCTTAGAGGCCATCTCTGTCATTTTATAATTGATGAGACTGAGTAACAGAATTGTTAAAATGACTTGCCCAGGGTCACACCATCAGCATAAAGCAAAGAAAACACTTGAAGAAAGGTCTTCCTAAGTTCTGAATCCAGGGCTCTATCCACTAGATCTTAAGATCTCCTTTGACCTCAATTTTCCCATGTCTAGAACTTCCAAGTTGGATGAGATAATGGAAGGCCTCCCAGGTCCCCCTTCAGTTCCAGATCCAGGGTACCATGATAACAACTAGAAGTTCCTTAACCATGGTTGTGCTAGAGGAAATTCTTCAGGACCTTCTTTAATAAGTAGATAAGAAGGATTTGTAATTAACACACCCATTATTTTTATGTGAATGGATACTGCTAAAACATTAGACAACGTTTCCTTAAGTGAGTTAGCATTTTGCTTTGCAATCTGGTGTACACAATCCATTTGCTTAGGGAACTCTTTTTCAATGAAAATTCAAAGGGAAGCTTCAGCCTAACAGTCGTAGAACCATTAATTCCTGTGGTAAACATTTATTAAGCATCTTTGCCATGCAAAGGTGTACAGGGCACCAGAGCAACCAAAAGTTGTAACAAGACTCTGACTTTATTATAACAATTGAATTATTGGATTTTACATTAGTGATTTTACATGTCTTATCTGTATTAACAAGCATCTTTGTAATTGCTCTCATATTTCCATCTATTATGTACACAGAAATAGAGACCTTATAATAGTCCTCAAAAGAGCAAGGGGTTCCTTTAAAGAAAAGGCAAAAATCACATCCCTGCTTCTTTTTTCAAGTTTAAATGGAGCTGTTTAGGGGTAGCTAGGTGGTGCAGTGAATAGAGGACCAGCCCTGGAGTCAGGAGGACCTGAGTTCAAATCCAGACTCAGACATTTAACACTTACTAGCCATGTGACCTTGGGCAAGTCACTTAACCCTAATTGCCCTGTCTTCCCACCTCCAAAATGCAAAAAAAACAAAAAATAAATGGGGCTTTTTATAAACTACAAGTACATTTCCTTCATGTTTTCTGCCACCAGCAGTAACATGATCTCTCAATACATCAGTAACTTTGCCTATCAATCACTTAGACTGAGAGGACCTCAAGACAATGTAGGAATATCCTGCCTCTATCCCAGGCCAGCTCTGAGACCCTAAGAAAGTCATTAAGCTCTTTGTTCTCCAGAGGTGTCCAATTCACAGCCCATGGATCTCCTGCCCAGCAACACCCCCAAATAGGCCCAATGAAGTAAACATATAATTGGGAAATGTTTATCAAAATAAATTTTAGAAAACAACACAGCATAGATGATGTCAATTTGTGGTTTTCTAAGGGAGTGTACAGTCTGCAGGAATCTGTTTCCATTTGAGTCTGACACCACTGTCTAGGCAACCCTCTAAGCTAGTGGTTCTCAACCTTCCTAGTGCTGCAACCCTTTAATACAGTTCCTCATGTTGTGGTGACCCCCAACCATAAAATTATTTTCATTGCTACTTGCTAACTGTAATTTTGCTACTGTTATGAATCATGATGTAAATATCTGATATGCAGGATGTATTTAAATTGAACATAACCCACAGGTTGAGAACCGCTGCTCTAAGTCAATCAATGGCCTGACATAAAAGGTACCAACCTACACTGGTAATAATAATAATAACTGTCATATATAGAGAGCTATAATATTTGCCAGGTACTTCAAGGTTTGCAGAGTGCTTAACGTGTGTTTCACCCTCATAGCAGCCCTGGAAGATAGTTGCTATTATTATCTTCCTTTTACAGATGAGTAAAGTAAAGCTAAGAAAGGCCAATGGACTTGTTTGGGATCACAAATCTCAAAAGTATCTAAGGCAAGCTTCAAACTCAGGCCTTCCTGATGCCAAATCTAACACTCTACCCACTGAACCAACTGGAGTTCCCTCACCTAAGAGTGTCCTATCCAGGAGTAGGGAACTTGTGGCCTCAAGACCACATGTAGCCCTCTAGATCCTCAAGTGGGGCCCTTTGACTGAATCCAAATTTCACAAAACAAATTCCCTTAATAAAAGGATTTGTTCTGTGAAGCTTGGATTCAGTCAGTCAAGAGGCCCCACTTGAGGATCTAGGCCAGCGGTTCTCAACCTGTGGGTTATGTTCAATTTGTAACAATGAAAATACATCCTGCATATCAGATAGATTCATAACAATAGCAAAATTACAGTTATGAAGTAACAACAAAAATAATTTTATGGTTGAGGGTCACCACAACATGAGGAACTGTATTAAAAGGTCACGGCATTAGGAAGGTTGAGAACCACTGATCTAGAGGAACACATGTGGCCTTGAGGGGGTAAGTTCCCCACCCTTGTGTGACTATACCAACAAGGCCATTTCCTGTTCAGTCTCTCTCCCTCTACCCCTATACATCTTTTAGAAAGTCAAACTCTTTGGAGGGCCAGATGACAAAAATAGTGTCTTTTCTAATCTACTGAGCCAACAAGGACTTACAAGCTGGCTGGGGAGAGGACTCATGAAGAAAATGGCAAACAGTACAAAGAGCATACAATTGGTATGAAGGTGTGTTGTAGACACAAGTGCTGCTCTGAGAGAGAGGAAGAGGCAACCAGCAAGGGCTTGAAGTGCAAGGCAAGGTCATAAATAAGTGAGTTAAACTTGGTTGTAAAAGACAAGGTTTTCACAAACAAGTAACAGAGGGGATGCATGCTGAGGGGAAGGAGGTAGACAAAGCAAGAACAGATGAAGTTTTCTAACGAGCAAAGGGAATGTCTCTGGAAACCCTGGAGCAGTCAGATTGTCTTTTTGGGTTTGGCGTTGTAAGTTGGTACAAACCTACCATTCCCTACAGCTTGTTTTGGCTCAGCAGTCAGCTGCCATTCAGCATTTCTTCATCTTCCTCTTGGTAGAAATAGTCATCCTTATCCTCTTTGCCAAGGAGATGTAGTGACTCAACTAAGGCAAAAGAAAAAGTAGTATATTTGTTTTTTTCTGTCAAAATATCTCAGTCTCTTAAACCAGTTAAGCTTAGGAAACTTAAGCAATAATCCTCACACTGGGAATTCCAAACACTGGGGCACCATTGCCATGGAGAAAGTCTGGCTTTGTGGTTAGTAAATTATAGCCTTCTCCTTCAGAAGAGCTGTCCACTGAAAGAGAGTGGCTAAGAGCTATCATCCCTGCTCTACTGAAGTCTTAAGCTCTCTGACACAGGCCATTCTAGGTCAAGATCCAAACAAACAACTAGTAGCTATTATACCCTTCCAGAACGACTCTGAGTCAACATTTCCTACATCCTCAGCGCATGTGAGTATCCCTAAAATATGACACCTTTACCCAAGAGGTTCCAGGGGAGGTGCTGCATTGGCAGAGGGGGGTTTCTTCCTGGGAGTCCTCTATACCAATGAAATAAGTTCTGATTTAAAAAAAAAAACTTTAAAATGGGCCATATAATCTCAAACCATCTTCTGCCCTCTGCCTAGCATGCCGTAAGAAAAACATTTTCTATAATCGAACTAGTGTAGATTTAGCAAACGTCAAGATATTAGTGTAAGTAGAAACTAGGAAGACTAGCAAGTAAGCAAATGTACTGCCAAAACATCTTGTCATTTATCCTAAAATGAAATGTTTTGGATCATTCACATCATTTTCCTGATACTCCACAACCACGTGAGCAGAGAGAATCAGGAGCTGATCCCATTCCTTTCAATGGTCTCCTCCCTGGCCAACAGACAGGCAAACTGGGATCGGACTTACAAAAAAAAAAAAAAAACACCCTTTGGGCTGCTTGGCAACAGGATAACCTTCACCAGGAACAATATTATCTCTTCAAATGTAGCATAGCGTATCAGATGGCTAGTTCTCCAGGGCCCCCGTGACCCACAGACACCAGCAGTGTCATCATTAGTGATGCATTCTAGTTCCGAAACCCTCTTGCTGACGCAGACAATCTAGTGGGATGTTCCCGTGCATAATGACCAGGCAGAGGAGAACAGGCAGGACCTGGAAGACGGCAGGGAAAGAAGGTTCAAAAGACCATCAGCAACCCCTCTCCTCCCACCCGTCCCTTCGGCACAGAGGCACAAACAGATACAGACCCTATTAAAGCTGATAATGGTAATGACATCATATCTGAAGTTAAAAATCCCTAGTCATATTTCTCCAATTTCAGAAAGATGACAATGAGTTAATAGAATTTACTATTCTTATAAAGGACCTCCCCTATTAGGCAAGAAGATCTTCATAATAGTAGTAAATTCACATCACAAATAAGATATTTTTATTAAAAATAAAATTATAACCACATTTGTAGTCTTATTTTTATTTCTCCCCTCACAGTTCCCTGCCCCCCTCAAAAAACAATTTTTTTAATAATGTCTTAAGCCACTAAAAAGCTAGGTGGCACAGTAAAGAGGACTGGGAGTGAGGAACACTGCTCTTCCTGAGTTCAAATTTGGCCTCAGATACTTACTAGTTGTGTCATGCCAGGCAAGTCACTTAACCCTGTTTGCCTCAGTTTCCCCATCTGTGAAATGAGCTGGAGAAGGAAAAGGCAAACCATTCTACTACCTCGGACAAAAATAACCCAAATGGGGTCACAAAGAGTCAGACATGATCAATAAAGACTGAAAGCCACTAAGAGATAAGGACCTAAACTTTCACTGGTATAGGAAATTCTCTCCACTCTTGCAGGTCAAAACAGGCTCTACAATTTGTAGTCTTTGAGAGCTGTCTTGAGCTTGGAGAGGTTAAGGGACTTCCCAACATCATATAGCCTAGTATGTGTCAGAAGAGGGATTTCTGTCTTCCTGGTTTTGGAACTGGCTCATTCTCCATTACACCATTCTGCCTCTCTGTGCCTCCAAACTTAGCATTATGTTTGCTGACACCTTTTGTCAAACAAGATAATGTACTTATGTGACTCAAGAGGGAAAAAAAAAACGGTGTGTGAGAGACTCAGGATGGAAATAATTTCACTTTGCATTTTCCCCTATATCCACACATCTGACTTAGACATTTCCCTTTAGTGCTCTGCTGTCTTCAAATTACTCCTGATGGTTCTATGATGGCTGCTTACACTATTTATCTAATGTAGTTTGGAGTCATTTTTCCACTTTCTTTTTTTTTCCCCTTTCAGAATTTCACCGTAGAGATACATATGGAACTCTTAGATGATCTAATGTCTCCCACAGAGATTCTGTAAAAACCACATTTCACCAATAGCCTATTTAAAAGATCTTTCTCATAAAAAGAAGAATGAAACAACTTAGCAACAGTAGATTTAGATGGAATCCAAATGTGAGACAGCCCTGCCACCAAGCAAGTTGTTGGGCATGACCCTTCAGTCAAGAAGAAAAAGACTTTGGGAACTGAGTTAGAAAGCATTTAAACTTATAGGAAGAAATAATCTGACCCTAGGTTTAGAGCTTCATATTGGGGAAGCTAGAATGGAGGATTTCATTGCTGGCTTCACCATATAATTGTCCATGATCAGGAACAAATATTGAAAATTGGGCCAAATTTCAGAGTAAAGCTCTTAATATACAAAAAGTTTACCTTATCCTCCAAACAAGGCAAGTAATTTCCTATTATTCGAGAACATCAGAAATAATTTCTTGGGGCAGAGCTCTGCTCTTTTTTTTTTTTACTTCTCCTTATAAATGTAAAAGGGGAACTTTATTTCACCTCCTTATGGGGTTACCCAATGCTGCACCTAGGGACAAGTGCAAACTTTTTTCAGTCTAACCAGAAGAATTTGGGATTCCCCTTGGGCCTCTGCTTCCTTATTTATAATATGAAAGGAGTTTGTCTAGATAATTCCTGAAATCCTAGGACTATATTATAGGACCATATCTGTGATGCAATGATCCTTTCTTAGAATTTAAACAGAAGTTTCAGTTACAGAGAGAAACTACATTATAATAAGGCAAAATACACAGGAGTGAAAAACATAATAAAATGTTGTCAGTATGTTTGCAGAGAAGCAATATGATAGTATAAATAGAGGACCAGTTTTGGAATCAGGAGGAGCAGGGCTGATGCAGCCTCTGATACATATTATAAAGACCATGAATTAGAGATAAATTGTTAATCTACATTGAGGGAAAGTTTCCATATTGGTAGTTCTACAAATTGGTGAAACCACAAGGGGAGAGAGAGAGACAGACAGAGAGACAGAGACAGAGACACAGAATATATGTCAGTATATTAACTCTTAGTTATCCACAATAATAGAAGACAGACAGCATAGCCTAATGAACAAAGAGCTGACTTCCTAGCCCCAAAACACTTGGTTCAAGCTCCATCTTTGAAACACATTGGCTGTGTGACCCTGGACATTATTGAACTGTTAATTATTCTGTACAACTCCCTAGGACTATCCATTATACAGAAGTTGCTCACCTACAAAAGTAGAGGGAGCTTCTTTACCCAGGGTTTCCCTATACCATGGAAGTCATATGCAGGTCTAATCTCTATCCTATTAGAAATAACTGGGGAAAGTGAATGGATGAATGAATGAATGAATGAAGAATGAATGAATGAACGAATGAGGTAAAAAAGCTTTGCTATATACAAAGTACTGTCCTAAGTACTGGGGACAAAAATAGAAAAGTAAAACCCTCTTGCTCTCAAGGAGCTCATATTCTAGTAGTATGGATTGTTGTTGTTCAGTCATTTCAGTCCTGTTCAAATCTTCATGACCCCATTTGGGGTTTTCTTAGAAAAGATACTGAAGCCATTTGTCATTTCCTCCTTCAGCTTATTTTACAGATGGGGAAACTGAGGCAAACAGGGCTAAGTGACTTGCCCAGGATCACACAGCTAGGAAATGTCTGAGGCTGCATTTGAACTCATTAAGATGAGTCTTCCTGATTCTAAGCCCAGTGCTCTATCCACTATACAATCTAGCTGCCCTACTAGAGGGGATGGAACACATTAAGGAGGTTTGAGCTATAAGTCAGACAGCACTTAGCACAGTGCCTCACACAGAGTATTAGCTCAATAAATTCTTATTGACTGACAGAAAGGCCCCATAGTCTTTAGGATCGGGCAGCAAGGCATTTGGCAATGCACCTTCTTGCATCATTTTCATTTATCCTATATTAATTTCTTACATTGACCTAGTTGGCAATGACAAAGATTTGGGTAGTGAGACCTTTATTCCCCTGGGCTTCAGTAGCTGCTGAGGAGGCAGAGGTGCAACACCTGCAGAGTCAGTTGCCAAGTCGCCTCTTTACAAGGATAACTGCCCTTGGCTCCAACTGTAATCACTGACACAAGCATTAAGGGATTGGAGAAATGGCATAATGAGAAAGGGGGAGCCCTGGGTTTGAGCCCTCTCACTGTGTGACGTTGAGTAAGAGAATGAACCTCTCAACATACCAGTTAACTCTAAAGCTCTAAATTATAATAACTGATGTACTAGTGTCTACAGAGGCAGAGGAGACTTCCATACCCACAAAATCATATGTTTGCCCCTCAGAAAAAATTACAAACTATAGCAAAGATGGGTAAGAGAAAAGCTGAGATTCTAGACTTCTCAAACTTCAGGGTTTCATTTGAAAGGAAAGATAATTTAGAAACTTCCATGGTGTGGGGGGGGGGGGGCGGGTTAATGTGGCATGGGAAGGGGAGGTATGTGGGTGTGACTGATGGGGAGAGAAGGAAGAGAAGAGAGAGACACAGAGAGATTTCACCAATACTAAAGTGGGAGATGAAAAATTTTGCTTTACAAAGAAAAATCTCTTTCATAGAAATATTTTATTTTAATGTTCAATGCATAATACTAGCCTACCAACTGGCACATAGCTAATATATTAAGTATCAGTATCAAACACTTAGATTTAGAGCTGGGATAGGGGGAGGCGGGTTGAAAGAGAGAAGAAGGGGAAAGAAAGAGAGGGAGGGGGAGGGAGGGAGATTGGACAGATGGATTCTACTATAGAATGGCTGGTGTTTTGAAATGGAATAAATAGATAAAGAAAATCAACAGCAATTGCAGATATAAATAACTCCCCACTTTTCTTTATTTAATGGTGCTGAAATTCAACTAAACATGAGCAAAATCAATATATAGTCTGTTCCAACCAGACTACCTTGTGAAGCAAGGACTTTTTTTGTCTCCCAACTTCCTATTATGCATGATAACTGTGTCTATAGAAACCTATTAAGTAAAGACAGAAAAAGGTGAGACTATTTTCCAGAGAAAAATGTAACTGATCCAAAATATTTGGATGTAGAAAGAAAAAAAGTCAAATGTATTCAGTCATGTTTCAGATTTTATTTTTTTTTTCAAAAAGAGCATATAATACTGTCTTGGCAAAAATTAAGAACCTGTTTGTCTCACCAGATCACCTAGAGTTCTGCTCACACTGACATTTACATAGAATTGAAATGGGATAGTATAAATAAGACTTTCACAGAAAATCAGGCTCCCTCAACCTTGGGGCAACCTAGGGAAAAAGACTTAAGTGTAAATTTCTCTTTTGCATTGGGAAGATGATCCCTCTCAAAGAGCTTCCCAAATGAAACTATACAGCAGAGAAATATAATATCTGAATTTTCTACCTCCAAGCACTCCACTCTCACTGGTCTTAGTGAAAAAGCTCTTGTGGGTTAATACTCTGAGGTGGAAGAAGTGTCAGAAGCTATTCGATCTACCTGAATACACCTAACCAAGAATCAACAACATCCTCATCAAGTGTTCACCTGCCTCCTGGAAACTTCCCCCCTGTACCCTTATTTCTGCCCTCCAGGGACAAGCAGAACATGTTCACCCCCTCTTCCAGAAGACAACCTTTCAAATTCTTGACAGTGGCAATTGTGTCCCTTTAAGTGATCTTTTCCCCACCAGAATCATCATTTATAATAGCATCCCATTCCTTCACCATTTGGATTTCCTTCTGTGAACTGACTCCAACTTATCAATCTCCTTCTTAAATGCTCAGGGTATAAGATCAAGTCCCAGCTCTGCCATCTACTAAGCATCTAACTTTCTACAAGTCACTTCATCTCGAGTTTCTGTTTCTTCTTCTGCAGAAATGGTAATGTTTGATCACAGGTAGACTCACACATAGTGGCCACTTGCAAATGTGAAAGTTACAAGATTCCCTGAAAAAAACTATAATTATATTTATTTTATTTATAATTTTATTACAACACTGGGCACTTAGTCCAGTGTGTGTGTGTGTGTGTGTGTGACAGAGAGAGAGAGAGAGAGAGAGAGAGAGAGAGAGAGAGAGAGAGAGAGAGAGAGAAAGAGATGAGGAGAGGAAGACTGTGGTGAAAAGAGTGGGGGAGATGGAGAAGGAGATTTAAGCTATTAAAGTTTAAAACTCCACTAAGAATTTAGGAACTCTATTCACACACACAGGCACAAAGAGTTTTCTTGAGTAGACATAGCAAGTTGACAGTGTAAAAAGCAGGGTGAATTACTTTTGGAAAACTGTACCTTTTCTTAATGACCCCAAACTTTTCCCTGAAACAAAATTCCATTTTTAACACTGTTCTTCCCATGATATTATATTACAGCAAGTTATACAATATCATAAACTCTGAAGATCTGAAGTTGAAAATTACTCAAGGGACAATGAAGAAGAACGGGGAGGACATGAGCAGGCTGTAACACATTACAGGAGACTTGTTGAAAAGGAGGACATCAGAAAAAATGTATAACCAGAAGAAAAAGATGAGCAGGGCAGGGGAGGATAACCTATGGGCAGGCTACATACTCCATTTGTATCCACACAATAGGAAAAATATATATATATGAACAGCCACATTCCATTGGGTGGGCTTTCTCTGGAGAATTCATGGGAAGACAAAATTTATGGACAAAATTCACACAGGATGATCAGCAGTGGAAGAGTTCTTACTAGCATTATTGAATGCAATACTTGTATTGATGAGATCACAAACCCATAGGCAAACTAGAGTTTTACACCTCACAGGTATAAAATAAGCATTATAAATGTAAAATATCGTATAAATGTTAGTCATTATTTTATTGCTAAATGTTATCATTTTCTTGAATAATATCGACATTATTAGATCAAGAGGCAGTGTGGTATAATAAGCAGAAAGTTAGTATCAGAGTTGGGAGGACCATCATCCCTAGCCTACTTCCACCAAGTACTGGTAGCATGGTCTTGGACAAATCACTTAATCTCTGAGTGTCCCAGCAACCTCTCTAAGATTGTAACTTTCAGAAAAAGTTATTTACCTACATGTGTAATAACTTGGTCATTGGTAGCTCCATACCAGGCCACCATGCTGATGAAATCTCAAGTTCAATCCAAAATATTATTAGATTATTATTAGGCAGCCCTAGAGTGCCAAGTCTGGAGTCAGATAGACTTGAGTTCAAATTTGACTTCAGATACTACGTGACAAGTCGCTTAATCCTGTTTGCCTTAGTTTCCTCATCTGTAAAATGAGCTAAAGAAGGAAATGGCAAGCCACTTCAGTATCCTTGCCCAAAACCCTAAGTGGGACATGACTGAAACAGCTGAACAACAAAAATTATTATTATTATCATTACAGAGAAGAGGATGAAGTTTGATGAAGAGGATAGAGAAGAGTGAGGTTTTTTAGATGCACAGATTTTACAAAGCAAGAAGCCTTAATAATAGAATGTCTGCAGACTGGGAAGAATTTTATATGGGTTGCTGCCAGTCAAGAGATCAGCTATTGAGAAATATCAATGTAGTACCTCTCTACTGAGTTTTAACAGACCCTTCATAGTGATTTGTGCCAGCAGTGTTGCGGCAGCAGTGAATAGAGCACCAGCCCTGCAGTCAGGAAGACCTGAGTTCAAATCTGGCCTCAGATGCTTGACACACTTACTAGCTGTGTGACCTTGGGCAAGTCACTTAACCCCAATTGCCCTGCCTTCCCCCCTCCAAAAAAAAAAGAGTGTCATACTACTCAATCCAAGCAGACCCATTCCTCATAAAAGAGAAGCAGAGTTAAGACAGTTTCAGATTAAACTGAAGCCTCTTCTTAGACACAGACTCCCATCTCTATGGTTTGTCTGTACCCCAAACTCTGGGGCTATATAATAACCCTGGGAGCAGGCAATAGTGCCCTGGAATGATTACATATGTAACTCACTCTCCAGAACAGCTTCTGAAAGGGTATGGTGGGCCAGAAGAACATGCTAAAAGAGGGGAAATGCCTTGGTACTCCAGACCACCATGGCCATACTCTGCAAGGCACAAACATCCTACCTGGCCTTACTTTGCTCCAACATTATGCTCTAATGAAGAGGAAAGGGTTCAGAAGAAACTGAGTCCTGGTGACCTGTGCTCAATACCCCCAATCCCTTGAGTGTTCTCTGGCCTCAGACCTTTGGCACTTGTCAACTCAGCATTTAGAACCCAACCCCACCCTGGGGAACATAAAGAGCACAGGGACGGCTTGAGTGCAGGAGCAAAGAGAAAAGACTCTCGGGAACTTCCAAACCCTAGGACCAAGCTGTGTTTCTGTGCCAGCATCCTGCCTTTCTCTCTTCTCCCTCTTCCCACTGGCAATATCTGAAGAGATTCTGTCCAGCATGAGTTGGCAGGGAATTTCTCCATGCTATGATGAAGCAGGCAGGCCAACTGAGCAACTAGGGGATACAGTAGACAGAGGGCTGGGACTAGAGTCAGGAAGACAGGAGTTTAATTATGGCCTAGGACATTTACTTTGTGACCCTGAGCAAGTCCCTGAACCTCTACCTGGCTCAGTTTCCTCAACTGTAAAATGGAGAGAATAATAGCACCCACCAGGTATGCTTGTTCTGATGCTCAGAGATCATATCTGTAAAGCATTTAGCACATTGCCTGGAACATAGTAGGCACTTAATAAATGCTTATTCCCTTCTCCCCATATTATTAGACAGGCCTGAAGTCATCCTCAGGGCTATTAACTCAGAGCTTCTCCCTCATTTTTCCCTACAGCTAAACTGCCCTATCTTCCTTGCTGTGCTAACATTCTTGGCCTTCTTGTGCATAATCATTCAGTAAAAATGATTCTCTCTTTTCATATCCATACACCAACAAATCTGAACATTGCTTCTTCTATTTAAATATCCTGGCTGAATACAGCCTCACTACAGAACTGAAATATTGGTGCATTCATCTAGCAAAATATCCCTGCTCATTTATTTCTACTTCCTTAGACCAGCTGCTTTACCTTCCCCACTGTGCTAAAAAGGGACTTATTATGCCCAACTCACCAGGCTGTTCCACCTATGAAATTTGGGGGAAATTAGCCTGAAGGTCTGTGAAAAGTAAAACTGGCAAATGAAGGAAAGCCTAGGAAAAGGCATAATGAAGCAGCTGCACAAAATCAGAAGCAGTACCAAGAAGGGAATAGCACTGTATCTTGTTTGTTCTAATTGTAGCCCCTCTTTGAAATTCACTGTAAGCATAGTCTGCTTCAAGTATATGCCCTCTGCCTCCCATTATAAAGTACAGAAGGTCAACTCCCAGGGATATTACTTTCTTTGTCACTTTGCGTATTTCATGATATTGGGAAAAATTGTTTGGTCCTACTAACTGGACTGTTCTATAAAGGTTCTTAACCTGGAGTCTGTAAACTCTGATGGGCTGATAGATGAATAGATAGATAGATAGATAGAGAAACTATTCCTATATAAACGGTCTCCTTTGTAATCTATGTTTTTTATTTCATTCATTGAAAAATATTATGAATAAGTCTCACCATGGGCCTAGTCCATAACCCAGTATGCTAATTAATTGGTAACAGTGACAAAATTATTGGTTTCCCACAAGAAAAGTATGACATATAAAAAATTTGAGAGACATAGTTCCTGTATAATCATTATTAATTATGCTAGTGAATATTTAGTAAAAGGAATAAGTGGCATTCTCAAATGTAAAAGACTCATCATGGAACCCATTCAATGCTTATATGCTCTTGAAAAAATGGGTATTTCTGAGGATGACAATCAACTCTGATTGGTTAACAATTAATGAGAAGAATGAATATTATAATGAGAGGTGGATCTATTCTAATGATGGGTTGGGGGATATGACTTTGATCATTCAATCTTAGACAAAGAGACATAGCTCTTACCCAGACTACCCTGCCTATGATGATCTAGACAATATAGACACCTCTGCTCAGCACTGCTGACTAAAATACAATGGGAGGTATTTCACCAGACTAGAATCTCTTTGTAAAGTTTTTCTAGTTGGATGGAGCAATAGCTCTACCTAAGATGTTCTAGGTGGGGTAAAATTGGGGGTAAGGTCAGAGATCTCCCCAATAATTTCTTATTTAATAATAATTTTTCTAAAAAGCGTGCTTAGACAAATCTACAGGGGATTGGGAAAGAGCATTGATTTTTCAAAGAAAAGAGTTAGTATCTTTCTTTTTTCTTTTTTTTTCTTTTTTTTCTTTTTTTTTGGACGGGGGAAGGCAGGGCATTTGGGGTTAAGTGACTTGCCCAAGATCACATGGCTAGTAAGTGTTAAGCGTCTGAGACCAGATTTTTAACTCAGGTACTCCTGACTCCAGGGTTGGTGCTCTATTCACTGTGCCACATAGCCACCCCCGGAGTTGGTGTCTTTCAGAGAGATATTTTACTTTAAAATTCAGTACATCATGCTGACCCAGTAACTAGCATGTAAGTAATATACTTCCTAGCAGTATCATGCCATAGATTTAGATCCAGGAAGGTCTGTAGATGTCTAATCCAACCCTCTCATTTTACAGATGAGAACACTGAGGCCAATTTTCCTAGGCCATTATTATAAATCTAGTACAATGTACTTGTTACTCAGAGCCCAACAGGTCAAACAAATAATTCTTTGATAAAAATGTTATTCCAATTTTCCAATGCCATCAGAGAAAAACAATTCTCCAAGTAATTTTAAGTCGTCCAAAGAAGAAAAATACAGCCAAGGGCAAGAAGGTTAAAAAAAAAAGCAGTCAACAAGAGGATTCCATGAGCTCCCCACCAGTCTTACAAACTAACTTTGTACTCCTCTTATGTAAAGGGCCCCCTACTGGGTCACAAATCAATTCGCCTGGGAGGCAAAGTTAGTCCTAACTTCTTCATATCTGTATCTCAACTACCTAATAGTCCTTGCTGGCATTTTGGGAGCATAGGGAGTTAACTCATAGCTTCTCAGGTCCACCAATATCCTGACCCAAGCACCCACCCAGAGAGGTAAAGTCATTTTGCCCAAGGTTATACAGATAGCAAGTGACAGTCAGGATTTGTATCTGGGACCACGGATATCAAAATTATGACTCTTTCCACAGACCATGCTGCCTCCAAGTCTTAATTAAAGTTGATCTTTTGCATCTGAGGGAGATTGGCATTGTTTCCATTTATGTTTGTTAATAGGTACTTTGTTGAAAGCAGTCCTACTTCAGGATACTACAAAAGAGTCACGGTGAAATTGTTCATTCAAAAAACAACACCAATAAGATCACAGAGTAGCATTTCAGGGGAACTATGAGTTCATAAACAATGTGGGTCAAAGCCATAGTCCATGTTATCATTTCATGAAATTTATTTAGCTGGTAATAGCTCTTGTATCTATAGTAACCCTATAAAGACCTTACCACTTGGCAAAGGACATTGGAAGCTAGGTAACACAGTGGATAAAGTGCCAGGCCTAGAGCCAAGAAAACTGGAGCTCAAATCCAGCCTCAGACACTTACTAGCTCAGACACTCTGGGTAAGTCACTTAACTCTGTTTGCCTCAGTTCCCTCACCTTTAAAATTAGCTGGAGAAGGAAACAGCAAACCACTCCAGTATCTCTGCCAAGAAAACCCCAAATGTGGTCACAAAGAGTCACACACAACTAATTGACTAAACAAAAGCAAAAATTGACAAATTGGAGAATACCCTAAGATGGCATGCCAGCACAAGGGATGGGAAGTGGAGATAATGCCATATGAGGACTGCTTGAAAGGAATAGAGTTTATCTTAGAGAAGAGAAGACATTCCTCAACAGGCTCTTATGAAGTACCTACTCTGTGTCAGGTACTATGTAGGCACGGGAAATAGATACCTTTACATGGGACATGAAAGCCATCTTCAAGTCTTTGTCAGGTTATATCACGTAGCAGAGGGATTAAACTTGGTCTTTCTTTGCCCAGATAAGACAGGACTAAGAGAAATCAATGGAAGTTGTAGAGAAGATTTAGTTTCCTCCAGCTATCCCCTATGCCTGGAATTCTCTCTCTTCTCCGTTCTAATTTCTGACCTCTTGGCTTCCTTAAGTCCCAACTAAACTCCCACCTTCCACAAGAAGCTTTCATTCCAATGCCTTGCTCTGTTAATTATCGCCTGTTTATCATTGCTTTGTATGTATATATTTGTTTGCATGTTGTCTCCTCCAATGGATCGTAAGCTCCTTGAAAGTAAGGTCTGGGTTTTGCCTCTTTTTTGTATCCCCAGAGTTTACTTCGCACAGTGACTGGAACATAATGGGTACATATTAAATGTTTGTCGATTGATTGATATGTAATTAAAAACTTCCCACCAGCATGGCTATCCAAAAGTAGAATGGTTTCCTGGAAAGCTAGTAGGTTCCTCTTCACTAGCAGTCTTCAAACAGCATCTCAACTACAACTTAATAATAATAATAATAATAATAATGATAATAACAGACAATGGCGCTCTTGTAGATGTTTAACAACTGACTCTCCAAGGGAAAAAATGTCCACACGACCTGCTTTTAAGTTCAAGCTCCGTTATTCACATTTTCTGCATCACTTTCTTGAGTCTAAACAATCACCAGAACAATAAATGGAGCCTGATACATAGCATTTGCTTATATTTTTTTTGATGTGTTAATAGCTCGAGTAGAAAATGTAATAATTAATTGCTCCAAGTCAGCTTGAGCTGGCTCCAGCTGACTTTTATATAGCACATTAAGGTTTGTAAGATGCTTTTAAAATATCATCTCACTTATCCTCACAATAACCCTGACAGGAAGGTGTTATTACTAACCTCACTTTGTAGATGAGGAAACAGAAGCGGACAGCAGTCAAGTGACTTGCCCAGGTCTGAACTCACTTCCTCCTGATTCCAGCATTCTATCCACTTTACCACATTGTTGTCATTTGTTACGGATTTTGTAAAGGGGATTTCTACTGAAGGATGGGGTTGGATTTGATGGCTTCTCTGTGATTCATGCCCTTACAGGGAAGCATTTAGGATGCTAGAATAATAAAAGTGATTCATGATTTTATATATAGCACTTTAAGGTTGATAAAGAATCTTCCCCATAACCCTGTGAGGTAAGTGGTATAAAGTATTATGGTCCCTATTTTGCATCTAGAGAAACTGAGGCAATTAGAGGTAAACAGATGAGAGCACAAAGAAACGGAAGAGTATAGAGGTCAAGGGATATGCACAAGGACCAGGTGCCTAGGCTGAGATTCTAACCTAGGTCTCCTGATTCCAAACCCACTGCTAGCTGCCTTGAACAATATTTACTGTCTCGCTCTAACTTTTCATCGCTCTTGGTGACAAATCAATAGGAGATTAGAGGCTCCAACCAAGGTTGTTCCCTAGCTCCTAGGCAAATTTTATTTCAGTCTTTGAATCAAAGGAGTGTAAGAGACCTTGAGTGATCATCTACTCCACCCCCTTGCACATGAATACCTAAGTCATCTTAGAGAGATTGCCATCTATCTCTTTTGGCTGATGTCCAAGGAGGGAGGCTCCAACATAGCCTCCTTCCATATTCTATTATAGAGTTTTGGAGCACTGACAGGTATAGATTCATTGTCATGTGTTTGTTTTTAGGGGAGACACATGGAAACTTTTACTTCCAAATAATAATAAAAAATCCCATGCTTATTTAATCCCATCTCCATCTCTCATTTAGTCCTCCCCAAATATGAAGAGCCTGCCTATGCTCATTTTATGCCTCACTGAACAAAGCTATATCTGTGGCAATCTATCAAAGAATCTTCTATCATATTGACACATGTGCGAATGATATCTTGTTAGGGGGGGAGACTTTTAGGTTGAAATTTGCTCTGTAGAGTTTTTAAAATAACCACCAATCAACATAGTGGGGTCTTGTCTACTCCACAATTTTCAGGCAACTTTTTGACTGTGTTCTACTGCAGAAAAATCATTTGTCAAAGTCTCTGTGTTCACTTTTCATATTTTCATCAGACACCCTTGTTACCTCTAATCTTCCCACTCACAACTCCTTCCAACAAACGTGTCCAGGTCTTTCCCATTGTTTAATAATTATTATAAACATAATTATAAGAATAGCTGACATTCATTAAGCCCCTACTATATGCCAGGCATTGTGCTATAAGCACTTTGCAAATACTATCTCATTCGATCCTCACAACCCTGAGAAGGTAGGTGCTGTTATTATTCTCAATTTAACAGAGGTTAAGTGACTTGCCCAGGGTCACATAGCTAGTGAGTATCTGAAGCCAGATTCAAACTCAGAAATTCCTGACTCCAGGTCTAGTGTTTTATCCAACCTACCTGGCCCTTAAAAAAATCCTCACTTGATTCTACCATCTTCTGAAGCTGTCATTCCATAGATCACTCCTTCCTGTTATAGCCAAAACCCTGAAGGGAGTAAAGCGGGAATTTACTCTTACGGAGCACTTTCAATTGCCCCAAGTTGTTCCATAAAATACACACACACACACACACACACACACCCCATCTTTTTAACATCCATATTCTTTTGCTGACTCCTTATGGCTGCAAAGGGTCAGATGTATGATCAGATCCATAGGGCAACAGAGAGATGCATGACAAGCAAAAGCAAGTTGTGGCATATGACAAATGGTGTCCTTTGTAAAAAGAAGTGGAATAAAGGATAGAAGCTAGAAAATATATGGCTGGGAAAGAAGATAGGTCAGTCATGAAAGAAAAATGAGGTATAACAGATAGGCAGGCTAAGTGCTGCCCTGTTACCTGTGGAACGAGTATGATTAGAAGGCAGGGGGAAAGTTCTGGCTCTGTAGGCAGAGAAACTGGATCCAAATTCCATCTCTTAACCTTGCTGCCTATGTGACCTCAGCCAAGGCACTTAGTAATTTTGCCTTCCTCGCCTCCAGTTTCCTCAGTAAAGTGAGGGGTTGGTTAGACAGGCTTTAAGGCCTCTTCAATCTTTACATCTATAATGATGAAGGAAGGAAGGGAGGAAGGGAGGAAGGGAGGGAGGAACGGAGGTATAGTTATGATCTACCCTGTGGAGATGTGAGGGGTGTCCACACTGAAACTGAAAACAAGCAATCACACTCATACCCTAACAGGAATCTTGGATACTCTTGAATACAGTTTTCAGGTCATTCTTTTCTTTTCTCTGGTTCCACACCTGCCAGCAGTTTCGAGGTCTTCTGTACAAAAGGGGCTCAAGACCACGAATCAGAGACCCTGAACTATGGTTCCAGACATACCTCTGATGATCTGTATGACCTTGGACACTGAGGCTCCCTGGGTCCCAGTTTTTCATCTGTGAAGTAAAGGGAGTGAACTAGACCAGTTCACTCTAGCCCAGTGACTAAATAATATCTAAGGTCCTAGTGAGTTGTAAAATTCTTCATATCTGATTGTTATTTTTTCTACCTTCTTAATAGGACCTCCTCTTGACCCTTTTAATTCTATCCTCAGAACACCTCTCAATTGCTTTGTAGAGGAGTATGTGTGTTGTTGCTAACCTAGATAGGGACTGGACCACTGATTTCATTGATATAAGGAGTTCTTAGGGGGGAAATGTCCTCTACTAATGCCACTTAACTCTTTTGTCATCTTGATTGCACAGAGTCCTATTAAGCTCAGCTCTAAGCCCAGGATTCTACAGACAGTATATGTGAAAAGTGGGACTTGAACCCAGGCCTTGATAGTTTTAAACCCAGCTTACTATGCACTGGGTACCACAGATACCTCTTGTGTTGCTAAGAATTAAAGCAGATGGCAGATAACCTTGGATCGACTTCCATAAATTAGGATGACAGTTTAATCATGAAGTTAGGTGTCTTTTGGGGCAGCTGGCATCTTCCTGAGTTCAAATCTGGCCTCAGACACTGGTAAATCATTTAACCTTGTTTACCTCAGTTTCTTCATCTGCAAAATGAGCTGGGGAAGGAAATGGCAAACCACTCCAGTATCTTTGCCAAGAAAACCCCAAATGGGGTCACAAAGAAATGGACACAACTGAAAAACAACTCAGCAACAACAACAACAGGTGTCTATAATGGAAAACAATGGATGATTTAAAAGCACGAAATGGCTTCTTGATTTAGCAATTTGAGTTGGCAAATTCCTACTCCAGCAACTCAATGGTGCGGAAATGTCTTTGAGTTTTTCAAGGATGGGCTTCATTTGGGACCCAGTAACAGACTTCATCTGTTATGCAACGACTAGATTAACTATCAGAAGATAAATTTCACCAGCCATGGCTCTTCATAGGACAACATGGTACAATAGCTAAAGCACTGTAGTGAAGTCATGAAAACATGGGTTCAAACAGGCACTTATAAGCTGAGTGACCCTAGGCAAGTCAACCTCTCTAGCCCTGAGGTCAGTTCCTCATCTTTACAATGAGTGAGTCAGACTCTTCCAGCTCTACATCTGTGATCCTATGGTCATCTCCTAAAACGTAGAAGGTCTTGAGTTTGAAGTATTCATTGGCAATTCATTTTCAATATCATTGAGTTGATCCTGTTTAAGAGGGCCCAAGCGAGAGGGGGGAAATGATATATTCATTTGTCTTATAGATGCAGATTTTAGTTATTTGTAGAGAGACTCGCTTATGTCTATACAAATGTTCAAAATTCATTGTTTGACATTTCAAGGGCAATTGACCCTGCTGAGATAGATTGGGAATGAATGTGTAGTATCTCTACAACTTACAAAACATTTAGGTTCACTCACTTGAAAAAAAATTAGCTCTCCCAACCTATTATTTACAAGCAGACTGGCTAAAGGAAAATGAATAGAACCATCTCAGGCTAGAAAGTTAAACTAGGGTAGGGTTGAGATGCCAACAAATATAGAACAGCTCATTACAGGGTCTGGCATAGCACCATGCCAAATACTTTCCAGACAAATGTTTGGGTTTTGTTGATGGCTTTCAAAGAATGATGATAGTGGTGCCCTGGCACTGCTGGTGGCATTCTGAACAATTTTCGTGATCCGAACAAATATTCAGCAACACTTAAATGAAAGCCTCTGAATGTCAGGACACCACTCTGAGGTCCATGAATTTCAAATAGAGTTGGCGGGTTTTTTTGGTGCCTTTGCTAGACTCTATGAATTGCACCTGTTTTTGTTGCTCTCCAAAAACTCAATGATAAACACAGAATGTGGTGGTTATGGGGTCAATTTCATTCTTCCAATTCTTCACTTAACTTCCAAGTCGGGGAATTCGAACAGGGGCTAGTACTCAGAATCTCTTTTTAAGTTGAATTATCCATAAGGATCACCATATGTCTCATTTGTTTAACAAGGGAATAAAAAGCACAAGACTCTTTTGTGAGTTGCCACGTAGGATGCTTTAAAGGGTTGAAATACTAATGTGGTGAAAAGAACAGATGTACTTGGAGTCAGGAGAGACTTACTTTTGAATCCCAGCTCTGATATTTGTTAGACCTGTGACTTTGGGCAAGTCACTTAAACTTTCTGACCATAAGTTTCATCATCTTTAAAATGGGAGTTACAGAATTGTCTTAGAGAAAATGATGTTTGAACCTTGTGATGCTATAAAAATACGAGCTATTAATATTACTTCTCTAAGAAGCAATACACAAAGACCTAAACCAAAAATACAGAAATTTTCCTGCCCACCTCTCATTCTATAGAAAACAATACTCTTTAGAATCATTGATTTTTCTCACATTTCCTATAAGACATTGATTGAACAAGTACTCTGTGGTGGAAGGATAATTTAGAGTCTGAGGCCTTGGCTTGGTGACAATAATATTTATACTGCTGAACTCATATAGCCTTGTAGAGGACAAATAAATGTGATATATTTTTTATCAATCTGAAGAGATTCTCTAAGAACAGTAATTAGTCTCTGGAAGACCTCAAAGAAATAATAGGGTTTTGTCCAACTATAGGACGTATATGAGAGTCTGCAGTGGAATCCTTACCAAGTGCTTGAGTTTTAATCAAAGATGGATAGTCAAAGGGAATACTTATCATGGTCAAAAGGAATCCTAACTATCAAGAGATAGAAACTAGATAAGCAGTAGACTGTGTCATAAACCCAACAGAGGAAGTGGAGGTTCATTTAAAATCAAGTTATCAAGGATTATAGATTTTAAGTCAATAAGCATCTACAAAAGTCTGACATCATAGCCAGTCATAAGCCATAAGGTAAAGGCTAAAAGTTTGGATAAGCAGGAATTCAAAATAGCTTCCAAACTCTAGTGTATTCAATACCTAAAGACTCAAGCAGCTTATAGTACAGTCCAGTACATAAAGCTTCCCCCAGGGATGTACACACAACACTGGGAAATAAAAATACAGACATACAGGAAGAGTGGGAATAAGCATTTACTAAAGCATCTGCTATGTGCCAAGCACCATGCTAATCAATTTACAAATTTTATCTCATTTGATCCCCACAACAACCCTGTGATGTAGGTGCTATTATTATCCCCATTTAACAGATGAGAAAACTGAGGCAGACAGAGGTCAAGTGACTAGGCTGTGGTCACACAGCTAGGAAGTGTCTGAGGTCATATTTGAACTCATTTTCTTCCTGACTCCAAGTGGAGAACTCTCTCCAGGTTGGGAAAAACCTTCCAGGCAATTCCCCACCAGTCCAGTGCTCCTCCACACAGAGGCTTTATCTAGTCCTACTTCTCTTCTATAGAAGGAGTATCCAGTTCCAAAGCTCGACTTCTTTTTGCTTTATTGTTGCTTCCAGAGAACCTCAAAGTGAGAGAGAAGCCGCTGTCCTATTTCAGCACCTTAGAAGCAGCTGCCACGGCCTCCCTGTCCTTTGGCTCAATTGTCCTGACTGCCTGTATTAACAATAACAATGCTGCCAGGTTCCAGTAACTTAGACAAGAGATGGCAGAGACCGAGAGTTTATAGTTGTGTCAAGGACAGGTTTTCTGTGAGCAAACCCCAAAAGATTTCAGGGTAGAGACCACCGAAGCCAAGATGGAAGGATGCGGGGAACCTGACACATTACGATTGCCATAATTTTCTAATCATTGATTGCTAGCTAGGGCTTTCCACAACAAATAGCACTAGATTTGGAAGTTTCAGCCTGAGAAGCTGACTAATTTAGTGGTGAATGGCTACCAAAATAGAAATAAAGAAACTTGGTTCGCAATGAAAGTTGTAATTACTGTTAATGGGAATGTTTTTCATTTCTTTTTATTATATGGGACTCAGGGTCATTCCTCCGGCAAGTTTTGGTTAGCTAAAAGGTGTTTTGTTTTTTTTTTAAATATTAACCTCATTTGAACAAAAGTTGTCCCATGCGATGTAAAATTTTACTTAAGAGCTTTAAGCATTTCTTGAGATAAGAAGCTAGGTCCCTCTCCTCAGCACTCCTTTGCCTTAGGCTCCCCCTGTATCAACTAAGTGATAAAATCTGCCTGTGCCAAGCAATATTACAGAAATAATTTAGGCAAAATTGATATATAAAGCTTTTTGCAACCTGCTCCCATCCCACCATTCCAGTGCTATTAAATACTATTCCCATTCACACTCTTGACAGTCTAGCCACACTCATCTCTTTACTTTAGAGACAAATGTTGACGAACTCAGATAATGAGGCCACTAAGTCATATATAAAGATGCCTGCTGGTTGGATATTGCCTTAGAAAACCACATATTAACATTATCTATGTTCTCTTTTATTATTATTTATTTTGTTAGATATTTCCAATTTATATTTTAATCTAGTTCAGGTGGTACTCAGGAGTGTTGATGTATTGTACGCTTTTGCTATACATGATTCATCTTTCTTTTTCTCTTCTCCTGAAGCTTAGCACTGGCTAAACCCCTTGTCTTGAACACATTCCCTCCTCACATCCACTATTTAGAATATCTAGTTTCCTAGGGCTTTCATTCAGTTCAAGCCTACCTTCTACATAAAGCCTTTCCTGTTCCTCAGCTATTCATGCACTACCCCTCCATCAACTTGTTGTATATACTTACATGTTGTCTCCCCTCACAGAACACAAGTTCCTTGAGGGTAGGGAATATTTCAGGTTTGTCTTTGTATCTCCAGTGCTTAGCACTGGGTCTAGCTGGCACATGGTAGGTCCTTAATAAATATACGTTGCTTAATTAATGTAGGAGGAGGAAGAAGAAGAGGGGATAAGTGCAAAATGAATAGTATTTGTTGTTTTCCCAAATGGACAGAAGGTTAAGGGAAAAATAAGACATTTTAGACCAGTGTTCTCTAAACCCTTTTGAAACCCTATCTGTGAAAAAAAAGCATATTTGTCCACTACATGTATATTTATAAATAATATTATCATCACTGTACCAATAATTATGTACATTATTTTAAAAAGGCAAAAATAGAAATAAAAAAAGGAAATATTAATTTTGAACCTCAAGTGGATGAGGAACCACTGGAGTTAATTGAGTAGAGGCGTGACTGACAGCTACATGAAAGACAGTTTAGAAATGAGATTTGAACTAGGAAGATTAATTAGGATGTTACTGAAGTGGTCTAGTGAGAGATGATGAGGGCTTCAGCCAGGGAAGTGACTCCGTATGTGGACAGATATGGGAGATTATTGTAATGGCAGAAAAAGTAAAATCTGGCAATTAAGTGAATACATGGATTGAAAGAAGAGTTGAGGATTGCACCCAGGTTCTGACCTGGATGACTCAAAGTAGGGTGTACCCTTGACAGAAAGAGAGAATTCAGATGAGGGGCAGGTTTTCTCAGAAAAATAATGTATTTGATGCACAGCCTATGCATACCTTCTCATGCTGTGCTATTTATTGTTTCCTTCACATATAAATACTAAACTAAATGTAGGTGATTGATTGTAGGGTGTGTCTTACTAACAAGGGCCTGGTAGTGGAAAGCCAATATGACATGATAGGGGTTCGGTTGAGGGTGAATTTTACCTGCATAGTCATTGAAGATTTTGGGTCTTGAGTTATATATACTCAGAGGTTCAAGACCAGTGGAGTAGGGGAACACCAGCAGTAAGAATGGGCAGAATTGGGGGAGGCAGAAAATTCTAATAGACAGGGTCATAAAATTGTGTCAGGGACCTGTCCATAAATGATTGTTATGGAGACAGTGGTATGAAACCCATCACCCCTCCCCACTAGATTGATGACACCATCCCTGGAGTCATGTCATGTTCCCACCTAACAAAGTATCTCAGTGCCCACTTTGGAGAGCGCTATTTTAGATGGCAAAAGATTTTATTTTTATTGTTTTTAATATCATCCTCTATGGGTATGCCAAAATGCATTTGAACGAAATTAATCAACCATTTATTAAGCTCCTACTAAGCATTGGAGATACAAACGTGTGGGATTTATTAAAATATAAATCAAGCACATGTCAATCATGTGAAAAATATTATTAACTCTATTGCTAAGGAGTTGCCTAAGCCGGTCACTCAGATATTAGAAGGAAATGTTTATGCAGGCAGCTGGTAATGAGAATGGATTACTTATGTCATTACTGTGTGACTTTTTTTTTTAAATATCCATATGGTAGTCTCCAGATAGACTGATGTTTTTTTAAATCCAGAAACTTTCAACAAAGCATAGAATTTTAACTTTGGTGCCTGCCTCAAACTTCTGATTCAAACTTGGACAAATTCCTTTTAGGGTAATGACCCCTAAATAAGGAAATGAGAGGCCAGTATATTCCACAGGAAATAAGTACCTGAAAGTAAAAGTGAATCTTTTAGTGTTTAAAAAAAAATACACTTTTTAAAACATATGGACAAAGGGGGCTCAGAGAACAGGGCTTTAAATAAGAAAAGGGAGCAGACAGTAGAAGTAAATGACACGTTTGCCTTGAAAGTCAGCCTAAGACTAGGAGAGAACTACACTTGAAGCCTAGTGCTCATCGTGTGTAAAAACTATTAGGGTGGACATAGGGAGTGATGGACAAATAATATGGGCAGAACTGGCATGGGGCAAAGGAGAACAGCAGAACGTTAACCCTGGAGTCTGCTGTTGTGTATATTTATCATTTTATTAAAGAAAGGGATAAACAGAAGGGGCCCAATCATATAGAAAGTTTGGGGACCTTTATTCAGGCCGTGGACCACCTCTTCATGTAAAGCTTTCTCTGAGGATTTCCTAGGAACTCAATCTTTTTCTTGTCCCACAAATCTCTTTGACTGATTGGTAAGGCCCAAGGGTCCCCTCTCAGAAAAAAAAAATGTTTTAAATACATAAAATAAAATAGAGTTTTACAAAGAAACTCAAATATACTGAGATATAGTTGTCAAAATCTTTAAAAAAAAAAAACACCTCTGTCCTAGATGCTAGAAGGTCAAATTAAATTGGGTCTTTGGCAAGAAATCTCTTGACAGAGATATAGAAAGTCCAGTGTGCAATCAAGTTTGATGTCGGGGAGGGGATGAACAGGATCGTCAGAGGTGCAGCAACAGGTCTGTGTTCTTTAGATAAAACATACAAATTGTGTCATGACTACTTGTGACCCCTGAAAGATCCTAAGGTTTCGGTTTTGTTTTGTTTTAACCTAAGCAAAGATTGTCTGGATTTGTCCCAACTCAAGTTATTACTTCTGTTTCTCCTCACTCCACCTGCAATTCCAGGTGGGGATCGTATTCTTCTCTGCCCATCACAAAAGCAGATGTCTGCATGAGGGAAGGAGCATGGTGGAAGTGTATTGGGCAGAAAGTGGAATAGGCACCTCAGAGCTGGACTCTATGGAACAAAGATTTGGCTGCCAGAGAGACCAACTTGAGGATGAGTCATTCAACTGCCTCTTTGAACCTCTTCCAGGATCAAAAAGTACCTGGAAAGGCTGTTAAGAAAGATACAATTGCTGTGGAGTAAAGTGCCATTACATTGGCCACAGTCGCTCAGCAAGGAATCTCAGAGCTCTCAAAATTAGACAGGATTTGAATCATTGAACTCTATGGTCTTATTCCCTCCAGGCAGCCAAGTCATCAAGGCTAATAGAGTTCTCAACCTGAAGTGAGGAAGACTTGAATTTAAATTCAGCCTCAGATACTTACTACCTGTATGACCCTGGGCAAGTCACAACTTCTATTTGCCTTAATTTCCTCATCTATAAAATGGTAATAATGGCAGCTACCTACAAGGGTTATTGTCAAATAAAATATTTGTAAAATGTTTCACATGATGCCTGGCACATAGTAGGCAATTAATAAGTGTTTATTTCCTTCCTACCTACCTACCTACCTAAAGGGATGTTTAACTACCCCAGGCAAAGAGAAGGTTTTCTTTAAACTCATCTTTTTAATGGATGGAATCAAGTGGGGGGGAGAGTCATTTTGCCAGATATTGGCAGCTATTTCTGCCTGTTCAGCAACCTCTGCATAACAGTCCAGGACTGATTATAACACACAGGATCATTCACTGGGCAGGCTAGCTGCCTTCCTCCCATTCCCACCCTCCTCTTGTCAGAAATATAGCTCTCCCAGAACTGTTTAAGAATGAATTTCTTGGCTCATCAAGGCACTAATTGCAAATTGATCTGTGGCAGGTAGTTACTCCCCCACTCATCAGGCAGTGTGTAATAATTTCTACCAGAAAGGCAGAATGATCATACAGGAAGAGGTCTAGGCTGGGAGTCTAGAGAGACAGGTTCAAATGCCAAGCAACTCCGTTACTTGCTAAGTGAAAGACCATGGGCAATTCGCCCTACCTCTTTGAGAGCCTCCATTTTCCGCACCTGTAAAATGAGGCATCGTACAACCTGCAATAGCTATCTCACAGAGTTGTTGTGAGGATAAAATAAAGTGCAGAGCACTTTGCAAACAGTAAATCATAATGTTAGTATCAGCTCTCATTACCAGCAAAAGGCGTATATAATGCTGGTTTTCATGTATTTCATGAGTGAGGTGTGTTAATTGATAGCTGCCAGTCAATTATTTCCAAGGTCCTGGAATACATTGACCTTGCTAATGAGGCCAGGTTAGAGGCTTTGATTTTCCTTGATCTCAAAGCCTGAAGCACGGTGCCCTAGTTATGAGCAATAGCAACCTACCCTTTCCTGCTGTTGTGACTCATTTATTCTCACCACCAGGTACCAGCAGTGCAGAAGTGAAGGAAAACCGTAATGTGGGCAACTTGGAGGTGAAGCCACTGCCATCCAGTGACCACTCGAGAGGAGGTACATCCAGCATCAAGAGGAAAAGACCCTTAGAGGAAGGGAACGGTGGCCATTTCTGCAAACTCCAACTCATCTGGAAGAAACTCTCATGGTCGGTGACACCAAAGAATGCCCTGGTCCAACTCCATGAACTGAAACCAGGTTTACAGTACAAAATGGTTTCTCAGACAGGACCGGTTCATGCTCCCATCTTTGCCGTAGCTGTAGAAGTTAATGGATTTACCTTTGAAGGCACAGGACCCACAAAAAAGAAAGCCAAGATGAGGGCAGCAGAGTTAGCCCTGAAGTCTTTTGTCCAGTTTCCCAATGCATGCCAAGCACACTTTGCCATGGGGAATGGCATCAGCCCATCTACAGACTTTACCTCTGACCAGGCTGATTTCCCAGACACTCTATTCAAAGAGTTTGAACCATCCCCTCCAAATGATAACTTCTCCAGCTGCCATCCCGTTAACACCGAATTGCTCTCGACAGCTTACCGACAGGGGAGGTTACTCTACCACAGACTGGACTTGATGGGTAATGCAAAGCCCAAGTCCAAGTCAGCCTTCCATGGGGAGAGGGAAAAGAACCCAGTGGTGGTGCTGAATGAACTGCGCTCAGGGCTGAGATACATCTGCCTTTCTGAGACAGTGGAGAAGCAGCATGCCAAGAGCTTTGTGATGGCAGTGAGAGTGGATGGGAGGACATTTGAAGGCTCAGGACGTAGCAAGAAGCTGGCCAAGGGCCAAGCAGCCCAGGCTGCTCTTCAGGCCCTCTTTAACATTCGGCTGCCCAGCCACATTCCCAGCAGGAGTAAATGTAACCCTTTGCCACAGGTGAGAATTCTCAGGTAGCTGCCACCCAGGTGGAAGAATGCTAAGATGAATGTGAATTGTTATTGTTCTTGCTGTAATGTGGGACCAGGCAGACCACTCTCTTCCAATTACCGTAAGTAGTGTGTTACCACCAAGCACGTCCTTTCCAGGAAAGCAAGGCTTCTTCCCAGGGCACAAAAGGCCCCTTTCTTCCCCCTCTGTCCTTATCATTAGGAGCAATTTGCAGGCTTTTTGGTGAAAGGACAGTGTGAATGTGAAGAAAGGAGAGAGAATGTCAATGCTCTAACTTGCCAGAGGTAATGAGGGAATTAATGAAGCCAGGTAATTTTTGTAATGATGCAACTGACTACAAGGGAAGATACTATAGTACAAGATAAAAGGGAGAAGGAAAGCTTGAGAAGGAGAATTCTTTTTTTTCCCTGTTAGCAAAAAAAAAAAAAGCCACTTCTCTATAGGATAGGTCTGTATATATAGACAGATTATTAAACGTTTCTTTCTATTAATTTGATTTCCAGACATATTTAAGTAACCAAGAAGGGCTAACTTTTTTTTAGTCATGTTATGATTATGAGATTTCTTTAGGTAATAATATTAACTGAGTTTTCTGGATAAGAAAGCATTTCAGAGCGAACAAACAAAAGCAAAAAATTAGCCAGTTGCTTCAGTCTTTGATTCTAAATGCCAAGTATTACACATAAAAGTCAGTTGTAGTATATGGCCTCAATATTGACCCCTTCCCCTGTCTTGATTAATTCTGTCCTCCTGGAAGTCAGAAATGGGGATGGAAGAAGAGGGTAAAACAGATCTAAGACAAAAACACAGGAAGGCAGACAACTGAATCGGGCCACTTGTTTTCCGAAGTCACCGTTTGGTTGTCTGTAGAGCATCTTCCTAGTTGGTCTCTGCTTTGTTCAATTAGGGATCTGTGAATTAGGGATCTGTAGACACCTAAAAAGAAATGTCTATTTTCCAAATATCAAGAAAAGTGTACCAAAAGTGATAAGGAAAAGAAATTTTGAGATTGGGACTGTGACTGTGATTTCAATAATGCCCTGGGTGAAGAACTTTCTCTGCCAGTGCATTCTGGCTCTTATCTACAGTTTATAAAACCTGAGTGCTGTCTAGAACACCAAGATGTTCATGAAGCCAGCACATGTTAGAGGCAGGGCTTGGATCTCTCTGGTCCTAGTTCTAAAGTCAGCTCTTTCTCCAATCCACCATCTTGTCCCTGTGACCTCAGACATGCTTTTGTCAAACTTTCTCAATTTATAGATGAACAAACCAAGGCTGAACTCAAAAGAAGTGACTTGCCCAAAGTCACACAACTAGTTAGTGCTATGTGATTACTCTTAGAAGAAAATATTGCTTTTTTCTACTTTTTTACAATCACAACTCTATTTTGCAAAGACCAGTAAGTTAAGAATTTTTTTTAGCTTGTTCCTCATTAACATTAAGCAAAAGAAGACTCAATTGTAGAGTCAGAAGAATAGCCCCAGTCTTAGAACTAGATTCCATTTAAAGGGTTCACTTTAGTAAATAAAATGCTCAGTGTGTCACATAATGAATACATAATACCACAGAAACACTTAGTTTTGTTTTGTTTTCCTTCCTTTGGACCAAGAGAATTCTATAATTGGTATAGGAAACCCCAGTGAGCAAACTCTATCTGTCAATGCCTATGAATGTGGAAAGGTATCTTTTATGTAACTTAGAGACTCAGATAGTTGTCTGGGGCCCTGAGAGGTTACCCAAAGTCATATAGCCAGTATGTGTCATAGGTGGGACTTGAACCCAGGTCTTCCAGAGGCTAAGGCCATCTCTCTTCTCTGTCTTGCTGTCTTTCCTTCCAAGCATTAATACAGAGTATTTTATAAGCTACAAAGTACTGTCAGAGTCAATCAGCATTTATTAATTAATTTATTGTGTGTAAGACACCGTGCTAAGAACAGGGGACACAAAACAAGACAAAGGACAGTCCCTGCCCTCAAGGGGTTTGCAATCTGATGGGGAAAACAACATGCAAACAACTATGTACAAACAAGGTATATACAAGATAAATAGAAAATAAGTGACAGAGGGAAAATACTAGAATTAAAAAGGATTGGTAAAGGTTTCCTGTAGAATGTAGGATTTTAGATGAGACTTAAGGAAGCCAGAGCAGCCAGGAGACAGAAACAAAGTGGAATATATCACTCAAGGGGGATAAACAGAGAAAATGCCCAGAGCCAAAAGACGTTGATGGCAGGGAGGCCAATGTCAGATTGAAGAATATGTGTCAGGGAATACGGTGTAAGAAAACTGGAAAGGTAGGGGAGACTAGGTTATAAAGGGCTTTGAATGCCAAACAGAACTTTGTATTTGATCTCATAGGCAATAGGGGATACTAGAGTTTATTGAGTAGAGGGGTAACATGGTCAGGCTTGCATTTTAGGAAAATCCCTTGGACAACTGACTGGAGGATAGATTTCAGTGTGGAGATAATAGAGGCAAAAAGTGACACCCACAGGCTACTACAAAAGTCCAGGCATGAGTTGAAGCCCTGTAGCAGGAGTACAAGGCAGTACCTTAGTACTAGGCAGTAGTAATATCAGAGGAGACAGAGGAGGGCATGTTCAATAGATACTGCAAAGGTGAAATTGACAACAGATTGGATGTGAGAGATGGGGGAAGAGACGTTGTGTGGAGCTAAGGATGATACCTGTGTAGAGCCTGCGGGACTGGAAGGATGGCGGTGCCCTCAACAGTAATAGATATAAAAATATATCTCTAAATAGGGACTGGATGTCGGGCTTTGTGTGCTCCGTATTATTGCATGTTTGTTCAGTATCACACTTGAATATTTTCAATCCCAGACCCCTCCTACCTTAATTATAATTGATTTCAAGAGAATCTGAGGATAGTTTAGGATAGGAAGATTGATGGCAAAGCTGTTATTGAATGTCACTTGAAACAATCATTGGTGGTAGTGTATACAATCACCCCATGTGCCTCTTGATTTTTTTTCCTTTTCTTATCAACTATTTCCTTTTGCTCCCATCTCCTTCCCCGCTTTCCCATTCCTTTTCTTTTCTCTCTCTTTTTCTTACTCTTGTTATCCTTCTCTATTGTCTACAGCACAGCCTTAGAGGTAGCCCTTCACCAAAGTACCACTTGACCTCATTGTTGGCACTAGGGACTACAAAGGTTGCTGACCAGTGGTCCGTGAATTATGCCCCTTAAATTTCCATCTTGGGGCACCTAGGTGGTACGGTGAATAGAGCACCAGCCCTGGAGTCAGGAGGAACTGAGTTCAAATCCAGCCTCAGGCACTTAGCACTTACTAGCTGTGTGACCTTCGGAAAGTCACTTAACCCCAACTGCCCTACCTGCTACCCTCCAAAACACCCAAATATATATATAATTATAGTGAATAAATAAATAAATTGCCATCGTGTAGAGGGATGAATTCCTTTCATTTTGCCACTGATCTTTGTTAACTTTGGTAGGATGAATGAATCCTGGTCACTTCCTGGGAATCGCCAGCCACCCTCTGTCACCATCAGCAATTTGGGGACCTGATCCTTTACTTTGGATTCTCGGGTCTCCTCCCAGCTAAGTCCGATGCTTCCAAAAATGGTCGGCAAGTTGTGTGCTAAGCTTCATTCAGAACCGGCGTTTTCTCTCTCCGAAGAGAAATGTCCCCACTATCTCCCTCGCTCTCAGTTCTCCCAGTTCGTTCCCTCTCCTCTTCCCTACTCCACCCTGGCTGAGAGATGAAGGATGTCAGGGAATTCGGGCCACGGTGCCTTTTTCTTTCATGTTGTCAGCTCGAAGCTCTCACCATGAAGGAGCCGGGCACTGCTACTACTTTGTAATAGTCATTTGACCCCAGCATGCGGCACATCAGTTAAAGCCACCACCGCTAAATTATATTTTTCTGACAGTCCACTAACCACCCCGACTAGATGATGAAGGGCACATTGCACAGAGCGGGTTGCAAGCTATTCATCACGCCCACTGGCACCTCTGCCGCTCCAGAAGGCTCATTAACCTCCTCTCCGGCGTCCCCCTCACATGTACCCCTCGTTCTGCCCAGCTGGGTGCTGTGCTGGCCATGGCAATGGTAATCAGAGCCAGTTGCTGCCACTAGTTTTCCTGAATTGGTATCCTGCAGGGGAAATGGGGTTTTGGTTCAGCCCCGAATGGGGGGAGGGGAGGAGAGAGGAGGAAATACTACATTAGGAGTCAGTTTAAAAGTCGGTTTATTCTTCCAGGCTCTGTTCTCCATTTTTTTGTACTCTGGCCATATGAAGTTTATTTCCCACTAACCCAAAGCTCTTATGGCTACTGCTGTGGGGCTTCAGGTTGCGCGTGTTCTGTTGAAGTCACAGCTCCTTCCTTTTCCTTCTCTCAATGTCCAGGCTAGCCCTCCCAGGCTCAGCCAAGACCAGGTCAGTAAAAGCTGAGCACTTTCCAGGAATGATAGAATCTCAGGGTTGGGGGAAGGAACCTCAAAAGTCACCAAATCTAAGCAGCACCTAACCAGAATCGTCCTCTATAACATCCTTGACAAAAGGGCCAACCAAGCTCTGCTTGAAGACTTCTAAAGACAAGTATCCTACCCCTTCCTTAAGCATTCTGCTTTGCTTTCACACATCTGCTATCTTTAGGAATTTCTTGCTTAAAATGAACTGAAATCCACCTCTCTGCAACTTCTATCCATTTCTGGCTCTGTATATTAGAACTAATAAAGATGCTATTCCATAAAGTCAGGCCATTAAGCAAACTTTTTAGGGGTCTCAGATCTTACTGGCCCCATTCCCTCCAAAAAAAGTATAGGTTACCCTCTTGGGATACTCAGCAAATGCTTCTGTCCTCAGAAGTAGTCCAAATACTCATATTCATAGGTGGCTCATCCCTGCTCAGAGCAATACAGCATGAGCAATTGAAGGACTATGTGTAAGAGTCAACCAATTCAACTAAGATCATCTTAAGCCAATGTGAGTAGTGGCATCAACACTTTAACCCATCTACCAGTATCTTTAGATTCAAATGCAGATGGAACAACCTTCTGGTAGTGCCTATGAAACAAAATGACTGCAACTATATATTCTTTGACTTCCTAAGATTAATTCTGAAAGAAAAATCTCATAGGGTTTTCTAGGGTGTTAATAAATTGGGTCTTACATCCTTCCCTAAGCAGGAGGTGAGAACTATAGTGATGATTTCTCATCTGTTACAAAATACCTCTCCTTTGGCATTTTTATAAGGATGAGGCTAGGAAGAACCTGGCCAGGAAGCAAAGAAGATCTCCAAAGCAAATGAAGACAGTAGGCAAGCTATAAAAAGGTTGGTAGAATCTAGACCCAACACCCAACATTAGAAATACAGATGTTTACTTAAGCCTTTAAACTACCACAAGTATGCAGAAATTCCTGAATTAATCATTATTAAAAAAAACTTTAGAGATACTTCAATTGCTGAAGGTATATTAATAAGGTACAATTTCATAAAAGTAATAGCTTTACATCTTTTACTTGGAGTTTCTCAAGTGGCTAGTTAGGTAGAGTTGTTTGGGATTTGCACTTTCCTTTTCAAAACTGTGATCTTGAAAGGACAGTACTCCCAATGCAGCCTCTATTCAGTATCTAGGGGCCAATACCAGCAAGATATGGAGAACCAGAAGTAATCATGGAAGGTAAGGATATTACTTGCGAATAAAAGCAGCCTATAGACCTCAGAAAGATAGTCAAGTAGATTGAATCATTGCCAGGACATGCCTTCTTCCTAATTCTTGTAACCAACTCCTCCTCTGTGTCTTACTTCCTTGATCTCAGGTACTGCTGTTATTCTCTGGATCTCAATAAATCAACAAGCATTTATTAAGTGCTTACTGTGTCAGGCATTGTGCCAAGCAAAAAGAGTCCCTGCTTTCATGAAGTTTGCATTCTAGTGGAGAAGACAACATTCAAATAATTATATGTGTGTATATATATATATATATATGTATGTATGTATGTATGTATGTATGTATATGGAACAGCAACCCTAAAATGGAAAACTGGGTAGATCAAGAAGGGTCTATAGAAAGTTGAGTTTGAACTGAGTGTTGAAGTAAAGGGTCCTAAGCAGTAGAAGTGAGGAAACAGAGCATTCCAGGTATAGCAGACAGCCATTGCAATAGTACAGAGACATGTGATGGAGAATTATGAGAATTGAAACAACACATGAGCCACTACGGGTGATCATAAACCATGTGGAGGAGTATAAAGTGTAAGAAGACATGAACGGCAGGGAGGGGTCAGGTTGTAAAGAGTTGTAAATGCCAAAAAAAAAAAAAATCACTTTACCTCTGATCTGGGAAGAAATATGGAGCCACTGGGGTTTATTGAGTAAGGAAGGGATATATTTAGACCTATGCTTTAGGAAATCACTTCAACAGCTGTTTAGAGCATGAAATAGAGGAAGATGGAACTTGAGGCAGGGAGCTCAATTAGAAGGTCCAGGCAAGACATGGCAAAGACTGGTGCTGGTTGTCTAAGAGAGAAAGGGAAACATCCAGAAGGTACAAAGGTAAAAACAGTAACATTTGGCCACTTGTTGAGTATTTGGGATGAGTAAGAAGAGAAAGTGGAAGATGACATTATGACTGGGAACCTGGGTGACTGGGGAGAGAGTAATACCTTTAACAGTATAAGAGAAATTCAGAAGGATGAATTTGGTAGAATAAGTAGATTCTTGCTGAATGAGTTCTGCATTGGACCTGTTGAGTTAAGATGCCTATGAGATAATCATTTTGTTCAAGAGAGAATTGGTAAAATAGGACTGGTAAAATAGGACTGGAGGTCTCCACTTGAGGGGAGAAAGCATACTTTTTTTTCCCCGCTCTTGCCAGAGTATAAAGGCACATTGAAGAGACATAACTGTTGGTTGTAATTAAAAGGAAAAGTGCCTTAAGAGCTGTTTATGATGACTAACCACTCTGACCAAGCCTACAGAGGCTCTTCTGGGGTGGAATTATGTCTTTAAATGTGGGACTTCAGTCCTATCTAACTTTACACCAGCATCATGTCTAGTCCATTTCAGCCATTTGAACAGCTAATTTAGCTAATCTGCCAAAAGGTGATAAAATTGTGGGAATAAATATAGTAACTGAACATAATTTTGCTTTTTTTAAGAGTCATTTGGACTCTTGGCATCTAACAGTAGTAACTTTGGATAAAAATTATTCAGAAACCTCTGGAAATAAATATATCTAGTGGAATCCTCCCTTAGAATTAACTACAGACCAGGGGAGCTGCGGTCTATTATGTAGTTAGCTATAGATGCATCACAGGACACTAATAGGATTTTGTAGTGCTAGTGTGTTCCTTTCCCAAACCCCAAGGTGACCCCTAACTGCCTCTAACCAGTTTATAGATTGTTTTTCTAATCTTGTATTCCTACTAATCTATCTTACTCAATAGAAACAGCATCCTAACCACTGTAAAGCAAAATCATTAATTAATATTGCCATAACAAATTAGCAATAGAGGGGTGCTCACATTTTAAATGGACATAAATTAGAAATGAATAGGTGTGACAATCACATTCTCCTAGCTCTGAAATGGCTTAACACTGTCCATGCTGGCATGCACTGAGTGAATCTCAGGGCTAGTTCCCTGCATGGTGCTTCCGTTATTCAAGTATATATCCACTCAACTCATGCTCTTTGTGCTGTGGTCCCTCACAGAAATATAACCTCCTTTTTGGTTCTTTTCTGTCCTTGCAAAAGAACAGCATGATTTGAGCTAAGTGCCAGATTTGCCTATGGCCTCATTTCTAGCACACAGAGATCCCAACATCGCCTTTGCTCTGATTCTCTGTACTGTGCAGGTCAGTTGACTTATATAACATCTTAGCCCACTATGGCTTGCAGAGAGCAATCATTGTGGATTAAAAAAAGATTCTTTTCTCATTCCCTCCAAGCTGTTTCCCTGAAAAAAGCTGAGTTTTCAAGATCCTAGCTAGCAAGGAGGTTGTTTTTCCTCATTTTTGTATGTTAGTTATTGTGGAGTAATTCAATATTTCTTATATATCTATTACACTTTTATAGGTGTACGCCACTATTCCTCCTCCTCCTCTTCTTCTTGTCACTAAGGTTGGTTGGTTGATTGATTGGTTGAATGAATGGATGAATAAAAAAACAAATTAATTTATTCCCTGTCTCTGGGCCACTTCCTCAGAATAATCCCTCGATGCACATCACTATGTAGCAAGCACCTTGCTGCTTAGTCATTTCAGCTGTGTCTGACTCTTTGTGACCCCATTTGGGATTTTCTTAGCAAAGATACTGGAGTGGCTTGCCATGTCCTCTCTAGCTCATTTTCCAGATGAGGAAACTGAGGCAAACAGGGTTAAGTGACTTGCCCAGGGTCACACAGCTAGTAAGTGTCTGAGGCCAGATTTGAACTCAGGAAGATGAGTCTTCCTGACTCCAGGCCCAGCACTCTATCCACTGTGCCACCTAGCTACCCCCTTGCTTAGTATTAGGAAGAAAGCCTCTGACTAATTGATGGCAGAGATGTTTACTGACCGTGAATATCATGAAGTCTAGATGAATAAGATGTGCCCTACAGAGAAGCCAAGACCATTCACACCGAATGTAGCTGCCAAAAAGGAGAATGAATTCTGTAAGGTCAATAAGATCAGCGTAAAAAGCTAACCAGTTGGCACTACTATTCAAGTGGGTCTAGTCTTTCAGGAGAAAGAGATTGAGTTGATTTGAAATTAAGTGAGAGATGTCCAAAATGATGGCCTAACTTACTTTCTCTGGTTATATAATAAATTGTAGGAAATCCATATCAAGGACATTCACACTGAGTTATTTTGGCATTAGAGGCGATTCATATTAGTCTGTCTTTAAGTTTTAATCAGATCTCTAATAGGTTTACTGGCTAGGGGTGGGGAACCTGTGACCTCAAGGCCACATATGGCCCTCTAGGTCCTTAAGTATGACCTTTCGACTGAATACAAACTTTGTCAAAAGGCTGCACTTGAGGGTCTAGAGGGCCGAATGTGGCCTCAAGCCGCAGGTTCCCCACCCCTGATTTACCCAGTTCCCCTTGTGACTTAAAAGCCTACCTTTGAAAAGTAAGCTATATATAAAGAGATCAGCAGTTTCATGTCTGTTTTCGTTTCTGTTCTACTATATATATGCAAATGTCCATTACTTTGGGTATTAAGTTCCAAATAAAAATAAAATTTAAAAATAAACAGAGAGGGAGAGGGAGGGAGAGAGGACAAGAGATAGAGGGAGAAAGGGAAGGAGGGGAACAGAGAGAGAGAGAGAGAGAGAGAAAAACACATTTCTTCATTCCTGAAAAAGAATACTGGCCAAGGTTAGAGGTACAAGCTGTGGCCATGGGGCAGAGCAAAACTCACTGACCCATACTGAACCCATGATCTTGGCTTACTTCATATCATACTCTAAAGAATTAAGTAATCAGAGATCATTTTAGAATGAGCCTGTTTTTCTAATGCAAGGAGAAGAGGCCAAGTTATTCTATACCCTATGTAGGGAAACTTTTCATGGATTACAGAGAGAGATTTCCAGTAGGAGTCCATGAACAGACTTTTATCCACTAAATAGCCAGAGATCAATGACTGTGACCTAGAGTAGGGATCTACACAATCGGGCTGATAGATGCCAACCATAAAAGTGTCTTTCTTCCTGGAAACTCAAGAGCACTTCTGAGATAAAATCTCGCAAAACCCTTAGGAAGTGAAATCAAGGTTGGTTATGAAGATACCCTTTCTTGTATCCTAGTAAACTTCTAGTACTATCTCTTTAAATGTTTCTACAGTCAGTCAATAAACATTTAAGTGCCCCACAAACATACCATATACACACACTTTCCCATAACCAGTCTTCAAGATTTCTCCTTCATATAAGCAAGGTTTCCTGGATACATTTTTTGTAACTTCAGAAGTACTTGTCATGATTAAAAAAATAATCTCTTGCATTTCAGTCTGTCCTTAAGAAGCAGCAGAATTTTTCAAGTGCCAGCATATTGTCATGTTCATTTTTGTTAAGTATGAAGAAGAAAGCCCAGGCAGACAAAGGTGTAAAGCCAGGAAGATACACAGGGCACCTCCATGTGAATTCTGGTTACAAGTATTGACTAAGCAATCCTTAATGTCATTATTTTTTTTCCAAGCCTTATGGGTAAGTGCCCAGTAGAAGAGCATGTTCTATTTGGGGGACTCTGAGTTTGGCCTTAGAATACAAGCATTTTTCTAAAACAAACAAACACAAAACCCAACCTTCCAATATAATGTATCACAGAATTATGGATGCAGAGTTCACCACCCGGAAAATTGAGAAAATTTCACTAGAATCTTCTTTAAATCCTTTTGATTATGTTTTCACCCTAATGGCCCTCATCTAATCCAAAATCAGCTCATTTCCAACAAAGGATACCTTGACTTAATGTGTCCTTCCATTCCCCCCCCTCTTTCCCAGCCCTCCTAAATATTTTCCCAATTCAGAGTACATAGTGAGTCAAATTATTCGAAGATTCACTCCTTTGGACAGTTTCTCTGGGATTTTATTTTCAGATATTTTACATGAAATTAATAATAATAACAATAATAATAATTGCTATATTATATACATATATATATATATATATATATATATTGCTTTAAGGTTTTTAAAGAGATATGGAACACCTTTTACAGATGAAAATACTGAGGCCGATAGTGGTTAAATGACTTGCCCAGGGTCACAAAGCTAAAAAAAATTGCCTGAGGCTGGATTTGAACTCAGATCTTCCTCACTTTCCATCCCCCACTTTATCTACTTCACTACTTAACAAGGGTAACACATTATAACAGTATTATCTTAGTGTGAATTACTTTTCATGACTGGAAGGAGAAACAGGAAAAAAGAATTCAAGCTAAAACCTGGAAAGGGGGCTTAAAAATAGAATAGAGAGGGTGCCAAAGACAAATATTGTCTATGTCATAATTATAATTTCAATGAGTCAATTTCCTCATCTGTAAAGTAAGAGATTGGACTAGATATATATCCTCACAACAACCCTAGATCAGTGGTATTATTATTCCCATTTTATAGATGAGGAAACTGAGACTGAGAATGCCTTGCCTATAGTCAGCGCATGTCAGATGTCAGATATAAATATATATGTGCATGGGTATATGTATGCATGCCAGGGTGCTTTAATAAACACCAGTAGCTCCCTATTATCTCCAAGATCAAATATAAACTCCTCCATTAATAGCCCTTTATAACCTAGTCCATTCCTACTTCCCCAATATTCTTATACTTTAGTCTCCTCCACAACTCTTAAGATCCAATATCTGGGGCCTCCTCGCTTTTCCTCGCACATAATATTTCTTCTCTGTACTGTGCATTGCCAGCTGGCCATCTCCTAAACCTGGAATTCTCTCTCACCTCATCTCCACATTACGATTTCCCTAGCATCTTTCAAGTCTCAACTAAGATGCCACCTTCTTCCAGAAGTCTTCTCTCAAAAACCTTTAACAGGAAGTTCTTTCTGAGAATATTTACAATTTATCATATATGTGTGCATATGCATGTGCACGTGTGTATATATGTTTATAGGTATGTGTACACACACATACATACACACAAAGATAAATAAAGATAGACAGACGCACAGATAGTTTGGACATACTTGCCTACATGTTGCCCTCCCCCTCAGAATATGACCTCCTTGAGGGCAGGACTGTCTTTTGCCTTTCTTTGTACCCCCTCTGCTTAGCAGGTGTCCAGTGCATAGTAGGCACTTACTACTTACTGACTGACCAATCTCTTCCTAGAAGGTGAAATGGATTTGGGTGGAATGGCTTAGCTGAGGGTCAGGACTGTGATGAAAGGAGTAGCAGCCAGTATTAGACACTGATGTGACTTCATTCAGGATAAGGACATACTGATTATTGAAAGGTTCCCTTTGTAAACTGGAGAACAGGCTCAGCCACTCTCCTGAGACTGGCATTCTCACAGTTGAGAGCTTTCTTTGCTGCTTTCCTGGGTCAGGTAAGTGAACAAAAGGAGTTTCAACACCCATGAGGGTTAGCTGGACTTCATTAAATCTGGAGACATCTTTGGACTTCATGCCATTATGCTATATGTGATGTCCTATTATTAGCTACTTATCACACTCCCTGAAATGACTTGATTGCACAGACAGGAGCAAAAATGTGAGCCTGGATCTCATCCCCTCCTTGCTTGGAGTCTGCTAGGGTCCTCATCTGTTTCACGCCACCTGGATGGTCTTTTGGAAACGCCACTCCCTTCCCCTTTGTGACTCCTTTGCTGTAATTATCCAGGCATCTTCCTTCTTTCCAGCATCAGGGCCCTGCTCAGAAGCTAAGTCTCTGGTTTTGTGACCAGGGACACCCTCTTGTGGCACTCTAGACAACTGCTCAGTCACACTCACTAGACACTAGTGACTGACTTTTAAAAAGAAGGCTCAGAGCCTCTGGCAGTTTCAGCCAATCATGTCTCAACATTCTCTAGCCATGCCTGTACTTCCTGAGAAGAGATGCTGTTAGATGCAACAATTACATTGTTAGTGTAGATGAAAAGAATTTCAATTGTTTTCTCCTCAGTGTAGGCGTGCTAATGTGCCCAGAGCTGCAGAGCTAATAAATGTCTGAGGCTGGATTTGAACTCAGATCTTCCTCACTCCAGGTCCCCCACTTTACCACCTTAGCTGCCTACAAATACCTCTGAGAAGGATTATGCGTTGTAACAGCAACATCTTAGTCATTCTCTGCGGATATATAATACCTAAATATAAATGGCTTAAAAAATCTTCCTGTTGAACAGAATGCAATAGGACTCCTTTCAAGCAACTCATCCATTCACTCAATGAAGGGACAGTTTCCTTTTTGTCTTTATGTTCTCATTGCCTAACAAAGCACTTGGCTATGTATTGTTCAATCATTCGGTCACGTCCAACTCTTCAGGACCTTGTGGACCATACTGTCTGTGGGGTTGGCAAAAGTACTAGAGTGGTTTGCTTGGTTTGCCATTTCCTCCTCTAGTGGATTAAGGCAAACAGAGGTTAAGTGACTTGCCCAGGGTCACACAGCAAGGTGAGTGTCCAAGGACAGATTTGAAATCAGGTCTTCCTGACTCCAGGCTCAGCACTGTCTCCACTGAGCCACCTAGCTGACTCCTAGCCAACACAGGTTAAATGATTTACCCAAGGTCACACAGCTAGTAAGTGTCTGAGGCCACATTTGAACTCAGGCCCTCCTGACTCCAGGATCAGTGCTCTGTCCACTGAGCCAACCTCTATGTTTATAAGTGCTTTGCAAAGTTTAGAATGCCACATATATGTCAACTTCAATTAATATATAAGTAGTATAAGTACGGGGAAGGGAGAACTCCTCATGAGTTAAAAGGCTTCACAAAAACTGGGGTTTGACTTGGGCTTTAAAGAATGGATTGGATTTGAATTAGTGTAGAGGAAAAAGAATGACCTTCTAGGACAAGGCCTTGCACATTGGGGGAGAGAGGAACTGTGTGTATTTGTGTGGAAAAAAAAAAACTATTGCACAAAAGCAAGAATGTATATGGCAAGTTAGGAAAATAGGTAGACCAGTATATTTCACATAGAGCCATAGAAGAAAGATAGGTGGGGTCAGTTTGGAGGTCTTTGAAGGCCAAACTTAGGAGACTGGAATTGGTTAGATAGGAACAGGACTCACCAAACCTTTAAAACATTTTGTGTCAAGATTTTAATCCCTTCTGACATGTTTAAGTTAAGATATGTGAAATGGATATTGACTACCAATTCAAGGGAAGTCAGTGGGGTACAGTTATAAGTGTATGCCATTACCCAGCTTGTGGGAGAGGAGGGACTCTCTGATCATATGCTATCTGTTCATTCATGAGTAAGGTGGAATGGAAGACATGACCTGCTCTGGCTGGTAGGCTTCTCAAGTTTCAAGGAAAGGAATTCTGGAACCAGGGAGCCCATATGCCAATAAAAACCCTATCCAGGTCTCACCTTTCACAAGGGTGTTGTAGATTGATTACTCTGTTACCTTAGCTTAGCAGGAGACGCACACTCACAGATACATGCATGCAAATACGCGTGTATATACACATACTTTTTTTTTCAGCTGAAATTTGTATTCTTTAGGGTTCTTATTCATTCTTCCATAACATATTTGTGAGTTAGAAATGGTTTTCCTCTCTAAGTGCTTACAGTCTAGCAAAGGTCATAAGACCTACATACAAATAACTGTAATGCAGTGGTTCTTAACCTGTGGGTCAGGACCCCTTTGGGTGTTGAACGATCCTTTCACAGGGGTCACCTAAGACCATCGAAAAACACATATTTCCAATGGTCTTAGGAACTGAGACACTGCTTCTCTATCTGTCTCCAGGCAGGTCTGCCCACATGCAGATACACCCATATACAAGTATTAAAGGGTCGTGGCATTAGGAAGGTTGAGAACCACTGCTGTAATGCAAAGTAACCCACTAAACTCCATTAATAAAAAAGATGTGTTATAATGCTAGGCACATTTGAAAGCGATAGAAATTAATTTTTTGACCAGGGACATCAGAGAAGATTTCATAGAAGTAGAGATAGATTTAGAGCTAGGCCTTGAAAGATGAGTAGAATTTTAACTGGGAGAATTATTGAGAAAAAAAGGTATATTCTACATGAAGGGAATAATATGAACAAAGGATGGAAGAAGGGTAAGTATATTTGTTTAAGAAACAAACATAAGGTCCTATTTTGGAAGGTTTTGAATGTAATAGTAAGGAGATTGGACTTTATAAATAAGGCAATATTGAGTCATTGAAGTTTTTTGAGTGTGACCATTTATTTATTAGTGTAAGCTTTATCTGGCAAGGCTGTATAGGGTGATAGAAGAGGCAGGTTTGGGTATGGGGGAAATCTATAGATGTAGAATTAGGAGATCAATTAGACACTTATGAAATAGTCCAGGTGAGAAAGAGCCCAAGGAAGTAAACAATCTCGGATGGATCACTGCCACTTGGTGGGAAGAGAGTCATGACTTTAAGATATACCTAATTTGGAAAAACAAATTGGAGAGGGCAGATTGAACAGTATGTCAATAACTATATGTTATTTCATTTGATCTTCACCACAACTGTGGGAGGTAAGTACTGTTATTATCTCCATTTTCCAGATGAGAGAAGCAAACAGAGGTTAAGTGACGAGCCCAGGTTCACATAGCGAGTAAGAATCCAAAACCAATTTCAGATTTAGGTTTTCCTGAGTCCAGGCCCAGTGCTCTATCCATTGCACCACCCAGCTACCTAGATTAGCTGTATTGCTAGATATATCCCATCATTCAAACCCATTAAGATCTTTTGGATCCAAATTCTGTCATCTTTCTGGTTGCTTTCCATCTACAAATCAGAAAAGCATCCTTTTAGCCAATCAGCTTAGTAGCATGACATGTACAACAAATACTTCGATAGTTGTCACTACTATGTGTTATCTTTGTGTTAGTTTCATGATTTGTTACAGTAAAGCATCACCCATATTTTCCATCTGGCTTGGCAACCTTGTGTGATATTCCTACAATAAATATAAATACATCTCTATTAAATACACAATATTATTAATTCTTTCATTAAGGTTTTAAAAAAAAATCGACCAAACACGTAGAATACAGAAAATATCTGGCTTAACAGTAATTTATATGATAATAACGTGGGAATTATAATCAACTTCAAACTCAGTATGAGTCCTTTGTATGATGTGGTTACCAAAAATGTGAATGTGAACTTAAATTATACTAATAGAGGTGTCTTTCCCAGAAAGGAAAATATCCTTCCATACTCAGTGATATAATGAGACAGTGTTTGGAACATTGAATTCAATTCCAGTATTCCATTTTAAGAAAAATATTGACAAGAGGAACCAGGAGGACAATCAGGGGAGAATTCAGAATCATTATTTATGAGGAATGCTCAAAGAATTGGGATGTTTAACTTGGGGGAAAAAATGTATAATAAGAGACATGATTTTCTGTGTAGCTCCAAAGGGAAAAGTCATGACAAATGAATAGAAATCACAAGGAGGTAGACAGTTCAATATAACTTTCTAACAATTAAGGTTGCTTAAAAATAGAAGAGTAGTAATGTTGCCTTTCATTGAAAATGTTCACACCAAGACTAGATGACCACTTCTCAAGAATTATGTCATGCAGACCCCTGAATTAGAAGGAAGTTGGACTCTGTTATTCCTGAGGCCCCTAAGTACTCTTAGATTTTAAGAGTCCATGATCATTTGAGTTCTATAAGGTGGAAAAATCTGAAGGAGGGAGTGGTTTGGGGGTAAATTACCATTTCACAAGTATTACAGGACTCTCGTCAAATGCTATAGAAGTTGCCAAATGTAAGTGTAGTCCTGAGCTTTTTGCAATAATGCTCTACTATCAAGTACAAGCCATCATCATAAGACTTATAATTCCTGTGGTTTATGCAACACACGTTCTTCCAAATGAGTAACTTCTTCTTCCCAATGCAAGTCAGCCCCTCTGGAACTTAGAAATTTGCCTAGAACACTCAGAAGCTAAATGACTTGCCCAGAGTCAAACAGCCAGTATGTGTCGGAGACCATTATGCCGCACAGCCCCTCTGCAATTATCATGGCCCTCGTTTATAAACCAATACATTTTAAATTCAATTACCCAAACATTTCTGAAGTACCTGCTCTGTGCCAGATACTGTGCTAAGTGCCGGGGACACAAAAATAGGCAGAAGACAGTCTCTACTCTCCCTGAGCTCACAATCTAATGGTGGAGAAAACATCCAAATCAGATACGTATAGGATGAATGGGAAATAACTGAGAAAGAGAAAGAACAGGAATTAGGAGCTACCAGGGAAGGCTTCCTATAAAAGTTATGTGCAATGCTGTAATCACTTAGAGTCTGCATAATTCCTTCTCTCCAAAGTATCAAGGGCCCTTCATAAAACTTGAAAGTCAAATGAACAATAATCTATACAACGTCTCTTTGGGAAGGACAGGAAAAAAACATAGTAATACACCACTGAGCCCAAGGTATAGCTTTCTGTGTCCTGCTATTCTTTTCCCATACTCCCCAAGGAGGGGAGGGGGCTACTCTTAATGATCAAAGCATCTGCATTTTCACTTGTGATGATGACAGCCTTTGTTGGTATGGTTGGGTTCTCCCTCCTTCCTTTGAGATTCATTGTTACAGTGGTAAGCAAAGGAAAAGAAAAACCCCTGAGAAGGCAAAATGGGAGGATGCCAAAACGTAGATGAGCCAGACAAAGCAAAGTGGAAAATCCAAAAGAAAAGGAGGAGGAAAAATCATTGAGCCGCAAAAAGGTTGATGTAAGGATGAAGGGAAAAAAAGAGGGGGGAGGGAATGCACAAGGAACAGATTAAGCTTTTTATCCCCCTCATCCTCACCATGAAATATATTGTTTAATGGAAAACCCATCCTCTCTACCACTGCCCTCTTTCCTAAATAACTTCATTCTTTCCACCGCACCCCCAATACTTTTACTTTCCTCTATAGGCAATCAAAGATTGCACTTTGTTTTCAGATTCATCCATTTATAGCCTCTAATTTGTAGTTTTATAAATATTCTTGGGCAGTTAGGTGGCCCAATGGATAGAGTGCCCAGGCCAGAGTCAGGAAGACTCATCTCCCTGAATTCAAATTTGGCCTCAGACACTTCCTAGCTATACAACCCTGGGCAAATCATTTAACCCTGTTTGCTCCAGTTTCCTCATTTGTAAAACAAGCTTGAGAAAGAAATGACAAGCCACTCTAGTATCTCTGCCAAGAAAACCTCAAATGGGGTCACAAAGAGTCAAACACAACCCAGCAACAACAAAATATTCTGGAGGCTTTTTCTTTTGTATATAACATATGTCCCCAACTAGACTGAAGGCTTTTTGAGGGCAGAACCCATCTCTTCTCTACCCTTTTTCTACCCACTACCAAAGGCATTTGGTACACAACATTTTCAGAGTATGAGATGCTGACCTGATGGACAAAACCACTTCTATAAGGTCAGCACACCTGAAAGATTTCCAACTAGGAAGTATGTTAAAGAAGTGTTTATTTATTAATTGTCTAATTACAGGCCCAGAACTTTGTATCTCAGAGTTCTTTAGCTTTTTGGTGTGTCATGGGTCCCTTTGGATGTCTGGTGAAATCTATGGAACTCTTCTCTGGATGATTTTCAATAATTGAAGAAAATGCCAAATTATATTTCCCACCCAAGAACACAGACCCCCTATAGTTTATCCATAGAATTTTTGGAGATCTGTCCTTACCAGATTGTAAACACCTGCTGTGTATCAATATTTCAACTCTTTAATCCAAGTCTTAGAGGTCAGCCAAAACTTGAAACTGACCTACCTCAAACTACCATTAAACATCTACTTCCACCTGAAATCAAGACAGGTGAGAGATCCTTGAAAGACAATGTCATGTGAATATCTTCAGCCCTGAGACTAGAATAAATTTCAAATTGAGAGTTAATTTATATTCCTTTAGAATTGAGGTAGCACTTCCTTATTCCCATGCCAGGGAGCATCAGAAGCATTTGGGGAATATCCATACTTCATATGTAACCCCCATTGCATAGCCTTGTATCTATTTTTTACATAGGTGTGTAGACTATATGCACCTATAGACACTAAGCTCAGAAATGGATCACGAAGACAATGGTATGATTCTCAAATCTTTATTACCTTCTTAAATGTCTTTCCTTCTTTCTTTTCTTCCTTCCCATCCCCCACCCCTATGTCTCTGTCTCTTTTCTGTTGCTATTTTTCTCCCTCTTTCCCTGACAGTATTCTCTTTAAATACTAGGCCCTTCCCCTCTTCTCTCTCTGCTCCCTCCTTCCCTCTTCCTTTCATCTCTCTATCCCCTTCAAGCTGCAGTCACTCACCAGCCATAATCCACTCTTGATGAGCACAGAAGTTTTTACATCGATCATTTCCAGTCTGAGCTTACCCCTCCTTAGACAACCTGCTCTCGGGGGGCTACTATATGGGTACCAGACTTTGTGTGGACACCCAGTTGGCTTTAGCCCTACTGCTTCTCCAAGCCCCCAAGCTCAAACCTCACCTTCCCCATTACCAGGGATTACAAGTGTGTGCCACTACCTCAGTTTCCTCAGCTGTCAAGGGGAGATAGACTAGTGATCTCTGAAGTCCCTTATAATTCTACAAAGGTAAGAAGGTAGAAAGATGTACCATATGTCAATAAATATGAAAAATATGGGAACATCCACTTATCTGACAACATTTTTAAAACAGCAGCCGCATAATGCTAAGTTATGATGTGCAGTCTCTGGCATTTTCTCCAAAATCAATGCTTATTTTGTTTTTTTCCTCCACTGATGCTTTTCATTAAGAATACAGCTTTTCCAGATCAAGGTATAAAATGATTACACCTGGCAGATTTCACCATGATCTAAGCTAGAGACATTTGTGTGAATGCCGCATGAGCTGTTTACTCTTAGCTCATCAGGCCGACATCAACACCTGGCTGAATACAGTAGCCCTTCTGCAGACCTCATAGCAAATTTGATGACAGCAAGTGAATCTGTGAACCAGCAAGCATATTGTGGCCCATTTCTCTGTTAGGGCCTTGCCTTTCCCCCTCAAATCATCAGCTGCTGTTGACATGCATAATATTCTGTGCTGTTGGATGGGGATTGTTTGTAGGAAATCGTAGTCTTCTTTCAATAAATTGGACCATGAAATTCTCTGCCCCCTTGCCTATCTATCTTCCTTATCGTCCTCAAAATCACCCTTCTTAGCACAGGGCTCTGGGGCTATTTTAGAATCCTGTTTCTGGACCAGTCTGTTAACACTCCCTTCCTTATCTGGGTCACTGCTTTATTAGGTTAAAAACAATACATATAACTGCTCCTTTAGGCCTGGGGTTGAGACCTGGGTCCACAGCCTTCAGCAGCCTTCAGATTAAATGAGGAGTCAGAGTCTGAAACCTTATGGTACAGTCCTGGGGGGTTGTGGGGTTTGGGGGAAGGAAGCCAGACAAGTACTTATAGGGTGTTAGAAATGAACTCATTATTCCTTGCTCTCTTACTTGCCTGCTTTCTTTCTTCTCCCCTTCTCTCCTATTTCTGTCACCCTTTCTCCCTCTGCCGCTCACTAAATCACAGAGCTTAATGATGCATGGAAGATGATAATGTGGAACAATAGTTTGTAACAATAGCTCTACAATTAAACATTTAGAAGATGCATTTTTCTAAATTAATACACTCAGTGGAATTGTAAATTTACTGAAGTTCCCAAACCTGAGGGCAGACGGAATTCAAGGTTACCATAGAAACACCAAGCATAAAGGAGACATTTTTTATTTTTGGAATACAGGGCATTTCCCCCTCCCCGCAACCTTCCCCCTCCTCAATCATGGCAATAATAATTACAGTGAGAGAGAAAGTATCCTCCACTTACCAAGTATAAATCTTTCAGATTTGTCTCTTGAATGTCTCCCCTGACATAAAGGTGAACAGGAGACTCATCTAAGCAATGTCACCATGTTATAAGAGTACAGGAGCACCTCCAGGCTGACAAGCTAGAGACTGTGTCCATCTTTACAACTCTCCTTAATTTACAGCTTCAAGGGGCAAGAAAGATATAATTAAATGGTTTTCCGGTTGCCTGGACCTCCATGTAGGTATCTGAGTGCTTTCCTTCTACCAAAGAGACCAGGGATTAAGCAGAAATGTGAGTTCACAAAATATCTCTGTTTGACCAGAGCAGCTTCAGAGTGTTCCTATGGACTTTGAATTAACCATTGCCAAGAAATAAATCCAAAGTCTGTTCAAACCTCTCCTCCCTCCCAACCCACAGAAATATTGAGTTATAAAATATAGGTCTGGAGAGAAAAGACTGTGTCAAAGGAAAAAATTTTCATCAATCCCACCCACCAGAAAGGTGGGGACTCTTATCTGCATAGGGGGCATATTTTTCTGTGTGGAAATATTTCATTGATATACATATATGTAGCCACACATACACTCAGAGTTCAATCAAAATAGGCTATGATACAATTCACTGTACTCATTTATACAACTGACCCACCTGGGACATTATAAAGGCTCCCAGCAAACCAGACCAACAGTCTCACAGAGCAAAACCAGGTTTGTCAAAGTACATTAGAGAGTCTACTCTAGCCAATGAATGGATCTCATAACTTTTATCGTTTTCATGAATTCATAGGATGAGGAATAATAATTTATAGGGGGGAGCTGTCACTTCAGCTACAGAGGACATGTATAGAAGGGGGAAAGGGCAGGACAAAATCAGGAAACTAAGTAATACAATTTGTCTGGAATACAAAGTGTATGAAGAGGAGTAAAGGTTATGGTTATGGAGGTTATGGATGTTAGATTGAAGGCAAAGCATATAATATAATAGAAATTCTGATTTCTAGAGTTTAAGGTTTACATTTCTTCTATAAACTTAGGTAATCTTTAGATATGGTGGCAGGAGAAAGAGTTGAAGGTATACAAAATACTTTCCTATGAAGTATGTAGTATTATTATTTCCATTTTACAGTTGAAGAAACTGAGTTTCTGAGAGGTTTTTACTTCCCCATGGTCACAAAACTAGTAAATGTCTGAGACAGGAGTCAAATCCAGGTTTCACATGCTACCATATCTAGCATTCTTTCCATAATACTGTGACAGGTTGAATGATACAAAAGGAAGAGTTCTAGGTATAGAGTCAGTGGGTCTGAGTTCAAATTCTGGCTCTGTGTAACCATGGGGTAATCCCTTAATCATAAATGGGGGAGGGGGGTTGGAATAGATGGACTTGCAGGCCCCTTCCAGCTCTGAATCGCTGACCCTATCACCAAGCTTTTTCTCCTTTGAACCAATCAATCTCTCCTAGGAGATGCTTCTACAATAGGCCTCTCCAATACCTCTCAAACTTCTAGTGTCTTCTCTACGTTACCTTGCAGCCACCTTATATGTTGAGAAAAAAAATGAATATATTCTCAGATTTGGATTCAAATTCTGCTTTAGAACCTTACTAGCTAGATGATCACAATCAAGTCACTTAATCTCCAGCAGCCTCATTTCCCTCATTTGTGTAATGAGGAGGTTGGAATTAGTCATCTCTAAGGTCCTTCCGTCTCTAAATCTCTTATTCTATGATCCTGTACTATATGTATGTGTGTGCTCATGTGTGTGTGTGTGTGTGTGTGTGTGTGTGTGTGTGTGTGTATTGAGTACTTTCTCTGGCCTCGGTCTGCAAAAGAAAGGCTGTATCTCTCCCTCAGGGTTTTAGGGATACCCCTGAGATGTTGGGATATATTTATTCCAGTGTCATCCTCTCAAGCCCCCATTCCAGGTACATTTCTCTGTTAGACACTGCTCAATGGGTAGGGCAGAGGTTGAATTGGAAACTTACATTTTTAAAAAATAATGAATGTTTAAATAATGCCTTTATAATCCAAGTGAAAGATAATGCAGGCCTCAGTTGGGAAGAAAGGGAGGATACTGGTGTAGGGAAGAAAAAGACAAATATAAGAGGTAAGAGTAAAAGGGAAAAAAAAAATCTCCAAGTTTTCAGACCTGAGCAAATACACTGGTGCTTTCAACCATAATAGGGAAGTTAGGAGGAGAGAGCAGGCTTTGGGAGGAAGATGATGAGTTCAGCAAGTGCTACGTTGCTCCAAGAAGAACATTGTATAGGGCCTTGGGGAACCATTCCACATCCTGTCTGCTTCCCCTAAGAGTTGCAGGGACATTTCAGATGCCAAGGCTGTCCACATCAAATACTCTCCCAGGTAAAACTCACTTTCACTTATTGCCACAGCTCTTCCAGATATCTCAAGCTTGGCAACAGCTGTCTCACAGAGTTCAGTGGCTGCATTTCTTTACGTGAGCTTCTGTCTTTCTGAGAGAGGGAGGGAGGGAGATAGAGAAGGAAGGAGGGAGGGAGGGACAGAGAGAGAGAGAATGAGAATGAATGAATCCAGGATGATTTTTTCCAGAACTAACCAATATTTTCCTATATAGTTTGTTCTAATTATTTTCTAGAAACACAAGGGTCTTTTTTGACTGAATATAGTTCAGTCGGTCACATGTATTTATTAGATACCTAGGATATGCTTAACATAGGAAATAGTGACATCATTTTGGTCCTCTTTGAGAAAGGACAACAACCAACCAATTTATTAAGCACCTAGGATGTGCTAATAAACATGGGGAAATATGTAGAAAGGCGCTGACCCTGATCTCAAGGAGCTCACAATATAATAGGGGAAATAGTATGTAAACAACCATGAATAAACAAGATATATAAAGCATAAATTGGAGATAATCGAACACGGGGAGGGAACTAGAATTAAGGGAGGTCGGGAAAGGCTTCTGGTAAAAGAAGGAAACCAGGGTGGCAGGAGACAGAGAGCAGGAGGGAGAGAATTCCAGTCATGGGAGACAGACAGGGAAAATACCTGGTGATAATTTCCCCTGCCAATAAATCGGGTTTTACTGGTATTTGAGCTCATAGCTTGGGCTTCTTATAGGCTTGCCTGATAGAACTGTCTCATTTGTGGAGTTCAGTTCTCAAAACAGTCTTGTCTCTTTGTCTTCATAATGACATTCTTGGTTTGACAATACAATTCAATAAGTATTTATTCTTCCCATGCTAGAGACAAAGGGCTGAAGGGGGTACTAGAGATAAAAACATGTAAAACTATATAGGCACTGAGGAATTTGTTTTTTAGTGAAGAATGAGACACATATATAAGAACAACTATAATAAAAGTTAGTAAGGATCATAGATTTTTAGAGTCTTAGATCTAAAGCTCATCAGAATCACAGATACCATTTAATTGTACCCCCTCATTTTACAGATGAAGAAACTGAGGCCCAGGGAAATGAAGTAACTTGCTGTAATGGGAATGGGAATTTGAACATCTTTGCTGCCCCTTGATAGGCTTAAGTGAATTTGAGGACCTTTCCTGATAAGCTGCCAGTGGTCACATGGAGCCTGTGGTGGGAGGCTTGTTTTTCAGAAACACACACACCTTGTTACTTTGTGATTGGGCAATGGGTCATGAGGGTTGTGATATTCTTTGACCCTAAAGAAGAGTATATATACTCTGGGGCGAGGTTTTGCTTTGGGGCTCACTCATAGGAAGAGTTGTGTAATTTGGCCAAACGAGACTCTGGGCAGCCATTGAGCCCCCCAGATTTGAAAACCCAGATGTTGATGCTTGTCTCTCTGGTAACTAGGTATGGATGTAATGATCAGACAGCTAGAAGCCCTGTTTGTTGGTCTGTTTCTCTTTCTGTATTTTTTGTCTGCTTGTAACTTCTGTTTGTATTCTCAGAAGTTGAGGGTGCTGACTTTTCCCCTGAACTAGGTAAATGATACATGTTTGCTTAAAGTAAGATTGTTAAACCCTTTTTGATTTGCTTTCCTTTAAAATAGTTGATCAAAGAAACTATACTAGCAGCCATCCTGGGTATGCTAGGATGCTTGCTGCTGCACTTTCCCAAAGGGTCATAGAAAGCGGGCATCAGAAACGGGATTTGAACCCAAGTACTTGATTACAGACCAAGTGCATAGAAGAGATTAGAGTGAAGAACAGTTTTTCAGGAAGGATCTCACCTGGCTGGGGTGGGGAAAAGAGGCAGAGGCAGAGAAAGAAAGGAGTTATGAGAAATGTTGAAGGAAGAGAAGGAATTTAATGGCAATAGTCCCTCATTGACTCTTGTACCATGAGGTGGCCAGGCCTTTGGAAGAAATATGTCAAAGCACATGGAGAGCAGTCACCAGGCTCTCCCAGGTATGAAATATGCCTCTGTAAGTGTTGGTGTCCTGAGGCAAAGCCCCCATAGCTCCATCATAGTTACACTTCTGTCTCATGGCTATTTAGTAGTAGAATAAGAACCAAGCTCTCCTGACTCCAGGTTCTTTGCTCTTTCCTCCATACTGCACTTCCTCCCGTATAAGCCTTTTTCTAGAGGCATTTTACATAACTCTAGAATGAGAAAATTCTTAAGATGAACTTTTTATTAAAAGACATGCATTCTACCAACCCCTAGATTCAAAAACCAACAACAAATGCCTTTTGTCATTGCTTTAAACACTTCTAAGTTATGTACTATGGGGCTTCTAGTTATTGTAGTTATTTCTACTCTATTTGCTGTATATAATCCTATGGAAAATGGGGTTCCAATCCTTTCCCACCTCATACAGTTCTTCCAAAGAAACCAAAAGATAATACAGTTTTGAGTTATAATGAAAATCTAGTTAAGCCCTATATATACCAAAAAAGAAAAATAAAGTCACAAAAAAAGAGATATTCACCTTGGGGTAAGAGAGTGATAAGAACAAAAATGCCTGCAAAACAAAGTCAGAATGACAAGTGGCAGGTAGATTGGGAAAAGTGACGATGGTATCACACACCTGTAATGTTCCTTAATATTCTCACTTCTGTCTTCTCCTCCATCCTCCCAGAGTCCATTCCCAAAAATCCATTGCCCAGAGTGGACAAAATAATTTGTTACACTCTATGGATTCTGTCTAGTTAAGTGGATGTTTGACTCCATGAAGGAATGCTTAAAAGGAAAAAAAAGATATTTTCCAATTTTGGAATTTTTATTTGCAGAAGTTTCTAAGCTTGACCAACGTACTGGAGAACCACAAAGAAGCCTGTTTGGTGCTTTTATTGCTTATTTTTCATTTCTTCTATAAACCTAGGTAATGTTCAGTTATGGTAACTGGAGAAAGGGGCAGTTAAAAAAATATGGCAAAAGACTCTTTGTTGTTCTAATCCAAGGGTTCTTAATGTGTGTGTGTGTGTGTGTGTGTGTGTGTGTGTGTGTGTGTGTGATGGACACTTTTGGCAGACCTAAAGCCTATAGAATCCTTCTCAGAATATTTTTTTTAGATTCAAAATAGAATACATAGGAATAAAAATAAAGTCAATTATATTCATTTCAATCATATATCAAATTAAAAAATAATTTTTAAATGCTTAGTGTAACGTCTGATACATACTAAGCACTATATAGACGTTTTCTATTATATAGAAATACAGTTATCAACACGGGGGAAAACAATTTCATGGAGCCCAGTCTATGAACCTCTTTGTCTAATCCTTTATAATTTAAGTCAGCCCAAAGATTTTTTCATTTTCTCCCCCGTGAGTAGAGCTGTTCTTAGAGATTAAAGTTTTCTCTATAGGCAGTCTTTGAATCTACTGTTTTTCAGTCATTTTTTTTAAAGCCAGAGTTACTGATTTGCTGGATTTTTTTTTCCCCAAACAGTTGATCTGATGTGTTTCGCCATTTTAAAGGTTAAGTCACATGATTTTTTCAGTACAACACTTTTCATCCTGTAGACACCTGGACACACAAAGAACAGGTGTTGGCCTTTTCTTTTTATTTCATTGTTTTAGTATTTTTGCCTGCTTTTTTTTCCCTGTTTCAGCTGAAACTACGTGTTTTATTTGGCAGATCTAAAGAATAGAAATGGGAAAATGGGAAAAAATAATGATTAAAAAATGAAGTTTATCGGCTATGTAGTTATTAGGGACCAGAAGCAGTGAACTGAGAAGTGTCAATTGAAATAGTCCCATTGAAGATAGCTAAACTTTTGGCTGAATTAATTTAAATATGTACAGCTGAACTTTTGAGGGAGCATTAGATTAAGGACTTATCAGCTGGCATGCTGGAAATGAGAAATGACTGGTCCATTTTTTAAAATATATTTCATCTTTTTAAATGAAAACTCCATAGCATTTTGCAAGTCGACTGCTTCTTCAAACTTTCTTCTCTATGGACATGCTTCACTAACCGTTTCTCATTCTGGACCCTGCTTTTGTTTTATGACATGATAATTCACACCAATGATTTTCATTCACTCTGTAAATATAAAGTGCCCTGGTAATATTGAACAGTAATGCCATGAAAAAAACAACTCTTGAGGGTTGGTAAACTATAAGATGACATCCGTACTTCCTCTTTCCCACCCTCACCTTTGGGATTGAGGCCTTGCCCCTCTTTTGTGTTCTGAATACATTTTCTGAGGGTTCTTTCTATACCCTATATTCTCCTCATCCTTCTTCTCCCACCTCTTTGCTCTCCACATATGGATAGTAGAAAAGAATTGGGCTGAAAGATGTTAAATTCTACAAAGTATGATGGATTATTGGGGTTATAAAAATACAAAGAACAAGATGATATTCGCATTCTACACCAGAGCCAGCACCTCCATCACTAGAATACTAAAACTAACCCTCGAGCCAGTGAGAGTAGAGCAGGTGACCCCAACAAGCCAAAATTCAGATTCACTCTACCACTTCCATTCAACTGAAATGAATTCAACTGAGTCAGTCTTCATGGTTGAACGACCTATGAATTTAGACAAACAGCCAGTGTGCTTTGTCTACTGGAAGTGACACTTAAAACTTAACTAAAACAGGTGTGCCTGCACAGTTTGGAATCAGAGAACTTGGTCAAGTCACATCCTCTTTGGGTCTCAGTTTCCACATCTATAAAATGAGAGGGTTGGACTGAGAAAGAGATAAATGATCTCTCCGGTCACTATAAACTCCTCGAGAAGGGCATTGTTCTAGGGCAGCAATTCTCAATCTGTGCGTTATGTTCAATTTGTAAAAATGAAAATACATCCTGCATATCAGATAACTACATTACGATTCATAACAGTAGCAAAATTACAATTATGAAGTAGCAACAAAAATAATTTTATGATTGGGGGTCACCACGACATGAGGAACTGCATTAAAGGGTCATGGCATTAGGAGGGTTAAGAACCACTGTTTTAGGGGATAGAAAGACAAAAAAAAAGAAGGAAAGAGGAAAGGGAGGGAGGAAGAGAGAAAGGGAGGGGTTTCTGCCCTCAAGGGGCTTACATTCTATCAGGTATTAGAATATAAAGACAAAAATCATATATTCCATGCCTTAAAAAAGCTTACACTCTATGATCTTAGCATATATAGACACTACTTAAATTCTGGAAGAAGATGTTGGTATAACCTGCCCTGGGGATTTTATGTTTCACAGTACTTGGGTACAAGTATTTAACATTCATGCCAACCCCAAAGTTCATAGAAATATACTCATGTGAAAATCTGGAGGGAGACTATATAAAGTATCAATTCCCACTAGTTAACTGATTCTGTAAAAGCCTAATCCATGGAGAGAGATGGAGCTCAAAAAAAAACTCTTTAAATAGAAATGATTTTTTTTTAAATCTTTATTGCTCCTTGGAATTAGTTCCAAGACATTCCAGTTCATTACTTCAGGCTTTTATCGGCTGGTTTTCTGGTTACTGGAATCATTATCTGCTATAAAACTCTACACCCTGTTTACATGGAAAGTGAAGATTGAGAGAAGTGGAATCAATAGGGGAGAGATATACTGTACCTGTAGCACAAAGGTTATTGCCATTGAAAAGAGCTGATGAAGACTAGGGGTAATGAGCTGAAACATCCTAAAAGGAATTCCGAGCATGGCTAAAGACAATAATATAACTTCACCTGATATGGATAATCCTCAGTAGACTGAGAAAGTAGATTTTTTTTCTGGAGGGGAGTGTTGGTTGTGGTCTGCTGAGAATTTGAGGGAGATATGAGAAATATCTTTTCTGTAATGAATACCTCATCAGTCATAAGCAGCAGAACCTAGAGTTACAAAGGTCATTCTTTTGTTTTATCACAAGGAAGAGTATGCATTGGATCCTAAAATGTTTTTTCATTTCATTTCCACAGTTCTCCAAGGCCACTAAATCACATTTCAAGATTATTTACCCATAATAACTGTTCATACAACATGTATTTGTGAGGTACCTACTATGTGCAAGGCACTGTGAGCAATCCTACAAAGGTGTTGCTAAGATGGCTGTATATATCAGTGTGTGTGTGTGTGTGTGTGTGTGTGTGTGTGTATGTGTATGTAAAGAATATTTCAAACTCAGTGTGAATTTCAAGGAACAATATAGGGAATTCTTTTAAAAAGAGAAAGGGTGAAGCCGGAGATAGAGTGCTAGACCTGGAGTCAAGAATCTGTCCTCCAACACTTACTAGCTGTGTAACCCTGAGAAAATTCCTTTATCTTTGCCTACTTCATTTTCCTTATGTGCAAAATGGAGATAATGATAATCCCTACCTTACAATAAGGATGAAAATGAGATCTTTGTAAAGCACTTTTCAGTGTTACTATGCCATATAAATATTAGTTATTATTATTTGAACACAAAATAATTTTATTATTCCATCAACCCTTAATTTATTGGTAAAAGGCAGCTGGGAATGAATAGTGTAAAGAGGATTTGTCTTGGTGTGAAGAAAACAGGTTGAAGTTTGGCCTCGGACACATGCTAGCTGTACTAATTAACAAATTGGTGTCCCCAGATGACTCTCTAAGGGTTTCAATTGTAGGAGTTTCCACACCAGGAATTCTCTGCATAATCCCAGATGTAAATTTCAACCGGACAAATTCAGCTGATTTTGAATGACAGGGAAAATGTTACTAAACAAAAAAATGTTTGTTGCTGTCAGTTGATTCAGTTGTGTCTGACTCTTTATGATCTCATTTGGGGTTTTCTTGGGAAAGATACTAGAATGGGTTGCTATTTCCTTCTCCAGTTCTTTTTATAGGTGAGGGAAATGAGGCAAACAGGGTAAAGTGACTTGCCCAGGGTCACACAACTAGTAAATGCCTGAGATCACACTTGAACTCAGTTCTTTCTGACTCTGAGCCTGGCGATCTATACACTGCTCCACCTAGCTGCCCCCCAAAACAAAAAATGTACCCATTAAAAAGGTTGTTCAGGTATTTTTTCAGTTGTATCCAACACTTTGATACTATTTGGGGTCTTCTTGGCAAAGAAACTACAGTGGTTTGCCTTTTCCTTCTCCAGCTCTTTTTACAGATAAGGGACTGAGGCAAACAGGGTGAAGTGACTTGCTCAGGGTTGCACAGATAGTGTCTGAGGCTGCATTGGAACTCAAGACTTTCTGACCCCAGATGCTTCTCTGTATCTTCTGTGTCATCCAGCTGCCAACCTATGAGTACAGGAGTTAAATATTCCCAAGCACATGAATTCAAGCAAAAATACAATACAATCCTCTACTTGCTTTGTGCCTCAAATTCATGGTGCACAAATATCACAAAGAAAATGGACAGTAAGTATTCTAGCTTATTTTTTTATTCATTTGTATATAAGATGGACAAATTGATAGAGATGTAGATGGATAGATAATCAGAAGGATGGAATTCCAATCTGTTTCTTCTAATATCTAATAACTATACTGCATAATATGCTTCAGGACATACGAAATCTTTAATTTCACTGGTATGAATGCTCCCTCCCCCAAAACAAATTGCAATCATTCTATAGTCTAGGAAACTGTCTTTGGGAATTCCTGTGACAGAAAAAGGCATTCCTCTGCAGGTAAGCTGAACAGCCCCTCTGCACTTAGCTTAACTGACTCTTAGACAACAGGTGTATGGTAGGGGAAGAGGGAGACAGGGGAGGTGTTCCTCATTAGGAAGACCTTCCCTGCTTTGAAAATAAACTCTGCCCCCAATAGGCTGAATGTAATCACATGGAGCCTCTGGTGGGAGGAGTTTGCTAAAGGGTGGAGCAGAGCCCACAAGAAGCTGAGAGTCAGAGCCAGGCTAGACTGTGGGGAGGAGAGTTTGTTTCCAAGGGAGACAGATAGGCTTGTGAGTAACTATTGGTCAAATATTGGTTTGTGGGAAAGCTAAAGGATGATGTGGCTCTCTGCTACATTGTGATGCATTGACTTCCATGTTGCTATGATGTATTCAGTTTCCTAGTGTTCAGATTTGGTTTTCTGCTGTCAGAATAAATGTTTTGCTTCTGTCTTGAATATGGAAAGTCTATTATATTTCACAATCGTGCACCATGCAAGTATATTTATAGTGATTGTGGGAGCTATAAATATTGCATTGGTGCTGCACTACTGTTAGGAATCAGAAGACTTTTATGGAAGATAATACTTAATAACTAATATCTATTATATAATATCTATTATATAATATGCATATTATCTTCCCCCACTGGAATGTGAGCTCCTTAAAGGCAATGAGAGTATTGCCTATCTTTTGTATCCCCAACTCTTAACACAGTGCTTGGCACATAATAAGAAGAGCTTTAAAAATTCTTATTTAACTGACTCACTAGTAGAGGGAATTTCCTCACAGGGGGCTCTCTATAGCAAATGAAATCACAGGTAGGGCCAGTAAAAAAAGAAAAAGTAGATCAGCTAACATGTAGCAGTGCACTAAAAAATTAAGACAAAAGCAAACCATCCCCTGCCCTCAAAGACTATGCATTCTACCAGGAAGCTACAACATATTCATAAATGTATTCATATACATGGTGGTCTCTTTGTAAGCATTTCCAAATAGTCATTTAAAAAAACACTAGCAAGTGTCAAACTTTTTTTTTCCGATCTTGATTCAAAAATAGGACACCTTTTTCTCTTGCCTATCTTCTTAGATTTTAAAACGTGATAATAAAAGACAGCTGGAATAGTTGATGTCCATTTTCTTTGTGATATTTTTACACCGTCAATTTGGGACATAAGGCAAGCAGGGGATTGTATTTTATTTTTTCCTTGCATTCATACTCTTCAAAATTTTTAACTACAGTAGCCATAGGGTATTCTCAAGAGACTGAATGCAAGCAAAAAAATAAAGTACAAATATAATGAGGCTGAAGGGGCACAGACGTAAAGGAGACTGCTGGGTGTGTCAAGCCGAGTTCACATCTAACAGCTGGTTCCTTTCTATCTTGTCCACTTAAAGTGGGTAACAGCTCACAGGCAATAGCAATATACAAACCGTGTTGTGGTACAGCTAAGGTATTCATTTAAATTTATTGGTGTACTGTTGGTAAATCTGCTTCCCTCCTTTCTTGAGCCTTGTCTGGGTGAAATTGTGTCCATAAAACAATTTTTTTAATCACATTGCTTAGAATTCTAGAAAACCTCCCTCACTTTAAGGCCTTGCTCATGTAAAGGATTAATTCCAAATATCTGAGGTCACCATGACTTGGCATTCACACCTTTACCTCTACAATGAGCATGTTCCCTTGCAGGTTTTCTGTGGTTCCTTAAACTTTTCAGGTAATATGATAGTTGTTAATTTGAAGAACTAGGGGTTGTTTTCATTGAAAAGCAAAAGAAAAACCATGTGTGTCTCATCAGAATTCTCTAATAGGCTTTGAAATCTAGTCACTTCTCAGGAGCTAGCCCACAATTGCCTCCAAGGGTAATAGGGTAAAGGCAATATGACTTTACAGGCCATCTAGTCATCTGCCCAGGTGATGTACCATCTGTATAAAACCACTGACCTGCTCTGCCCCCACACCTGAACTAGAACCCTTCACACCTAACCTGAGACCCTGACCTCCCTACTAAATTCTTCCTGAATCCATGCTCCCCAGGGAAGCATCCCTAAGGAAATTGATCCATTCATCTTTAGAGGTCCATCCCTAGGACACACCATAGCTGATTAGTGACTAAATACGTACAAACTTTATTCTTTGGTGTCTGACTCTTCATGACCCCATTTGGAGTTTTCTTGTCAAAGATACTGGAGTGATTTGCCATTTCCTTCTCCAGCTCATTTTACAGATGAGGAACTGAGGCAAACAGGGTTAAGTAACTTGCCCAGGATCACACAGTTAGTAATCACCTGGGGTTAGATTTGAGCTCAAGATGAGTTTTCCTGATTCCAGACGCAGTGCTCTATGTGCTATGGCACCACCTAGCTGCCCATGTACAAACTAGCCCAATTTACTCACTGTATCTATTGGCTAGCCCTAGACATCAGACCATGCTTAAGCTTCACAAGTCATCCAGGCATCCACCAAGGCCATGTCATCATCTGTCTGCTTTTCTCCATCTGGACCAACACCTTCCATACTTTATCTAATACCACACCTTCCCTGGCCACCTCCCTCCAAAAATGGTGATTTGGGGGGTAGCTAGGTAGTACAGTGAATAGAGCACAGGTCCTGGAGTCAAGAGGACCTGAGTTCAAAGCTGTCCTCAGACTCTTAACACTTACTAGCCATGTGACCTTGGACAAGTCACTTAACCCAATTGCCCTGCCCTCTCCCCTCCAAAAAGCAAAAAAAAAAAAAGTTGTGTTTTTTCTTTATTAGAACGTAAGCTACCTGAGGATAGGGACTGTCTCTTTAAAAAAAAATTGTCTCTAGCATTTAGAACAACTTAATACATGTTTGTTTGTGTTTTTCATTCTTTTCAAAGTAAAAATCAAACTCTTTTGTCTGGTATTCAAGGCACTGCAAAATGTGGTGTTATCAATGCTTTTTCTAACATATTCTACATCCTCTAAACTGTAGCCAAATAGTTCTACTTTCTGTTCTTTGAACCCAGCACTTTATCTCACAGCTCTATATTTCTGCATATGCTGTTCATTCTATCTGAAATGTTCTTCATTTCTGTTTTTGTCTGTTGGAATTCCTTGCCATCCTCTGAAATCCAACTCAAACACCACCTGCTCTGGGAGATCATCTTACCCCTCAGACTTTACGTAATACTTTTTTTTTAATTCTCTAACTTGCTTCTCATGTAAAGGTATGCACTATATTTACTTATGTTTGTCTTGACCACCTTCTAGATCAGCAACTCGAAAACTTATTTGGCCTACCATCCTCCTTTTCAAAAAAATTTATTCAGCACCCACCCCAGGAAATCTACTTTCTCTAACTCTTTTAACAGTTGTTTTTTTAAATTTGCATCATTTCAAAAATATATATTTTAAATGATACATCTTAAATTTAATAATTCATTATAAATTTATGGTTTTTTCCTGCATTGAAATTTTGATGATACAATATTGCTTCATGTAACTGTATAGTGTAGTATTGTAAACAAGTCATTCCATGCACATATTTCTTCTAATGCATGCTGGACTTTCCAACAACGCACAACACACTCACCTGACAACACTTACTTGTTAAGACCTGTCAGTGGACTTGATCACTGATCAGTTAAAACTTGCATTTTGTGTGTTTATTTGGAAAATAATGCAATCACTATGACTTTAACTCTGTTATGCAACAGATGAAACATGCACAAATGGTTTTTCAAAATTTTCTCATCTTCTCTTAATTCCTCGTGCTCCACCATCCCTTTATTTTTTTCAATGCCTCCCAGTTGCACCCAAGGCTCCTCCCCCACCCCATAGTCTGCTCTATGAGGACAGGGGCTATGTCTTATCTAAACTTCTCCCCCAGAGTCTAGTACAAATAAGTGATTAAATGACTTAAATGGGATCTCACACTCTCTCTGCTCTAACACCTTACTTTGTTATATTGAGGGATATGACTGCTTGATCAATAAGAGTGAAGAGCCCTAGTCCCTTTTATCTTGTAGAGCTTGGAAGGCAAGTGACATAACAGAATCTGCAAATTGGCAGTTGAAGGAGCCCACTATATCTGTAGAATCTGCCAGGTTTCTCTGTGGTCACCTTTACAATTCAGCTACATATAGTGTCAACAAAGCAGAGTTGTGGAAAAGGGAGCTTGCTTTTCTTATTACATTATATTTTGATGTTTTTTGAAGGGAGCAGAAAGGGAAAGTTAGGAGAAAAATAAGGGTGTAGTTTCCTTCATGGAATGGTAAATGGAAGATGGAGAAAGCAAGGAATCGTGACTGAATAGGAGAAAAGGAGAAATATTAATTTCTCTGTCCATGAGGCTACCAGTTCAGTAATCTTCTATGTAATAACTGGTCATTTCAGATTTTTTTTAAAATAACTCATTTTTTTTCCATTGAAGTCATTGGTCAGTCAAGCTTAAATTGGTCAAATTGTTGGTTCTATGTTCTGTACGTACAACCACAGAGCACAAGATTGCACAATTTAAGAACACAGTTGAGAGTATTCTAACTCTTGACTCTCAGAGTAACAGCCATGACTAGGATCTGGGGCTGCCATTCCAACCCCCCAGCTCCCAGTCCACTACTCTGCTCTATTACCATCCTTTTAACCCTTGTGATATAATGTGATCTCCAGAGAGGAAAAATCATTTAAATGAAAGATTATCATAATTGTAAAACACACCTTTTACTGTATTGAAATGTGTTCCTTCATTTGACATCATTTCCACCCACACCCACCTTCTCCTTTCCTCTCTAGTGGATTCATCAGATTTTAATCATCAGACTCAATGACCCCAGCATGACTGCTTTAATATTCAAACTATGTGAAAAAATTAGAAATGTCATCTTGGATAAGACCAATGGTCTATCTAGTTCAGAATCTTCCCCAACAGTGGCAAGAAGGGAAAAATTCATATAACATCCTCCTCACAGGTTAGGTTATATATTTGTATCTCTCAAGAACATTTCTAATGCTCACTTAATCATTGCTGTCTGTGGCTTGTTAGCTGAGTTTATTAGTTCCTAGGATGCACAAGCAGAGTTTTGCAGACCCTAAACCAGATTTGCAAAATTCCAATCCCAATAAACCATACATTCATTCTAACACATGATGTGATTTATCACGAAACAAAGAACTACATCCCACCTATGCATTTGTAAGAAGTACTATTAAAATGTCCCTCCTTATGCCTCCTCACATGCTGTGTTCTAATTCTATCTTATCTAAACTTCCTGTCTCCCTCTGTCTAGCACAGTACTCAGTATCCACAGTAAGCATTTACTGTGGATTACATCTGCAGTAAGAATTTACTGAATTGAATCAAATACCTATTTAGTAACAGACAGTTTTTACATTTCATTTAGGAACAAGCACAGAATAAGAGATTGTTGTCAAAAGATGTGTTCTCATACTACTTTGGTTTTTTTTTGGAGTAAAACTTAGATCACCCCAAGGATATTTAAGGATGAAAATGAAACACAGACAACAAATAGACAAAAAAAATGGAAAAAGATCTGCAAGGCTGTGAAGGCCATCTACCTTGCCTAATTCTCCCAGTCTTGATTCTGCTAGTATGCTCAAGGTCATTGTTTCACCTTTCATATGGACCACTTAGATTTATTCCCTTCCAAGACTATTATCCCTCCCCCATCCTTTGTAAAAACAAATAAAAAACATGCCAGTGGTGACCAAATTAGAGTGCAGAAGAATCATGATGAATATGTACACCATCTGTTAGAAAAACAGCTCAGAGCTTTTGGCCTACTGATGATGGTATCATACCAGTGGTATCAATTTCCTATACAAAGCATGGTGCAATAAACAGGTCTATCATATATGAGTTGTAGAATTGGGCCTACGCTAGCAACTAGGACTGACAGACTTTCACAAATGATAACTCTACAGAATCGCTATCTCCACTACTCCTAACCAACCTCTCCTTTAGTATTTCCTTTACTTTGGGGATATGGCATGCTATAACTATATGATCTTAGGCAATTCATTTAACTTCTGGGTCTCAGTTTTCTCATCTGTGAAATGAGGGGGTTAGATTAAATGGCCTCTGAGCTATCCTCGATATCTGGCTCTATGGTTCTTTATTCTATGAACTCTCCAGAGTTTCTGAAGCTAGAAATCTAATGAAAAAAATCAAAGGAATATTCATCATGATTTGTTCTTTGGCTCACCAGTTGTTCAGAAGTAAGTCACTTAATCTCCAGCTAATTTTTAGGCAGGTAGCTGAGGTTCTATGAGGATAAAGCTGGTAATATCTGTGAGAGGGAGTCCTAGAGTGAATTATTACCTTAAAAAAAGGTTATCTAAAACAAAACAATGACTGCAGACCCATATGCCTGCTTTCTCCTTTCTAAAACAAGGTTATAATAATAACACATGTGTTGAAAGCATCCTTGTTAGAGGTATGAGAAAAGGAACTGACAGGCTTTCACAAATGATACTCTACAGAAGAATACATTTTTACAGTCACACAACTGACTGAAAGGGGTAAAGAATACAAGCTCTCGCTGACCACTGAGTTATTACTGTGTAAGACAGATGGCTTGGCCCTCCCATGTTTTCAAGTGTTGCCTGTCGTAACGATTTTTCATTGTAGCTGAATTCCTACTGGTGCCTTCTACATGGGACCGTGTATGTATATGAGCCAGAAGAATTCCCAAAACAGGACAAGGTAGACAGCTACCTACCATAGTTCGTTCCCAGACCAGGAATTGGGAAGCAAGACCAAGGAATAGTAAAGTAGAGCTGTTAAGCCCTTAATTAGCTATCTCTTGCACAACTATTCCAGGCCATATGGGAGGAACACTGAGGCTGCCTCAACTTCCTGGAACTGAGTCACTTAGAAATAATGAGGCTCATGACCAGATTCTATGACCTGAGAGCTGCGCTTGAGGTGTTTCATGGTGTTTCCAGGAAAGGAAGGAAAGTAGAGCAAAAAGACTTACAACCCCACTTGATAGATTTCAATTTCAGCATTTGAGGGGTCCAAAGTACACAGGAGATCTGTAACTGGAAAGATTTCTTCAATGGGAGAGTTCTAACATGTTGTAAGGGCAAGGCTGGGGGTGGAGAAAAGAGTAACTGGTTTCACCAACCCCATCCTTCCCAATCATCTTTACTCCCAAATCAAAAGATTAACAGATGGATGTGGTTAGAGTTTAGTACCAGGAACCATCTTCCTTTGATTTCCCTACCATAGGAACTAGGGGAGGCCCAACCCAGTGTTTTGTTTTATTTTTCTGCTTCTGATAGGGGTCACTAGTTAGACTTATTTCTCCCAAAGTCAGAGTATGTTTTCCTGTTCACTTATATATTCAAATAATAATAGTAAAATTGACAACAACAACAACATCAACAATGCATAGCATTTGAAGAGTGCCCACAAAGCCCTTTATATACATTTTCATGTCTGAGCCTCATAATTACCCTAGAAGGTAGGCAAGATGGGTGTTACTAACACTACAGTCAGGGGTCTTAATCAGAGAACTGAAGTGAATTACACAAGATCGAACAGCAGGAACGTGGCAGAGTCAGGACTCCCAGCTCCCAACCACCATAACACAGCTGCCCTAAACATGAGTCAGCCATGATGGTGAAAGAACATTGACGTTCTCAGAATGGCTAGCAACAAAGCGTTCTTTGCTGAGAATGAGATGTTCCAAAATCAACCTGAATCAGTTTGTGTGTAGTCTTTGTAAAAGGGCCTCTGAGAGAAGACAGAATCACATCATTGAGAACAAGAGACTTTCATGAGAGATGAGTGCAAATAAATGACCTCGAAAAATGGGTACTCCAGTTTTAAACGATATCCAAGCTCTATTACCATGAAACTGTGTACCATCAACAGAGAAATCAGTATTCAGTGGGGGAAGATTAAATACCTCTTTGTAAAGGGGATGGAAGAAAATCCACATGGAAAAATCCTGTGTGGAAAAATAATCATAGGTTCATAGATTTAGAACTGGGACCATTGAGATGATTTAGTCCATCTTGAACTCTAAAACTAGTTTTTAAAAAATCCTACATCATAGAAAATAGGGAAAGTTACATATAAATTAGGAAATAATGTAGGATTATAAATTCATCTTGCACATGGCAGGCACACACATTCGACACATAAGGATACTGAGGCAGAGAGTGCTAAGTGACTTACTCAGAATCACACACATAGGAAATATCTGAAGCAGAATTTGATTTCAGATTTTCTCAACTTCAAGCCCAGCCTCTCTATCCAATGTGCCATTGAGCTATGAAATCATGTTTGAAGACCTGTGAACAAGGTTAATTTGAGGCTCAAATAATTTTTTTTAAGAGGAGCCATACATTATACAGAAGAGGTCAAAATCAAACTGTTGTCTAGGCTATATGGGTTTTAAATTTTGAGGATAACAGTGCTAGTTAACAGTAAGATATGCCTATTTTGAAGGAAAAATCCCAGAATCATGACTAGGGCAGAACAGGTATCTGGTTAGGGTCAGGGAGTGATTCACTTCCTCCCTACGACAGTCTTGAGGCCTGTAATCCCTATGCTTTGCTTGTCTCACTCTGCACTCTCACCCTCAATGACTCATCACTGTAATAGTGCTCTAATGAGGCCCACCTCTATTCCATTCTTTACATCATCTTCTTCCTACTATCCCACAACCTCTACCCCATCCCTCCCAGGGGTTTGAGGATTGGAGATCTAGGCCAGGGTATCTATACAGGCAAGTCACTCTTCCTCCTCTATGACTGAATTTGCTCCAGGCAGAATAACTCCTAATTACAGCTCTCAATAGATCTGACCATTCTATGCTGCCATAATGTTTGGAAGTCATTGGTCACTATAGCTCAGCCACGACATGCAATCTCCCCCAATGGGTGCATACCAGAGGACCCTCTGAGACTTTTATAAGCTGCACTTCCTTTCAAACATGTTTTATTAGGGTGCTTAAGAGGAAAGAATGGGATACTTTGTCATATTTCCCTGCCATCCTCCCGTGTTCTTATTTTTTTTCCTCTCTCAAGAAATTATTTTTCCCATCTGTCTTTTACTTTGTATCCTGCAGTATTATCTTCTCTAGTAGAAAAAAAATGAATTTAGAGGGTGCAAAGGACTGACAGCAAATTGTATCATAGATGTTCCCTTGCCGAATGACAGTTATACCCTCGACAGCAGAGTGACTAAATAATTCATTGTGAAAAACTCCCTTTTGGTAGACAGTTGTTAAATTGAAACTATTACTACATAAGAATTATCTGCTACTCCTTGGTCATTTTTCTTAGACTGAGTGTACATAACTTGCTTTTATTATTGATAAGGGGAAATCTCAAAGCCTGAGGGCTCAGAAGCAGCCACAGCACTAAGGTAGCATCAATAGTCACCTATATGACAGAATCAGAGGGGCAACAGGAAGATCCTCTTCTCTGCTCTCCTCCTCTGCCCAAAGGTGCCTCCTCCACTGGCTGCTGCTGCTTGCAACTTTATCAACAATTATTTATTCCTTTGAGCTATGTATTATACCCTTCTTGGTTCTTCTTTTTCATACTTTAATGTGTAGGAATTTATCAGATCACTTTAATAACAATAGTAATTGACATTTATATAATGCTTAAATATTTCCAAAGCTTTTCATAACTATTGTGCCAAGACTTTGGGAATACCCTGTATTACCTCATTTGAGCCTCGCAACAAGGAGTTGAGATGGGCACTGCAGATATGATCATCCCCATTTTACAGATGAGAAAACCAATACTTAGAAGTTAAGTGATCTGCCCATAATTCCAGAGTACATGTCAGAGGCAAGATTTAAACCCAGATCTTTCTGATGACAAGAACAGCACTCAGTCCATGAGGACTAACTTCTAGGACAAGAGAAAAAAACAGAGAGTACTGGGAACTTTGAGGAGAAGAGAACATTCTGGGTTAGCAGGAAGATAGAAAAAAAGCAGAAAGAGGAGGGTGGAGTTCTAGACAGTAAACTCTGCATACTTGGAAATTTGGTGCAGGGTTATTCCTATCAGTCCCTAATTAACATTTGGGAACAGGCCCAAGGAGAGCCCAGAGAAGACCAGGGAAATAGCAGTTATGGAATGAATTGAAATGAATTGAGAGATGACCTTGAGTGGGAATCTCAAGAAGATTTCTCTAGTCTTTCTGGAGAGACGCCATGGTTTCCTTCTTTCCCTCATGCTCTGTTCCTAAGATCAGTTTCTTCATCTTTAAAATGGGAACAACAATATTTTCAGTGCCTATCTCACAGAACTATAATGAGAAAATGATTGTTAACTGTAAATATAATAGGTAAGCATAAAAGCCAGTAAATGTAAGGGCTTCTACAAAGTTTCTGAGCCTCCAATTAGATAACCACCTGCTTGGAGATTTGGGGGGATTGAGGGGAGATAGTCCAAATTTTAGTTCTATGTAATTTAAGTGTTTAATCTGGATCCTGAAATAGCAGATTTGCATTGTAAACTGTTGAAGCGAGAGCATCTTTATTTGTTTAAAAATCATACTTCAAAATACTAGATATCAGGTAAGATCCTACTGAGGAATTAAATTCTTTTACTTCCCCAATTGCTCGACTTCCTGGCTCAACCAGTCTTCACTATGTGACCCCAACAACTAGCATGACTGATTTTTCCAGCAGAAAAATTGTTTGTCCTTCATTCTCTAGGAGGAGCATGATGTCAGGGAGGTGATACCATGACTGGCAAGTGAATTAGATTTAAGTGAAAGGGGGCTGTGTAACGTCACCAGCCTCACATTCTCCTCCACAGTCATCTAGATCCTGTGGGAAGATACAAATCGGGACCACTGGAGATGGCCCCAGATGCAGTGGGAGACCTTGACCTTTTAAAACTAAGGTCTTTCTTAAACCTCAGCTTGACTGAGGCAATGCCCATTTAGCAGTTAAGGCTAGGTATCCCTAGTCAAAACAAAATCAATCTGGGAGTGGAAGACTCTGGATTTCTGGACAAAACAGAAACGCTTGCTATTTACATCACTTTGAGCCACCAGGGCCCAGAAGGTAGGGTTTGACCTGGGACCTGTTACTGGCCAATCAATGAGAGCCAGAACGATTTGGGTGTGAGGAGTGGTACCAGGCTGATTGGCCAGTTCACAGAGATGGCATGCTACGTTGCTGCCAGGCGGGCACATCAACGAGTCTCACGCCTCGCTATGTGACCTTAGGAAAGCCTCCTTTGGCCTTCACTTTCTTCCAGTGTAAGATGAAGGCATTGAACTAGATCATTTCGAAGGTCCCTTCCAGTGAGCAGTGGGAGTTTTTCCATCTGTTTGATAACAAGATTCTCCTGACCCCTAATCCATCTCTCAGACTACTACACAAAAACTTCATTTGGGCAGAAATTCATTTTTAAAAAGACTTAAGGTCTGCCATGTTCAATCATCCCTAATTATTTTTTCTGCCTACAAAAAAAAAAACCTAGTTATTGAAGTTGTCATTTTACTACTTATTTTGGTTATATTACTAGATATGTATATGTATGTGTGTATATATACACACAAATATATATTTTTATATATTTGTTTATATATAATGAATAAATAAATAAATATTTAACTATATTACATGGATGGTTCACTAACCCATCTGTACTTGGTCCATTAGATAATTTAAGAGGTATATTATCTCTTTTACAGATAAAAAGGAATAACAATTTAGAGCCAGAATGGACCATAGAAGCCATCTTATCTACTTCTCTTCCCTTATTTTGCAGAAGGAAAAACTCAGGGCAAAAAATATTCAATGACTTGGCCAGGGTAGTAAGTGGCAAAGACAAGATTCAAACCCGGGCCTTCCTACTCCTGATATTATACTACACTGCTTCTCTAAGGAAACACCTGTGAATGTTATCCATGGAAATGACCAGAAAGAGTTAAGGTATAGGAAATGTGTTAGGCTTTCAAGAAATGGATATGCATCAATCTCATAGTGTTTACAAATGGAAACACAGGTGATATACCTGCACAGGATGCCTAGGTCATATTTGATTATTCTGGAGTTTAGATTTTCATATGTTTCTGGAAAAAAGTCACTTAGATTTGCTGGCCAGACCACCTCAGCAATGGTTGCACGCTCATACACACACACTCCAAACCACAGCACTTCCCTCCACAACTTTAATAGCCTTGTCCCTGCCTGTGGAACCTCAAAATTGGATATGATCTATAGAAGCAGGAGGCTGAAGATCGAGCATCCTTACTCTAGAATGAATTCCTTCATTCTCTGAGGGCTATTGGTAGAGGCTGCAACAGACCATGCTGGAGACCTGGGGTGGCAAGATAATGGTGGGTTAAAGTAGTACCATTTTGCCTTTATGCAATGCTTTAACTGCATGGGTTGAGATCTCCTTAATGAGTCAGGCAGGCAGCTTTTTTTGTTCTGACCACAGTCTGCTCCTAGACCTATTCATTTTATATATACTGAGTGAGAAGGAAAGTAGGAAAATGCCGGGTGGCTCCTATAACATTCATTATGGACAAAATAGGAAGGAAGGTTCCCTGCAGGAAAAGATCACCCCAAGCTGGGGAATGGAAATTTCAAGTTGAAATAGCAACCCAGGCTTGCTACTAGTAGGTATTTCTCTTTATCTCTGCCTACCAGTTATTTATCAATATAAGTTAATAAATTTATAGATTTTATAAAGAGTGAATTTAAAATCAATGAATGAAAATGTCATGGTCCCACTCATTTCTGAATAACAGCAGATAAAGGAATATTCTTAAGAATGCACAGACCTCATAAAATTCAGCAACAAACTTTTATTCTGTTGAGTCTGTGATGCAGTCCAGCTTAGGCCTTCACTCAGGGACCCAGCAACTTAAACCTTGATGAGTCTCTATCTTCTGGTGCTGGGGTCACCTTAAGGATCTAACTCCAGGCTCAATCCTACGCAGATCTATTACTCAATAAGCATCTATTAAGTGTCAACCATCATGGTAGGTGCTTAGGACACAAAAACAAATATGAAATGGTCCCTGGTCTCAAGCTTACATTCTACCTGGGCACAAATACCCAAAGGATGCAAACTAATTAGTTAACTGAAAATTATTTATTATTTACTATGTGACAGACATTGTGCTAAACACTGGGGTTGAAAATATTAAAAATATATAAATACAAAATATAATAAAGACCATTTCTATTTTCTAGGAGCCTATATTCTAATAGAAGAAACCAACTTTTATAGGGGACCTATTCAACCAAACAAATTTAAGGAGAGAAGGGATTATAACAGTAAGACTAAAAGCCAGTACTATGAAAAGTGGATGTATTGACTGTAGAAGTCCTGGAGTGGTAGGAATTTGAGCTGAGGAAGGACAGTGGAAGGACTTAGAGTGGTGATAGTCATACATGGAGTGAAGGGCATCAACCCCTGGAATTGAAATGGTCACCCTTAATTCTTGCTATATAACTGACTGACCCACCTCCCTTTCTAGTTACACATATCCCCATCAACATCTTTTTTGCCACTTCCTACACCTTACCTTGGATAGCATGCTACAGTCTTCTACCAATCCCATGTCTTTTCTTTGTTTGTAATTATAACTCTTTTTAGAGCCTTTTATCCTATGAGTTAGAGTCATAAAAAATGACCAAGAGATGATTCGTGTAGAACAGTAAAGAAATTTGGGATCAATGCAGGAAATGTGCAATTTCCAAAGCAATCTAGTCAAATATTCTACTGCTATTCCAATCTAAGCCATTAATTAATGAACAACAGTAACAATATATTCATATTGTGCTTAAAAGTTTGCAGAGACCACAAGCATTATCCTGTTTAATTCTTATAAACATCTTATGAGGTGGTTAATGGAAGTATCATTGCCCTCATTTTCTAGATTGGAATAGAAGTTCAGAGAGCTACATAGGGTGGTAGATTGCCCTACAGGTGCCAGACTGACATCATCTTTTCCCGACTCTAAAGACAATGCATTTGGCCATCTGATGGTCTGTGGGCTGTGAAGGAAATAAAAGTAAAGAGATGATAGCTAACAGCCTTCATTCAATAGACTTTTTTAAGTGTCTATGATGCACAGGTCACGTAAGTTCAGCTAAGATAAGGCTCTTTCCTCAAATGGCACACATCCCCAGAAAACTCTAATATTGTACCACGCAAAGCGAAATATTATATGACGAACACCTAATAAAAGTTACACATTGGAACTTGCCAGCCATAATCAAGAGATGGTTATACCTCTTCCTTATAATTAGTATTTTGACATATAACCAAAGTTAATGATTTAATACATTTTAAATAATATTTTAATACTTTTTATTGACAAAAAGCAAAAACTTAAAAAAATGTGCTTTTGTTTTCCCTAATAAAATATGGCAAGCTCTTAAAACACTGGTAGGGTTGTATCAACTTATAATGTTGCTACTGATTAATAGAAAAGTATAATACTCCGCCAGGGTTCGGCAGCCCTGCCCTAAGGGGCAGAAGGTACTTACCTTTCCAAGGGAGAGGACGCTGGTGTTTTCTCCTTAATGAAAGTAATGCCTGAGGATAGATGTTTTTAAGAGGGTTTATTAAAGTTACACCCCAGAAGCCTCACCGCAGGACTCTAAGGCCCCGCCCCCCTCCAAGGCTTGGATCCTTTTATCTCCCCCAGATCCACACCCCGACACGTGACACAGCCCAGCTGAGCGGATTAACAGAGGGGAGGGAAATTGTAATTACAATCGCATGAAGACCCCCAAGGTGTGGAGACATCAATCGGGAACCTCAGACATCCCACGCAAGAAAGTTCTGAGCAATGCAACATCCCCTGGCCAGGGACAGCACAATATGCTCTGACCTCCACGTGACCCAACTAATCCCGGGGCCTCAAACACATCCCTGTGTCTCAACATTACCATCTGCAATCTGGCACTATTTTGTGACCCTTACAACACTCACTTTGCGCTTAATATACGTGTTGTCAGACTTTACCTGTAACACTATTCCAGGGGAAATTATCTGACCCACAGTAGAAAACAAAAGTGGCCTTAGAGAAGTCAGCAAAAATAGAGGAGGCGGGGAGAAACCTTTCCTATGGCTTTCTCTAAAAGTAGAACCATTTTACTTTGCCATAGTAATGCCTATAAAAATGATTTCTCTTCCAGTCTTCATAGTGAAAGCACAAGAGGAAATGGACCAAATCTTAAATTGGAGGTTTAACTGGGAGAAAAATGACCATGCTACAGTTGGCACATGAAAACAAAAACACACACCCATACTCGTGAGGTCACTCATGTGTGGATGTGCCCCCCTTACACACACACACACACACACACACACACACACACACACCACACACCACACACACACACCACACACACACACGCACACACATGCACACACACACACACACCACACACACCACACACACACACCACACACACACGCACACACATGCACACACACACACAACACACACACAACACACACAACACACACACACGCATGCACACACACACAACACACACGCACACACACACACACACAACACACACCACACACACACACACACCACACACACACACACACACACACCCTTACAATTTTGTAGATCAGGAGCAAAAGGCAGGACATTTTTAGCACATCATCCCTTTGGAGCAAAAAGATAGAAAATCTATTATTTTACTATTTCTTTTTTAGGTCTTTTACGTTCAATAGAAATTCAATTGTATTTTAACCGCATAACATTTTGATTGAACTGAACTAAGAAAGCAAATGCAAAGAAAAGAATTTCTAAGGGATCTCTGACATTTTATATGGTTCTACCATTTCATTTTTGGATGCATTGTTTTAGCACTGTGATGTTAGTATGAAAACAAAACTTCTGCCAATCCTGAATATCCTGTACTTAGATGGACACCCTGTCCCTAAATAATCAGACTCAAGAAAAAAAGTAAAATCACTGAAAGTGGAAATTGGTGTTTTGTGAAAAGAAAAAAAGATGTTCAGCAGTTAGGATATTCAAAAAATGTGAGGAAATCAGAACATAGATGAAAAACAAAGATAAAATGAGCTATACCCATATCTCTGCTTTCCTGCCTAGACAAAGCAAAAAATTAAATGTTACAAAAGCTACATTCAGTAACTGCAACAACAAGGATGCTTTTTGCATTAATTGCTTCTGAATATTTGTTAGAACCCAAAATCTTCCCATAAATGCCATAATTTCTATGTGAAGGAGATAGAATGATTGAGTTATAATTAAAATGGCAATTATACCCTTAATGCTCCATATTTGACTTTTTTTAAAAAGTGTTATGCTCCGAGAAAAGCTATTTTAAGATCAGACAAAAATGTTTAGAAATGAATGTATTCAAGACATTTTAAATCTTTTTAAATCCAGTTATTGATTTTTACATGCTTCCAAGTATAGTCTGAAACATTTTCTTCATTTATTTTGGTCGATGGAAATAATAAAAAATCATTGGAACGTGAAAAGCTTAAACGAAGGCAATATTCTGGAGGTTGATATTTAACAGGATAAATATTTGAGGTGTTGGGGGAAGGGGGAAGGGAAATCACAATATGATGACTAATCACTAAGCCTTCTAGAGCTCAGCCAATGGCAGGCCCAGGAAGAGCCAATTGGAAGAAAGCAACCTTTGGTAACTCCCTTACCAACTCTGGAGGCACCACTCTGAGCTCTGAGCACTGCAAATATGACATTTCTTTTGATCCCTCATTGACTGTTTAGAATTAAAAACGAACACCTTAAGCTATAAATCAAATGTCAGGTACAGCAGCCTAGTGGAACCGTATCAATATTTCATGATGTATAGCTTGCTGGGAGGCTTTAGAAACATCAGCCATGCCAAAAATGACATCCAGGATGCTTTGCGTTCACTCAGCCATGCCGTATGCCTAGAGCCGCAGCAAATGAACGTGTGAATCATGGGCTGGCACTGAGGCTTGGTATTAAAAAAAATGTTTTTAAAGAGCTGAGAGTATAGTACAGACTTTCTACTTTCCTCTCAGTGAGGACACTGTCAAGTCTAGTTCCTTCAATGCACTTGGATACTGGCATTCTGTCACAGGAAAAAGTTCTTCATTGGGAGAGTTCTACCATTTTGTAAGGGCAAGGCTGGAGGTGGAGAAAAATAGAATTGGTTCTCAGCAATCTCACACAACCCAAGGTTAAGACTCTTTCTCTCTCTTCCCCTCTCTTTCTTTCTTGCCAGTCTACCCATATAACGGCCATGTCAGTGGCTTCCAGCCTATAGGCCGGAGATTCCTGAGAGGTGAAAAATTGCTGTAGGAGCTCCAGGAATCCATAGGTGCAACAAACCTTATCATTATGTTTTTTATATATTTTAGCTATAAGAAGATACTAATAGTACAACTGATACATGGAAGGTGGAGCAACTGTTTCACATTTTAAAAAGGAATCTTCATACTTACAAAGACTGGTGGTCATTAAATAAGATCCTTAACTTGTCCTCTGACTAAGCCTCTGGATCATACAAGTATGAAACCTGATGTATCTTGGAAGCTAAGTCCTTAGATGGCTGACAGTAAGTCCCTGAAGGAACGAGAGACAGAATAGGTCTTTGGAAGAGAAGGTAGAAATGACATAGATGGAGGAGAGAGAGCTTAAAAGAGGAGGTAGGTTCACATTAAAGACTGACTTTGCTTCTATCTACCATGCTTCCAAGAGCTAAATCTATGTTGCTAATAACAGCACCACACTTAAAGCAGAACAATTGAGATTTTGCCCCTGAAAAAAACAAAACCTTTGTTTCACAGAAAAGAAAAACGCAAGTCCCCTAGTTTGAGGTTCCAAGAGAAGGAGTAGGTAAGAGATTCATTAGAGAGATGATGTTACTCCTGACCTGGTTTAGTTCCAGGAAGAAGGGTAACACAGGTGCTACGAAGGCCAGACATAAGGAATCAGCTGAGAAGCCACCCTCCAAGAATGACCTAAGAGTGGAAAGTATATACTTCTGGATCAGAACTGCTCTAGGGAGGGAATAGTGCTTCCTTTTTCATATGGCTTCTGTTTTTTGTTGTTGTTGTTGTTTTTGCTTTTTGTGGAGGGGGGAGGGCAGGGTAATTAGGGTTAAGTGACTTGCCCAAGGTCACATGGCTAGTAAGTGTTAAGTGTCTGAGGCTGGATTTGAACTCAAGTCCTCCTGACTCCAGGGCTGGTGCTCTATTCACTGTGTCACCTAGCCACCCCCATATGGCTTCTTAAGGGAGGATATACTTCAGTGACTTCTCAGCACATTCCAGACCAGGAGTAGGGGCACTTCAAAGCTCTATAATCTCTAGACCTGGGGAAAAGGATGATTCAGGGTAAGGAATGTTCTTCTCTATATAGAGCTAGAGCAGTTAGTTACTGGGCATCTCTGAGATGAGAAATAACCTGGGAAACAATGTGCCAAATCATGACCCTTCTTGACCTTCAACTGAATTTACCCTGGTTGTCAAAATTCCTAGTTGTCGTTTGGGCTATATTAATGACTAGACTGTTTTCTGGAAATAAAAATGGCCCTAAAAGCAAAAGAAAATGAGACTAATAGGGGGATTTCCAATTTCATTGTTTCAAAAAATAAACTGGACATTAGCTATTGGAATTCTGAATGGCAGAGTACTATGGAACAGAAGTTCATCAACATTCTTTTCTCTTTATTCTCTTTGGGTCTTTCCAGATCACTTTTCCTTTCTTCATCAAGAGCTGATGTTAGAAATTGCCCTGCAGAACGTTCTAAACGACTGATTTTCAGTCATTGTGAATTCCAGCAATATTACTAGTTAGCAAAAGACACATAATGGATCTTTAGCACTGCCAGTTGGCTGGAAAAAATGTGTTGGTAGGCAGCAGTGATAGCTACAAGCATTTCCCAATACCTACAAACTTAGAAGAAAGCTAAACAGATAAGCACATTTTTATAAAAGCTTTTCATTAAAGGAGTCTGAGCTATATAACTGATGTTACTACTTAGGTCACACAGGGTGGTTTCTATTAAGTAGATATCTTAGAATCATAGGATTTGGAACTAGGACAATGGAGATTACAAGTCTCTTTATTCCAGTGTTTAGCACAGCTCCTGGCACATAGTAGGTGCCTCAATTTTTAAAATTGTTGATCTAACATTTTATGGATGGAAATTTTTATAGATAGGAATCCAAAGGCTGTGTCTTGATTTTGGTCCATAACAAAGGAAAAAAAGGAAGGGAGGAAGGAAGGAAGGAAGGAAGGAACGAACGAACGAACGAACGAAGGAACGAAGGAAGGAAAGGAAGGAGGAAGGTAGGGAGGGAGGGAAACAGGGAAGGAAGGAGGGAAGGAGAGAGGGAAGGAAGAAAGGAAGAGAGTGAAAAGACAGGAAGGAGGGAGGGAGGAAAGGAAAGGAGAGGAGGGGGGATGGGAGGAAGGTGGGAAGAAAGGGAGAAAGCAAAGAAGGAAGGGAGAGAGGGGGGAGCAAAGGAGGATTGGAGAGAGGATTAAGAGCCTACTATTTGCCAAGTACTATGCTAAATGCAAATATTATTTTATTTGACCCTTACAACAACCCTGGCAGGTAGGTGCTATTATTATCCACGTTTTACAGATCTGGGGAAAGTAAAAAACACCAAAGATAAATCACAGCAGTATACAGTGGAAAGCCTCTTGGATTTGGAGTTGAGGATCTGTCACTTTCTCATAGATGTATACTGCATACACTAGCACCCCTAGGAGAGAGGATTACCACTGACAACACTCCATTATCATCGGCCCTTCTAGAGTGAGTCATTACCATTGATTTGGCTCCTGAGGCAAGGTGAAAGGCCAATAGTAAAACACACACTCCTCCACACTGGTCCTATTCTTACTTACTCCTCTGTGACCTTGAGAAAGTCATTTAACCTCTGAGCCTCATTTCATCCATTATCTTTAAAATGAGGTGTTGGATAGGATGGCCTCCAAGGTCACTCCTAGCTCCAAATCATTGATCCGATAAATAAAGGTCATACAAAACTATCTTACCAACCGTGATTTAGGCATGTGAGAGCTCCTGAAAGAGGCAGCCAAGCCATGGCATTCTCAGCTACTGAAGATGTGAGTCTGCTAAAAGATTTTTGTTTTTGTTTTTGTTTTTAATATACCACTGAGGGTTACAAACACCAAGGGAAGGCATTGTGAATTATGGGTCCTAATAGACATGGCTGATGAATAGTACAGCGCTACATTAGTACACAGTATATAAGAGAAGTTTATTAAGTGCCTGTTTAATAAGTCAGTGACCACTCCTCCCACTCCCCACCCTACCTACCCAGAAAAAGAACACTAGCATATGCAGGTTGATCTATAAACGGTGAATAACTAGTAGCAAGTTATGGGGCTTTTGCATTTCCCTCATGCAATAATTTAACCCCATTTATAGACAGCCATGGGTCTACAGACGTTATCTCTACTTCACCCCCTGGGCAATTCAAAATGGCCAATAAATATGCTAAGACATTTCCAAAGGAACTCCTCACACAAATAAAAGCACAGAATGGCCTCAAATTGTTGAAGAAGTCATATTCTCTGGGATTTCAGAGTCAGGATTACAGAATCACAGAATGTCATATTTGGAAGAGAATTAAAAGGGCTTGGTCCACTTCCCAGATTTTACAGGGTAACAAATGAATGAATAAATAAATGAAAGTATAAATGAAAAAACATTACGTTTGTTCACAAACACTTGGGACACAAAAAACAAAGCAAGACAGTCCCCGTTCTCAAGTAGCCACGTTCTAATATGGCAGAAGTTCTTAACATGGGATCCGTGGGCATATATGGATAGATTTCAGGGGATCTGTGAATTTGTATAGGAAAAAAAAATACATCTTTATTTTTACTAACCCCTACCAGTAATTTACTAATTCCTTCCATTATTTTAAAAATATTACTCTGAGAAGTGGTGCACGGGTTTCATCAACTTCTAAAAGAGTCTGACACATGCATGCACCCACGCGCGCACACACACACACACACACACACACACACACACACACACACACAC
>CM053581.1:520487273-520610369 GCA_028627135.1 Pseudochirops cupreus | reverse complement strand
TATGTATATATGTATATATATACATGTATATATATAGCTAAGCCTCAATACATTCCATCAAAGATAAATTTTTATTTGAATTATAGATTTGTACCAAAAATTTTTTAAATAGTCATTACTATATATATGCACACCAAATTTATATCTGCAGAAGACTATCTATATACATGTATATACATATATTTATATACACACACACATATGCATATATATGATTCAACATGGAGTTATTTTATATGGTTTCACACACACACGTGTCAAAAATCTTGGACACACACTAGACACTCAGCTAATTGATGCATTTGCCCCACAATGCACTCTGAGAAAATGTAGATCCTAGGGCAGGGCCAACCTACTCAGGTCCGTTAGGTTGTTGATGGTTTTCTGGTGGTTTCCCATCCTGCCCTTGGACCTATCACAGTGCTAATACTCTCATGTAAAGTGGTTGAAAAAAAATTCATATGTACATGATAACCTTTGTGAACTCAGATCAATAGGACCAATCAACCAAGAAATATTTATTAAGCTATTATATGGCAGGCCCTATACTAAGCATCGGGGATAAAAATATCAATGCTAGTCCCTGCCCTCAGGGAGGTTACATTCTTCTTAGAGGATGCAGTGATACTTTGTCAGGAAGTGACTTGTCTAGTCGGTTATAGGGGCTGCAGAGCCATAACAATCCAGTCGCATTCATGATATTGATCTGAGTATTGTAACCTGACCGAGATGTCAAACGCAGGGCGAGGACTTTTGGAGGGTACACAGGTGGTATCAGGGTAGATGACACACTGGCTATTCAGTGGAGGATGACTGGATAAGATAGAAGGTGAAGGTGAAAACCGTCTGGTCTAACCTTCATTTTTATAGCTAATGCCACGAGAAACAAAGTGACTTTCCATGGTCACTGAGTAACTTACTGGCAGAACGAATGTAAACTGAACACCAGACCTAACTTCAGTGAGTCAAGAGGAATTATGACTTTAACCATACCTGACAGAGGCTCCTCATAGAGAGGACCAGGAAAAAAGCTGTGCAGAAGGTTGTTGGGATACAGAAACAATGATACCCATTGTCTCATCCACCTTCTCTGCCTATGGACCAGCCATAATTGTTAAGCTCACTGCCTCCATGAACACACCTTTGATCTTTGCCTTTCCTTGTGTCATTTTCCCCTTCTTTGCATAGATTCCTCCTTTTCTCAATTTCATTCCTAAGCATTTTCAAGACTCATTTCAACCTATCCCTGACCATCCCAACACAAATGAACATGTTGATGTCACTCATGTTGCATGATAAATACAACTTGTTTTGGGGGGTTTTTATGGCACCTCTTATTTCCTTGATCTCTTACTGAGTAATTTCCTCTACTAATGAATATTGGCCCCTTCTTTGCAACTTTTAGTCCAAGAGAATTGGCTGAAGCACTGTGAGTTGTGACTTGTCTAGGATCGTGCAGTTAATATGTGTCAGAGGTAAGACTTGAACCCAGGTGTTCCTGTATGAGACTGGCTCCCTATCCACTATAACATGCTGCCCTTTATGCAATACTGCATTATACTGTTATTTAATTTTTCATTGTTTATAGTCAGCTCTCAGGTATTTGGATTAGATCAAACTGATGAAGACTGAGATGAGAAATATAAAAATCTTTCATCCCTTTTCAGGACTCTACACTTTGACCACTTAACATACCTGGTAGATTCTGCCCCATTCTTAGCATAGTGTTTTTAGTATAAAATGACCTGTATTTTTTTACCTCAATGACCCATTTATTGAATATAGCTAAGCCTCAACACATTCCATCAAAGCTAAATTTTTATTTCAATTATAGATTTGTACCAAAAATTTTAAAAATAGTCATTACTAACAACACAGTGTATCCATCTACAGGACTTGTAGGCAGACATCCATATCCGTTAAATTTACTTTGTATATACAGGTTAGCAGTACATGCAGATATATGCTTAAAATAAGCACTTTTGATGATAATAAAGTATAGCCCCTGTGTGGAAGGTAGAACTCTATAGACACTCGGTAGTAATAAGATCGTATAGATAGTAATGGACCAATTTGAAATCAACCTCACAACCTTTACCAGAAACGACACTGTTTTTATCAGCTTCATTGCTCAATAAACCTCCAAAGTGTCAGTCAACAGTCACTGTGTGGATGTGGGTCTGCTCTTTGTAGAAGAAAAGCTGCATGTCAGCTACTGCAAATCAGCACTGGAAAAATATTGATAAACATGAAGCATTAATTAAGCCCTTGGTGCGTGCCCAGCCCAGCACTGTGTTCAGATACAAAGAAAGGCAAAAATAGGATCCCTGCCCTCAAGGAGCTTACATTATGAAGAGGGAAACAACACAAACAGCTCTATACATACAAAATACATACAGTATAAATGGGAAGTAATTTCAGAAGGAAGACATTAGATGGGGGTTGGCAGGGGGAAGAATGGAAAAAAAATAGAAGAAAAAGAAACCAGGAGAAAACTATGAGGAAGGAGAGAATTCTAGGCATGGGGGACAGTCGGTGAAAAGGCATAGTTAAGAGAGAGACGGTTGTGTGTAAGGAATAGCAAGATGACCAACGTCATGGCATTGTACAGTACATGGAGGAGAGTAAAGTATAGTAAAGTATAAGAAAACCAGGAAAGTAGGAAGGGACCAAGTCAAAAAGAGCTCTAAAAGTCAAACAACATTTTATGCTTGGTCCTGAAGGTCATGGGGAGTCACTGAAGTTTATTGAGTAGGGGAGTGACATGGTCAGATCTGTACTTAAGAAGGGGGTGGGGGAAAAGAGCAAGCATATTGATTAGGTGCCTACTATGTGCCAAGCATTGTGCTATGCATTTTACAAATATTATCTTTTTTTACCTTCACAACAGTCCTGGGAAATAGGGTCCAAGGAAGATCTCTTTGGCAGTTGAATGGAAGATGGACAGAAGTGGGAAGAGACTTGAGGCAAAGAAAGCAACCACAAAGCTATTGCAGTAGTCAGGGATAGGGTAATGAAAGCCTGTACCAGGGTAATGAGTGTATGAGTAGGAAGAAGGGGACATATAAAAGAAATATTGTGAAGGCACAGATGGTAAGACTTGGCAACGGATTGGATATGGGAAGTAAGAGTGAGGCAGACAGTCTGAGACCTAGGTTGTGAGCCTAGGTGATTGGGAGGAGTATGGTTCCATGGATAATAATAGGGAAGCCAGAAAGGGGAAAGGAGTTGGATAGAAAAATCACATGTATTATTTTTGAAATATTGAGTTTGTGATGTATATGGAACATGCAGCTCAAAATGTCCAATAGGCAATTTGTGAGATGAGGCTGTAAGTCAAGAAAGTTTTAGGATTAGACAAACGGATCTGAAAATAATTTGCTTAGAGATGATGATTGAACTGGGGAAGTTGATAAAATCATCAAGTAAGATTGTAAAGAGGAAAAAAAGAAGAGGATCTGGCACGTAGCCTTGGGGAACACCCACAATTAGTATGACCTAGAGGTAGACAGATCAAAGATGACTTAGAAGAAGCAACCAGACAGGTAGAAGAGCCAGGTGAGAACAATTTCACAAAAACCCGGAGAGGAGAGCATATCTAAGAGAAGAAGATGATTAATAGTGTCAAAATCTGGAGAGAAGTGAAGAAGGATGAAGATTAGGGAAAGGGCAGGTGACTTGGCAATTAAGATATCATTGGTAACTTTGAAGAGAACCTTTTCAGTTGAATTATGAGGTCAAAAGCCAGATAGCAAAGTCAAAAAGAGAATGAAAGAAGAAACGGAGGCCCTCATTGTAGATAGTTTTCTTGCTTAATTTAGTGATAAAAGAAAGGAGAGAAAGAAGACAGTGGCTAGCGGGAATGGTTGGATTAAATGAGGATTTTTTTTTTAAGGTTGGGGAGATGTGAGAATTTTGTAAGAAATGGGAACCTATGAAGATAATACTAGACCTGTAATTTTGTTGTCTGGAAACTCCCTTCCACCAAAAGTATTGGCGATTTATCTGTAATTTACCACTGCATTGTAAACTCAAGTGATTCTCCCATAGTCACATACCTATTATGCCTCAAAGGTAGGACTTCAACTTAGAATTCCCTCATTTCATGAGCAACCCTCTATCCATTACACTACCCTGCCACTCAACTGTAGAAATAACTTACATTATTTTGTTGTTGTTGTTGAGTCATTTCTATCATGTCCAACTATTCGGGATTTTCTTGGCAAAGATACTGGAGTGGTTTACCATTTCCTTCACCTACTCATTTTACAGATGAGAAACTGAGGCAAGCAGGGTGAAGTGACTTGCCCAGGACCACACAGCTAGTAGGTGTCTGAGGCCAGACTTGAACTCACAAAGATGAGTCTTCCTGACTCCAGGCCTGGCGTTCTATCCACTGTGCCACCTAGCTGCCCATCTTATATTTACATTTATGTAGCACTTTAAGATTTACAGCTTTCCTCACAACAACCTTCACAACCAGAAATGAGTACTATGAGTATTACTATATCCATCTCACACATGAAAAAAATTGAAGCTTGGAGAGATAGAACAACTTCCCTGGGGGTACATTCTTAGCTGAAATTTAAGCATAAATCATATAATTCCTATTCCAATGTTCTTTCAACATGATAAGTTTGTCCATAGGAGTTCAGGTAAAATAGCAGTGATGGGTTGGGTGAGGTTGCTTGAGATTAGTCCAATCCTACACTGCCCCACAAACAACCTGTCTTATTGCTTCCAGGATTTGTTTTCTCCTATTGTAGCCTAACCATATGAAAGTGATGGATTTAGTCACTTGCCAAGGCCACCTTATAAGAAACTACAACCATTTCTCTTTGGTAACCACTTCCATAACTCTTTTGAAACAGGAAAAATAAATTACTAGGGAAGATGGGTAGAAACAAATTCTACACTCTGTTTTTGCAAAGGGAAAAAAATAATTTAACACACTTCTAGAGAGTTCATCAACCAACTAATCACTAGCCCCTCTGCCCTACCACCCCCTAAAAATGTACCATCCAAATTAATTTAATTACCTGGCAAGACTATACCAAAACTGTCAGGACATAGCTCAGTGATGGGAAATAAACCACAAGGAATTTTAAAACAGCTTCTCCAGGAGGGCTGATGTTCACCTGGGATTCTAATTAGCCTTCCTGGTATTTAATCAGCTAAGTTAATGAACCCTAGAAACTCTAAAAGCAAGGAGCTGAAATAAGATTTTGACTAGGTTGTATTGTACTTTATTGATAACTGTGTTTGGTCCTGGGTTTTCTCATATTTTTGTTAGTAGTTTATTTCAATTATATTTTAATTAAATAAATAGCCCTTCTTTATATTATAGCATGCAAATTCAGAACACAAAAGGCCTCAAATCTGTTGATGCACTCAAATTTTATTTATAGCAAGCAAAAAGGACCAGAATCACTCTATGATGCCATGATATTTTATTTGGACATTTTATTTTCAAAAAATAAACAAATAAACCAAAAAACCTTTAGTGTAAGAGGTTTCAGGAGAACAGAAGCTCCTTGTAACAATTTTTATTTCTGTCTTTGTATCCCTTGTCATTTAGGCTTTTGCAGTCATGTCTGACTCTTCATGACCCCATTTGATCTTCTTGACAAAGATACTGGAGTGGTTTGCCATTTCCTTCCCCTGCTCATTTTACAGATGAGGAAACTGAGGCAAGCAGGATGAAGTGACTTGCCCAGGGTGACACAGCTAGTAATTGTCTGAGGTCACATTTGAACTCATGAAGATGAGTCTTCCTGACTGGAAACCCCAGCTCTCTAATTACTATACCACCTAACCACTCCACTGTATCTCTAGTATGTCCTTTAAAAATGCTTGTTGAATTGCATTCAGTGAAAGGTGAATTACATAATCTCTAAGATCACCTTAAGAACTAAATCCGATGATCCCTGCCCATACCAAATTTATAATCGAGGAGAGAAAAGAAATGCAAGCAAATAACTTATTAAAAAAGGAATGAACCTGACTCCCATAAAGAATACAAAATCTGATAAAGTATGTTTACACTACTATTTTATTTCTGTTCTTGTTGCCCTTATTATTAAATGAGAGTCACCTTTAGATGGAGAAAAAGATACCAAACAGGTTAACAGAGAATTAAAACCCAAAATAAGAAAGATTATGAGAGAACACCTAGCCACTCTCAAAGAGCCCAAGTCCTCTGACACAAATGAATCATAACCTAAGGCACTGAGAACCATGCAAATATATTTGCAAAACCAGTATTGGTCATCTTTAAGCTATCATAGAGAATTTCTTAGAGATGCTGTGGGACTAGAGGTAAGCAAACTTTGTGCTGTTTTGAAGGGGAGTTGGGTAAGAAAGGGAAGAAAGAATAACAGCAATCAGCCTAGTGGCTTAAGTCAGTGGCTATAACATTGATTCTTAATAAATTCTAGAATGGGTTGTTAAAAGAATGGTTTATGACTTCCTAGAAACATAAGCAGTGATTACTAAGAACCACCCCAGGTTCAGTAAAAAGTCATGTTTGGTTAAGTTTGTTTTGGGGGTGTTTTACTGGCTTACTAATTAACGTACAATGTTCCACATCATATCCTTCTGAATAAAATGGAGCTGTATGGCCAGGAAGATACTCTAGTTAGTTATATTCAGAATTGGTTGGATGGTCAAATGTGGTGAATCAAAATCTTTAATGGAATAACATGACCTTTGGTCCTACTCTTTTTGGTTCTTGGATAAAAGCAAAACTATCATATACAATATCTAGATAAGGAATATATCATGCATGATAGATGACAGAATAAGAGTCCAACTTGTTTCCATAGGCTAGAAAAAGACTGAGTTTAATAAGTCGACAAGGGTTTATTAAATACCAACTATGTACCAGACACTGTGTTAAGTGCTAAAACACAGAGAAAGAGGGGAAAGGCCATAGTTCCTTTAAAGAACTCAATAAAATGGGAGGGACAACATGCAATCAGCTATTTATAATCAAGATATAGATAGGATACATTGGAGGACAAAACACAGAAGGAAGGCAAGAAGATAAAGGAGAATGGGGAAAGACTTCTTGAATGAAACAGGAGATGGGATCAAAAGAGAGAGTTCCAGCATGGGGAATAGTCAGAATAAAGTCTTGTTTGGTTTTTTTTTAAATCAACTCCCCAAGTACAATATGAGAGACATGGCTAGACAAGAATTCATGGGGTTTAATAGGCTTACAAGCATAAGCTTAATATGAGTCAATGGCTACTAGAAGAAAAGGCTAAGGTAGCCTTAAACTCTATTAACTGTCTAAAGTGGGTGAAGTGATGGCCCCACAGTGCCATACTCGGGTCAGACCAGATCTCAAGTTCAGTCAAGTCAAAAAGCGTTTAGTGAGTGTTAGGGACTGGACTAAAGGTTAAGGATGCAAAGAAAGAAGGGAAATAAAATCCTTCCTTGCTCTCAGAAAGTTCACAATCGAATGTGGGAGACAACATACAAACTGTGTATAGGCAGGATTTATTCAGGGTGAATTGGAGCTAATTTTAGAGGGAGGACTCTAAAATCAAGGAAGACTGGTAAAAAGTTTCTTATAAAAAGTTGAATTGTAGCTAGGAGCTGACATCAGATGTTTGGGATTCAGTTTCAGGATCCCATTTTAGAAAGGATATTGGTAAGCTAAAAGTGAGTCAAGAGGGGAGGAAGAACACCAGGATAGTGAAGGGACTTAAACCATGTCGTGTAATAATTAGTTGAAGAAACTATGACTGTGCAACCTGAAGAAAGAAGATAGGGAAGACAAATCAGCTGTTCTCAAATATTTGAAAGATTGTCATATAGAAGTGAAATATGACTTATTCTGCTTGGTTCCAGAGTTCAGGACCAAGAGGCAACAGTAATAGAGTAAATTTATGTACAATATGATGAAAAAACTCCTAAAAGCACTATCAAGACATTAAAAGTACAAGCACATACATATGTGTGTGTGTGTGCTTGTATTTTCATATCTATATCTATCTATCTATCTATATATATATATATGCTTGTACCTTTCATACATATTTTTTCAGATGTGTGCATATAGATATAGATATATGTATACGTAGGTTCCACTCTTTAGAGAACATCAAATGGGTCACTGGATGACCAACAAGTGATCAAATGATGATGCTGGGAAAGAGATTAATGCTTCAGTTAACAGATGGACCCAACGGTCTCTGAATTCTCCTTCCAGAAAGGCTTCCTTGAGAAGATAAACATTTCATAGAGTCTTCAAGTTGAAAGAGAAGGCAGAGGTCCTCTTGCCCAGTTTTCCATAAGAACATATTTCTAACAAATGATTGCCCAACCTACACTCAAAGACCTCCAGTGAATGAGAAACTTGTTACACCCTGAGGAGAACCTTCTCACTTTTGTGTACCCTTATTTGGTAGGAAGGGTTTTTTTTTCTTTATATTGAACAGAAATCTCCCTCTATGAAACTTCCAACTCTTACTTCTAGATCTATTCTCTAGAGCCAAGAAAAATGAATCTATTTCCTTCGCAGAGCTAGTATTTCAAATGCTTAAAGACAGTTATTGATCCCTCCTGCCGTCTCCAAGCTTTTTCTTCTCCAGAAATTCCCAATTCTTTTACCTATATAGTGTTAGATGTGTAGTCAGTAACATTGGTTTGAATATTTCCTCATCCATATTTAACCATTCCAAGCCTCAGTTTTCTTCTCTGTAACATAGGGATGATAATTTGTCATACCTCACAGGGTAGTTATGTAAATCATATGAGAGCAAATATCCTATCCAATTAATATCAACATTATTATCTCTTCTTTCTAAACATGAAACACCGCCTGACCAAAGCAGAGTAAAGCAGAAAAATCACTTCCCTTTTTTCAGTTGCTATGATTCTATTAATGCTACCTAACATCACATTGGCATTTTCAGCTTACCAAGCCACACTGTTAATTCCAACTGAACTAGTATAATAAAATGTCAGATTTCACACAAGTAGTTCTCTAGGCTTCCCTCCCCCATACTGTTCTTCTGCCATTGATTTCTTACGCTTCCCTCCAGTAGGACTTTGTATTTGTTAAGAGACACAGATAGACATATCTATTTGTTATTGTTCAGTCATCTTGGTGAAATCTGACTCTTTGTGATCCATTTGGTGTTTCCTTGCCAAAGATACTAGAGTGGCTTGTCATTTTCCTTCTCCAGCTCATTTTTACAGATGAGAAAACTGAGGGAAACAAGATTAAGTGACTTGCCCAGGGTCACATAGCTAGTAAGTGCCTGAGGCTGGATTTGAACTTGTGACCATGAATCTTCCTGATTCTAAGTCTAGTGCTTTATCCACTGTGCCACCTAACTGCCCTATATATCCATATAGCTGTGGATATATAGAATATATCTATCTACAGATAGAGATAGATAATTAGATAGATAGATAGATAGATAGATAGATAGATAGATAGACAGATAGACAGATAGATAAATGGATGGATGGATGGATATTGGTACAGAGAACTCTCTTTTTGTGAAATCTCTTTTGACCCAAGTAGATCCCACACTTCTTTGCAAATAGAGTCTTGGAGCCTGGGGGCAACGAGATGCTAAGTGACTTACCTAAAGTCATACAGCCAGTATTGTGTCAGTGGCAGAACTTGACCCTAGGTCTTGCTGACTCTGAGATTAGCAGTCTCTCTACTTTGCCACTCTGACCTTGTCAGATACATGTGCTTGGTGCTGGGGATACAAAACTGAAAAACAGCCCTCGAGAAACTTATAATCCAATAGATAGGACACTTAGAAATTTAGGATGCAGGGTGGCTAGGTGGCGCAGTGAATAGAGCCCTGGCCCTGGAGTCAGGAGGACCTGAGTTCAAATCTGTCCTCAGACACTTAACATTTACTAGCCATGTGACCTTGGGCAAGTCATTTAACCCCAACTGCCCAGGCTTCCCCCCTCCAAAAAGCAAAAAAAGAAAGAAAGAAAGAAAGAAATTAATTTAGAATGCAGAAGAGGCAAAGGAGAGCTCCAAACTGCTCTAGGAAAATTTGTAAAAGGAGGAAATAATATCAGAGGTATCAAGAAAAGAGGCATAGATAAGGTGGCAGCAGTGGTGGTGCTTGGCGGCAGAAGAGGATTTCAGTGGGCACAGATGAGGAAGGTGTGTGTTCCACATAGGAAGGCTGGCCTATATGATTTGAAGAGTATAATAAAGGAGAGAAGACATGTATGGAAATCATGATAACCCAAAATAAAACATGAGAAGCATTTAAAAGAAGTATAACAAGGTGCTGGAATGGAAATGGAAAAACTACTTATCTTCAATTGAGCTCAGCAAGTATTTACAGAATGCCTACCTACTCCACTCCTCGTGGGGTATGGGGAGAGGAAGAGAGAGGTATATGGTTTCTGCAAGAAGCTTATAGTCATAAGTAAAGAGGCAGCTAGGTGAAGTAGTAAAGACCTGGGTCTGGAGTCAGGAAGACCTGAGTTCAAATTTGGCCTCAGATTCATACTAGCTGTGTTACCCTGAATATGTCATTTAACCTCTGTCTGCTTTTGGTTTCCTCAAGTGCAAAGTGGGGATGATAATATCACCTACCAGGTAGGGCTGTTGTGGAAATCAAATGAGATGACATTTATAAAGCACTTAAAACACTGCCCGGCACATAGTAGGCACTGAATAAATGCTTATTTCCTTCCTTGCCTGCAGGTGAGCTAAGACTTCACTAGATGTAAGACATACTATGTGGCATATTACCTTACATATCATGTGGCAGGGGCTGTCTTTCAGAGCAACTGGCCCTACGGATTATTACAGTAGTGGTGGGTACTCCATAACCCTATAAAAGTACAAATCACAATTCATAGTGTGACCTTAATTTGTTCATGTTACTGCCCAAAGTGATCATCAGGGGCTACTGACTGGGAAGTGACTATTGACTGGGAAGAAAAGGAAAACAAATTCACAAATCAGAGTTGCATTTATATAGCAAAACCTCCTAAATTCTTCCCCAACTAAAGTGAAATTTGTTCTAATTTAGAAAGGGTGAGGCTGAAGTAGAACTCATCTACCAATAGAAAAGGTTACTTGCTGCAGAAGTTAATTCTTAAACAAGCTTGCAAGGAAAATAAAGTTTAAAGAGAAAATTATTTCCAAGCATTTAGAAGTACTCACTCATTCAAGAAACTCTGTAGTAAAGAAGAACACGTGTTGGACGTGGACACTGATATGGACTTCAAATCCAGCACTATCATTTACTAGTGAACTTGAGCAACTCTGCATCCTCATCTGCAAAAGGAGGGGGTTGGATTAAGGGACTTCCAAGGCCCCTCCATGATGGATAATCCTATGCTATTTACACAAGGTAGGGCTTATATGGGGAAAGTTTCATAGAGCAGGGTTTGGGACAGGAGGATCACAATGTACTTTGGCAGAGTGAAGAGGAGAGGGCATCCCAGGATCCCATATGAAAGGATCCAATTTGGGATAAAATAATTTGCAGATAGGACATATTTTTTACTAAAGTAAGTAGACTTTGGCAGATAAAATCAGTGGTAAAATAAGAAAAGGGGAGAGATGCCAAGAGAACAATTCACAGAAGCAGAAGAAATTGAGAACCACTCATTGCCAGGCTATTAATGGTCAGTGAGCCACCACCTGGAGAACAGGAACCTAATCTGGGGAGTGAGACCTGATGATCCTGAGCTCTGGATTCTTTGGGTCACTTCAGATAAGTTGTTGCCCTCTCTAAGCCTCAGTTTCTCCATCTTGATGCTTGCTGCCTGCCTCACAGAAGGGATGGAGGGATTCATCACCTATACTTAGAAAGCAGTTTCTTCTTCCAGAAGTTGGGAGCTATGGTGAACAGAGGTGAGGAGTTATTCATTCTGACAGTATATGAAACTCTTGCCCAAGATCTCAGTGCTGCCAGCTCCTATTAGTCACACTCTCACCTGCTTCCAAGACCTCTCTCTTCCAGCACATATGCATTGCAGCACAGAGTTCTTGGCTGGTATCAGAAATAGCATCTCACATAGCAGAGATCATGGGAATGCTTAGATTGAGAGACAGTATGAACAACTTAACCCATCTTGTCACAGCTAAATTTTTCAACTATTTAGAATGATCCATTCCTGTCTTCTATACAGTTACTCCTAGCATGCTTTCCACAATGTCCATAACCCAAAGGGCAAGGTGATAAATCACACATAGAAAAAGAAGCTGGCAGCTGGTGGTTACCTGTTCCCCCAGCAGAGTGAAGAGAAGAGGGCATCACTGGATCCCATATGAAAAGATCCATTACCATTTCTTCAAACTATTAGAATGTGTCTTCTCTCTGGATTTTCTTTAATTCGGAGACTATTGAGTCTTTCTTTTTCTTTCCCAACTTCTTTCTTTCTTCTTCTCTTTCCTTCCAAAATCCACCCCTCACAACCAAAAATCTGTCTCTTGTTTAGAAAGACGGTTCCCTGCTGACACTTTGAGAAGCAACATCAAGGAAAGTCTATTATGCAGGCTGCAAAGCCATCTGGACTTTCTGCTGAAAAGGTTGGACATGGTCTTAGGCAAGATTTTATCACATCCAAAGGAAAAAAAATCTTCCATGCACCGCATCTTTCCAAGTTGTCGTTAGATTTTTTTTTTCTTCATCAGTTGAAAAAGAAAACCAGATCAAAATAGGAAGGAAAGAAGAGAGAAGGAGGGAAGGAAGGAAGGCGGAAAGGAAGAAAAGAAGGAACAAAGGGAGAAAGGAAGGAAGGGAAGAAGGAAGGAAGAAAGGAAGGAAGGAACAAAGGAAGGAACGAAGGAAGGAGGGAGGGAGAAAGAAAGGACATTTAGTTGAAAGACTACAAGAATGAGAGAAAAATCTCTAGCGGAAGCTTTGTTGAAATAGTGGAGTATGTACAAAAATAAAGTGGTCTGAGTTTTATCATAAACTGGATGAACTTCAATTGGAATTATTTGTCTAGGACTACTAATGTTCTCCCACTAGCATCCTTAAAACACAAAACAAAGATAGACAGTCACAAACGTAGGGATTGGATTAACATCTTTTAAAACATACTGAAGGAGGAATACCAGGAGAAATTGTATTTCCTGTACATGTAATTGCTTTACAGTATCTTTGCCTTTGCTGCTGGGGCTTTTTTAAAGGCCATCCGTGACATATACTTTTGCTGGAAGAATTCAACTCTTCAACCTGAGAATTTTATGTATCTTAGCAAAGTGTATGCTACCACAATACTTTGGTTGCTCTGAGACTTTTTTTCCAAGTTACTTTTGTAGTTTGAGAAAAAAAGGAGTAGAGCAAGTCCTGATGTCAGAAGTAATCCTTTAACAAGGACCTTTGCTGGGGGAACAGGTTACTGCCAGTTGCCAGCTTCTTTTTCTGTGTGTGATTTATCACCTTGCCCTTTGGGTTATGGACATTGTAGAAAGTGTGCTAAGAGCAAGAAATTGTCTTAAAACTACAAGCTTCAGACCTGCCTTAAATCTTCCCCAGAGGCAGATATTCAACATTTGTTACCATTAGGAGATTTAATAGAGTAGCCTTGTGACCCTAAGTAGCAGCATCATATTATAACTTGAGGACAAATTATATCACTTTGTGTGATTGGGGTGGGGAGCAAGGGGAAGAAGGGAGTATTAATGTGGATACTCATTGTGTTGGGAAGGTGTTCCATTCACATCACAATTTGGAATGAGAACTTCCTGGGAAGAGAATCACATCACAGGCTAGTTATCAATATACTTTGGCTAATTGTCATCATTATCTTTCCTAAGTACTTTTTTATCACTCATAAAGCCAAGACCTACATGGAAAGTTTTGTGCTGTAAACTCTCTAAACATTTCACAATGTACATGTGAGACAGTGAAGTAAACCCCAAGTCTTATGAGAGAATGAAAGAAAGTACTTGTGCCTGAAATGGACAGTAGGACCATTGTTCCTCTGGGTCTTTTTAAGAGTTGTACAGAAAGACAAGCTACTTTTGGTAGTGTCAGGAGAACAAGGACAATTCAATAAAGCAAATGTTTATTAAGTATTAAGTGTGTGGCTTAATGGATGGAGAAGCTATATGGCATAATAAATATAAAGCTGACTTTAGAGGCAAGAAGAGCTGAATTTAAGTCCTGTCTCTGACATATACTAGCTGGGTGACCATGGGCATGACACTTATCCTTTCAGTAACCCCAGAGAACTCCGAGTACATCAGTTACAGACTATTAAGAAATTTTCTATAATGGAATTTCCCCAACATTGATGAAACTAGTCCTAAATCTCATTCTCACCAAAATAAATAAAAAGATAGATAGATAGATAGATAGATAGATAGATAGATAGATAGATAGATAGATAGATAGATAGATGGATGGATGGATGGGTTGATGGGTGGCTTGGTAGATGGATGGATAGATTAGTAGATATATGAATGAATGAATGAGCAGGGCACTTTTAGATATTGTGAAATTATTGAGAGAAATGAAATCGTTTCTGCCCTTGAGAAACTTGCAATCTACTGGGAAAGAAAGTTTATAGACTTAGTCATAGAAGAAAATATAGACAGCAGAGAAAATTTCCAAGTTTTATATATTCCTCCTTACATTTCAATTCATTTGATTCAATATTTACTGAGTACCTACTATTTTTCTACTTACAGTGTCAATTCCAAACAGGTTATTTGCCTCCTATGTGGAAGGAGGGAATTATGTTAGTTAAGCACTCTGAGAAATATTAAGGAAAAATCGAAACTTTGATAAGATGACAGATCTAGAACTGGAAAGGACTTTAGAAATCATCTAGTCTAACTGCTTTTATGCATAAGGAAACTGGGACCCAGAGAAGTTAAGTGATTTGCCCAAAGGCACACAGAAAATAACAGCCTGCGATTTGAACTTAGCTTTTATGACTACAAATTCAGGATTCTTTCTGCTGGAACAAACCTCATCCCTGCCCTCAAGGAGCTTACATTCTCCTGGAAGAATACAACTTGTAGACAAGTGAGGAAATACAAAATAATCTCAAGAAAGAGAACACACTAAGGAAAAGTCTTATTTAAGAGGGAGCACCTATATTGTGCTGCAAAGGAAACTAGGGATTTCTACCAAGAAGAAAATGCTACAAGTAGGGAACTGTTGTTACTCAGTTGTCTCAGTTATATCTCTTCATGATCCCATTCGGGGTTTTCTTGACAAAGATACTGGAGTGATTTACCATTTTCTTCTCTAGTTCATCTTACAGATGAAGAAACAAAAGCAGAGTTAAATGACTTGCCCAGAGTCACACAGCGAGTAAGTGTCTAACACCAGGAAGATGAGTTCACTGTTCAGATTATTTTGAATATGGTAGGCATTTAAATACCTGTTGGATTGGATTGGTTGTTGATCATTCAAAAACCAGACTAAGGAAGAGCCGAGAGGCTCAGCAACAGAAAGCTGGCCATGAATTCCCTAAACCATGGCAACTTACACACCAATATACAACAGTGGTGAGAATAATATCCACTGGAAAAAAAATCAAGGACTTGAGACCTCCCCAGCCCTTCATTACCTATCGGAACTCAGGGTGGGCTGAAAAAGGCACTGGGGAGTTGAACCTCCCAATATGATAGTGCCTCAGTCATTCTCTTACCTTAGAATAGTTCAGGAAAGAAGGAAGATAGGAAATATCTTTAAGCACCTACTATGTACAAGGCAAGTACTGTTTTCCAAATAATAGTTCTTTATCTCAAGTACCACGTAGCTGTGGCCTTTTCACCCTTTCAAGAGGAAAGAGACAAAACAATGACAATGAGAAAAGAGGGAAAGCAGGCTCATTATACTAAATAATCACACAAATCCTAAATATATGAATAGAAAAATAAGCCAGTATATTTGTGATGACTAGGGCAGCTGGATGGCACAGTGGATAGAGTGCCAGGCCTGGAGTCAGGAAGACTCATCTTTCTGAGTTCAAATATGGCCTCAGACACTTACTAACTGTGTGACTTGGGGCAATTCACTTCACCCTGTTTGCCTCAGTTCCACATCTATAAAATGAGCTGGAAAAGGAAATGGCAAAGCATTCCAGTACCTCTGCCAAGAAAACCCCAAATAGGGTCACAAAGAGTCAGACATGACTGAAAAATGACCAAACAAGAAATTTAGGTTGACTGCCTTTGAACTGGCTGTGTTGTAGAGGAAGAGGAAGATTGCCTTGCTAAGCTCAGTCAGGTTTGTTGTGATGTGTTTTTGAGACTGAATGTCAACCCCTCTCATCTAAGAAAATGCATATATGGTATGGAATACCATTCCAGCTTCAGAGTAAGCAGCATGAACACACTGGTGCCACCCCTCCACCCAGAGAGCCACTCTGGTCTTCCCTTGAGACTCCCATAGGGTAACATGTTTTACATCACTTGGAACACGTCTCCCACAGAGAAGCTACCTAGTAAATCTTTAATGTTTTAAGAGGGAGCCTTGAAGAGACAATGGTAATAATTGTGACAAGAGTGCTTTATTCTTGCTCTTGGTATCCGAAGGACACTCATTAATGCCTGAGAGTTGGGAAGAAGGGAGGGGAAGTCAGAGAAATGAAACCGGGAACCTAAAAGAGCAGGTCTGATAAAACAACAACAAAAACCCACTTTATTAGAGAGCCAGAGCCCATAATGGGAATTTACAATCAAATTCTTTTGCAGAGGCTATAAATATCATTGGCCAGTCTATTATTTCCAGTGGCTAGAGAGGCTTTATAGAGCTTTCACCTAGTTAAAGAAAAACCCATTTGTGCTAATTTAATAGTCCTGGTACAGCAGAGCCCCACCTGAAGCTCATCTTGAAGCATACCCCCAAGTTGCAAAGTGATCACTATTTGAAATAACCAGGGCATCTCAAGGTCTGGAAGACACCTCAAAAGGTCATCTAGTCCATTTTTCTGCCTCTAGGCAGAAAGGCATCTAATCCCAGGAAGCAGAAAATCTATTTTTCAAGTCCTTCACTGAAGATTTCACAATCCTTCTTGTTAACCCAGGAACATGTCTAACAATTGCCACTGTGGTAGTGGATCCAAGCAATTCTTCTTCAACTCTCCTTTCCTTCAGTGCTCAGCCTAAGTACTCTCCTACATGACGTCTTTCCTGATTCCTCCATTTTCTACTGCCTCCCCTCTTCCATCAACCCATGTACCATTGTATTTATTTCACATATATTTTGTTTCTATATGTGTACTTACTGCTTTCCCCAATAGGATGTTAATGCCTTGATGTCAGGGACTGGTTCATTCAAAATCCCTGGTGCCTATAGTTGCACACTTCCTGGCACATGGTAGGTGTTTAATAATTGCAGCGTAATTGCTTACTTGATTGATTGACATCTCTCTGAAATCCCTCAAATGCATCAGAGTTATATCCCTACAATTGGGGAAAGAACAGGGCTCTTGGAGTTAATTCATCCCCGTTCTTTTAATTCCCAGCTAAAAAGTAGCCAATTCTTTTCCCTCTCCTTTACAGATCTTTTTTTCCAGTCTTTCAATAATGCATGGTTTTTCCTCTTCATCCTTAATCCTTTCTAGTTGTCTGTGTGACTATGTGTCACACCCAGAGTTGGACATCCTAACCTAATAAAAATGAAATGATGACTGAATAGCCATTTATCAAGTCATTCATTTGCCAACCATTTATTGACCACTTACTATGCATAGAGCATAGTACAAATTAAAATTTCATTCTGATTCTGATGGGAGCATTTCTTTTTAAGTATAACTGTATCATGGTGTGGTGTTTAGGGCTTTTATTTGATTTTTTTTGCATATTTCATCTTTTAACCTATTGTCCTTCTTTAAACTGATCCATTTGTTGTCCCCACAGGAGGTGTTTGCACATGATTAGTTATGTGGGAATTTTGAATTCTCCCATCATGTTAGATCGCCTTTCTCTGAATGTATTGCTTGCCCTTCCCAAAATGTGGTACAGAAGACTGAACACAATACTCCAGGGGCTAGTCTGACCAGTACGGAGTACAGTGGGAATAATATTTCCTTTGTTCTGGACTCTACACCTCTGCTGATACTGCCCAAGTTCGTTTTTTTTGGCTGCTGTGTTAAACTGTTAATTTATATTGAGCCTACAGTCTCCCAAAACCCCTCAATCAGGGGTTTTTAACCTTTTTTGGGTCATGGACTTCTTTGGTAGCCTGGTGAAGTCTGTGGACCCTGCAAGAATAATTTGTGTTGCCTGCTTTTATAAATTAAGAAAATGTTAAGTTTCAGGTTAGTGAAAATAAAGGTGCATTTTTCCCATCCAAGTTCACAAACTCTCACTTCTCTAAAATCCACCCACAGATTCCTTGGGATCGTGGACCCCAGGATAAGAAGAGACACTCTAGATCTTTTCCACAGGAACTACGGTCTAATCGCATTTTCCACATCCTGTAGTGGTCTGGTTTTTTACCGATTTGTAGCACTTTACATTTATCCCTATTTCATCTTATTAGGTTCGTTTCATCATTCTAGATTATTAAAAAAAAATTTGAATCTTTAACTCTGCTCTCTAATGTGTTGCCTATCTCCGCTGAGTTCATGCTATCTTCAAATCTGATAGGTACACAATGAATATCTTCATCCAAGTCAAGGATGAAAAAATATATATTAAACAGAACAAGATCATAGTCACACTCCTACCAGACTCCATTAGGTCCTCCTTCCAGGCTGATATCAATCCATTATTCACCGCTTGCTAGACTCCATTCGTTCTACCAGTTTTGAATGCACTTAACTGTACTTTCAATCATAGTACCTCTCTACATTCTTGTCCACAAAAATAACTGAGAAACTTCACTAAATGTCTTGTAGAAATCAGATTTATATTATCTCTGTGACATTCCTTAGCTCGGGTAAACTCTACTGAAAAGAAAAATTATGTCAGTCTGGCATAGTCTTATCTTGATGAACCTGTATTGGTTCATAGTAATCACCTCATTCCTTTCTATAAAATTCCAAATCAATAATAATACCTTTTAAAAATTCCCCGAGAATCAAAGTCAAGCTCACCAGCTAAAGTTTTGGAAGAATCCATTTTCTAGGTCCCTTGGAAAAGCAATATCACACCTGGCCCTCTCCCATTCTGCATAGTTATTCAAAGATCATTCAGTATGACTCAGCAAATATATTCAGAGGTTCTAATAGAACTCTAGAAAAAAAAATTTCTAGGCTGCATTGACTTGAGCTCATTGAGAGCAGCTAATTTATCCTGTAAACATCTCATTTATCATAACTCATTTATTATAAAATAACCATGTTAGACATTCTTTGGAGAATGTCTATAGTTTTCCATAACTTACAATCATACACTATCAAAATAATATTATTGTTTTCATAAAAAAAAGCTTTTCTTGCATGAAATTCAATGTCATTAAAAGCACCATGGAATTTTTCAAAGACAGTCCACTCCCATTGAAAAATCTCACTTTCCTTCTCAAGTTAAATTTTTCTCCCAGATCCTTGTCCATATGTAATGCCTATCCATGATATCCATATTTAAGGTCCCATGGCTTGTCATTCAACTAACTACTATATTCTGAACCACACAGACCCTTCATCCACTTATTTTTCTCTGTAGATAGACTGAATTCTTTTGAGTGACTAGAGATCTCATTTACAAGACTCTAATAATAACTATCTCTGAAGCATTAAGAGTCACTCAGAAAAGAAGAGAGAAGCTTATTATGGGGGTAAATATACTACAGCACATCCCCAACAAAGAAATCTGTAGAAAGGGAATAAAGGATATCACCAGAAACATATGTGAACAGATAGGAAGGTGAGCCAATCCTTTGGCGTGAAACAGTGGTAAATGATGGACAGCTATGTGCTCAACTGGTATCTACAAGAAGTGAAGAGATCTGGAAGGAGGTCCCCTGGGATGTCAAGTGTACCCTCTGCTGAATTTTATGGGAACCAGTCAATGAGATTTGCATGATAGGTTGTGATCTCTGTCACTGAAAGTATGCCCATTAATAATATCATAGATGCATCCAAAGACGGGAGCTAGCCACTATTATTTGAAGGCTTCCTAGGTTGATGTTTTTCTTTTACAGAGAAAATGAAAGCAAATAGGAACTGCCCTGTCATGACCATCCATTTTCATTATCCCCATCCACTCCAAGCCATACATAGAATGAGATTAACATATATAATTTGCTTAGGGCCGTATAAATGCTACCTACCACCCCTTTCTCAAGGTTCCTTTTGTCTACAACATAGTTCAAAAACCCTTTTTTATTATAGTTAGTATTCATTGCAAGTTATAGCTTGTCCTGGCATTATTCTTTCCTTATTAAGTGTAGAATATTTTGTCTTTTTCACTATTCAAACACTTACTTAGTTTCAGCTCCACATAAGGGAAAGCACACTTGACTGGAATCAGCTTACTATGTTACACCTTGGTCAAGTCACTTAACATTTCTGGGTTTCTCCCCTTATACAAAATAGAGATAATAATGCTTGCCCTGGCTCTATCACAGAGTTATTGTGAAGATCTAATAAGATAAGGTATGTAAGGTACTTTGTTAACTATAAAATGCTTTATAAACATAAGGTATTGTTGTTATTATTATCCCTCTGTGGGTTCTCAGGAATGATTGATGGTGGTCCTGCAGTGACTTCAGTCAATTCACAGGCTGCATTGCTTTGAATTATTCAGTACTCGCAACCAGTCTCATGTGTCTCTCCAGGAACAGATTTTCAGGTTAAGGACTGAGGAGGAAGAAAAACACAAAAACAAAAAGGTTTATCCTTTCTGGTATTTGTTAGCAAGCGCAGTATTGACTTCGAGAATGATTCTGCAAAAGAGGCCTTGATGTTCTTCATTACCTAAGCAATAACTACGAAACTGTTCTTAGATGTAGCAAAAGCCGGGAAACTAAATATTACCTTCTTTAAGGAACAACTGCTATTTCAGTGGGAAATCTTGTTTTCTCTAAATTCAATGAAATGGTGCTTCTTGTTTACATCTTTTTAAGCCAAGATGGATGCAAATAGCAATGAATCAACCCCAAACGGAGGATTTCATCTGTTAGCATCCTTGCATTAACACACTAATGTGAATTTAAAGATTCTAATTAAAACTAGACATAAAATGTTTTAATGAATAAATCAGTTTTATAAAAGTAAAGGCAACTGAGTTTTATTTCTATACACACACGCACACATGTGTGCACACACACATATTTACTTTATGCATTTTATTTTTCATGGTGTTCCAGTTTGAAAAGGAGAATTAAAGCAACAAGGAGAGTGATTTTTTTTATAATGCTGGAATATCTAGGTAGATACAGGTAGGTAGAAGTATAGGAAGAAAGGGGGTAAAGACTAAGACAAAGAGAGACAGAGACTCATATCCCTTAACTCTCAATTAGGCAGGTTAACAGGGACCTCTAAGTTATTCCCAAGTCCCACTTTAGTAAAGAAAACCTCTTACCCTCCATAACTTTTAGGGGAGCTTCCATGAACAGCTAAACTAGTTGGTTTGAGTTCGTCTTAACCTGCCTGCTCACCCTCTGCAAGGTAAACAGGAAAGGGACCAAAAACAGGCTGGAGAATCTACAAAATTAATGATGTAAAACAGAGAGATGGGAATTTATTTGCCTAGTCAGATCAAAAGATCTCTTCGTGATATTCTGAACAAATACGCTCTCTCCACCACAAGCACTGTCTTTGGCATCAAAGGACTTGGATTCAAAACCTATCTCTGTCATTCAACTAGATGACAATGGGCAAGGTACTTACCTCACTTAACAGCTCTGACCTCAGTTTCCTCATCTGTATTGTAAAGAAGTTACACTACATGGCCTCTAAGGTTCCTGTCAGCTCTAAATCTTGGTGTTTTTGCCATCCCAGAAGTCCTTCTGCCCCCACCCCAATATCCCTCTCTTCCTCTCGACCTAAGTTGTATAACCATTCAGACCCACTAATTTTTTAAAATCATATTTAGTAATACTCAAAGAAAACTAAAAGCTTGATTATCTCTCATCATATCCCAATGAGAGTTTGTCATCTTCTCTCCCATACTGATTGTTCTTTTCAATGGCCCTATTACATTCAAAGGCACCACCATTCTTTATCACCAGTTTTGAAACCTAGATTAACCCTAGATTAACCCTTCATATAAAACCATTTGCTATATCTTGTTGTTTCTACTCACCTTATCTCTGGTGAATGTTCTCTACTTTCACCAATTTAATTGTGACAAATTCCCCTAAATTCTCCATCTTTTCCAAAAGCATTTCTTCCAAATCCTTACTCTAACTGAAACCAAACTTTTCTCTTTTTCTCTTCCTTTTAACTTCCACCTTTCCACCCTCTCCAATGAAAGATGCTACTCTTTTCCATTCTCCTCACCAAGGGGTTAAAGGAGAACTCAACAAACTTCTTGCATTTCTCCCTTTTCTCTGATTTTTCTTTCACTGGCTTCTCTAAAACCCCTTACGTGCTAAATGGAAGCTTTCCCAAGGCTCTGTTTTTCTGTGCTATTCTGGTCACTTCCACCTTTGCAACATACATCCCTTTGTTTCTCTTCCTGCTACCACCATTCCAAATTCAACCCTCATTGCTTCTCATCTAAACTGAATAACCTAACCAAGATCCCTGCCTCCATTCTCTTCCTTTTCCAATCAAACCTACATGACACTGCCACATTAATTTTCCTATTACATGATGTTAATCACATCACTCTCTGATCAGAATCTTTTAGTAAATCTTCACTAAAAAAAGCAAAGTTTAAACTGTATAGCATGGCATTCAGAGCCCTCCTCAATCTGGCCACAACTTATATTTCAAGGTTTCTTTCCTCTACTACCAATTATTAGTCACTTCATGAGAAAAGGAGTGTTAGTAAGACATGAGAACTAGAGTGTTTGACCTATAACTGTAAGGAGAACAGCTATGAAAGATTTAAGAACTTTGACCAATGGGCAAAGACCAACTAATCACAATGAAAGAAGGCTGTCTTGGCAGTTGGTCTCTGGGTATAACATCGTGAGAGGAAGGTGCCACTGGAGGAACTCCAGATCAATAAAAGACTGAAGGGCAAAGTATGTGGATGGCAGTCACTGACCTGAGGGCAAAGTTCTCATCACCCCAGGTTAGATACAGTTCTTTATCTTGCTATATATGGAGGATGCTGAACACCACTTCCTGCCTCTTGGCAGAAAGGCTTTGGATTAGAGAGACAGAATAAGACCAATACTTTCATAAATGGCCACTTGAATTTATTTTCCATGACTACACTTGTTACAAAGGACAGTGTTTGGGGGCGGCTAGGTGGCGCAGTGAATAGAACACTGGCCCTGGAGTCAGGAGGACCTGAGTTCAAATCTAGCCTCAGACACTTAACGTTTACCAGCCATGTGACCTTGGGCAAGTTACTTAACCCCAACTGCCTAGCCTTCCGCCCTCCAAAAAGAAAAAAACAACAACAAAGGACAGCTTTTCTTTTGAAGGAGAACAGTAATAACAGTTATGCAAAAAAGGAAGAAAAGATTATCAACTAAGCATTAAAAGCACGCAGAAGGGGGTGAAAAAAATTCAAAAGGAGACAAACAGGTCACTCTTGGTACTCTCACGTCAAATTGATTATATACTTCAATAATTTTAAAAGCTACGTATAATAGAGATTTGTAGTTTCATAGTCAGTCTTCTTTTTATGTAGTCTGGATGTGGTAATGTCCATGTTTGTTAGGGTTTGTCAAGTTCGTGATAAAAAGAAGAAAAGAACAAAGAAGGAAACAGAACATTTTTGGGTAGTCTCCTCTTGAAGAAGTCGGCCTCACCCCACCCATATGCAAATCTAACCTTTCCGATTTTTCAGCGCTATAAACCCAAAGACAGAATTTCAACAGGAAAATATTTACTAAAGACTTTCTCCTTTATAATCTATTGATTTTAATATCCTTACCACTTCTGTTGAATGTCAATTTTACCCTGAAGACTGCCATTTCAAATTCGAACACATTTGATTTATTTATGCCATCCAAAATATTAGTGCTAGAAATTAATAAAGTTTGAGCTACTTAATGTTCTGATTTAAAGTTTATTTTTTTCATGTGTGAAAAATGCTAGGCAGCAACAAGTATCACCACATAAGTCTACCTAAGGTCCTTGTTCCTGCATACTTAAGCTCGGAGTACCTGGTTATAACTATCATTTATGTCAGTAACCAAGGGCTTCTCTCTTCTAACCATTTGCATTCCAAATGTCCAGCCAGCATCTGATTATAAATTAATAACCCCAAAGCTGGTATATAAGACTCTGGGGAATTGAGGATGTTCTTCACTTTTAGATATATAGCAAGATAAAGAACTGTATCTAACCTGGGGTGATGAGAACTTTGCCCTCAGGTCAGTGACTGCCATCCACATACTTTGCCCTTCAGTCTTTTATTGATCTGGAGTTCCTCCAGTGGCACCTTCCTCTCATGATGTTATACCCAGAGACCCACTGCCAAGACAGCCTTCTTTCAAAACCTTCCTTTCCCCCCTAACCCTCATGGGGTCAAGTGCCAGATTCTCTGGGAGACAGATCGCCCCTTCTGGAATAACTGCGTCCACAATTTGACCCTCTTCTATGTTATCACTGCAACCCAAGTGAATTTGCTCCTATTATAATAATTCCTAGTTACAGCTCTGGAAACTCCACTCCTCAATCCCAGCCCCAACTCTATTCAGCTCTCCTTTTAATAAAGGTTTGTGTTGTTTGTTATCACCTTCAGGGTAATTCCTTATAAACATGGAGGTGGAATTATTGGCATCACATTTTCTCACAGTGTAAACTATTCCCTAGGAGTCAGTGAATGATTTGTAGAAGCCGAATTAACCCTTTGGGGCCACCAAGGGACCATTTAGCAAGCGCTTTCTAAATTGCTAAATCAACCATAATAATGATTGCAGCTGGGTGTCTCTCTTTTCCATATTTAACAAAGAAGTGTAGTAAATTACACTTCATTTGATTGCTAAGGTTTTTCGTGAGGGTAAAAAGAGGCTTAGAAATCATGGGGAATTATAATGTCAACTCCTGTTTAATTGTGTTCAGAGTTCCTGAATTGATAATCATCTATCAGCTTCTACCCTTAGCTACCACCCAGTTGATCTTCCTTTAATATGACTTCAACTATCTCAATTTAACATATAATATCCTTCTGAACATTCCCCCATAGTTTTCCATGTTGCCAGGTCCCGTTCCCTCTTCTCCTCCATTCCTTCTTCATCTTTTCCTTAAGTTTCCTGGTGAGAGTCACCAGTGACTTCCCACTAGGACTTTTAACTGCGCTTCCCCTCAGCAGATGTCCCTAAGGAAAATTGTGAGAGCAAAGTGAGACATGAAAACAGGAACTGAAAAATAAAACTGGAGGCTGAGATGTTCCTGGATGTCCTAGTTTGAATATTATGCTCTTTTAGGGGAGCCTAGGTGGCACAGTGAATAGAACACTGGCCCTGGAGTCAGGAGGACCTGAGTTCAAATCCGACCTCAGACACCTAACACAAAAAAACTAGCTGTGTGACCTTGGGCAAGTCACTTAACCCCAATTGCCCTATCTTCCTTCTCCAAAAAAATTATATTATGGCCTTTCTCTATTTTGATGACACAGTGTCTTAATATAATCTATACTCAGTAGTAGAATTGGAAAGGATTTTTCATACATGTATATCCAGAAGGAGGAAGAAGGGAAAGGAGAAGACTCCAAACATGGAATCTTCATTTCAATGGCATACAAAATTCCAAATGAGGAAACTCTCTCTTACTGTAGATCAGCAACTGTTTTATACCTTAGAGTCTTAGAGAGTTGCCTGGGGAATTAAGAGATTAAAGGAATATTGCCCAAGAGTCAGAGAACCAGTATGATTCTAAGACTCTCCACTCTCCTGCACTGCTTTTCACTAAGCTCAGCCACCCTAAGGTGTCAACAACTATTAAAGGTTAATGTCTTTCCCCTACCAGGCATTTTAACACATCATCACCAGAATCTAAGAAGTTGTGACTTCTCTGTTCAAAAACCTACCTGACTTCCTCTTATCTATTGAATCAAGTCCACCCCATAACCTGGAATTCAAGGCTCTCTGTTTCATTGACATTTTCAACTTTAAGACACACTGTTGACCTACCTGTAATCTCTATTCCAAAGAAATGGATCACAATCCCATTGCCATAGCTTGTTCTTCCCTTCCACCATGCTTTAGACAGCCCACCCAGTTGAAATGGTTTCCTTCATCCATCTGCTATCAGAAGGCAATCCATTTTTCAAGACCCAGTTCCATTGCTACCTCCTCCTGAATCTTTTATTTAGGCAGAAACGCTCTCTTCCCCAGTCTGACTTCCCATAGCATTTGTCACCATCAGTGGTAGTAGTAGCTGTAGTAGCAGAAACAGAAGTACCAGTAGCAGCAGCAGCAGCAGCAGCAGCAGCAGTAGTAGTAGTAGTAGTAGTAGTAGTAGTAGTAGTAGTAGTAGTAGTTACAATAAGTAGTAGTTATAGTAAATAGTAGTAGTTGTAGTAGCACTAATAGAAGTACCAGAAGTACAGAAGTGCTAACAGCAGCAGCAGCAGCAGTAGTAGTAGTAGTAGTAGTAGTAGTAGTAGTAAGTAGTATTATACTAAATAGTAGTAGTTGTAGTAGCACTAACAGAAGTACCAGTAGCAACAGTAGTAGTAGTGGTGATGGCAGTAGTAGTAGTAGTAGTAGTAGTAATAGTAAGTAGTAGTTATAGTAAGTAGTAGTAGTAGTTGTTGTTGTATCCTACTTTAAGGTTACAAAATGATTTAAATGTGTTATCTCATTTGACCCTTACAACATTCTGGAAAGTACCATTATTATTATTAATCTCATTTTATGGAAGAGGACACTGAGGTTAATTAAGAGAGGTTAAGTGACTTACGCAAGGTCACAGAGCTGGGAAGTCTCTGAAGCAAGAGTTGAAATCCAGTCTACCTGATGCCAGGTTCAGGCTCTATCCAGGGCCATCCCCTGTTTTGTAATTCTTTATCATCCTAACTATCAACAACGAATCATCCCGACAATATGTAAAGACATCATGCTGAATGAAGAGGATACCAAGAAGATAGGAGGCAGTATCACAGTACCAAGGACATAGTATCCTAACCTGCTCAGTTCAGGTGGGGAAGCAAAACAAATGCACGAAAACAAAATTACTCAAACCAGCTTAACTACTAGACAGACACGCAAGCGCTACTGGAGATCAAAGAAAGGAGCCATTGCTATGGTTGGGCCAGTTGAAGATTTCCTAAAGAAGGTGAGATCTGAGGTGGGTCTTGAAGGAAGAATGAAACTTTCCCTTTTTTACCCTGTAGTATCTTAATCTTCTCCAGTTTCCAAAACACTAACAGATTGTAGGTATTCAATAATTATTTGTGATAGAAATGAACTTACGTATGTTGTTGTTTTTGTAAGTTCCAATGAGATTAATTCCTTAAGGCCAAAACCATGTCATAGGTCACCTTTCTATGTGCTTGACACATAGCAGGTATTCAACAAAACTTGTTGAATTGAATCAAAATGTATAATCTGTGGATACAGTTATACAAGTAAATTGGACTAAAAATATATACATGATGGAACCCTAATAAAGCTGCCCCAGCCTCAATATTCTAACTTCATTATGTGCCCAGCCTCACTGAACAGCAGCCCACTATACCCACCTAGACCCCCTTCTAATGTCCTGACTTCTTCATATATGCCTCACTGCTCACTGGAACAACACGTGTGTCCCTGAACTCTTAGTTCCCACAGAAAGAGCAAGTGCGTCCATGTGATGGGAACCTAGCTACTACCTCCACCTCATCACTGCCCCCAGATCCATTGCCACAGAAACAGGTGTGTTCTTGTATTCAATCACAATCACATCATCCATCTAGACCAGACAGGTCCACAATAGCTAGCCAGTGGGAGGGCAGAATGACCAGAATGTTTAACCACTGAATCATAGATGGGACCCCTCCTCTGTTACCTAATCCCTTGAATCATGGACAGAAATCACATAAGCAGCATGAAGTGGGAAGACTATTTCACTTTAAAGGCTTTAGGGGAAGTAGGAGGAAAGGGGGATAGTATAAGCAAATACTTGAGGTCAGATATGAAGATGTCACATTTAGGGGATATTTAGGAGTCTAACTGGCCAGGAATATTTTGTAATTACTGACCTTGTCATTAGATATAGTGGTACCTGTGTTATATCTCCCAAATGATAATGTTGACCATGGCATGTCAGAGTAGCACCCCCAGATTTCAATTGCTTCCCATATTTCCTCAGTTTTAAAAAAAACATTCCTGGAAATTATTTTTACTATCATTCTTTGTTGTGGTTGAGGGATCCTTTGGGTAGAATATTCTAACAGTACTAAGAAGTAACTGGTTGCCGGCATTCTTTCCCAAGAGAGCTGAAATGCCTTGTGGCCATGAAGAAGGCCCAAATCCAATCATTTACCCTGTTTCTGCATTTCTTCAAATGATTCTATTAGTGGCTAGATGAGACTGAGGTTAATTAGCTCATAATGAGAGCAGAGCACCTGGGGAGAGGGGCCAAAAAGGCTCAAAAGGAAGCCAGGCAGGCAGGACTAAACTGGGTTGTAACAGCAGGAGAGTCATGTTATTGTTTTCTATGTAATGATATGCATCTTCTTCATTCTTAAGTTGACAATGTCAATCTTTTCTTTTAAATAGAGGTCATCAGACTTGTACCACATGAAATGCTCCTCACTTGTGCCATCTTGTAAGAAGAGAGTGTGTCTGTGTGTGTATACAGCCCTTGGGCCTTAGGTCTTCTCTTCATGTTAGCCTTGAAGTATAGATATAACTCCATTTCCATGGAATGACAGGTCAAAGACCAATTAAAAGATTTTTTTTTCACCACAAAAAATGAACCCTCAAGTTACTGTGACCAACAGGCATCAGTCAGAGGATGTCTGTGCCTTTTCTGAAGCAGGGAAGAGGCCTGCTCCATCAAGCATTGCTTGAAGCAAGCCTACTCCTGAGTTTCCATGTGTTTGACAAGAATGCCTACTGAGCATGCTCCAAGGGGGTCAGCATGCAGTTCATGGGACACTACAAAGAAAATTCAGTTTGGGGGGGGTTGTTGTATCTACTCACACTGTTAGAATAATTGTTTCCTGCTCTCTTAGTTCTGCTTACTTCCCTTTACATAAATTCATATGTTTTCCCATGCTTCTCAGGAATCATCATATTCACTGCCTTCTTATAGCACAGTAATAAATTATTACATTCATGTACCACAATTTGTTTAACCATTTGCCAGCCAATGGGCATCTACTTTGTTGCTAATTTTTTGCTTCTGTGAAAAGCAGTGCTATAAATATTTTTGTGAAGTCATCCAGTATTAAAGTATCCATAGATTTAATCTGGAGGTTCTTACCAAATTATTTGGCAGATTTCTGGACATCTTCATCCTTTATAACATATACTAACACATAAGCTGTGATTATAGTGGTCTGTTTACAAATGCTATGCCTAGAACTATAATTATATATATGTATTATATGTATATATAATATACATACATATATATATAAAATAGGCCAATTCCGTTGCCTTTCCAAGGAAAATCTGTATGGCAGATTTCCATTTACCTGCAACATCTTTACGTCTCCAGATTTCATGTATTTGAGAATTTGAAATTCAGAGTCCTCTGGAGGTATTCGTTGGTCACTGGACAAAGATTTCATATTTTAAAAACCAATAATGAAAATAAATAGGTTGTCTAAAAACTGTGGGACTTTTACTGTCCTCCATCTCCTTTTCTAACACTATGACAGGGTCATAGAGGACAGAGGGAGACACTGCATTTTTCATTGACTCATGAGCTGTGATAGACATAGTTCATTCGTAAGTGGCTAGCCTATTCCCGAGTAGATCTTCCATATTTAGCTAATGTGGTCCCTAAGAAGCAGACATTGTCTGTTGGTTGTACTCTACTTAAAGCTTTTGTAGCATGGTAGAAGCTGCTAATGCTGGTTCTTCACTGGTGGACCCTTCAAGAACCCAAGCCACTTCAATGAAACCTTAGAAAATTCGCATAGGAAAAGCTAAAACAGTAGAGAATTTCTCTTGTCCTGACTACAACATGAAGTAGGATGAAAAGCCCAGAGAGCTGGTCCATCAGTTATCTTGTAGAGACACACTGTAGATAAGCAATAAAACAGACCCAGAATTGAAGAAGAGGGAGAGAAAGCTAGTCCTCACCTTCTCACTCTACCAAAGTCTTGTTGTTAATGTCAATAGTCATTCAGTAATACCACATGACTATGGGCTGGAATAGTATTTCTCTGAAGAGTTAAAGTAACTGCTCAGCCAAAAGACAAAGGAAATGACACATGGTAGTGGCAAGTAACCTGAAGCATATGACCAACAAAGAATTAAGAAAAAGAAACAGAATAAAAGATATTGTCCCCGGACACCACCCTCCAGCAAAGGAGGTGAGCTAGTCACGTAGGGACCACAAAGGGTAACCAATGGCCATGAACTCCTTGAGGACAAAGACTGTTTGGTTTTGTCTCCGTGTACTCCGTACTTCTCATGGTGAACAAAGCAGGTACCTAATAAATGTTTGTTGAATTGTTGTTGACAGAATCTTGGACTCAATTACTATTTTAAAATGGAAAAAAATAATCTAGAACAAGCCCTAAGCATGCTGGATGGATCCCCTACAGGGGACTTACAGAAACTCAATGAGTTTCATTAGTTGAAAAGATGCAGTTGGATTACAATCTGCATCACCTCTTCAATATAAAAAATCCTTATTCTAGAAAATAACATATATAAAGCAAATGATTTTATATATATACATATGTGTGTATAAATATGTATGTATATATGTATCCATATACACACATACATGTGATACACACGTATTCTATATTAACTAGACTGGAGTAATAATTTTCAGTAACAGAAATTCAGTAAATCTTTGTTGAATTGAATTAAATGACTCTATTTAGTTCAAATAAATTAGCATCAGTTAGTTAGCATTGAGATACCAAAGTTGAGCACTGAGATATCAGAATAAATTACTATTTGAGATCCATCTAAACAATTTCCAAATGGAGAAAAAAATCTTGACTTCTATTCTTTTTAAAATCTTTAGTGAATCATATTATACTCAGTATGTATACTGCATTTGAGGTAGTTTTATTTCAGGGCCTAAATTTTCATATATACATATATGCCATATACTTGACCCTCACAGTGTAGAAATAAAAAATTTGGGAAAATCAATCACATATTCAAACAAAAGTCTACAAAAAGTAGAAAAGATAGCAAATTAGTCTATTTATCCTGAGTATGCCCCTGAAGCATTGTGCATTTATTTGTATATGTGTGTTACTATAGAGAAAAATAAGAAACTGGGGTCTTATTTGAACTTACAAAACTACAAGTCTTAAAAACCACAAGTGGGATAGGGGTAGGACCTAGTACTTCTTACTGTTCCTCTTTCATTGTCTAATCTTTTGATACTTGTCTTAAAAGTTAGACCCCTCGGGTAGAAGTCCGAAGAAGCAGCAAGCAGGGACCTGACTCAGACTTGAGTTCACTTACAAAAAGTGAAGTCCAGTCACAGATTGATGTGAATGGCCCAACTTAAAAAACTCCTAGTCTCCCCATCCCAAAACACCTCTTCTCACTTCCTATTCTTCATTTCTGCCTCTTCTGGACTAGAAGTCAGACCAAGCAAATTCAGCTTCCAACACTGAAGAAGGAACCAAGTTGGTGCTCGCTTTAGCAGCACATATACTAAAATTGGAACGATACAGAGAAGATTAGCATTGCCCCTGTGCAAGGATGACACGCAAATTCGTGAAGTGTTCCATATTTTTTAGGATAATTGTAAATAAAAAAAAAAGAAGGAACCAAGTTGGCCCCACTGTTAGATCTGATGGAATTCTTGATCCTTGCAGAACATTCTTCCTCATTTGAGTCAAGAAGCCCAGGTTGTTTACTCTACCTACACCTGGGTTGTATTGTGAAATGCCTTACCCAAGGCCCACACAATTATAAAATAATAATTCCAGGATTCAGTTTCAGGTAACTCCCAATTCAATGATCTCCCTCCCCAAGAATGAACCTAATGTCTACATGCCCCACTTTCTTCATCTGCAAAGTAAGAGGATTGAATGAGGAGGAGGAAGATTCTTTCTTCTTCTTGTTGGAAATGTAATTACCTTGGTCTAACTTCTAATCCCGATGAGACAGGAATGAAGAATAGGAACTGAAAAGAGGTGGCATGTGGTGGAGACAAGGAGCTCTTTAAGGTGCTTCTAGCCAAGTTGAGAAAAGCCAAAGTCCCCTCCAGTTCTAAAATTCTGACTCTGTGTGTGATATTCTTATCTCACCAACCTGATTATAAGGTAGATTATTTAGGGCAGAAACCATGACTTATACTTCTGTATCACCCACAGGAGCAAACACAGTTCTGGCTATATAAGCAGTCCCCAGTATAAGGCTGGTTGACTCATCTCCCTCATTCAGAGGGCCAACTTGGGCTTACTCTGATTGAGTCATATCATATTTATCTACATACATACACACACACACATACACACACACACACACACACACTATCCCGGGTGGTTTAGGAGACAAACCAATATCCCTCTTTTCAAACTTCTTATATTACAACAACAGTTTTATTTCAAGCACTCTGGGTAAAGGTAACAAGCCAGTGTAAGTAAATAAATAAAGAAGCAAACACACTAACAAGGCATGGTACTTCCTAAATAATTACCTTCCTACATACTTGCATATGCCAACCTAGAAATCCAAAGCCATTATCCGAAAGGAGAAACCCATGTTTGGTACACCCACCCAAGGAAAGTCTAATTTGTATGCCATTTATTATTTATGTGGGTTCTCCATATGTATTTACAGAACAATTGTAAAAATAATGAGCATTTGCTATCACAGCCACAACAACATATGGGAAAGGCTGTTAACCTTCTGAGACAGCACTTAGGGAAGAGACACACTTTGCTGTGAATGTTTTTACAGCCTTTCGTGGTGGGAAAGGGAAGAGAGGAGGCAAAAATATGTTTGGTGAGGTTTTCCTTACAGGAGACAGGCCAGTTTTTCTTTCAACAGTGCTCAAATGACCATCAACTTATTTGACTTTTCAAAAAATGAATTTTTTTAAACTCTTATAATTAGTTATAGAAAATGAGAGCCAGCATGGTGTTGTGAATAGAGATGGCCTTTGAGTCAGATCTGCTGGCTGTGTGACCCAGGCCTGGTCACTTAACTGCTTAGTGCTCTAGGAACATCTCTAAGACTATAGCTTGCACAGAAGGTGTCAACATATATTAGGAGAGGAAATTCCCTAGTCCAATGAAATCACCTAATTTCAAAGGAAAACTTCGATTAAACAAATGCATTTGCTACAGAGAAAGTTTGCCTGATTTTTCTTCCAAATTGATTGAATTGGCTTAACTGGGTTGTATGTAGAGTCAGACATGGAATTTCTGCAAAGGAAGAATGCAGCTTAAAAAAATGAAGTCTTATTCTGAGTGCCACATTTTTGGATAGTCTTTGATGCATTAGCATCCCAGGATGGTCAAGTAGAACGGTGAAGGACTCTGAGATCATGTGATAGGTAGATCAGTTAAAAGAACTGAGAATATTTCAAATAGAGAGAAGATTTTATAGGGAGCGTGATATCAATCTTTGAGTTTAGAACGGGCTGTCATGTGGAAGAGAGATTAAATTTCTTCTGCTTAGCCTTGGTGGGCAGAAACAATGGGTAAAAGTTACAGAAGGGCAGCTTTAAGCTGGAAGCAAGGAAAAACTTCCTAACAATGAGAACTGTCAAAAAATTGCAAAGGCAGCTTCCATGGACAATGGTTTTTCCCTCACTTGAGAATTTAAAAAAAAAAACTATCAAACAAGAGTTAGAGAGCATTAGGGGATGTAAAATAGATAATTCTGATTATGTTGAATTTGCAAGAGTTTACACAAATAAAACCAATACAGCCAAGATTATAAGGAAAGGAAAATGGAGAAAGGATTTTACAAGTGTCTCTGATAAAAACCTCATTTCTCAAACACATAGAGAACAGATGCAGATTTATAAGAATACAAGTCATTCCTCAATTGATATGAAAGGATATTAACAGGTAGATTTCAGAAAAAATAAATCAAAGCTATCTATAGGCACATGAAAAAATGCTCTGAATCATTATTGAGAGAAATGCAAATTAAAACAACTCAAGCACCACATCACCCCGATCAGGTTAGCTAATACAACAGACAAGAAAAATAACAAATGGCAGAGGGGATGTGGAAAAATTGGGACACTATTGCACTGTTGGTGGAGTTGTGAACCAATCCAATCAGTCTGGGGAGCCACGTGGAACTATGCCCACAGGCCTAGAAATCTGTGCATACCCGTTGAGCCAGATCTGTCTCTTAAAGAGATCAAAGAAAAAGGAAATACCTGTATTGACAAAAATATTTACAGCAGCTCTTTTTTGTGGTGGCAAAGAAATGGAAATTGATGTCCATCAGTTGGGAAAGAAATAAACAAGTGGTATATGATTGTAATGGAATACTGTTGTGCTATAAGAAATGACAAGGAAGATGCTTTCAGAAAAACCTGGAAAGGTATATAAACTGATACAAAGTGAAGTGTGTAGAACCAGGAGAATATTATGCACAGTAATAGCAATATTGTACAATGATCAACTGTGATCAATGATCCAAGACAGTTTGTAAGGACTTAGGATAAAAAATGCTATTCACCTTCAGAGAAAGAGCTGAAAGAGTCTAAATGCAAATTGAAGCATATTTTTTTAACTTTATTTTTCTTGGGTTAGTTTTGTTTTTTTTGCAATATGGCTAACATGGAGGTATGTTTTGCATAATTTCACATATGCAGTTGATATAATATTTCTTGCCTTCAAAAGGGGGAGGGGGAAAGGGAAGGAGAGAAGTCAGAATTCATTTTTTTTAATTAAGGTTAAAAATAAATAAATATTAAATGTTTAAAAAAGAGAAAATTAGATAAACATTTGTATATGTTATAGAAGATATTCTTGGCCAGATATAGGATAGGATGGTCACTGAGATCCCTCATAACCCAGAAAGTCTGTGAACCTCAGAACAGGAACTCTGTACTCCTCAGCAACCAACCTTCACACTTAGTAAAAATTGGTGCAAACTTAGAATACTAGGCAGCAAATTGGAGCAGTGAATAGAGCACAGGACTTGGGGACAGAAAGTCCTGAGTCTGAATCCTACCTCAAATACTTCTTAGCTGTGTGACCTAGACAAATGACTTGACTTGTCTGACCCTCAGTTTCCTCAGTTAGTTTCCTAAATGAGATAACAATAATATCTACCTCAAAGGGTTGTTTTGAGGATAAAATGAGATTTCATACCTAACATAAGTCAAAAACACATCAACAAGCATTAATTAAGCCCTTACTGTATGCCAGACTCTTTGCTAAATACTGAGGATAAAGAAGAAAGGAGAAAATGGCCCCTGCCCTCAAGGAGCTTGTATTCTAAAGCATTTTACAGATGTTTCGTATGGGTGCTAGTTATTGGTGGTGGTGGTGTTATTGCATGAGTATAGTCAGACTGAAAGTGGTCTAGATATTCTACCTTTATAAGTCTACCCTGGTGTTTATTTTTCACATCCAGTACTTTGATGGCAAAGATGGTAATTAGACATGAGCAGCAGCTGCATGTTAGGTATGTCCTGGAGAGGGAGGATCAAGATCCCTGACTGGATAAATGAGGAAGGGGAGAAGCTGGCTCAGAAGGATGTGAGGGAGGCATGCTAGCATTTTTAATGCTAGGTCCTCCTATCTAAAAAAGTCAGATGGCGAAAAGCAAATGGAAGTGGGCATCCAAGTGTCCTCCAGGTTCGTTCCAGACAAGCTCGACCTAGGAACCAACTTGCTACCCACTGCTCTTCTTTTTTATGAGTCCTTGCTCAAATGTTCCTTCTTTTCTCCCTACCACATAGCCAGACATCATGGAGTCCAAACAGTTACAAAACTAAAAACCTTTTAGTTAAGTGTTCTCAGTGTTTGGCTAAGTAATTTAACACACGTTATTAAATGGCATGAGCAGCTAGATGGCACAGTGGATAGCGTGCCAGGCCTGGAGTCAAGATGACTCATCCTTCGTGAATTCAAATCTGGCCTCAGTTGCTTTCTAGCTGTGTGACCCTGGGCAAGTCACTTAACCCTGTTGCCTCAGTTTCCTCATCTGCAAAATGAGCTGCAGAAGGAAATGGCAAAACACTCGAGTATCTTTGCCAAGAAAATCCCAAATGGGATCATGAAGAGTGAGACCCACCTGAAACAAGTAAATAGCAAACAACAACAAATTAAATGGCGTTGCATAATTCCAAAGAGTTCACAGGATGATCACAGCGCAGAGGGGACTTCTAGTCCAATTCCTTTAATTTACGCGAAAGGGGGTTAGGGGCCAAACAGGTCAGGCAACTTATCCAAGATCACAAAGTAAGTGGAAGATCCACTTCCACAGTTCTCTCCTACAACTACAAGCCCAATTGTCTTTCTCCCACGCTGTACTAAATCCAGGGCCATGCCTGGGAGGTGTGGATAGGAATGAATTACAACATGTCTACTCAATATCCATTCCAACGTAGGATTCTGATGCACGTGAAATAAAAGCAAGTTTTACTAAATGTTATAAACCATTAGCCTGAGGGCTATTAGCCCTTCTCCCCCTGTTGTCTGCCTCCTCAGGTAGCATCCAAAGAGACTCACTTTATACTCTTTTCCATCACCAAATCAGGAATGATTTATGTGATCTCTTCTCACTGATATGAACCAATGCTATCCAAAATCATATTCAAGATTTTGGGGGCAAGAAAAGAACAATAGTTGGTAGTTCTCAAAATGACAGAGGGAAATACACAAGGATGTATTTCATGTTCTCAGAGTCTGGACCAAAGTGGTCCTCATAGATGGAAATGAATTTAGGAAGGAGGGTCAATAGTGGAAAATTCACTGTCCTTCTACCATCTACTCTTCTCCCCCCAAGTTAAAAATATCCTGGTGTTTATATCTTTCAGGAGTTTGCTGACTCAGTGTACCAGCTGGTCACACAGAAGTTTCAGGAGTTGACAGACAACCTGACTTCCACGCATGCTCGCCACAAATCTCTGGCAGGAATTGTCATGACCAAAGGTAATTCATTTCTTTTTCCTTTTGTGATGGGAATTTCATCCTGGGTAGGAAATATGATATATTATTTACCTGTTCCATATCAATAACATCTTTTCTCTCTGGAAAACAGCCAAAGATAATAGGAGGAATCCAAATAGTCACAAAATTAGGCAGATTTTTCATTTTGGTTAAATAAATTAATACACAATATTCAGTGGCACTGGGATAGTTCAAAAGAGCTGTAGGATCATTGTATTCAGAGAGGTGAAGAACTTAGAAAATCTTCTAATCCAACACCTTCATTTTACAAGTAAGGAAATTAATGGTCCCTGAAAAGTAAAAGAACAAGCAGGAAAGAATGAAGAAAATAAGTAGCCCCAAAGTTTAAGCAAAATCTCAAAAAAAAATATTGACACAGAGAGCGTAATTAACCTATTTTAGAAAACTATCGTTATGCAAATATATTCCCATAATAAAAGGTAAAACAAATATACAACTGGCTTCCTGCCTTATTATGTCGAGGTCCCCCCTTCTTTCTAAAGAAAAATTTAACTGCTGAGATTTTTGTCTTTTCTTTTTAAGCTGGAGGCATTAAGCTAAGGTTAGACAAGGTCACCAAATAGCTGATTTTGGATTGATGGGTAAGAACAAATCTTTTCTTTCCCACCCACCTGTCCACTCCCAGTAAGCAAGCCCTGACACCTTGAACTCTCAGTTCTGTCGACGTCTAAATAAAGAGACCATTCAGCTGCCTAGTTTTTGCCTCAGGAGCTTGGCAGATGGCTGCCACTTCCACAGGTAAATGAAAGCCTGGGTACAAATGACCTTTCTGCGACAGAGAGGGAGGTGTTAGTGGTGTTAGGGTAGCTCTCTCTCCTTCCCACTGGCCAAGTGGCATTTGTGTGTCTCACTCAGCAGCAGCTAGCACATGTAGCCTTTGTACAATGTGAGACAACTGTAGGGGACAGAGCTAGCTTTGGGGGAGGTAAGGGGAGGGCATGAACGAGGGCAGCAAAGGGAAGAGAGAAGTGGTGTATGAGAGGAAATAGTATGTCACTCCTTCCAAAGCTTCTCATTCTTTAACCACACTTCAGAACAGTTGCTTGTGTTTATCCTTGGTTTTCAAAGAGGATCATGACATAAGGAAAATGATGACATGACTTGCAGTTGACTTTGATTTGAGTGAGGGAGGGCTGTGCAAGGTCACCAGCCTCTCTTTCTCCTCCAGAGCTACCTGGATTCAGTGACCAGATATTCAACAGGATGACTGGAGATGACCCAGGATGCAATGGGAGACTAAGGCTAAGGCCTTCTTAAAGAGGCCTATTTACTGAATGGGTGTTGCCTCACTCTAAGAACAGTTGCAGACCCATATGGAATGCCTTTCTGCCTTTGCCTGATCATTTATTATTTTTATATTCCATTTCTTTTTCTCTTCTTCTATTCATTTCTTTTTTCTTCCTCTCTCTACTTCTTCAATCATTTTCTTTATGATATAATGATAACTAGCATAGAAAGATATATACATATGAACATATACACATTATTGTATATATTGTGTATGCGTATGTATATACATATATTGCATTATTATATGCACTTATCACTGCATATATGTTATCTCATTAGGTTGTCACAATAACCTCATGATCTCAGAGCAGTTATCATCCCCAATTTCTGGAGGAAGGAACTGATTCTGAGAGAGGTTAATGACTTCCTCAGGTCTCACAGTCAACAAGTGCTTGAGGCAAGATTCAAACTCAGGTCTTCCTGTTTCCAAGTCCAACATTCTATCCACTCTGCCATGTTGCTGCATAAACAGCAATGGACTGGAAGCAGAGGCTATGGGTTCTGTTTTTAGTTCTTTTATCTATTACTTTGCTTTTTAGCTTTGCCTCTTAAAGGTCTGTACCAAGTTCACTTAGTGGTCTAATTCCTATGGTTTTTCTGTTTTCTGAAGTGTCAGAAAGACATAGTCCATGTTAGCAAGGAGGGGTCAAAATATAATTGTTTCTTTCCTCGCCATGCCCAAGTCCTAATATGAGATGATCATCACAGAGGAGACAAAATACATGAAACACATCTGATTTTTTTTTCTGGCTGGTTTTCTTCAGGGCTTGCATTCATCACATTCATCACATACCAGTCTTCCTGGTACAAGATGGCAAAGGAGAAAGTTTCCCCTGTCAGGTGTCTTCCATCATTCCTGCTCCATACCACTCTTTATTTCACAGCTGTCTTTCAGTGATAGACACAGGAGGAAATTTTAGTCCAGAATATCTCATTAACTAGAGAAAGGTAAGAGCCCCTTTCATTACAGGCACTGGCCACTGTAAAGGAAGGCAAGTAATTCTACCACTGGGATTTAGGAATGGTTTGAATTGACTTGTAAGTATTCCTGTCTGCTACCACCAGAGTGATTGCTATTCAGACTCCAAATTAGAGAGGAAAAATCTAGCTGAAAGCTTTCCTTCCCATGATGGCATTCTAGTCTATGTGCCAGGAGTCATGACATCAGGGAAGAAACAGGGGCAGGCAAGCCATAGATAATCAAAATCGTGTATACACATTGTCCCATTTGAGGAAAAAATTATTATTAAATCCCATAAGTTATTTGAAAAACAACTAGTTACTAATAAACACCCCATTGGTCACTTAGATTCAACCACTTGTGATTACTTCTGTGCTTGCTCGTAGTAACCTTTCAAAACTGGTTGATTTCACAATGACCGGTTATTTGATTGAAGGTTATCATTTTGTTGTTCATTCTAACTCAGTCTCTAGACCTCATCTGAGACTTTAAAAAGTTCTGAGTCTGCGAGATACACAAACATCTGGATGGAAAATAAAGAATCCAAAAAATCATCTTTATGTTTATCCTGTACGAATACAAGCACCTGAGTATTTGGAGGCAACCACAGTGTGCTTGTGATGCATTATTCCAATATCTAGTGATAATACAAAGGGGCAGTTGGGTGATACAACGGATAGAGTGCCAGGTCTGGAGTCAGCAAGACTCATCTTCCTGAGTTCAAATATAGCCTCAGATATTTAATAGCTGTGTGACCCTGAGCAAGTCACTTAACCCCATTTGTCTCAGTTCCTCATGTGTAAAATGAGCTGGAGAAGGAAATGGCAAACCATTCCAGCATCTTTGCCAAGAAAACCCCAACTGGGGTCACAGGGAGTTGAACATGACTGAAAACAACTGAACAACAACAGCAACAATGGCAAAACAAGTTGGCATCCCAGCTGACAGTTCCAGGAATGGTTTGATGATCTATACTTCTCCGACATGCAAAAACAGTGTTGCTAACATTCACAATTTATCAAGAACTTTAGACACATTATCATATGAAACTAACAACATCTTTGAGGTATACTATTTAGGGAGTGTTTTTAAATTTAGTTGCTATATTTCATTTTTATATTTTATATTTTAATATTTATATATTATATTTTCATTTTATATCACCTCTCCTCCTCCACCTATGGAGCCTACTGCTCTAAATATTTACTCAAAGGCCTTTTTTTTAAATTTTGAACCTTCCAAAGAGGATCTACCCAAATACTAGAGGCCTTCCTCTCTATATTTTCAACATGTCATTTTAACATCTTTAACACTTTTAACAATAAACAATTTTAACATATAACATGAACTCAGGGCAGCACTCAGACTGGCTGTTATCCTTTACTCTTGATACATTACTAGCCTACCACATTTTTTGACCATGCATGTTCTAAGTAAGATCATTTTTGTTATACCAGTCCTTGTGGGAAGGTCATCATTAGAAATGTGCTGCAAACTATTCTCATTCTTTGATTCTTTGAAGATTGTGACATTCCTAGATCTACAACCACATACCATCACTTAAATAACATATATTGAAAGGGTTTGCATGGAAGAGAAACTTATGAACATTTAGAGCAAAGTACAATTTTGAACATGCAAATGTACTACTGTCCACAAAAAACAAAACAAAACAAAAAAACACGCTATTGAATGCTTACCTTCTAGGTAAACAGCCCCAAAAGTAATAATAATGAGGGCAGAAGCCAAAAAGATTTTTGGTCACACTTCCAGGATTGAGTTGAAAGCCTTCGTTTTGACAGTCTCTTTCGCAAGCATGTCCTCACCAAGATGGCTTTCCTAAAGCTTGAATCATCCCCAACAATGCCATGCCCTTTCAACTGCTTTATCAAGATTTGACTCCCACAAGGCAGCAGAGCCATAACTAAGGAGAGATGACCAGAGCTTTGCCCAAGGACATTGAGTAGGTAGGAATCTTCATCTCCATAAAAATGGTCTCCTCTAGACACAAGGTGGGGAGAAGCTGGAAAAGACAGGTGCCCAGCTGACTGATTCTTGGATTAGGAGTAGGTAGGAAAGTGGTGAGCCAGGAAAATGTTGCTCCATCCAACCAGGCTCAGCTTTGAGTCACAAGTGTATCATAGGAAAAATTGACAACAAGAGTATGAATCCTAGACCACACATGAAGAAAGAGTACTCTAGGGGTCTCTCAGTATCTTCTACCCAAAGAAAGGGGTAATAAAACTCCAACAAAACCCTTGGATAAATGGGGGAGAGGTATCCCCCAGAGCAAGGTCACACACCCCACAAATGAATTTGCTTCAGTCACCAGACTCTCTTCTTATGACTGAGTCAGGCAGTACATCCAAAGCCTAACCTATTACTACAGTTAGACTTAGCAAAACCTTTCTAAACTAGCTCAAAACCCACATGTCAAAGTAACTTGACCCCAGGATGCTTGTGAGCAAAAGGTCTGTTTTACTGAAGGAAACATGAAGAAAATCTCAGCTTATTTAATGACAGAATACCATGTATTCTTTCTAATCTTAGTATGTTGAAAGTTGAGTTATGAAGAACCAGAGTACATTTTTTCTACAATGCAAATTACCAGACACAGTAAAGATTTCTGTCAATCATTCTGCCCATAGCACGCTCCTGACTTTGGGAAAAAATCAAGTCATTATCGTGAGCAAGAAGAAGCTGGTATTTAAAAATTGTTTTCCCATTTAAACTTGATAAATCCTGACAGTTTAAATACAGTTAGAAACATCTTTTTTCATCACCTAAGTAGCATTTGTAAAAGTTCATCTTCACAGGGGCCTGGTGGAGGAAGGTTATTAGGAGATGTTTTTTTCTCTCCCAATCCAATTTTCTTGCTTTCTTTCCTGTATAGCTGACAATCACTTTGATCTTAAAATCAAACAGAGATCTTTTCATACGTCTCCTGTGGGGGTAGAACAAGATATGAGTTGGACAAAAAGCCCCTAAATAGCAATTTCATGCTGTGATAAAAGATGGCAAATTATCATCTGTATCTCAATGAATTGATCTTAATTGCTAAGTAGAATACAGAGAAAATTAAAGTTGATGATACGTCTCCATGGATCTTTCTGGGCATAGTAAGATTCATAAAGTCTGACATCTAAGTACAATAAGGAATATTGACTGGCAATTGATTGTAGGTCCTTTAGATTACACTGCGAAGTTTGAGCTTTATAAAATTCTGGGGTTGTATCATACCATACTTACCACCATTATGTACCAGGAGGGTGCTACTGATACTGCTACTTCATATACCCTCCCTTGAGGCAAAGAGAAGCCAGAAAGAAGGAGTTGGTTCCCAGTGCTTTTCACAATGTTATTAACTGGCTAACTAGCAAATGCTGTGGCAGTAAGAATAGAATAAACCCATATGGTACTTTTGCTTAATTCCTCCTTTATAACTGCAATTTATCTTGGGAATTGATTGAGAGCATGAAAAAAGAAAGGAAACAATTTTCCCTTGATGACCCAGAAAGAGTACTAGATCTGAGTCAGATGACATGGGTTCCAATCCTCGCACTGCCGCTTAAAAACCTCTTGGCCTATGGAAATGTGCTTCATCAACCTGGTCCTCAGTTTCACCGGGAAAATGAGAGAGTTGGACAAGATGCTCTTTGAAGAGCCTTTCCAACTCTAAGTGCTTTTATATTAGACCTCCCATTCCCCAGCCTTGGGTTACACCAGAGTCCCCAAAGTACTCTGCATTGCTATATTATTAAAGAAAACAAACAGGCCTTTTCAGTGACTAATCTCTACTACTCTAATTGTCCAAAGTGCTTCAATTAAAAGAAAAGAAAAAGAAAACATACAAAGCATTTACCACACCTATGGTTGTGGCTGAAATGGGATGAATGTTTTATCTGAGCCACTCTTCAATCTCCTTTAACCAGGAGAATTTCAGAATCTCTCAGAGTCGGAAGAGACCTCAGAGATCATTTAGTCCAGGCCCTATTTGAAGCATCTCCAATGTCTATGACAAATGTCTTCTGCTTGAACACCTCCTGTACTCAAACACTTGCCAGTTCATGAGATAGCCCATTCTATATTAGGAGTGGTAGTTTTAGGAAATTCTACCTCATATTGAATCAGAATCTGTCTCTCAGTGGTTTCTACTTGTATTTTACACACACACACACACACACACACACACACACACACACACACACACACACACAGAGTCATTAATAAATATTCATTTTTCCTGCAGAGATCCATGGAACTAAGAACCCCTCTTCTACTGATAGCCCTTCAAACATCTGAAGTCTTTCCCTCTCTTAAAGAGCCCCATTTAGATTCTTCTACTCATCCTCATGTGACAGAGTATTAAGGACCCTCACCATCTCTGTAGAAGACATGGGTCTCCTAAATGAGCTTCACTTTGCCAGTCTCTCCTAAAATGCAGAACCGCAAACTGAACACAGGACTGATGTGTTATCCATATTTTGCTTATCAGAAAAACATCATATTACCGAATGCCAAAGCCAAGGTCCCCTAACTTCTAATCCAATATAAGATAGTTTCGGTTATCTTGGTCTCTTTAGGGTCTATTTCAGAGCTTAATGTAGAGAATTTCCTTTTGCTGACGTACTGTTGGTGTCTATAACAACAATAATTATTATTGTTATTTTTATAACCATCCTTAGATGAGGCTTTGGTGGCAGAAGGAGTCAAAGTGTGGGAGGGGCTGAAACAAGGTCTCCAAAAAAGTGCTAAGGAGTGGGATCAAGGAGTAGAGTCCCAGTTGCAAGTACAGAAGGGAGCTCTGGCAGGGAAAGAAAGGATGGAAAATGGGAACAAAGGGATCTTCCAATAGGATTTTCAGCTCAGAGAAGTATAGACAATGGTAGCAGTAATTTCCAGTAATGGGTAAAAGGTGGGAATAAAGCCCTTGGAAGGATTAAGGAGTGGCAATTCCCAACTGTCTTTGCGGGGTTCATCAGACCCAGTAAGAGGTTCATAATGTTGGTAAGCATCACAGAGGGTGGCAAAAAGGTCCTCAGCAGTGCAACATGAGGGGTGAGAGGAAATCCCTTCTGGTGACAAGCTCCATTTAAATGAGGAAGAGAGACCAAACTCCTAGCTGGGGAACTCATTCATGAAAGGGGACATTCTTGACTGAAGCATTGGTAAACTGGCAACCATGGGTATTACTGAGCCATTCCTCAGTGAAACAAATTTCAGTTAGACCAACCAATGTCCCTACAGGCCAGAAGATCCAAAAGAGCCATAGGTAAAATTTACATCGATCCTCAAAAGAGCAGAAGATGTTGAAGGTGAGACTTAGACTGAAGTTGTTCCCCCCATCCAGCTTTGACCATTTAAAAAAATAAGACTCCCCTACGCTACTCCAGGAGAACAATAGCACTAAGAACAAATGCAAAGGCATCAGGTTGGCGCTTACCAATGAAGAAAACCGTTCCATTTAAAGTCTTCGGCCCTTTGAATTATTCATTAGTGCTGGCTTTATATTCTCATTATTCCTGGCTTTGTTGGTTGTGAGAAGTCCTTCATGTCAGACATTTACAGTGAAAGAATAGGGCCTGCTTAGCAATCAAATGCTCTTCCTCATATTTTTTTCTTTGATGTGGGAGACTGAGTTGCTAATGGAGCAAGGTGCCTGTCCATCCCTAAATGGGGAGAAAAACAGCTTTCTCAAACTCTTAATTGCCAATGATTTCTTGTCATTCTTTTTTTTCTTAAGGGGGTATTACGACTATAACATTTAATATCTGTACTAAACAAATACAGATGATGTACAGTGGACGCCCTTTAAAACTACACTGTGAGGGGGATATAGGAGAGTCAGTTTTTTTTAGGATTGTGATTTCACTGGGAGACACAGCTCCCTCTAACAAGGATGATTAGCAACTCCTCTGCATTTACAATCTTAAAGAGTTGCCTGGCACAATGAAAGGTTAGGTGACTTGCCTAGAGTTGAACAGACATTAGGGGAATTTGAACTGAAGAGCTCTTGATTTGGAGGTCTATTCTGTGCCCCCACTATGCTGTGTCTCTCAGGTTATATTAGGTTTTTATTAACAGTAATACTACCTTATGCTTTCTTGTTAATCTTGCTTAATCTTTGAGAATATTTCTTACCTCATATCGCTTGAATCTATGTAAGAATGAGTCAGGTTATAAGAGAATTCTACTTTACAATTCCTTAAAAACAATTTTACACCAGGGGATTCTTACTGTGATGTCCATAGACCCTCAAATGACCCATGGATAAATTTCAGGAGGCCAGTGAACTAGATAGGAAAAAAATATACATCTTCACTAACTTATAACTGAAGTATAGTATTTCCTTCAACTGTGAATTTGAAAAAACAACATATTATTCTGAGAAGAGCTCCACAGGGCTCACTAGACAGCCAAAGGAGATCATGACACATAAAATGTTAAGAACCCATATTGACCATTCCTAGGAAGATGCTTGGGAAGCCAATGATTGTGCCAAGCTCTTAATTTTTTTTTTTTTGCTTTTCGGAGGGGTAAAGGTAGGGTAATTGGGGTTAAATGACTTGCCCAAGGTCATACAGCTAGTAAGTGGTAAGTGTCTGAGGTCAGATTTGAACTCAGGTCCTCCTGACTCCAGGTCCAATGCTCTATTTACTGTGCCACATAGCCACCCCCAAGCTCTTAATTTTTCAAAGGTAGAAACATAGAATGCCAAAACCAAAATAAACCTTAGGATCATCCATTCCATCCCTTTTATTTTAAGATGAAGGTGAGATCTGTAGGGGGTAAGAGAGAACAAGCATTTATTAAGCACTCCTGTGTGCTGGGCACTGTGCTGAGCATTTAGGTGTCATTATTATCCCTGTTTTGCAGTTGAGGAAACTGAGGCAGATAGAGGTAAATTATTTGTTCAGGATCACATAGCTAGTAATGTCCAAGGCCAGACTTCAACTTGGATCTTCCTGAATCCAAGCCCACCTCTCTGCCCCCTGCACCTCTGAGCCTCCTCTAGGTTTGAAGAGATTGCACAGTGGGGCTTCAAACCCAAGTCTTGTAAAACTGAACCCTGCGCTCTTTGCATTACAGCTAATCTCCATCGATGCCCCATCACTATAGCAATCTGCTCCCTCTCCTGACGCCATATTGGAGCTCACTTGTGGCAGAGAAGGTAGAAATCTATGACTGCTTTTACCCAGCTCCAAGCCCCTCCAGCCAAAAAGCTGTTCAGTTCAGTAGGGAAAATCAGTCCAATGGTGATTTGGTCTCCTTTGGCCCAAACAAGCTGGTGAGTGGAATTAACGTTTCACTCTTCTCCTTCTTCTCATCCTGTAGACCTAGCTAATATTAAATATCATCAAATCACGAATAGTGAAGGGATACACTTATAGAGGTACTCTGTAATATGGTAAAGAATGATAGTACCTAGAACCATGCTTGATCAGCAAGCATTTATTAAGGGCCTACTATGCACATGGCTATGCACTGAGATAGAAAAACAAAAAAATGAAACAATCCCTCCTCTGAAGAAGCTTCCTTTCTGTCAAGTTAGACAACATGTATATACAGATAAATATAACTAAACACAAGGTGGTTAACTATCAGGCTTTTACTGCCCCAAATGCCCATTTCATCATTCTGTGATCCTGTGATATATTGGGAAGTCATCCAGAAAGTTCAGAAGCATGGGAGTGTTACCTCTGGGACCACAGCATCACAGGAGCTCAGAACTGGAGATGGAAGGTCCTTGGGGCCATCCCCTAAAAACACCTTCATTTTACAGATAAGGGAGTCTGGGGGGTGAGGGGTTAAATGATTTGTTGACACACAGCTAATAGCAGAAGAATTCAGACCCAGGCCTTCCTGAGTCTGTGACTAACAGTGTATAGAGGCAGGCAAGAATCCTCCTCAATGGGGCCCTGATTAGTAAGGGAGTAATATCAGAGCAGTGAGGGCCTGCAGGTGAGGGACTCTGGAAAGCAGGAGTAACGTGCGGAAAAAAAGATACAGACTCTAAAGGAGACACACACACACACGTTACCACTATTGTTATATAGAATAGAGGGAACTATTGTTCCCCCTATTCAGCCACAGGAAAGGGAAGACCAAAGTGAGCATACATCATTCCATAATCCTACCACCTACCTCCTCCTCTTTGAGTAGGAGGGGCTAATAAAACTTATTGTGGCAGCTGAGCAGCACAGCAGATAGAGTGCCAGGCCTGTAGTCAGGATGGCTCATTTTCCTGAGTCCTCAGACGTTAGCTGTGTGACCCTGGGCAAGTCACTTAACCCTGTTTGCCTCAGTTTTCTCATCTATAAAATGAGCTAGAGAAGGAAATGACAAACTACTCCTGTATCTTTGCCAAGAAAACTCCAAATGGGGCCACAAAGAGTCAGACATGACTGAAGAACAACAACAATCATAGCTTTAAATTTCTGACAAACAGATGACTAACACCCATAAAGGAACACGGCCAGAATTAACAGTGGTTTGCATCATTTGATTTTTGGACTCCGTATAATGAATAGGCAGTTTGTTCTGACATGTTTCCACATATCTTTTATATCATCTACTCATCCCATGACCTCCACTACTATGAATAGTGATGTAACCAATTCTGAAAGGTATCAGCATCAGAACTGTAAAGATTTTGACAAATGGTGGGGGGTGTTATTTTGTGGGGAAGGGACCTGAGAAACTTTGAGAAGAAATGTTAAAAAATTTATATTTTTATGTATATGTATATATATATATATAGATAGATAGATACACACACATATATACATATATGTATATATATACATATATACACATATATATGTATATATACACATATATGCACACACATATACATATATGTATATGTATGTGTGTATATAAAAACTTCTTTGACTACTCAAAGTTGACTGATCTTGTCACTTTATTATTTGGGAATATAAATATTCAGTACACAAGACTTGGTGTATTACTATTTGGTGTATTTTTAAGATGTGAAGGCCCCTCAAGGATGGAGAGGCAGGGGATTATACAAAGCAACATAAGAGAGTTTGGGTTTGTTTTGTTTTGTTTTTTTGTTCTGTTTGGTTTTTCCATTTGGAGTGAGTGAGAGCTAAAAAAGATCCCCAGGAAAACCTCTCCTCTAACCTTCTCACTGTGCCTGCCTTTTTTTTTCCTAGACCTTTACATTTCTAACTTAGCCCCTGGTGCAAGTCAGGCATACTTAAATGAGCTTGATTGCTATTGAATTAGAGAAAAATTCAGGGAAGGGAAACAGAAATTGTTAAGGAGGGGGACAGATTGAATCACAGAGAAAGATTAAAAGCACATAATGTTGACTTTGGATAAACAATGACTAAGGGATGGGGCTGGAGGCAGATTATAATAGTCTCTGCAAAGATTCAAAGGATGTAAACACCAATGAGGGATAGGAATTGCCAAAGATGTGACGGGAGTAATGGAATGAAATTGAGCAGAAGATCATTTGGGCTGAATATCAAGAAAAGTTTGCTAATGGTGAGGGCTATTAAACTGTGGAATAGTCTCTCCCAAGGGAAGTGGTAGAAGCCCCATTACTTGAATCATTAAACTAGAATGGACAAAGTACTAGAAAATAGATGGTTGGAAATGATTCTGTACAAGACCCCTAGGGATAGTATATTGTATATCTATATAGCTATATATAAAATGCATAATAATATAATCATTTAATCCTCATTCTAATTTATGTAATTTTGTGATTTCATTCTTTAATGAGTATTGGCTTCCTTTATTCCTCCAGTTCTTTCTTGGAGATGGTATTTTTTTTTCACACACACACAAATCAGGTCATAGAGAAAAGGGAACTGGAGGAGACAAGAGTTCTATTAGTTCTATCAACTCATTGTGTGACTGTGAGCAAGTGTTTTCTCTCTCTAGACCTCAGTTTTTTCATCTTGGCATTTGGGTCATAAGTTCCCTTCCAACTTGGAACGGTATATGACTCTGGATAGAATTCCTATGAAACTATTTTTTTAAAGAGCTAAAAAGTGCTGTTTCTGTATTGGATTTACACAATCAGTGCTTCCTGATTTAGCAGAGAGATTCTTTCCATAAAACTGAGTATTCTGGTGCTATTTACCTTTTGGGAGCTACGTTAACAAATTGACAATAGTGGTGTTCCTAGATATCTAGGATACCTTTCACATAGACATTCGTGTTAACTCAGGCTGCCCATTTCAAGGAATGGAAACTAAATGAAGTGATTCATCAAAATTCTATAAGTAATCATTTTGTAATCAAAACAGAATATCATTAAAGAAATCCAAGAAGGTTACTTTCTCATAAAACTTGGACGCATAACATTCTCCTAGGAAAGATGATGGCACACAAGCCTTTTGCCTTTGAGTCTGACTCTATCCTTTAATCTTTTTATCCATAATTCTAGGGCTATAGATTTTAAAAGACTTTATAGATCATCTAGTCAAATATCATTGTAGAAATATGAAAACTGAGTTCCAAAAAGTCAAGTGATTCATCCAAGCTTTGACTCCAAAGAGATCTTCCTTTGGCATCTACTTATGTTTGGTCTGTCTCCCATTTATTTGTGTAGATAGATAGATAGATAAGAAAATAGATAGGATTGATAAAATCAATTAGATAAATTAAATAGGATAGGTAAAATATATTACATAGATAGTATGTGAAATAGATGACAGACAGAAAGACTGATAGATAACCACAGGACAGGCAGGTAACCATTAGGTTTTACTTTCCTTGTTGGACTTTTTCACAGAAGTAATTCTAAGTGAGGGAATTGCCCATCCTTTTGGTGTCTAAATGCAGCTTCTTATATTAAAAGAGACCTATTCATAATACCTAGTGTTTATATAGTATGTTAAGGTTTGAAAAATGTTTTAACTAATTTATTTCAGAAATTGAGGGGAATACCCATCAATTGGGGAAAGGCTGAATATATTATGGTATATGAACGGAATGGAATACTATTGTTCCATAAAAAATGGTGAGCAGGTAGATTTCAGAAAAACTTGGCAAGACTTCTACAAACTGATGCTGAGTGAAGTGAGCAGAACCAGCAGAACATCATGCATAGTAACAGCAACATTGTACAATGGCTGACTTTGTTAGACTTAATTCTTCTGAGAAATGCACTGATCTAAGACAATTCCAAAAGACTAATAATGGAAAATGCTATCCACATCCAGAGAAAAGAACTATAGAGTCTGAATGCAGATTAAAGCATACTATTTTCTCTTTTTTGTTTTTTTGTTTTGTTTTTCTTTCTCGTGGCTTTTCCCTTTAGTTTTGCTTCTTCTTTCACAACATGATTAATGTGGAAACATGCTTATATATCAGATTGCATGTTGCCTTGGGGAAGAGGGAAGGGAGGGAGGAGAAAAATTCAGAGCTCAAAATCTTATGAAAGTAAATGTTGAAAATTTAAAATTAATTAAAATTTTTTATAAAGGGGGGGGAGGCTAGGTAGTGCAGTGAATAGAGCACCAGCCCTGGAGTCGGGAGGACTGATTTCAAATCCAGCCTCAGACACTTAACACTTACTAGCCATGTGACCTTGAGCAAGTCACATACCCCCAATTGCCCTGCCTTCCCCCCTCCAAAAAGGAAAAAAGCAGAAAGAGCAAAATATTTTAAATTATTTTTTAAATTTCATTTAATGCTCACAACAGTGTTGTAAAATAGGTGCTATCATTATCCCTTTGGACAATGAGGAGACTGAGGCTAAAGACTTGCCAAAGATCACAGAACTAGTTAAGTATCTGTGGCAGAATTCAAACTCAGGTCTTTCTGCTTCCAAATCCAGATCCTTATCCACTATACCATTTAGCTGCCGTTCCAGAGTTCTGCACACAGTAGGTGTGTGCTTGCTGAAACTCAAGGTACTGACAGTTATTGGTGACCAACAGAATGCTTAGGAGGTAATTCCTAAGACCTTAGTTTAGGGGGTAGAACCTGGAGAGGAAATAGAAAGAGATAGAAAAGCACCCACTCTACAAGTGCCTTCCATAATACCACTTCAAAAGGCTAAGTACTTAAATTCTTCTTAAATCTACACAAAATTTTTGCCTGTAGCACTTTTGTCTGTTATTAAGTTCATAATCTTAAAAGTTCCTGTATATTAGAATTTGATCATATTATTGGAGCAACTTAAACCAAAATGTCTCATTCTCTTCTATGCCTCAAGTAGTTTTTAGTGGGATGTTTCCAAAAACTACTGTAAAAATTAGAGGGGTGCCACCTCCTTCTCATAGTTCTGGATTTAGGAAATGAGCCTGGTTTCACTTTATCCATATTCTTCATAATTTGTTTATACCTTGGGCATTAATTTGTAGTAACTTTTACCTGGCCTGTGGTGTTTCTATCTCTAGATTCAATCATATATCACTTTGCAGAGCCCTAGATTTGGGGTGGGGTAGGGATTGAAACCTGTGGTTTTATCAGTGGAAGATGTAGTATGAAAATTCCTTCCACTCTTGCATGCTCTCTGCTTTAGCAGAAATAATTGCATAATTACCCATAGTGGTAGGAGCACAAACTGTACCTCAAACTCAAATCTGATTTCTAATATTATTTTTTTTACTATATACCTAAATACATTATACTTTTGGGGTGTGTGAATGTGTGTTCACCTTTTTTAAAAAAATTGCACTTCAGTTTATATTCAGATCAGTATTGTATAACCATTATACAATTAAAGTCTGATTTGCCATTTTAATAAAGTATTATAATCACCTAAATCTTACAAGTGTGTCCTGTGGAAACAATAATATGAAGTTGCAGGTATAGGTTGTGTCTAACTTAAATCATTGCTATTCAATCTTGATTTTCAAAGGAATTCATCCTTTTTTAATTGGGTATAAAAACAAGGAAGAATAGAAAAGCTTTTTTTTCTTTTTTTTGAGCTTTAGAATAGGGTTTCTTAACCTTTTCTTGTACATTGGACCCCATTGGCTGTCTGTCAAAACCGATGGACCCCCTCTAAGAATAACACTTAAAATAATAATAATAAGTGGAAGGAATGCTAAGGTTAGTGAAAATAAAGATATATTTTTTCCCACCCAAGTTCACAGATACTTTCCCCACCCTCACCCTCAGTTAAGAACTACTGTTTTAGAGTAACTTTGCAAATCATCACTGGCCAATGCATACATTCCCCCCTCCCTCTCTTTCTCTCTCTCTCTCTCTCTGTCTCTGTCTCTGTCTCTCTCTCTCTCTCTGTCTCTCTCTCCCTCCTTCTCCATCCCTTCCTCAACTTTATATGTCTCCTGTTTCATCTCAATGAAAAAATGCCCTTTCTGTGAGGAACACCACAGAACTAGGCCCTACAAATGCCCCCAGCACCATTTAAACACCTCTGTATTGACCTTATCTTGCATTAAAATTCCCAAGGTTGCCATTTACTCTCATTTTTCCTCAGGAACGAGAAACATACAATCCACTGTGCCCGAGAGAAGTTCCTTTTCTGTACGCATGGCAGGAAGTCTCATTTTCAAACGTAAACCCTCCTTATTCATCACACACAAATGCATGTTATTTTTATGTAATTCATTATTACGCCTCATTTTGTCCTTCATACTCAGATACAATAGCCAAAGAAACATTTCAGGTCTTCCTTTAAGGAAATCTGCTGTTGCTATTAGTATTACTAAGGGATAAGGACTTAGTCCTTTAATTTCACTGGTATACGGAAATATTGGGTGAGGAAACCCACTCTCTCAATTCAGGCTAGCACCTATCCTACAACCTATTGTCTTAGAGAGATGCCTAGAACCCCAAGAAATTAAGTAACTTGACCAGGGTCATGCAGCTAGTATTTGTCAGAGACAGGATTTGAACTCAGGTTTCCCTCATTTCAAGGTCAGTTCTTTGTTACACCACACTGCCTCTAAATCTTCTGTTATCTAGCACATAAATAGCAGAGCACCACCATGCATCCTTTAATAGTTTGAAGAAATCATTTTAACTGACTGGACAGTGACATAGAATTTGATCACAGTTCTTAAACTGTGTGATTCCAATCCAGGATTTCCCATAAATCCATCATAAAGAATTCAACCAATGCACTAAAAGTCAAGCAATAGTTTATTTATAGGACTTGTTCAGTTGTGTTATTCTTCATGTTATACTCTTCTTTTAGGAGCTGAAGAGTACCAATAGACCATCTGAGCTTTCCTATCTCTTGTCCTCCATTTTTGCTAAAAGATTAGCTAACCATATCAAATCATCAGTTTGGATCTGGGGAAAGAGAAAGGGAAAGAGAAGGCAACATCATCCAGTTCAGTCCTCTCTTTATACAGATGTAGAAATTGAGGCCAAGAAAGATCAGATAAGAGGCCAAGGAGAGATGTGAACCTCAGTGCCTTCATTCCAATTCAGCACTCCATGCTGCTGTCCCTTTTTCTGATTATACGCATCATCATTAAGGTCTTTCATGGCACTTTTTTTTTTTTGGAGTAGGGAAGGCAAGGCAATTTGGGTTAAGTGACTTGCCAAGTGTCTAATGCCAGATTTGAACTCAGGTCTGACTCCAGAGCTGGTGCTCTATTCACTGCACCACCTAGGTGCCCCTCATGACACTTTTAGTGCATACAATGTTAGTATTGTACATATCAAATATGGATAATCAATGTTCATAGAAATAGAGTACAGTAAAAGTAACTACACTTTGATGAAAACATTTTAGTCCATTTGATGATTCAGGCATTTCATGATCCTAATTTTATCAGAAATTTCATTAAAAACATCAGCTGTCATAGTACTGGAAATATGTACCCATGGTCCAGTTAATAGAATCCCAGCCAATGGATGGTTTGTTTATATACTTATCCATTAGTGTTATTCATTAACAACTAATACTACTCTATGAATCACAGAATTGGTGGATAGCCAAGGGAGAATAGGCAGTGGCAAATGTCTCTCACAAAGGTGTTGAACGCTTTGATGGAATGATAACCAGTTTACACCTTTCTATTTTTTTCTGTTCATGGCACCATCATTCTCCCATGAATTTTGGCTGAAAAAAATAAAGTTATTTTTGAATCCTCCCTTCATCCTCACTCTCTATTTCCAAGTCACCAAATCCACTGAGAGATTCCTTTTCACCCTTTCCTTCCGACCCATCCCTGCCAACACCACTTAGTTCAGTGCCACATCATCTCCCACCTAGATTACTGAACTAGAAACCCATTTCCTTGAATCCACTTTCCCTTTTCTCAGTCTATCCTGCCTTCAATGCAAAATTAATCTTGCTGAAGCATCATTTTTTCCATGTATCTCACGAGCCACCATTGCTCCCTATTATCAATCAATTAACGCCCAAACTCCTCAGGCTGATATTCGAGGGCCAACACAATGGTACAGAAGAAAGAACATTGGAGTGAGAGTCAGTGGATCTGGATTTAAATCCTGTATCTGCTACTTATTAATTGCATGACCTTGAGCAAATCACAACCACTTTGGGCTCTAGTTTCTTCATCTGTTAAATTGGGGATTTGGATTAGATAACCTCAGAAGTCTCTTGATCTACAACTATGATTCTATCTAGCCTTCTTTCCTGTTGTGGCTTTACTGAGACTCTCTGACCCATTCAAATTGGTCAACTTAACCATCCCCTAAACATTCCTCGTAGTTCTCTACCTCCGTCCTTTTTTTTCATGCCTTTCCTTCTGCCTTGAATGCCTTCTCAGTTCTAGCTCTATCACCTTGGACAAATCCCCCAATCTCCAACTGGTTTGTCCCATGTAAAATTATTCCTAACTACAACTCTCATAAAATGCATAACTATTTACCAATTTAAAAGACACTCACATAAAATTTAGATACTGATAACATTTTCAAGAAAGATATCCCGTTACTCTCAATTTCTAGGCTCACTGTAAGCCATTTTCTGTAAAGTCCTTTTAGGGTGAAAATAGCTCCCTCAACCAGCATTTTGTTTGATCAGCTGCCCCTTTGCAGCAATGCCATGGCTCCCCAGTCCCCCAACAAGAGTTAATAGGTAAGCAGCTGACTTAACCCTCAGTCCCTACAGAATCAGGCTCTGTTTATAAATGATTATCAGTTCAGCCTACTAAACTCTTCCTATCTGAAGAGCCGTGGGCTCAACATGGCTGGTGGGAAATGAAACTTTGTGAAGTAGATGTCTAAATTAAAACCACTGGGTAGAAATCTGGTCAAGATGCTAGACCGATATTCAAAAAAAAAAGGAAATAAACCTGGTTTTCACCTGTTTCTAAAACCTCCCTTTTAGATCTACTTAGGAAAATAAAGGGTTCAAGGTAGGGAGAAGAGGGAGGGGGTGATTGAAGTCCTATTTATTTTGTTTTGCTTTTAAACCAAAATTAACAACTTAAAGTGTTCAGGTGAGACAAATTAAGTTGTCCTGATCTATCTTCAGCCCTATCCCACATTCAATAATTTCTTTGGGCCTCAATTTCTTTGTAAAATGAGGTGAGAATGGGGAATAGATCCAAAAATTTACTTCCATTAAGCAAATATTTCAAAGTTGGCCCTCCGTTTAAGACCCTGTGCTAGGTTCTGGGAATATGGGGACAAAAACATTAACAATTCCTGCCTTCAAGGAGTTTCCATTCTGCTAGGGATAGGAGTTGGGGGTGGGTTAATAAAGCATATACACATATGTGAATAATAGAAGGTAATTCAAGGAAGGAGAGAGCTCTAAAGCTGGACCTAAAGAGGTAGCCCCTGAGCTGAGCCTTTAAGGAAGATAAGGGATTATGAGAGGCTGAAATGAAGACATACTACAAGCATACTAGGCTTGAGAAACTGATGTGAGCCAACTCACAGGGGCAGGAGATCAGGAGATAGAATGTCACATTCAAGGAACAAGAAAGAAGGAAGGAAGCAAGGAAGGAACGAAGGAAAAAAGGAAGAGAAGGAAAGAATTAAGGAAAGAGTTACTTGGTCAGGCATTGTGCTAAACCCAAGGAATACAAACATTAAAAAAATGCATACAAACAGACCTTGCTCTCAAGGAGTTCACACTCTAATACAAGTAGGAAAATTCAAATAGGTAAATTTCACTATCAGAGTGTTTCAGTTTGGAGAGGGTCTCAAGAATGGCGAATTGATCCATAGGGCCACCCGATGATATACCTTTCCCAAATCAATGGTACAGTGGTATAATTTGATTACTGTACCCAGAGCAAGAAATGGGAAGGAGGTGGAGTAGAAGGGAGTCCATTTGGCACAACAGATGGCAAGATGGCTTGGGTGGACAGCTGAATGATATGTGAAGTGTGGTTTGTAGTCTGCTTAGATAGAAGGGGCTATGTAAATTCGTGTTCACTTAGTCCTCAAGCCAGGCTACTCAGACGCAGGAAAGTAGTTCTAAAATTGAAGGCTTAAATCCCACAATGCTTGACGTTGGGGTTTTGGAGATCAGGTGCAAAACAGACTAATCCCAGGAGGGAAAAGCAAGACAGCAGTAATAGGGAAGATGGCAAGATGGCACAGGTGAATGACTCATCTTTTATGGACGTATTTAAATCCCATTTCTATATGATTTTAAAATGGTTTTCAATATCCTCACAATGGAAATATGAGGCTTGAAAAGCTCTATGTGGACACTGCAAGTGGGGCCAGTATTGTCAAAGAAAAGTTGGAATCTAGATACAAAATGAGCCTTGCAAGCAAAACTCCAACAGGGAAATGCCTGATACGTAAATTCATTTCTGAATGGGGATTAGCTCATTCTTTGTACTTCTATCTCCATTGCCTAAACTTGTGGTTGGCATGCAGTAGGTGCTTAACTGTTTTTGAGTGACTGATGTACTGATGCTTAGTTAGTGACAAGAAATAATCATTTATCATCTGTTGTTAATGTGTTAACTCCACTAACTCCTCCTACCCAACCTTTTGTCCAAAGCCTTCCTATTCTCCCCATTTTCTTCTCCTCTCTCCTTCATTGCTACTTGATCTTCTCTTCCCTTCTCTCCCATCATCACTTTTTTCTATCATTGTTTGATCCAAAATGAAAGTGGAAAAAAATTAAATTTTTCTTTATTCGTGCATTCATGTATAAATTCATGTGTTTGTCTAGGGGACATGAAGATTTTATTTTTGGATCTAAAACTCCAGATAGAATCCCAAATGATCAGCAAATTAGGCACCCACTATATACCAAGAATTGTGCTAGGTACTGTAAGAGAAAGGAAGGAAAACATGTATTAAGCCACCTACTGTGTGCCAGTCACTAAGTGATTAACAAATATCAATCTCATTTGATCTTCACAACAACTCTGGGAGGCAGGTGCTATTATTATATCCATATACTCATTTTCAATTGAAAAAATCTAGGCAGAGGTTAAGTGACTTGCCCAGGGTCACACAACTAGTAAGGGTCTGATGCCACATTTGAAGTCATCTCTGGCTGACCCCATGCCCAGTGCTCTATACTTTGTAGAACTGGTCCTGCCCTCAAGGAGCTTGCAATCTATTTGAAAAGACAAGTCCGGCATATCAAAACAACGCTCAGGGAATGATATAAAATTGTTTCTATTCAAGCACTAGATTGTTGGGTGTGAAATACACACAACATTTGGACAACCCACACACTCAGCAGGTGGATTTATTAAATGTTTAACAACAATGAGAGGGTTTTTCCTGTCCCTTTTCCCCTTGAGTCTCCCTTTGCTTCAAATAGGAAAACAGGACTGGTTGGAAGCAGACTTGGAAAACAGCAGGAGGCCCAAGTCGGCCTTTGAAAGCTGACCTGGCAGAGAAAGAGAGATTTTAAAATAAAAGGGGAAGTCACACGTACCTAATAGTATCAAAGACGAGATTATTTCAAGCAATCTACATTACTTCGTTGAATGTCCCAGTAAGACAAGTGATGTCCCAGTAAGACACTTGATCACATGGAAAATTTCAGTAGAAAATATACTTCCTGCCTTCAGGGAGCTTATGCTCTAATAAAAGAAACAGGAAAATAGTAGAAATGTGTATGTGAAAACTGTTAAGGAATGTTTTAACAAAACACAAAGGAAAATTAATTTTAGAATTGAATCACTCTAAATTATATTTGAATACAAGATGAATAAGATTCTAACCTTTAAAATTATTTTTAAAGAAATTGTGGCTAGCACTTCCCTCTGAATTGTCCTACTTTTTTACCCTACGACTGTTTTAATGGTTTTCCCATTCCTAGGGCTCTATGCAAATATAGTTCCACAGGATGATGTCTCTTCTTCAGCCCCTCAAGTATCACAGGACTTACATCTGCCAAGGAACTTTCAGATCATCTCCTTCAGTACTCTTATTTTGTAGTTGCAGAAAACGAATCCCAGAAAAGTCACAGGAGTTACCAAATGTCGCACAGTAATAGTGAAAACAGCTAGGTGGCTCAGTGGATGGAGCACTGGGCCGGGAGTCAGGAAAAACAGAGTTCAAATCCAGCCTCAGACACTTACTAACTATATGACACTGGGCAAGTCACTTAACCCTATTTGCCTTAATCCACTGGAGTAGGAAATGATGAACTACTCCAATATCTTTGCCAAGAAAACCCCACGGACAGTATTAGTGTTCTATGATCCACAGGATCACACAGACCTAACTGACTAAACAACAACAACACAGTAGTAGTAGTAGTAGTAGTAGTAGCAGCAGCAGCAGCAGCAGCAGCAGCAGCAGCAGCACCAGCAGTATAATAGTAGTAGTAGTAGTGGAGGTGGTGGTGGTGGTGGTAGTGGTAATGGTAGTAGCAGTAGTAGAAGTAGTAGTAGTAGTAGTAGTAGTAGTAGTAGTAGTAGTAGTAGTAGTAGTAGTAGTAAGTTGTCAAGCTATAATTCAAACGTAAATCCTTCAGTACCAACTTCAATATTCTTTCACTATACCCCAATCTTTAATTCATGCCACATTTCATTTTTTAAGAGGAAAATTTTAGAGACCCTTAGGTATAAGCTCTATAAGTCAGTCTATCTAGAAAAATGCCCAAGTGATTTGTGCCTGGTTATCAAGCCCCTCTGTGACCTGACTCCATCCCACCTCCCCAACCATATTTCTCACTATTCCTCATCCAATATTCCCTCTACACCACTTGGGCCCATCTCCTTACAGACAGCAATACTGCCCTACCTCATTCTCACTCCCTCGCTTTCCATCAAGCTATTTATCCATTTAAAATGTCCTTTCTGCTCTTCTCCAATTATTTAAATACTAACCACCCTTTCAGGGTCAAGCACAAATCCTCTCTTGTTTCATGAAGCTTTTTTCTAATTAGTTCTCCATGCTTCAAGCATAATTACAAATAGTAACTTACTATTTAGCACTTGATTTTTCCAAACATGTCAGTCCTGAATTCCCATCTAGATAATAAACTCCTTGGGGCAGTGACCACGTATTCGAGACCTTCTACATCCTCTATTGAAATCAACATGGTGCCAGGGAGATAGACCAGTTCCCTCAGGAAAATACTGATAGAGGACACTGCCCCAACATATGTCCTCGCTAAGTAACCCTCTGCGTCCCTGAGTTAGTAATTATGGTAGAGAGCATTTATATATTTTAAGGTTTTTAAAGCTTACAAAGAAGTTTATGAAAGAGGAGATGGAGACGAGAGGGAGAGGAGATGAGAAGAAGAGAAGAGGGAGAGGAGTGTCTCTACAATGAGAAGACCTAGGTTCAAATTCTCCCTCTGAATCTTTCTACCTATATAACCATAGGCAAATCACTGAATATCCCTGGATCTCAATTTTGTCATCTATAAAATGAGGGGATTAAACTAGGTCTCCTCAAATATTCTTTCAAGCTCTAGAACAATGATCCTATATGCAGATATATTTCATATGTATATATTTAGATATATACATATATTTATACATATATACTATTTTATAATTGTACATACCTAATATTGTCTTATTTCCCACTACACTATGGATTCTTTGAGAATGTAGTTTTATTTTATGTTTTATTTCCCAATGTACAGACAGACCCTTCATTAACACTTGCTCTATTAGGAAAGAATAACTTTTGTGCCCTCATATGCTCATTAATGAACAAGTATTTGTTGACCTACAGTGGAAGGCCTTCATGACTGTGAAGATCTCTGAATCCATCAGAGTGTGTACTTCCTTTCCATAGACCCTCTTAGGGCTTTCATGAGTTTCTTTTGCTTAAAAAAAAAAATTCAATATCCTTTGGTGGACCAGGCGATGATTTTCTCCAAACTTAGCCAGACTAGTCTTTGCCATGGCAGGTCCATTATGGGGCCCATACTCAAAGCCTTCCCAGCTTTGTAGATGAGACAGACCTTATGTTACAATAAGCATAAGAGTAGGTCTTCGGTGGAAGGAATGTTAATTAATGGATGAGAGAAGTTATGGTGTGAAGGTAAAACTACAAGAATTTATTTTATGTCAGAAGCTTGGAACGTCCAGAGTAAGGACCAAGGGAGTCAAGGCTACATTGGTAGAATATATGGTCCTTATAATTAGAGATCATTTCATTGATTGTATTTGTATCCCCAGCAACTCTCTCTATCCCAGTATCCTCATCTGCAACATAGCAATCACCTAGCCCACTGGGTTGTTGTGAGAATCAAAGGAGATAATACAGGTATTGCATATTGCAAATCCCTCATACCCTCTTAAAATGCAAGTGCTATGTTACCTGGGAAAGGTAAAACTGTAAACCTTAACAGACATTTATTGTGAATAATTAGAGGACTTAGCCCTTTCAACTGTGGAACTCTTACCTTAGGAGTGTGCTGTACTGACTGGTGAGTACTTCACATAGCCCACTATACCTACACAACACCCACCCATATTTCACATCCTACCTGAGTGACTTTCTCATCATCTAACTTGTGCCTATTCTCCATCCCATCCCCACATCCCTTTTCTATCTCTAGAACCATAATCAAAGCAACATGTCCCTTGATAATGGAAAGGGCATGTCAATTCTTCTATAGTTCCCCTCATCATCCCTATGACTTTATAAACCAAAACAGACTTCCCTGGCCACCAAGCTCCCTCTTCCCTATTAAAAGGCAAAATCCTTAAGGGCAGAGATTGCTGCTTTTGTATTTTCATCCCTGGTGCTTAGCAACATTGCTTGACATAGAATAAAAATTTTTAAATGGAGCCAGCTGGGTGGTGCAGTGAATAGAGCACCAGCCCTGGAGTCAGGAGGACCTGAGTTCAAATCCAGCCTCAGACACGTAACACTTACTAGCCATGTGATGTTGAGCAAGTCACTTAACCCCAATTGCCCTGCCTTCCCCCCTCCAAAAGAGAAAAAAAATACTTTAAAATGTCTTTTAATTTAATAGTCTATGAAAATCCTTCTCTTCAGAGCATAAAAGTGGCCCTGAGCTCCAAAAGATTACAAAATAGATTATAAACTCTGGCAAGTCCCATCAAGTTAGGAAGACTTCAGATACTAGCATAAGGGTGGGCCAAGTGGGCCAACTAGGATCCTTTAAAGCAGTGGTTCCCAACTTTCCTAATGCTGCTACCCTTTAATACTCATATGTGGTCGTATCTGCATGTGAGCAGACCCGCCTGGAGACAGATAGAGGAGTGGTGTCTCAGTTCCTAGGACCATCTGAAATACGTGTTTTCTGATGGTCTTAGATGACCCCTGTGACCCCTGTGAAAGGGTTGTTTGACCTCCAAAGGGGTCGCGACCCACAGGTTGAGAACCACTGCTTTGAGGAAACATACATTATAACCCATGCTCCTAGCCTCTCTGTATGCCTATATATCCAGATGCAGCAAAGGACCAGGAATATGCCTTACTAAGTTCATCTTATCATCTGATATCCACCCAGTAAAAAATCTAGGTGATAACAGTACCTCATAAAAAAATTCACCAAGATGTGGAGGGGTAGAAATCTGCCAGCAAATGAGGCACTCATTCCAATAAAATCACCCTTCTGTTTCAAGTCTTGAAAAAGTGAATGAACTTCTAGATTTTGCTCAGAATAAGTTTTGATAGATGAGAAGGGAGCAGAATCCAAAAATGAAAAAGACACAGAACAAGAGAGGAAGGAGCATGTCACACCCATAAACAAACAGCCTCTTTCACAGACCTAAAAAGCTAGCTTCAATTTCATTGTTAGAAGGCAGGCCCAGGGTAAATGGAATGGACACTTACTTGCCAGATTTGAGAAGTGGAACCTGGGAGGAAGGTAGCATCCAGGAGTCCATCCCTCATACCAATCCATGAAAATCTATATCATTCATCTATGCCCTAAGAAACAACTATGTTCCTTTTTTTAGAATTTAAGAAGGGGAGAGAAGGAGAATAGAAGGAATGGACTCCTAGTCATATATGCCAAGCCAAAGAGCTGGGAAAATTTTTCAGGCTCCTTAGAAATGAGCTGTTAGAATAAATGGAAGCCATTATGACCTGCTGCTTATCTTCCATTTGTCCCGTATCTCTTCACATGAAATACACAGTCTGGTGATTTTGAACTAAAAAATCAGTTTCATTTTCATTGTTGATCATCTGGGACATTATTCAGTGTTTTCTCCATGTAAAAAGCAATTCTCTATCACTATGAGATCTGTGGCATAAACATATCATTTCTAAAGTATGGCCACAAAATGAGAACAGGGCAAAGCAGTGTCCTGGGGGAATGTGTATATAAAGAAGAGTATATAACACATTTCACCAAGAGAAACTCTCTGCTCCCAACTAAGCCTGAGTTTTTAATATTCCAAGCACAGAATTCTTCCACCTGAGGCTGTTTGCCTTAATCACATCTCTACTAAGTTTTCACTTTGGAGATCTTATTGGATGGGTGTCCCATAATAAGTGATTATAGCTCTCAATGAAAAATTCAAGTTGGCCTGCTACTTGCCTACTCATTGATGAGATGTCACTGGGGCCAGAATAATTTGGAGAGTTTTTGCTCTCCCCTTCCCACATGCTCACCTCCCTCCGGCTCCCCCCAAAATCAATCTGTGTAATATCACACTGAAAGTGGACATGTTTGGCAAAGCATTCAGCTGCAACTCAAGTGGGTTGGTCTTGGGCTTTGGATCAATATGGTTTACTCTTCTTCAATGCAGAGAGAGACCTTCTTATCAATGTAATACTCTTTACAAGTGCTCTTAGGGTATAGATGGATGTGAATATGATATATTCTGGCTCCAAGTTCTTTAAAACGACCCAACTTGCAATTCTAAAGATTTAGAGATTTGCTCATGTTTCAGAACACAGCCCAGTTAAATCAGAAAAGCAAGCAAATCAAGGCCGGGTGGCATGCACTATGGAATCTGACACCCTGTATATTTTGTAAAACTTTGGTCAGAACTTAGTCTAGAAACCCCAGAGCTTGAGAGCATTATCATCCTGATTTGACTAATTACCCAAATTTTGAACTCCAGCTCTGATTCCCAAAATATTTTTAAAGGCCTACTATATTTTTCCTTTATTGTTCTGAAGAACCCTACCTTGAACAACGTGAGATAGTATTGCTAAAAGTTTATAAGAGCTTACCTCCTATTGACACTTTGCCTTGAATTTCAGATTATGAGCACAATGGAGTAGACCAAGTCATCTTTGAAATTGATCTTAGTCAGCAACAAGCTACCACGATGATGGGTCTCATGGCAAAAATGGACAGAGGGATACAATGCAAAAGAGAAACCCCCCACAAAGCAGAGACTTCACCAATGCCATCTTTCTATCTTTAGTCCGATGGCTTGGGCAGAGTGAATCATCCTGTGTCAAACAGTCTGGGATCATTTCTATGATTCCAGAACACTGGACTGAGGTTCCATGGTGGCCATTCTCTAGTACTCCCTCTTTTCCCATTATTACCCTTCCCACCCCCATCATAACCCCAAGCCCAAAATATAGAATACCACCTACAGACCACCAGGAAGATGACCAATTGCCCTCAGGAATAAACCAAACCTAGATTTTGATACTGGAGAAGAAACGAGCAAACCATTCCAGTATCTTTGCCAAGAAAACTCAAAATGGTGTCACAAAGAGTTAGACATGACTGAAACAACAGAACAAGATTTTGATAGTTCTGCTTTAGATACCCATGCTGAAACTTAAATTCAGCGTGCTTTTTATCTTTTCAACATGAGAAGCTTAGAAATGAAAACTTATTCTGATTTTCCAGTGATAGGGTGGCAACAAGCATATTATAAGGAAGGTGGAAAGGAAACCCTCAAAAAGTATCTCCCACAGCCCAGGAGCCAAGTGATCCATCAGTGATCTTTATTGTTTCTATAATCTATAATTATTGATAACCTTTGAAACAAAACTTTGACTCTTTACTTCTATTGCCTGGTATACAGGTCCTTTTTAAGTCTGAGAGCACCAGCATAATTTGAGCCTGGGGGAATATGAGGGAATAGGTTAATAAAAATTCACATTTGTAAAGTACTTAAGAGTTTCCCAAATCTATCATCAACTCTGAGAGGTAGGGAGTATGTGCATACTATCTTCATTTTACAGACAGAGAAACCAAGGGCTGGGCTTAAGTAAGTCATTTCTCCATCATTATGGAGCTAGTAAGCATCAGAGCTAAACTTTAAACCCACCATCATCCTCACATCCAGTTCTCCTTCCCCCAAACCCTGTTGCTTCCTCCAAAAGCCACCACTGCAAAGATGGTGCTACAGGATCCTTCAAAGGCAAGGGTTCCATTTTGAAAGTTCTTCTCTGTGTCTGTTTCCACAGGCTTGGATGTTAGGCATGCTCAGGTAATTGCACTGTCATCGGGCACCAAGTGCATAAATGGAGAATACATCAACGACCAGGGACTCGTGGTCAATGACTGCCATGCTGAGATTGTGGCAAGGAGAGCATTTGTTTACTTCCTCTACTCACAGCTGGAGCTGCACCTCAGGTAAATTGAACACTGTTGATGCCTGAGAAATGCTTTATGATCTTTCTTGGAACAAATCTGTCCTCTGGACATCTGAACTCATGTTTGCTTTATGACAGTGTTTATGTATCTTAGGCTGATGTGTGCCCCAGTACCCAGAGAAAACTGGAGCTGGTTATTCCACAGAGTAGGATCAGGTGGCTTTTTTTCATTCTGGCAGATTTTCCACCTCTAATGATTAGATATGAATCATAAAGTATATGTTCTTATTAAGCCTACTGAAGACTCTTTGAGCACCAGCTGTATTACCATGTGGGACTGGTGGAAGATTGAAAGACTGGTCATTCTGCTCATTTGCTGACATTTCTCTTCCCTAATAATGATTATCTCCTGACAATGAGTGATTTTGTCAGGCAATTTTCAAGGCTTATGCAAACCTGCACATGTACACAGGCATACACATACACACACACACACACACACACACACACACACACACACACATCCTGTGTGCATGCTTCAGTGGTGTTGTCATTAAAACCTTCTTCAAAGGACAAAAGTCATGTTAAGAATACAACTACCTAGGGATCCAAACATGGGCAATTAGAGCTCCTTCTCTACAATACTAAAAACACCATCTTAGACAGTAGGTGAAACATCTGGAATCGAGTAGCAGACACAGATACTCCTCTAAATGTAATGTTTTGTCCCATCCTTTTATATCCAGTTAGCTTTCAGTTGAGGTACTTCCCTGGTTGATTAATTATTCCACCTGCAAGAGAGACTAGGAAATTTTATTAAACAAACGGGATCGATTTGCTCTGGATCCAGCTGGACACTGGCAAACAAGCAAGGAATCAAGAGTCTCTTCTTGTGCATTCCACACCTCCTTCAGTTTAGCTTTAATGGAAATCATTATTTTCACCCCTCTGTTATTAATCCCAGAACTTGCCTTATGTTAAAAACAAAAAAAACAAAAAAACAAAAAAAAACCTGCACTACTGTCTCTTGGGAGACGAGAGCTATTACTCTCTCTGAAAAATATAATTGCATCAATCCTGCTTCAAAGTATGTTCAGTTACACTGTTATGTTATTTGGATCAATGTTACCTTCTCCCTGGTAAACCTTCATTTGGGCTCTGGAGGGATGCCAAGTCAGCATCGATAGATATGCTGGGCTGGGGTGATATAGCAGCCATTTCCAATAGGACTAATGGTTTCACACAGCCTCGGGGACTCTGGGAATTCTGATCAGGTCACAGAAGGGTTCCCACACATTGATCAACTGATTTCTGTCACTGTCAAACATTGAAGAAGATTCATCCCCAAAAGGGAAGCTAAGACAGCATTGTAGAAAGGCTGAGGAATATTTAGCTCCAATACTTAAGCCAGCCCAGCGTTAAAAGAGCTCCACAGAGCAGGCTGGACAATTTCCAATTACGGTAGATTACTAGGCTGTCCTTCCAAGGACAGGAGACCTCCACAGCTGGGTAGATCTACTGGTAGAAAGCTCCTAAAAAGAAAATGAGTCCAATCCCTCACAGTACCCCATGATCCAGTGAGGAAGAAAGTTGGGGTGAGGGGAAGAAGAGGGAAGAACCACATTTTCACCATGGAACTGTCAAACAGATGTTTGTGAAAACTGAGCCTCTTCATTTAGAGAACTAGAACACCTGCCTTTTCTCTCTTGGCTTTGAGCAGTTGAATTTTGAAAAGCTCCTTTAAGAGAGGGAGAGGGAGAGAGAGAGAGAGAGAGAGAGAGAGAGAGAGAGAGAGAGAGAGAGAGAGAGAGAGAGAGAGAAGGGAAGAGAGGATGGGAGAGAGGAAGAGAGGAAAGAGGGAGAGAGGGAGAGGAGAGAGAGGACAGAGGGGGACAGAGGGGGAGAGAGAGGGGGACAGAGGGGAAGGGAGGGAAAGAGAATGAGAGAGGGAAAGAGAGGGGAGAAAGGGAAAGAGAGAAGAGGGGAAGAGAGGGGGAGAGGGGGGAAGAAAGGGAGAGAGAAGGGGAAAGAGGGGGAAAGGCAGGGAGAGGGGGGGCAGGGGAGAGGGGTGAGGGAAAGGGGGAGAGAAGGAATATTTCAGTAAAAGTAAGCATCAGCACTTCTGATGTACCTCTCAAATAGGTGCAGAATTGTGATGAAATAAGAGACTGCTTTGGGGTCACAACAATGAAAATATTAAAGATCATAGATTCAGAGCTGGAAGAGACCTCAGAGGGCATCCAGTTTAACACCATCATTGTACAGATGAAGAAAAACTTATGAGGAAACTGAAGCTTAGAGAGGGAAAGTGATTTGCCCAGAATTACACAGTAAATGTGTATAGAAGAATTTGAACACAGATCTTCCTGACTCCAAGACCAGAAATCTCGCCTCTATACACTGTCTCAAACTCTTGCCTCCCCCAAGTGATTTCCTAATTGTCCTCTCCAGCTTTTGCCCACCACCCCAGTCCTTCTTAAACCATTGTGATCCTTGTGTAGCTACCCAAAATAAGAGGCCAGAGTTGAAGACTGTAAGATCAGAGTAATCTAGAATGAAAAAAAGCAAGGGAACAGTATTTATTAAGTGCCTAATTTGTGCCCAGCACTGTGCCAAGCACTTAATAAATATTAGCTCATATAATTTTCACAACAATCCTGCAAAATAGGTGTTATTATAGTCCCATTTCAAAGATGAAGAAAATGAAGCAGATGGTCCAGGGACTTGTCTAGGATAGCACAGCTAAAAAGTATCTGAGGGTCACATTTGAACTCAGGTCTTCCTGACTGCAGATCCAGCACTCTATCTGCTATGCCATCTAACTGCCCAGTAAATGCTTTATACCAAATATATACCAAACAAGCAACCAAAGTACTTCACTTCCTAATAATAGCAATATAGTTATGTCACCTAGAAAGTTTTGATTGTTAATTCATTTGAGAACATGCTATATTTCCTACATAGTTTATATGATTATTTATTTTTTAAAATTTTTTTTCTTTTTTATTCATTTATTTATTTTCTTGTTTACATCATTCATTTCAGTGAGATTTTGAGTCACAAATTTTCTCCCCATCTTTCCCCTACCCACCACCCCAAAACAGCCATCCCACTGTATAACCCCTCCCCCAATCTGCTCTCTCCTACGTCCTCCCCTATCACTCCTCTGACTTTCCAGTAGGGCAAGATGGATCACCCTACCCCAGAGCCTGTATATCTTAATTCCCAGTTGCATGTAGTTAATAATAATAATAATAATTTCATATATATATATATATATATATACACACACACATGTTTATATGATTTTTTAAAGCATGTATTCTCTGATACAGGTGGGGAGGGTGGTAGATGAATACTATAAATGTTAGGGAAATGAGAGACTGGCTATCATCTATTTTTCATCTCAAAATAAAAAGACCAAATGCACCCCAAATCAATAATGACTTATAACATCAACCATATGACAGCTATGACATTGTCTGTTTGAATTATATAGTTGTATATAGTCCATTTCTGCACAACAAATGATACTCACTCACAAATGCAAAGAAAATCTCATTTTACTTTTCCCAGAATTTCAGAGGGAGCAGGACCCGCCTGAGTAAATCTGAGAAACTGGGCAAGCTTAGTAGCCTCCCATCAAGTCTTTCAGCCCCATCACCTATTGTGTGTTTGTGTGTCCTTGGTCTCACTTATCTTGAACTCAGCTCATGAAGCCTCTGTGAAAGCCTCTCCTTTGTGATTTGTCCCATCTCCAAAAGCTTTTTTTCCCCAATTAATCCTGCACCTCAGAATACATCCTTCCTTTGACAGTTGTGCCTAGAATAATGGAGAACCTTCCCTAACAGATCATAGGATCATAGATTTCAAGCTAGAAAGGACAATAGAAGTCAATGAGCCCAACACCCTTCATGTTATAGATGAGGCAACTGAAGCCAGAGAAATTAGGTGACCTGTTGAAAATAAACCAACTACTTCACATCTGATGTAGTTTTTGAACTAGGGACTCTCTTGATCTCAAATTTAGTATTCTGTTCAATTTACAACATTGCCTTGACACTTACAACTGCTAGGTGCCAATTTGGGGGAATAGTGAATCCCCTGAAGTGATGACATTATTTGAATTCAAATCAATTGTCATTTATATAATTACAGTCTTTGAATAGGGTGAATTTGAATACATGGCCATTTCAGGGGATTCATTATTGGAACCAATTGGGACGTAGCTATAATATGAGAATCAATTCAAAGCACCAGTGGTGTTTAAGAAATTACATAAGGGGATATGGTAGATGTTTCTGATGACTTATCATGCAAAAGGGCCTAGTCTTCTTTCACTTGACCCCAGAGAGCAGATGTAGAAACAATGGGTAGAAGTTGCTAAGGGAGTTTGCGACTTGATGTCAGACAAAGCCTCCAGAACAAGCATGCTCCTGTATGAGTGAGAGGTTCCCACTTTATGGAGGTCTTCAAAAAGAAGCTGACTGACATCTTGTCAAGGATGCTACACGGAGGACCTGATGGACACCAAGTAGAGTCCATTAACTTCTGAGGTTCTTTTCAATGTTGAGATTCTGCAAAATATGTGAAACTCTAAACTAATCCTAAGGGAGAGGTAAAGGAGTGTGGTGGATCAAATAGGCATAGAATCAGAAAAACCTTAGTTTGAATCTTGCCTCAGACACTAATTAGCCAGGTGACCCTGGCAAGTAACTTAACTTTCATGAGTTTCAGTTCCCATATCTAAAAAAGAAGGATAATACTAGCATTTAACAGGATGATGTTTATAAGTGTTTTGCAAACTTTAGTGCCCTGCGTAAGTCTTAGCTAATACATATGGTCTCCTAGCTAAATTAAAATATGAGATAATGAGAGTTTAAGTTACTATTCCTCCCAAGTGAGTTTCTTGAAGAACAAACAGCCTTTACAACTTGAAGGAATAAGTCATTCCTGGTGGAATTCTCCATTCTATCACAATCATTGACAGAAATATTTATCTCTCAAATTACTTTACATATTCATGTGCTGACTCTGTCCACTCATAATGCTGGCCATCGAGGTAGGGCCTGTCCCTGAATGGAACATAAAACTTTCTTTCTTCATATTTCTTCACTCCTCCCCAAGACAGCTACTAATAACTGACCTTCATTTAGTACTTTAGATTTATTAAGTCCTTTTCATATATTCATCCTCTCATTTGATTCTCACATCTTTTTGTAAGGGACTGGTATAAGTATTGTGGGCAGAGGGAGCAGGGGGCTAGACCTAGGATTCCATTGTGAAGAACTCCCTCTACCAGAGAAGATCAGCATCTGATCCCCATCCTTAGAGTGTGACCTGAAATACTGAGAGAATAAATGGCTTACCCTGGTCACCAAGCCAATATATACCCAAGAAGAGACTTAAGCCCTAACACTGAGACTGGCTTTCTCTCTCTCCACTAAGTCATGCTACCTCTCTGTTTTGGTATTGTTATCATCCTTATTTGACAGACGAAAGGTAAAGATAATGATCAGAAATGTGAAATGACTTGTCCAAGGTTTCATAGCTTATAACTAGCAGAGCTGAGACTAACTCCAAGACTCATGCTTATTCCATTACAAAAGTCAGACCCTTGTGGTAACGGGAAGAGTATCATCATAGGGTCAATGAAGGATGCTCAGGACAGTCTTGTTGTACCAGTAAAGAGAAGTCCTCCTTCCTCAAAGCAAGCCTCTATCACTGAACTTCACTATATATAATGAAGAGAAAGTTTCCCCTTCCTTGGATTTGAGATTATGAAGTCTCAGAATCATTCTTAAAAGTCTTTCATCACTGGATTTAATCACTTTTCAAGAACCTTCTCCTCCTTGGTCCCTCCCCAGACTTTTATCCCACCTGGGCCCTTTTATCCTCCAGCTCTACCAATACTGTATGATCAATGAGATCACTCAAGCAGTTAAACCATGCATTTGTACAACCCATTAGCAAGGGTTAGAATTGAACAAAAGGAGATAAATTCAAACATGATTTGGAAAACATTCAAAGGCAGTAGTTGCTTGGCCATAACTGAATTTGCCCCAATAACATCTTAGTATATTCATTTGTCTTGTTTTTCTTGGCATGCTGACAGCTTCCTAACAACTGATTCCTACTGGTATGATAAGATCTTAGAAGACTTTGCCAAGTATGTGGCAGGTGCTCACAACCATAAACCATATGGGGTTGGGGTGACAAGCCTTTTTAAATGTAGGCAATAATTTAACCTGAATCCTAGTTGCTCAAATGAAAACATTTCAAAATATACAGATCTGGGAACTGGTGAATAGTTGGACGCCAGGAAGGAGTTCTGAAATACTGATGTATTTCCCCAAGGCGAAAATGATCTCCAAGTCTTTTTCCACTGCTGATAGTGGGAGTCTGTGAATCAGACTTCATGCTTCCCTCATAGATATGAGTAGGAGAGTCCAGAACACAAAGAGAAAACTTTGATAAAGTACAATCTCTCTTCAGTGAATCCCCATCAATGTAGGAGGAAGTAAAAATACCAGATCAAGAACCTTTGTGAAAAGCTCAGTCACAACTTCTTTACATGTATCCAGGCCCAGCCAAATCCAGAGAAAGCCAAAAGACCAAAAGATGCAATGATCTTTTTCTTTTATAAAATAAAACTTTTAAGACTGGCTGCTATCCCAGCTAAAAACCACATGGTACAGTGAAAAGAGCTCTGGCTCTTGGAGGCAGACAACATGGGTTCAAATCTTGCCTCTTAGATTTACTCCCTGTGTGACTCGGACAAATCGCTTAACATCATTAGGCCTCAATTTCTTCATTCACAAAATAAAAGAGTTAGACTAAATGACCCCTGAAGTGACCCTTCCAACCCTAAATCTATGATCTATGATTTAAGGGATCACGCAACTCTCAGATTAAGATGTCTGTGTGTGTACAATGTGCCTTAACAATCTTCTGGGGCAAAGCATTTTATTCCTTAACCAGTGATGCACCTCTGGTCCCGTTGATACAGAATCCATTATCACAATGGCTTCTTGAGGGCAAAAACCATGTTTTATTGAACCATTATATCCAGCCCAGTGGATTTATCAAGGCATCCCTTTACTTAACACACGTTTAATACATATTAGCTGAATAATGAATAGGTTTCCCTCCCTCACTTCTGGTTTTTGCTTGGCCAGATCTGTGATTCCTTCATTGTATAGGGAAGTATCAGTTTATAGGAAACTCCATTCAATAATGAAAATCAGCGATTCATCAATAACTTTAAGTCTTAGAACAGGGTTCTTTACCTTTTTGTGTCATGTTCCCTTTTGGCAATCTAATGAAGTCTATGCACCCCTTCTCCAAATAAGGTTTTTTAAATACGTAAGAAAACATACTTAGGATTGCAAAGGAAATCAATTATATTGAAATACATTTTTCAAAAAAAAAACTGTTTTTACAAATTCACAGATTCCTAGTTAAGAGACCTTATCTCCGAGAGTCAGCTGGAACAGCAAGGTTATATATGAATTGTCTATGGTCACACAGCTAATATATGCCTGCCATATGTGCAGGATATGCATATATCCTGACCCCAAGTCTAGTGCCTCTCTATCTTCAATGCCACACTCTCTAATGAATTAGTACACATGTTTAAAAAAACCAGCAGATGAGACAAAGTGTGAAAGGCTTCTTAAACTGATCCTCTCCTACCTTTAAAGTCTTTCTACCCCTTACTTCCCTTTCTATGCTCTCTGTAATCCTTACTGATCCTCAAATAAGACATCCCATCTCCTGACTTTGGCCATTGTAGTGGCTGCCCCCAATGCCTGGAATTCTTTCCTCCACCTCTGGACTTCCTTCAAGACCCAACTCAAATCCCACCTTCTGTAAGAAGTTTCCTGATCCTCCTGAATGCTGGTGACTTCACTCTGTTCATTAACTCCAGTTTATCCTGGGTATATCTTACTTTACATAGTTGTTTGCATGTTGTCTCCACCATTAGACTGGTTTTGCCCTTTTTTGTATCCCTTGTGCTTAGCACAATGCCTGACACATAGTAGGTGCTGGATAAATGTTTGTTGACTGACTGGGAGCTTCCTTCCTGTAACTGAAATAGCTTTTATGAAGTAGAGGGAACTTTTTCAAGGATTAAAAAAAACCCAACCCATCAAATATCCAAAAGGAAACTATGGTTTCTTTGAGTCTATATACTCTTGGACATGGTTGGGTGAGGAAGGAAAGGGGAAACCTATATATTAAAGTCCTGACAGTTACTATTTCTTCCCTGTAGTTTTGCTTGTCAGTTCAGGCTAAGTCTTTAAGATCCCTTTTCTCTTTTCATTATTTAAACTCAATTCCCATTGCCATTAGGCAGAGCCAGATTTAAAAGCCGTTTACTCTAATCAGGACCTGTGTAAATACACAGAAAAGTAGCTTCATAAATACATAGATCTTGGTCAGTGTCAGTGGGGAAAACCAAACCATGGAAAAAGATAAACCAGCAAAGTTAAACTTTACCCCAGGGTGCAGAATGCATTGGCAGCTCTGATCAGCTTGTCTCACTCCAAGCAGTAGGACTGCTAAATATTTCAGAGGATTTGCCACAAGAGGAAAACAAGATTCAGAAGGAAAAAGTCAGGGGGAGGGGAGGTGGAGTGAGGGGTGGAGAGGGTGGAGAGGAGAGGGAAAAAAAACAGAGCCATTTGCCTAGTAGGAATGTTTCTGATTTGGAGCACTCAAAATGACCTGGAACCTCTTTGTGATCATAGCAAACAGCGAGAGGACTCCGAACGATCCATCTTCATGCAGTTAAAAGAGGGAGGATATCGGCTGAAAGAGAACATCCTATTTCATCTGTATGTGAACACCTCTCCCTGCGGAGATGCACGCCTCAACTCTCCCTATGAAATCACAACTGACTGTAAGAGACCACTTTGAACCCTTCCCCTGCCAATGGGTACAAGGGCCCGTGCCACACACTGCTAGCACCACCAAAAATCACCATCATCTTTCTACATCGTGGTCGTCATCACCATGCTTTTCCTTCTCTCTCTCTCTCTCTCTCTCTCTCTCTCTCTCTCTCTCTCTCTCTCTCTCTCTCTCTCTGTCTCCCACTCCCTCCATCCCTCCCTCCCTCCCTTTCTTTCTCTCTCTCTCTCCCTCACACACATACACACACACACACACACACACACGCATGCACGCATACATACATGTCTGTCTGGTGCCTTCTTCATTAGGACATGGTCTAAGTTCACAAAAGAATGTGAACAAAAGAGGAATTATAGAAGTAATTGGCAGGTTCTTTTTTCATTTGCTCAGGAATGTCCATGTAACTGGAGACAAAAGTGGGTTTTAGGCAAATAATTTTTTAATTGTAAAAAATGTTTCTTTATGGCTTTTTTTTTACTAGAGTTTTCATGTATGACACAATCTCCGGTGCCATTGGGCAGTGGAGTTCCAAGGTGGGCACAGTGATACACTTGGAGTAAGGAAGAGCTGAGTTTGAGTACTGTCCAAGACATCAACATGCTGAGTAACCCTGAGCAAGTCACTTAACCTCTCTCTGCCTCAATTTCCTCACCTTTAAATGGAGATAATAATAGCCCTTACCATATGTAACAAGTGTCTTGTGAGGATCAAATGAATGAATGAATGCAATTTTAAGAGTTTGCAAACCTCACGGTGCTATGTAAACGCTACTATTACCATAACAAAGAAAAATAGGTCATCAAAACCAAATGGTGCACTGTGTGGCAGCTTATACAATATTCTACACTCGTTGTCTTCTACCTCTCTACAGAGAAGGAAGTATGTTTCCCCTTTTCTCCTGATCAAGACTGGTTTTTACAGTTCATCAGAGTCCGGTTTCCTTTCAATGTCATATTTACTGTATTTCTGTAGTCTTTATATGTTTTCCATTTTTCTTACTTCATACTTCATCAATTCAAATAGTTCTTCTTAAGCCTCTCTGAATTAAATTCATCAAGTTTGTTAAATGTGGTTCATGAAGTTTTTATTTTTACATCAACTGCATTACTAAATTTATCTGTTCTCACTCCTTTACCCAGCAAACAACCCCTTTTTAATTCAAACTTTCATAAAGTGCTTAGTCTACACTCATATTCATTATCTTTAACAATGCCTAACTAATTCCATTATGATAAAATACCACAGTCTATTCAGCTATTCCCCAATGATGGGCACCCACTTTGTTTCCAATTTTTCTTAGCTCTATTAAGTTTTCCCCTCATTTGACAGGTGTAATTGTGACCTTGGTTATCTTAGTCTCAAAGAACATGAATGAAAGTGCATGTTGAGTGGGGCATTTCAAGAAATGCTTACTTCCACTAAGGCAGCAGTTCTCCACCTATGGGTTATGTTAAATTTGTAACAATGAAAATACATCCTGCATATCATATATTTACATTACAATTCATAAAAGTAGCAAAATTACAGTTACGAAGTAGCAACGCAAATAATTTTATGGTTGGGGGTCACCACAACATGAGGAACTGTATTAAAGGGTCGTAACATTAGGAAGGTTGAGAACCACTGCACTAAGGGATTAGAGGAGAAGTACACCCCTTATAACCAAGTCAGAGTCATTTAGGACACTTGCTTTGGGAGTGGGGGAGAGGAATCCATTCTAAAGTTATCTCGGTGATATATCAATTATTTTTCCTCTATGAAGATAATGCTACAGGAACTTACTGGTGTGGTCTCATTCAAGTCACTTAAGCTTTCTGGACTTCAGTTTCCCCTCATATAAAATGAAGCAGTTGGATTGGATGACCTCAAAGGTCCCTCTCAGACCTAGATCAAGGCTTTTATGTACAATCTGTTCAGGGGTGAGGAAGGGTGCTCTTGGAACTATTTGTCTATTATCAAAAATGGTATGTGCTAGGTCAACCACATTCTATTTTTCTGACTCCACTTTGTTATCAGTGGCACATGTCCCTAAGAAGAGCAGTTTCAATATGGGATGAAATCTCATTTAAAAAAGCTGGTTTGGGTTTTACTATTGGTATTGTTCCCCTTAAGTAAAACTAACAAACTCAAACTCTTCAAAGCTTGGAGAACAAATGAAAGGACAAAAAGAAACAGAAGAAAGAATAAAAGAAGTACAAAAGAACCCTATGGACAAAACACCCCTCTTCTTAAGTATAATATAAACTGTGGTTACTAACTTCTAAGAAATGGTGAAGCTATTTTAAGGAGATTTTTCTATGATTGAGTGTAGCATACAGTTAAAATATACCTGCCTAACCAAGATACTGAGAGGTTATAAGGATTCCTCTCCCCAGGCCTCTGAAAGAATCTATGATAAATTCCATGTATGCAGTCTTGAATTCCTGGGGGAAGGAGGGTCTGTGTTTAATTTCTAAGCCGTGTTCCTCTGAGAAACCCATTTTATGAATTCAGTGAACTAGAGATTAAGTCTACTAGAGTGAAGATTTTTTTTCTTTTTCCAGAATTTATTTATTTTTAGTTTTCAACATCATTTCCACAAGATTGTGAGTTCCAAATTTTCTCCCCATTTCTCTCCTACCGCACACCCCAAGATGGCAAGCATACTGATTACCCCTTCCCCCAGTCTGCCTTCTCTTATATCCCCCATCTTTCCCCCTTACCCCTTACCCTTCACTTTCTTGTAGGACAAGATGGATTTCTATACCCCATTGCCTGTATATCTGGTTTCCTGATTGCATGTAAAAACAATTTTATAACATTTGTTTTTAAAATTTTGAGCTCCAGATTCTCCCCCTTCCTCCCTCATCACCCACCCACACTGGGAAGACAAGGAATTCAATATGGGTTATACATGTGTAATTATACAAAATATTTCCATAGTAGTCATGTTGTAAAAGACTAACTATATTTCCCTCCATCCTATCCCACCCACCCCATTTATTCTATTTTCTCCTTTAACCCTGTTCCTTTTCAAAAGTGCTTGCTTCTGACTACCCCCTCCCCCAATCTGCCCTCCCTTCTATCATCCCCTGTCTTACCCCTTTCCCCCTATTTTCCTGTAGGGTAAGATACCCAATTTAGTGTGTATGTTATTCCCTCCTTAAGTCAAATCCAATGAGAATAATGTTGACTCATTCCCTTTTACCTCCCTGCTCTTCCCCTCCATTGTAACAGCTTTCTCTTGCCTCTTTTCTGTGAGATAATTTACCCTAATCTGTCTCTCCCTTTCTCCTTCTCCCAATATATTCCTCTCTCATCTCTTAATTTTATTTTTAGATATCGTCTCTTCATATTCAACTCACCTTGTACCCTCTATGTATACATATACACACATACACACATTTATATATATGTATATATGTGTGTGTGTATATACATATATGTGTGTGTGAATATATATACACACATATACCAACCTATACATACACATGTGTATATGTACATACATACATTATATATATACATATATATATATATGTATGTGTGTATTGATAGAAAGATAGATAGATAGATATGAATTTCCCTTCAACTAGCCAAATGCTGAGAAAAGTCTCATGAGTTACAAATATCGTCTTTCCACATAGGAAAGTAAACAGTTCAACTGTAATAAGTTCCTTATGATTTTTCTTTCCTGTTTACCTTTTCGTGCTTCTCTTGCTTCTTGTATTTGAAAGTCAAATTTTCTGTTCAGCTCTGGTCTTTTCATCAAGAATGCTTGAAAGTTCTCTATTTCATTGAATATCCATATTTTCCCCTGAAGTATTATACTCAGTTTTGCTGGGTAGGTGATTCTTGGTTTTAATCCTAGCTCCTTTGATCTCCAGAATATCATATTCCAAGCCCTTCAATCCCTTAATGTAGAAGTGGCTAGGTCTTGTGTTATCCTGATGGTGTTTTCACAATACTCAAATTGTTTCTTCCTGACTGCTTGTAATATTTTCTCCTTGACCTGGGACCTCTGGAATTTGACTATAATATTCCTAGGAATTTTCTTTTGGGGATCTTTTTCAAGAGGCAATTGGTGAATTCTTTCAATTTCTATTTTACCCTCTGGTTTTAGAATATCAGGATAGTTTTCTTAGATAATTTCTTGAAAGATGATGTCTGGGCTCTTTTTTTTTTTATCATGGCTTTCAGGTAGTCCAATAATTCTTAAATTATCTCTCCTGGATCTATTTTCCAGGTCAATGGTTTTTCTAATGAGATATTTCATATCATCTTCTATTTTTTCATTCTTTTGGATCTGTTTTATAATATCTTGATTTCTCATAAAGTCTTTAACTTCCATTCACTGCAATCTAATTTGGAAGGAATTATTTTCTCCAGTGAGCTTTTCAAATTCCTTTTCCATCTGGGCAATTTGGCTTTTTAAGGCATTCTTCTCCTCATTGGCTTTTTGGACCTCTTTTGCTATTTGACTTAGTCTATTTTTTAAGGTGTTATTTTCTCCAATATTTTTTGGGTCTCCTTTAGCAAGCTGTTGACTCATTGTTCATGATTTTTCTTGCATCACTCTCATTTCTTTTCTCAAGTTTTCCTCTACTTCTCTTACTTGATTTTCAAACTCCTTTCTGAACTCCTCCATGGTCTGGGACCAATTCATAATTTTCTTGGAGGTTTTTGGAGCAGGAATTTTGACTTTATTGTCTTCTTCTGGTTCTATGTTTTGATCTTCTTTGTCACCAAAGAAGGATTCTATAGTCTGATTTCTCTTCCTCTATTTGCTCATCTTGCCAGCCAATTACTTGACTTTTGAGCTCTTTTCCATGGTAGAACTCTGCTTCCAGAGTAGAGAGTGCTGTGTTCCAAATTTCTGAGGGTTTGCAGAGCTATTGTCAGAGTTTCTTCTAGTCACCTGTCTCAGAACTGTAAGGAGGACTGCCTCTCCACAGCTGTCACAAGCTCCACCATGCCAGTGCTCCTCACACCAGGACCACCACCCAAGACTGCAACCCAAATCCAAGCAGGGCAAATCAAGAGAATCCTGCCTCAGTGCCACCAAAGAGATTCCTGCAATTGCCTTCTGATTAGTCTCTTGGTCCTCTCTACCATCTGTGGGCCTGGAGCTTCGGAAGCAGCTGTAGCTATCACCACCTGTGCCTCCCTGGTGTGGGGAGCAGGAGCCAGACCACCCTCTTTTCTCACCCAGGTCTAACAGAGTTTCCCCACTGACCTTTTAATTTCTCTTTGGCATTTATGGGTTGAGAGGGCTGAAAACCATCATAGCTGCCAATGATTCATTCTCCTGAGGTCTGTTCCAGCCCAGTCTGCCCTCTACTCTGTTCCCAGCCTGGTGCAATAGACCCTTACTGTCAGGCTGCCAGGCTGCCTTCAGCAGGAGATTTGTTTTACTCTGTCATTTTGTGGGTTCTGTACCTCTGAAATTTGTTTAGAATCATTTTTACATTTAGGGGTAATTGGGGAATGAACTCAAGTAAATTCCTGATTTTATTCCACCATCTTGGCTCCACACCCCAAGACTGAAGATTTTTTTTAAAAATCTTGTGAACATTTTACCCAAATCACTAGTCTTTAGACTGGATGCAAGGATGGTACATACCCATTGATGATAGCCTCTGTGGGTTTATTCTAGAGTTATATAGTTTATTCCTCCTCTTTCCCAAGCTGTTCATTCCCTTTAGAATTAGAAACATTGGACTAAGCAAGTAGAAAGAGAAAATAAAATGTTTATCAATCAAGAGACCAAGCATTTGTTAAGTATCTACTATATACAGTCCAGGGTAACTAGGTGGCACAGTGGACCTGGAGTCAGGAAGACTCATTTTCCTGAGTTGAAATCTGGCTTCAGACACTAACTGTGTGACCTTGTTTGCCTCAGTTTCCTCATATGTAAAATGAACTGAAGAAGGAAATGCAAACTACTCTAGTATCCTTGCCTAGAAAACCCCAAATGTGACCCATGTAGAGTCAGATATGATAAAAAGACTTAACCACATATGCTATCCACATATATGTTAGGCACTGGTTATATAAAGACAGAAGTGAAATAATCCCTGCCCTCAAGGAGTTTACTAGCTAGATGGGGAAACAAGTACATTTACCATACAATAATGATTTATTAAGTGCCTACTATGCTAGACCTTGACAGTCCCTGACCTTAAGGGCTTACTATCTAATAGAGGAAGACAAAGCACAAAAAGAAAGTTGAAGAGGCTAGGCGGTACCAGAAGGTACCCGGTTCTGGGGGGTAGGGAAGGCATGATGATGGAGTCAAAATCAAGCAGAACCACTGGGGGCAAATGAAGAGATAGCTGGGATTCGGGGCCCTATGTAATGGAACGGTATGAGAAGAGTTTGTTGTTCCACCCTCTAGTCTGAGGGGCAGAAGCAAGATAGGTACTGATGAGGTATGAGTACCAAAAGGGAACCATTTCCATGATGATGAGTTTCCTGGTGATGAACTTGGAATGGGAGTGGTTGGGGGAAATGAGGGTCAAGATAGAAGGGTGCATCATGATATTGGAGTCAAAACCAAGCAGAGCAGCTGATGGCAAAAATGTTTATATATAGATACATTTATGAGTAGATACAAGAGAGATGACAAAGTGATTGGGGGGAGGCTCCAAAAGCTGAGGTGGTTGCCTAAATTCAATAGAACAAATATTTATCAAGTGCTTTATGTGCATAGCATCTTAAATGAAAGGAACTGAATGGGGTGAAAGAAAGGGGTAGTGGGTTTGTAGAAAAGAGCCAACAGGCAATATGGAAAAGCTTAAAATAAGCTTCTTTTAAAAAGAAATAGGAAGTGTATGGAAGGATTTCTTGGCTTAGATGAGCAGAAAATGTAATGTAAAGCTTAATGAACTCCTGGAGAAAAATAAGAAAAGTGAAGCACTTTTTGTAAATATACATGACCTATGTCTGTATGATATAAAACAGTCACTTTTTTAAACTGCAAAACATGGTCATTTATTCAGCTACTTGGAAATGGCTTTCATTTTCATCCATACTTTTTGTCACTATAAAAATATAGTCTAAGACTTATGACTCTGAGGGGTAAAAGTCTTTCAAGTGTATCCAGTTTCTTGCTACCATTTTGGTCTCTGACCCTCCTAGTAGGAATCACAAGAGGACGGGGTTCGAACTGCAGGAAATTTAAGACTCACTAGCAAGTACTCTCACAGTGGTGCTTGAAATCAGAAAGTGTTCCACATCTCTTTGTGCACTGGACACCAAATGGTTTCTTCAGATGTCCTATTGATTCCTAAATTCCTGAAATGTTTGGGCTGGAAGGGATCTTACATATCAGTGAATCCAAGCCCCTAATTTTACAAGTGAGGAAACTCTGGTCTAGAAAAGAAATGAAGGGATTTGTTCAAATTGACACAAGTAAAATGTAGTCCAACTCTAGTACACTTTCTATTGCACCATGGATGGTCTAATAAAATTAAAAATGCATCCAATCCTGGATGCACCCTAGGAGTCATTAAACAGGTATAGTTGCCTCACCTTAATGGCTTTCTTATAAATGACAGGTCTTGGAAAGAAGGTAACTAAGACATTCCCCTCACACACATACTATAAGAGCCAGACAAGCATGGGGTATTATTAATACAATATTTATACTAAACACCAACCTGAAATGTCTCAGTTAGTCAACAAGCACGTACTGAGTGTTTACTGTGTGCCAAGCTCTGTGTCAAGCAAAGAGGACAAAAACAGAGGCCAATATATACTCCTTGCTCTCAAGGAGCTCATATTCTAATTGGATTATACAATATGCACCAAACTATGCACATATAACATACATACAGAGTAGAAAGAAAGTAATCATGGAGGAGAACCTGGGGAGGGGGTGGGAAAGTATCAGGAATCTTGCTATTTCTGCTGTAGCATAAGCTTGGAGCTTTCCCAGTCCCCCGTACCCAGAGGGTAGCAACTGTATTTCCTCAGAGCTCTAGGAAATTATCTTTGAATTGTCCCTAGATAGAGGGAAAATGGAGCAAGGAATGTGAGGGGGTTGCTTTTCTCATGCCATAACTCATGAGGTTCTCGCTAGTGTACTTCCCTTTGCCATCATCATCTGATATCACATGGTGGTATCACTGACAATTAGCTTCTAGAAGTTTGTGACCCAGACTTCCACTGATACTTAGAGAATCCAGGGCAAGACAGGAGCTCAAGCTTCAAGAGAACATGTGATAAGAGTAACTCACAGCTTCTGATTGCAGGTGACCCTTTTCTCCCCTTCCCAGGGATCTTCATCAAATTCCCCTTAGGAATGTTGTAGCTTTGCTACAGATCTCCTTTTAGATCCCTGTATCTTAGTAAGTCCGGTCATTTCTGAGCTCCCAACACATGTTCCCATCAACCACTACAATCCCAGGAATGCTGATTCGAAAAGTCCAAATATTCCAACCCCAGAGATCTGGGGTGACCACTTATCTCTTCCCTACCCAACCCCCAAAATAACTCTCTCTTAGGTGTTTGGCTGTTATGGCTCCCACATTGATCCTTAGTATGTCTTGTTCATACATTGTCATTTATGTGCTATCTCCTTTATTAGGGTGTGAGCTTCTCAAGGACAGGGACTATCTTTTGCCTTTTTTTGTATCCTCAGTGCTTAGCAGGTTGCCCTGCATGATAGGCATAATATATAATGTTGATTATATAGACACATACAGACATAATATATAATAATGGGCATAATAGTGACAACATATAATAATGGGAATAATAAGCACTTAATAAATGCTTATTGACTGCCTAGACACTCAAAATCTCATGGGTTCTATACTAGTAAGTAGGTGGCCCACTGGATAAAGCCCTGACACTAGAGTCAGGAAAATCTGAGTTCAAATCCACTTACTAGATGAGTCCTAGCAGTGTGACCCTAGGCAAGGCATTTAACCTCTGTTTGCATCATTTTCTTTAACTCTGACATTTAGATAATAACAGCAGCTGCCTCCCAGGGTGGTAGTGCCGATGATGTTTGTAAAGTACTTAGCACAGTATCTGGAGCATTAGTGTTATTATTACTATTTCATGATACCTCCTCACTCTAGGGTATGATCAAGTCTCTTAATCACTCACAAAAGATTCCCTGTCAGCATGACTCCAGTTCATCCAATGACTTTCAAGGACTTTTTTCATTTAATGTCTTTGATCGATTCAGGTATATTTTGATCTGGTTAAGGTATCGAGGCATAGCATCTTATAGCTCTTTAAGTGGAGTGGGGTAATTGACTCAGTCACCTCTTTCTAACACTGACATCCAATTGATCTCTGAGAAGGCAGAGCTCTTGGAGTGTTTGTAATCTGGATTTAATTCTTCATTAATGGAAAAAGAGAGAAATTAACTCATATGTTCCTTCTTCTCTAAAGGTCTTTTGGGGGAGTCAGGATGAGGCATATTACATTTCTTGAGGAAGGCACTATTATTTAGGGAACTCTACAATGGTTTTATTTTTAGAGACTCCCTTATCCTCTCCCCAATTCAGATCTATATATTCAAAATCAAAAAGAGGAGACTTGCTCAAATATTATCCATCTACACCTTACTACTTAAGTGGATCTTTTTCATTTTTCTTTAACGGACTGATTCTAAGGATGATGAAATATGGATGACCAGAGACTAAAGCAAATTTGTGTCCAGTAAGGCTAGAGGGGTGGGGCAGTCTTGGGAGCTTTTAAAATGCACAAGAGCATCTGTTCATGATTTAAGCAGTCCTGGTTCATGAAGTCAAGAGGTCTGTCTGTTGTTTGTGGGTCTGGGTTAGAGTTTCAAAGTTCCTCATACTACTGGGGTTGTTTGCCATTCTTAGCAGGCAATGCACCCCATTTCTCATATAGTGTGTATGGCACAGAACCATATGTACTGTGAGACATTTCACAGCATATAGAAAAGTGACACTCCTTATTCTTGGGAAGTTTCCTATCCATACTGCTGGGCATCCCTCAAACCCCACAAAAAAATATATACTGGGCAGCTTAGAAGCTAATAGGCAAGGACAGATTCCCTCCTGGCCTCTGTCTCTTGGAATCCCTGCTTTTCTGCAAGATTCAGCTCAAACACCAATTTCTTCATGAAGCCCCAAAGTCCCCTCACAGCTAATAGTGCCTCCAATGCTACCTCCTATATTCTGTATTTTCCATGAACATCCACGTTGTCTTAGCCCTTAAAATGTATGCTACTCAAGGACAAAGTTTTCATTTTTTTTCTTAGTATGCCCAAAGCTGAGCACAGTCCCTGACCTATAATAAGCTCTTAGTACAAGTTATTGATTGAAAAATCTTTAAATGGTGCTTCAGGAACCCACTCTTGGTAAAATGGAAGATGACTAGGATAATGACTCTATGTGGGGGTTCTTAACCTTGTTTCAATAGCCTTCTCACCTCCCTTCAAGGTATCCACAGATACTTTTTCCCATCCATGAACTGGGGTGGGAATAAATTATCTTTATTCTCACTAACCTCTAACTGAAATTTACAACTTCCTTCAATTTTTTACAAACATTAATCTGAGGAAAAAGTCCATAGGCTTCATCAGCCTGCCAAAAGGGTTTGTGGCACACACAAAATTGTTAAAGACCCCCAATCTATAGCTGACTTCAGAGGCCAGCAAGTTCAGTCCTCTTCATTTTACAGATGAGAAAAAAGACACTCAGAAGAAGTGACTTGCCTCCAGTCACACAGGTAACAGTGTTAGAAAGGAAATTTGTGCTCAGGTTCTCCCATGCCACAGTGAGTGCTCTGTCCACTCCCCCCAGCCAGCCTGTCATCCTCTACAAAAGGATCATTTCCAGGTCTTCACAATCAAAAATGGAAAGACTATATAAAACATACATGCCCTTAGTCAATTACACTAATTTCTCCATAGAGGGCAAGATTGATACCAATTAACTTGTGATCAGATTTAAAAATATCATGTATTTCAAGAATCCATCAGAATGGAATATCTTGCCGGCTCTACCCCCCCACCTCCTCCACCACCCCTGGGGCTGCTTCCCTTTCTTCTGCCAATGTGCTATTCTGCCTTGATAGCTTTGGCTTCATTTTTTTTCCTCGCTCCCTCTTTTGGTCTGCAACACACCATTGCATTTCCTCCACATGGGGCCTGCTGCCTCCTTGCCTCTCTATTAACCTACAGCTGTGCCAGAGTTTTCATACAAACACACACACACACATACACACACACACACACACACACACACACACACACACACACATTTATGTTCCATAGTGTACCCATCCCAACTGGATGTGCAAACATACTGCAAGACTGAATTCGGAGGGTAATTTAAGAATTCAGAAAGAAATGGAGATACAGTTTCCCTTCTTTCAATGGAGAAGACAAAAAAAATCAATAAAAGGATGAGACAACTTTAATGATTTAAAATACCCATAATTTCACCCATGTGAGTGCTCCCTTCACTGATACATGTAACAGTCTTGATAAATCTTATCATGAATTCTTATGTGTATATATGTTATAAATATAACACAGACATATATGTAGTATGTTATAGAGATATATCTGTAGATGGGTAGAAATAGAAATACCTCTACATATGTGTTTAGATATATCTAGACATATAGCTATACCTATATTAATCTTTATAGAAAGGGGGAAGAGCAAGAAGGCAAAGGGAAGAGAGACAGAGATTATCAGTGGCCAGCCTTTGGGTGGTGATCCACTGTGTACTTAACCAGGCTGGTGCTTGGAGAAGAGATATACACCCTGTCACTTGGTTATCACCTCAAACTTTTCCTCCTTGGCAGGATGTGCTAGAACAGGGTCACTTCCACACCACATTAAAACACAAAACGAGATTTTACTAAAGAAACCAAGAACTCCATAACAATGTTTCTACAAACATTGTAAAATCGTAATGCCTAAAAGATAAAGTAATCTGATCTGATGTCTGGAGGAGCAAGATGTGTGAGCTCTGCACCAGCCCCAGTATCATTGTTAGGATTTGCAGCTGGTCCAAAATCACAGCAAGAGATTTAAGGTCTAGATACCAGGGTGGTAAAAGATTTCAAGATATTCAACTTTTCCACACCCTACTCAATAGCTTTGAACCTATGACCCAATATTGCAATCTGGACCCACCTCCCTCAAATGGCTCTACTCCCAGAACCCTTCTATTTTGCTCAGCCCTTCTCAAAGATGTTTACCCAAAGGAGCCTTTAAAATCTTTGTCCCCAGAGGCCTTTAAAAATGAGCTTGATAACAATCCAGGATAGTTTAGGCTTACTTCCAAGTGGGAACAAAAAGTGCATGTTATCCCCTTTGTCGAGTCTGCCACTAGAACTGTACCAAGTATGCTTTCAGTGAGCCTACAGAAAATGTGTATAAGTCCTAATACCTCTATTCAAGAGCAAAAAGTAGTCATTTATACATCTATTTGGTAAATCAAAGACTATTTTAAAAAAATATCAAGATAGTGACTTGCCCAGGGGATTCCCGATCTGAACTTCTCTGTAAAAGATGAGAATAAAACACTAATAATTATATACCAATACTTTTTATTCAATTATAAAAAGAATGTGGTTCAGTGAATGAAGCGCTGGCCCTGGAGTCAGGAAGACTCCTGTTCCTGAGTTCAAATGTGGCCTCAGATACTTCCTAGCTATGTGACCCTGGACAAGTCACTTAACCTATTTGCCTCAGTTTCTCATCTGTAAAATGAGCTGGAGAAGGAAATGGCAAACCACTCTGGTGCCCATGCCAAGAAAATCCCAAGAGTCAGACACAACTGAACAATGACATCTTTTTCATACTTGCACACACAAAAGAAAATAAAATTAGTAGGCTATTTACCCCTCTCAGGACTGTTTCTCTCCAAATTTACTCATTATAAGAAAAGAAGCATGAGAACAGCAATAATGATAATAAATTAGTCCCTTACCTGGTTTTCTAAGCAATGAAACTTTTTTTTAAAACAGCTCTTTATTCTTTTCATCTACCAGAGGCAGCAAGGTGGCACAATGGATAGAACATTCAAAATGGAATCAGAAAGACCCAAGTTCAAACCTGACCTCAGCCACTTGTTTGATGTATGACCCTGGGCAAGTCACTTAATCTCTGAGAGCCTCAGTTTCCTCAATTGTAAAATAATAATCATAACATCGCCACCACCGAAGGTTGTTGTGAAAATAAAATGAGATATTTGTAAAGTACCTAGCACAGTTCCTGGCACATAGTGTTAGGTACTTAATAAGTGTTTGTTTTAGGGCAGCTAGGTGGCACAGTGAATTGAGCACCCGCCCTGGAGTCAGGAGGACCTGAGTTCAAATTCCACATCCGAGGCTTAACACTTACTTGCTGTGTGACCTTGGGCAAGTCACTTAACCCCAATTGCCCTGCCCTCCCCCCCCAAAAAAAGACATAAAGAAAAAAGAAAAAGAAAAAATACGTTTGTTTTTTCCTTTCTTCCTTTTATACATTTACTCTCTCCCTCTTATAGATATTATTTTTATGATCCCAATACGGTGCAATAGAAAGAATGTTGGCTCTGGAATGAGAGGATCTGAGTTCTATTCTTGGTTCTGCCACTTACCTTTGGCAAATCACTTAACCACTGTCAGGAGGTTAAGGAGCTAATTAAACTAGATGAACACTTGGAGTCCTAAATCCATGATCTTAAATACTCTTTTCTACCTCCAAAACCAGTGAAGCAGTCATACATGTAATTTAGATAGAGCTGTGCAGTTCTACATATTATTTCTTTGCTTTCTTTTGATTCTAACCCCAGAAAAGTAAGCAACATAAATGGAGATTCTGTTATGGGCTGGAGTCACCCTTCCCTTTCTTGCAGCCTTCTCTCCCTCCTCTCCTTTACAGATAAAGATCACAGACCTACACACTCTACCCAAGATTTCATCATTTCTCAGGACCCTCTAAGTTTGGGGCATTTATATGCACAAAACAGGCCACGAGGCCCTGATATTTTGTACCCCCTCTCATCTGGGGCACACTATAAATCCACTCCAGAACATTTCAAATTAGTCCCCTCCAATCTCTGCTTGGATTGACATTTTGTTCAGACTCAAGAGGCATCTTCAACCTCCTCATGCCGTTCGCAATTAGCTGAGATGTGGCAAGGGAGGACATGCACCACAAGATCAGAAACACTTAGGTTCACAGTGGTATTGATCAAACTGAACAGGAGAGAAGCCAGAGACTACAGCCTGTGACTTAAAATTCCCCATATAAACACTGCCTGGAAATATTTCAACCACCTGGCCCTTCGGGCAAAAAAATCATACTGACAAAAATCCGGGTTAACTACTGAAAACAAGTTGTTCATTCAAATCAGGTCCAGTGTTTTCATGCATATTAACAGGGTCTAAGTTCTTTTTATGGGAAATTTACTTTTGCACAGGCTGTGGATGAGAATTGGCAAACGTTTCTTCTGAAATTTAGCAACCAGCTTTTCATGAGTGTAATCAAGAAAGATGGGCAGGGATTTTATGGATTTAAATGTTTCTTTTCACTGATGGTAATTAAGTTTGAGTGTAAAGAAATGAGAAGGAAAAAAATGTAGGAGGGAGGAAAATCAGAAATTAGAATTGCAATACTATAGACGGATTTATCTTCACTAACTGTCTCAAGGATAGAATCATTTTCATGTTATGTATACACTATACAGAGGAATCATATTACGGTGGAAAAGGCTTTGAGTTTACTATAAGTAACACTACTACTAAATAATAATAATAATAAAGATGACATTTACATAACAACTTTGTTTCACAAAGCGCTATTGATAGATTATCTCATTTGATCCTCAGGACGACCATTACACTCATTTTACAGGTGAGAAAATAAAGACCAAAAATATAAGAGACAGAGTATGTTGGCATAAACCCTGGTTCCACAACTTACTGTGTGTCCTTAGACAATTCACCTCATTTCTCTCAGAAGACCTAAATTTCTTTCTCCTTGTGGCCACCCCTACAATGTAATTACCAGGCAAATGTCTGGGGTGTTCCTGGGTATGGACCACCCAGCAATGTAATACAATCTTACTCCTCACAATGAGGATGCCTAAATCTCTTTTCTAGATTGTCTTGCTCTCATATTAGCAGCTCTAAGTGCCCAGAGAAAGCCTACTGCAACAAAGTCCCACTCAAATTCTCTCTCTCCTCATCTCTATCTCCTAGTTTCCCTGAATCTCTTCAAGTCTCAGCCAAAACCTCACTTTCAATCTGACTCCCCCATAATGCTGATGTTTTCCCCTCTGGGTTTGTATCCAATTTATCCAAATTTATTTGTCTAGACATAGTTGTTTGGATGTCGTCTCCCCTAGGTGGTGCAATAGATAAAATGCTGGGCTTGGAATTAAGAAGCCATCTTCCTCAGTTCAAATCTGACCTCAGATATTTGCCAGCTGTGTGACCCTGGGCAAGTCACTTAACCCAATTTGCCTCAATTTCCCCATCTATAAAAGGAGCTGGAGAAGAAAATGGCAAACCACTCTAGTCTCTTTGCCCAGAAAACTCAAAAGGAGTCTAAAAGAATAGGACACAACTGAAAACAACTAAACTTTTCGAACTTCTTAGGAACAGAGACAGTTCTTGTCTTTCTTTGTATCCTTAGTGTTTGACACAGTATCTGACATGTAGTAGATACAAAATAAATGCTTGTTGACTTGACTCAAATACTCTCAGGGTGCTAGGGGTAATTTTGTTGAGGGGAAATCTACCCCCTTAATCACCATTCTGACTCTTGAGCCACCACCAGAGTGTTTTGGACAGCTGGGTAGTTTAGTGGTTAGAGAGTCTAGTCTGGAGTCAGAATGACTCATCTTCTTCAGTTCAAATCTGGTCTCAGACACTTACTAGCTGGGTGACCCTAGGCAAGTCACTTAACCCTGTTTGCCTCAGTTTCCTCATCTGTAAAATAAGCTGGAGAAGGAAATGGCAAACCACTCTAGTACCTTTGCCAAAAAAAAACCAAATGGGGTCACAAAGAGTCGGACGTGATTGAAATGACTGAATGACAACAATGTGTTTCTATTTGCACACCCAGCCACTCATAATAATATATTTTTACTTCTTAAAAATAACTGCGTACTTAAAAATTAAAGCAAAAGAAATAAGAAAATAAGTGCTTATATATTAAATCAAATGCATAAATGACTTTATTAAAAATACACCTCAATCCACAAATAAACCTAGTTCAAATTCTCCCATCAAGATACTCAATATCTCTGAGGGAAGGACACACAATCACAGGAACCTGGCAAGGAAAGTACACGAGAGAGGAAAACCCATTTACTCTGAGTAACTCTTATGTCTGGATTGAAGGCTTTGATGTCATTGGTCCATTCAGGGACATCTGCACCACAAAAAGCTATTGATCCTCTTCACTTTCCTTTGGGACAAATCATCTCCCCTTCCATATTCAGATGTAACATTTACAAATATCTTTAAAAGAGGTTTAGAAAGCATTACCTCTTAATATGAAGAACAGTTGCAAAGCTGCAACTTCAAAGCTCATCAGAATGGCCATCACATTTATTAAGCACCTACTATGTGCCTAAACCCAGGGAATATAAAAAGAGACTGAAGACAGTCCCTGCCCTCAAGGAACTGACAATCTAGACCAGAGGTGGGGAACCTGTGACCTCCAGGTTATGTGTGGCCCTCTAGGTCCTCAAGGGTGGCCCTTTGATTGAATTCAAACTTCACAGAATTAATCCTTTTATTCATGGGATTTGTTCTGTGAAGTTTGGATTCTAGACCATTATTCACTTATCCAGATCATACGTTGTCCAACTGTAACAGACCTCACACCAAACAGTTTAAGTGACTCTCTGAGCAAAGCAAACAAACCAACCCAGCCAGCCTCTTCCTATATAGAAGAGCAGCTACAATATTGGTCTTTCTCTTTTCTGTATATTTCACTCTTATTATGGAGGGAAGGATTGATAAAGAAAAAAAAAGAAACAAGAAACATGTAGTTCTAAGAGGCTTCACCTCTCAGAAGCTCTAGGGGATGCTAATGAGCAACATCTGAAGCTGAAGTTCCCATTGAATGAGGGTTGCTCAGAGTTGCATTTAGACCCCCTGCTGTTTCTTCACTCTACTTGCCACATCCTTCCTTCTTCAAACTCAGCCTCTGATGTCCCCTCTCAATACCAACATCTCCTCGTTCCCATTTAATAGATGAGTAAACTAAGGCTGAAAGTAGTTAAGTGACTTGCTTAGGGTCAGACACAGCTAGTTAGTGTCTGAGTCAGTCTTCTTGCCTCCAAGTTAAGCTGTCTACCCACTGTACCACTTATTATTTGCTACAAATCCTAGATCATACATGGACCTAATTGCTCCTTTCTCCATTCTTATTCAGGGGTTCCCTCACCCCTTCACCCTATGCCCAATTCAACTGATAGTGCCATTTCTGTCCTCCTTTGAACTCTCTCTGTGCCCACCCCCCCCCCAGGAAACAAACACTTTTCATGTCTCTGGAAATGGGACGTTATTGCTATCTGTTTGCTCTCTGTATCTGCTGTCTCTCACTTCCTGCATTTTACTCCCTAGTGAACAGCAGCAGGCACATCGTCAGGAAGTTCCGAGGACACCTACGAACAAAGATAGAATCGGGAGAAGGGACCATCCCTGTCCGGTGTCACAACGCTGTCCAAACATGGGATGGCGTGTTGCTGGGCGAACAGCTTGTCACCATGTCATGCACAGACAAGATTGCAAGGTAAGGGCCAAGCTTCATTTTGATAAGAGGAGGAAGGGGATAAGAACAATCCAGTAGGTAGATACTCTAGGTCAGTGGTTCTCAACCTTCCTAATGCCATGACCCTTTAATACAGTTCTTCATGTTGTGGTGACCCCCAACCATAAAATTATTTTCGTTGCTACTTCATAACTGTAATTTTGCTACTTTTATGAATTGTAATGTAAATATCTGATATGCAGGATGTATTTTCATTGTTACAAATTTAACATAACCCACAGGTTGAGAATCGCTGCTCTAGATAGAGGGATCTTGTTCGGTCAGAATAAAGGGAGCCTTCAGAAAGGTTCTAGAAAAAGAGAGGAGGGCATGATCTTTAGTGATGCTAAACCTTTTTTATCTCAGAATAAATTTGCTACCCATATACTAACCATGTACTTGGCATACCTGCAATTTCCCAGACTGTGTGTCAGATATAACATCAAATACACAGGAACATAGATTCTAAATCCTCAGGGGAAAGCACCATTGACTATAAGAAAAATGGTATCCTTAACTCCCTGTACATGCTTGCCTCAGCTCCATCAAGAATTAATAAGACAACCAAAAGAAAATAAATGAGTGTACTGATTTCTATATCAAAGTGGGAGAGAAGGGGTAAAAACCCTATGAAGAGAAGTATGATTATCAAATAGCTTTTCTTTGCAGGAAAAAAAAAAGGAAGAAAAGATATTATCCCTGATAATATTTTCATGTATTCATAAAGGGATGAGAGGGGGAAAAATCAAAACAATTTTCAGTTCAACTGAAATTCTTTTACCGCTGGAAGATACCACAGGGTTTCTAAATCAAAGTCTCTAGCTCCCTAGAAAAATGAAACAAATTAGTGGTTTAGAATTGAAATTTTGCAGTCTCTGTGGTTTTAAACATCAATAGACAGTAAATTAAATAGAGGCTACAGAACCAGCCTTATATTTGTTGTTGATGGGCCTGTCAATAGTAATATCTCAGTGAACTCAGGTTCTCTCTTTTTGGAGAAAATCTACTTGTATAATAAAATTCTGCACATGAATAGCTCCTTCTCAGAAGTTTCCAAACTTTGAAGAAGAAAAAAGAAACAGTAGAACCATTTCTCTGGGGGGAAGAAATATTTCTAGATTTTTTAAAGTGAACCTTTAACCTTAAAAACCTAGGAAATTCAAAAACTTAGAAAGCTGGAATGTTCTTTCTGTTGTCATGACAAAGATTAAAATATAGATTATATTTCAGTTGTCAGTCAGCTTTTTATCCAATGATTAAACTTTGAAATCATCAAGGAAATTTGAAATCTATACATTGAGTCAGGCCAAAAAGCATTTATTAAGTGCCTACTGTGTATATGCCGGGCACTAAGCTAAGGGCTAGGAATAGAAAGAAAGACAAAAACAGTGCTCACCTTCGAGGACCATAAGTATACCTGTCTCCATAGTATAAGTTAGCCCATTCCTATCATAATGGCCTTGCAAAAGACTAGAGAGAGGGGGAGAAGATGTGCTTTGGAAACATTAGTTCATCAACTAGGAATTTAACCCATACATCCTTCACTGAGTCCCAGTCTAATCATTTCTTTTTTATTATATGCCTCTATTCTCTATGTTTCTTTCTCAGTCTCTTCTTCTTTATTTCTGTCCTTTTCCCTTCTTCCCCAACCCGCTCTTTATCCAAAAGATCTTATACTTCCTTGATAATCCATAGTCATAAAGTATTTTTTGTTTCACATTTGAAAGAAGTTTTTGGTTGGTACCATCCTTTCCAGATTGGTCACTATCTTCCCGGACATGACCAGTTCTTCTTTGAATGCATGCATCTTCTCTTGGCTATATCCACTCCCCTCATACCCTCTCTCCCAACACCACAAGTAAACAACCCTCAAAATCCATTTCTTACTGCCTGCCAACTCAAGGTTTCTCAGATTTATCTCCTGTCTCTTAAATTAATGTCTCTGAAATTTGATAGTTTATGCTGTTACTGCCTTTTTCTGTAAGTAAACTCCTAGACTGCAAGAAGATTGTGTAACTTATTGAGTTGAAAGCTCAGCACAAGATGCACTGAAAAACTCTTGGCAAATAACAATTGACAATGAAAAGAAGGATGCTATCGATATTGGAGAGCGATATGGTCAAATAGTTGAGATCACAGCACATCCAATGGCACTGGAGGAATCTGTGCCTCCAGGACTAATGGAGAAGCCCAGACCTTTAAATAGAGAATCAGATAGTTAAATTAAACAAAGCACTATTTTAGAATGGATCTATATTTGCCATCTTTCAGCTGGAACCTGTGTTATAGGAGTAGTTTAAGGTCTTAAACATTCTGTAACATTCATTGTTTGTGAGTTGGCTTCACTCAAAAACAATAAAATACTTAGTTGTTTTCTATCTAGTTATATAACTTCAAAAACCAAACCTCAGATCTACAATAATTTAGATTGAACAAAGGGCATTTCATCTAAAAATGAGGTTTTGAAAATATCTGTCCAGGGAAAGAAGATAGAGGGCTGGTAAATCATTTTGCTACCAGGACAACAAAGTGACAATTCATGAGTAAAATCCAATGGTCTTTGCTCACTCAGAGGCCATGTCTGATGCCAAGGGGAAAGGATGAGGCAGGAAGATGGAAAAATTCCAAATAAGAAAAGAGAGAACAGGTTTCACACTCACCCCCAACCTAGAATGAGAAACCATTTCACTGTCCATCTGAGACTTTCCACTATGAACACTTCCCTAGTGTTGAAGAAACTATATTATAACATTGAATAAACTATATGGATAACACTGAACATAACTCCATGCAAAACCCCAGGCATCATAAGTAAGATAAAGATAAATAGAATTTTTCCCATAAGGAATCCAGTTTAGAGCTAATATATTACATTTCTCTCTATTCCTCCTAGTGCCCACTTGTGATTTGCCCATAATAGGCATTCAATTTAGCAAATATTTATTAAGCATGTACTAGGTGTAGCAGCAACCACACTGGCATACCCAGGATGGCTGCTAGCACAGGTTCCAAGACCTGCTTTACTAGGAAAGACAGCTATTTAAGGGATTAACAGTCTTTTTAAATTATATTCACTTGAGGCAGCTAGGTGGTGCAGTGAATAGAGCACTGGTCCTGGAGTCAGGAGGACCTGAGTTCAAATGTGACCTCAGACACTTAACACTTACTAGCTGTGTGACCTTGGACAAGTCACTTATCCCCAAATGCCCTGCCCTCCTCCCTCCAAAAAAGGAAAAATAAAAATAAATTATATCTACTAGTTCAGGAGAAAAGTCAGCACCCTGAACTTCAAAGAAAATACAAGCAGAGAACTAAAGACGAACAGGGCTCTGACTGCCTCAATCAAAGCAATATTGCCATATACTTTACATACATCCCTGGATTGAGAGAGCCTTTACATCTGAGCTCTGAACATATGGCCACTCAGAATCTCGACTAGGGAATCACAAGATCCTTCTTACAAGTGAGCCCCCAAAGCAAAATACCAACTCAGAGTATATATATACACTTCAGAGCCAGAAGGCATCACAGCCCTTATGACTCAGTGCCTAATTAGAAATTAGCAAAAGATGTGACAGCCTTCCTACAAGCAAGCCTCCCCTAAACCAGCTTCCCATAATGGACTCCACAGTAAGGTCTATTAATGGGTGGGGAAGATCTTAAATCCCATTAACATTACACTAGGTACCCAACTCTGTGCTAGGAACTGGTGACATAAAGACAAAAAAAACTATCCTTGCCCTCAAAAAGCTTACATTCTATTGGTGATCATTCAATAATTATTTGTGGAGTAAATCAGAGAATAAACAAATGGAGAAATAGAAACTACTTTCATGAAACATCATTGTGAGAATAATTAAAAAGCAAAATGTAAATAAATGCATAGGTAGAGCACTGACCTAAGGGAATATAGCATCTCCCAGGCTCCCCTACATTTGGTCCCTGGAAAGATGGGGGACATTCATCCTTAAAGATCCCTAAGCCTGACCTTTTTTATTGCTGCTGGGATTGAGAATAATACATTCCACATTTTTGGATATGGCCAATGAGGGAATCTGTTTTGACTATGCATGTTTTGTAGGGGAAAAACACTTTTACTTTTTTTAGTTATTGAATGTGGGGCACAGAATATGTGAAGGTATGAAAATAAGTGCTTGGCAATTAAAAGAATAAAATGCAATTTTTAAAAGAGAGAATGTGTTTATTACTTTGAGGCAGTGCTCAAATTGAAGCCCTAAAACCTAAGATGTCATCAGGACCCCAGGCATCCTGAAAGAGATGCTTATCACCAAGTTTCACACTGTGACCATCTTTCCAAGGGAATCAATCTTATTCAACAAGCTGTTTGGGAGCCATTTTCATCTATATTTACAAATTTCTAACTGCCTCTATTATGAGATGGAGTTCCAATTTGAGCAAATGTTAAAGAAAAAAAGTGTTAAATATGAATTGTTCCATCATCTATGACACATACTTCTTATTTATTTAAATGACAATCAATTAGCACAATTATATCTTTAATTAGGGATAATGTATCCATGAGATGAATACCATTCGTAATCCTCTTTGCTAATTCTCATATTATTTAAAAATAAACTGGATTCCATTACAAGAGCTTATTTACTAACTAGGTATAGGAGCAAAATCTAGATCACACCCTTCAAAATACTGATCAAAAGCTAAAACACAGGGAACCAGTTTTTAAATCAATAGATCCCAAAAAGTCATGTAAATAAAACCACAACAGGTGCTGTTCTAGGTGCTGGATGTCATAAATAACAACTGACATCATTCTGAGGCATAATAGGAAGCTTTGGTAACAAACAAAATGTTGGGTTTATAACACAATAAATGTTAGAAGGTTAAAAGCTCAATAGATATCAAAGATTGTAAATAAATGAAAGACTTTTGATTTAATGGATGATTAGATAATTAGATAAACATTGACAAAGAAGTAGATAGATAAATGTTTTAGGAGACTCCTTGATGTTCCTTTTTTTCTTTTCTGTTCTGTTCCTTTTTTTTTTTTTTTGGCCTCCTGAGAGGTATTTTGATATACTTCCTTTTACAAGTGTCATAGTTGGGATTCTCTCTTTAACTCCCATAGTAGCTGTTGCTATATCAGTGGGAGGAGTATTAGGGGATGAAGGTGATGAATTTAGATGATTGAGTCCAGCACCTAAGTGTCCCCCTTCTTTTCTTGGGGTTCAGAGATTAGAGACTGGAGAGAAATAGAGGTGAGATCTCTCCAATGATCAGATCACAAGTTGGCTTCTGCTTCTAGCTTCAGATATTCTAAGAAACATTTAATCAACTTTGTTCTGCCTTCAGGAGTGAGAACAGGGCATCTTCATGGGATCAGACCTGGAACTACAAGGAACCTTTCAGAGCATCTCATTCAATGATTTTTTTTTAATTAAAAAAAATAAATGTATTTGAGGCAGCTGGGTGGTACACTGGCCCTTGAGTCAGGAAGACCTGAGTTCAAATGCAACCACAGATGCTTGACACACGAACTAGCTGTGTGACCTTGGCTTGGGCTAGTCACTTAACCCCAATTGCCTTGCCTTCCCCCTCCAAAAAAAATTATTTTATATGCACTTCACAATTGGTCCTTCCCCATGCCCATCCCCCACTGAATCAAAAAGAAAACCCTCATCATAAATATACATAGTCCAGAAAAACAAATTCTCATATGAATCATGACTGAAAATGCATGTTTCTCTCTGCATTTTATGTCTATCACCTCTTTGGCAGGAGGTAAAAGGCATGTTACAGCTTCAATCTTCTGGGCTTGTGATTTGCAATTGCTTTGATCAGAGTCCTCAAGTCTCTCAAAGTTATTTTTCTCTATAGTATTGTCATCATATAAACTGTTCTCATTATATTGCTTACTTAGCTCTGTATCTGTTTCAAGAGGTCTTCCTAGTTTCCTCAGAAAATGTCCAGTTCAAGATTTCTTATGGTACAATCACTTCATTTTGCACATAAAAATAACTGAGGCATATCAAAGTACAGTGACTTGCTTGTGGTCACAAAAAGAGAAGGGAGAAAAATTATACTGCTCTCTCTTTCCCTTTCCTTCATTTTACATATGAAGAAACTGAGCCCCAGAGAAGTTGAAGAGATCTGTTTCTGCATCTTTATCCAGGGCAGATGGACAGCACAGTGGATACAGCACCAGTACTAGAGTCAGAAAGACTCATCTTTCTGAGTTCAAATTTAGCCCCAGACACTAGTTGTGTGACCCTGGGCAAGTCACTTAACCCTGTTTGTCTCAGTTTCCTCATCTGTAAAATGAGCTGGAAAAGGAAATAGCAAACCACTCCAATATCTTTGCCAAGGAAACCCCAAACGGGATCATGAGGAGTCAGAAGCAATCAAAACAACCAAATAAATCTAGAAAGAAATCCATTCCTCACTAGGGAGAATGTTCTTGGACTATCCTAGCAGATTTATTTTTATTCCTTTGTGTTCCAGATCTCTTCTTTCACATTCTTTAAGTTCATGCCAAGCAGTTCATCTGTATCACTAAAGGGAGCTTCCACACTGGAAATTCCCTACACTCTGAAATCAGAAATCTGAATTTTTTTAGATCCAATTTCTTGATAAAACTACTTCCCTTGGGAAGAGCAAAATGAAAAAAAGAGCCTTAGATTCAGAGGATATCTGCTTTCCAATTCTTTAACTTCTTACCAGCTGTTCAATGTTGAAAAAGTTGCTTTTCTTTTTCATACTCATTTTCTCCTTTATAAACTTAGGGAGGATAAACTAGGTACATTGTAAATTTCCTTCCAACTCTTGACATTCTACGTCTCAATAACTCAAACTCGTTGAAGGTAGAGATTATTTTGTTCTGTGTCCTTGTAACTCCATTGCCTAGCAGTGCCCGGCACATAGTAAAGCTTTCATAAACATTTCTTGATTAGGTTTGATGCATGTCGAAACTGGTATGGAATCCATTGTCTTTGGTTATTTATCTTCTCTTCTCTACTACCCATTGGCCCAAATTCCATGTGTATGGCTTGGGGAAAGAAGAAAATGTATACATAGAAGCAGTGAGGGTCACCAGATAGCATCAAATACAAAGGACTCCATAGCTCTGCATGTCCTTTAACCATGTCTCTATTTCTTGATCTTCAGGGGAAAATTATTATTAATAATAATAACCATAGTTCGCATTTAGATAGGGCTTCAGTCTTTGCAAAGCACTTTCCATATATTATCTCATTTGATTCTTATGACAACCCTGGAAGGCAGGTGATGTTATTATCACTACTTTACAGATGAAGAAACAGAGGCAAACAGGTTAAGTAACTTGCCAAGTGTCATCCAGCTAGTAAGCGTGTGAGGTCACATTTGAATTCAGACCTTTCTAACTTCAGTTCTAGCCTTCTATCCACTGTGCCACCATCCATCCCCTCCAATTCCTTTCTCTCTAGAAACACTGTTGAATAGTAACAATGGTATGTATGCATATGTGTGTGCATGTATTTTATATAAACATATTCACACATATATGTGTGTAGCAATATGATATATGGGATAAAGTGCTGGGCCTGGAGTCAGGAAAAGTCGTCTTACTAGCTTTGCGACCCTGGGCAAGTCATTTAACCCTATTTCCCTCAGTTTCCTCATCTGTAAAATGAGCTAGAGAAGGAAGTTGCAAACCACTCCATTGTCTTTGCTAAGAAAACCCCAAATGGGGTCACAAAGAATTCTACACAACTGAAAGGACTGAACAATAAATGATGTAATAAATAGCTTAGGTCAGGAGGACTCAAGTTGAAATGTAGCATTTTGGTATTTTGTGTACATGCTACCAATAATTTAATGAGTGCCTCCACTTTTTGCATTGACTAATTTTTTGAGCAAATGAACTGTTTTAGTCATTTGTAGACATGGCCCCTTTGAGCACTCAGTCTAGAATCAGGTAGACCTGTGTTCAAATCTGGCTTCAGTCACTTACTACCTCTGTGACCTTGGGCAAGTCACTTAACCTTTGTCTGCCTCAGTTTCCTCATCTGTAAAACAAAGTTTTGCCTACCTCCCAGAGCTGTGAAGATAAAATTAGAATGAAATTTATGAAGCACTTGATAAACATTATCATCATCATTATATAATTATCATTATTAGAAGGCAATACTTGACATTTCCTTAACCCACACTATGATGAGAATCTCAAAACCACTTTTCAAACAACTCTTGATTACTGTGATCTAATCCCTAACGTAGAGAGCACTCAATTCTTAAGTCAGAGTATTCTTCCAGGTCTACTACAAAAAAGCCAATTAATTTTGAAAGCATTCTCATATGGCACTTACCCAAATCTGCAAAATGGGTATGTTCACAGCCTCTTTAACAGCAATGACTAACAGTCATACATTGTCATTCGGTTGTTTCAGTCATGTCCAACTCTTCATGACCCCGTTTGTGGTTTTCTTGGCAAAAATACTGGAGTGGTTTGCCATTTCCTTCTTTGGTTCATTTTGCAGATGAGGAAATGGGGGAGGTGGGGGAGAAGGGCAGATAGTGTTAAGTGACTTGCCTGGAGTCACACAACTAAGAAGTTCCTGAGGCCAGATTTGAACTCAAGAAGATGAGTCTTCCTGACTCTAATCCTAGCACTCTATCCATTGGGCCACCTAGCTGACACACAGTCATATGACTTTCCCCCAAGCCTGAGGCAGTCAAAGCTGTCTGGTTAAGCCTATATAAAAAACAGAAAACATTTATGGCCATTCCCAAACCTGTTAAAGAAAAGGAGGCTGAATGTCACTGATTGAGTCCATAGCTCTATGAATGTGGCAGAATCAAACAAAAAGTTTCAGTTAGACAGTACCGCTATCCACTTCATTAAGACATTCTGGACAGCTCTAACCGTCCAGACAGCTCCAGCTCTCTGTTTTTCACTGGGCCAAGCACTCAGGCTGAGGTAAGTCTGGCTGACATTCTATTGTGCTGCTTTCCTTTAGACATGATCAGCGCCTAGTTAAACCTCTGAATTTTAATGAGCCAGTCTGTCCTGTCTCTAACCAACAAATACCACAGCCTGCTGGAAGCCTAGGGAAAACCAGAGTTTTATTTGTCTCTAAAACTCAGAAGTTGAGTGACACTTAACAGTCTAAATCTTCTGGAACTAATGTTCCTTTAGATATGGTTTCTAATTTTAAGTACCTGAGCCTGATTATTGATCAAAATGTCTCCCTAAATGAACAGATTAAAACTTTATGAAAATGAAAAGCTTTAAAAAAAAGATAGCTTTTTCTCTAGAGAAAACAGTAATGTCTGATTTCGAAGCTTAGACTTCAGACTGAGAAGAATGTGAAATTCCTCTTCTAATTATGGAGATTTGCTGCTCAATATTCCCCCAAAGTGAATTTCTCTTTCTTCCCCCTTCAGAAAATAAAAAAAAAAAGCCCTGACATTCTGTCTACCTGTTTTATTCACAGTGTTAACAGAGATGTGTTATACCCCGTCTTGTTTTAAAAGTCAAACTCTTGAAGTCAGAAGAGAATATCATTTGTGACTGTAGGCTTAAAATAGAGGTCCCAGTTAAACAACTGTCATTCTCAAGCACTTGAACCAAAACTTGCACAATACTGGGGGAAATTGATCCTTCTGGCCACTTGTTCTTCTAACCCAGACAGCACTGGCTTCTTTGCTTCCTCATCCTCATAAAATCCAAATGTTCTGGCAACTTTGGTGGTAAAAGAAAGTGATGAGACTATGGTGAAAAATGCCATCCGTACCCAGACAAAGAACTGATAGTGTCTGAATGCAGACGGAAGCACACTCTTTTTCCACTTTCGTTACTTTTCTTGAGTTTCTTTTGTCTGTGTTTTCTTTCACAATATGATTGTTATGGATATGGTTTGCATGACTACACACGTATAACCTGTATCAAATTGCTTGCCTTCTCAATGGAGTGGGCGGGGGGGAGGGGGGAAGAAAGGGACAGCATTTGGAGATTAGATTTTATTTATTTATTTAGCTTTTATTTAGTATTTTATTTTCCCCCAGTTACATGTAAAAACAATTTTTAACATTTGTTTAAATATTTGTTAAACAGTAAATTGTTTTTACATGTAACTGGGGAAAAATAAAATATTAAATAAGAAGAAAAAAATTTTAAAAGAAGAGTGGCAAATGACCAGTTGAAAACATTTCTCTTCCTCCTTCTCACTGCTTTTTCAGTAATCTCACATTCTATTTTTATAGCTCTCTTGAAGCACTTTCATATTTACTCCTCATCACAAAAGTACAAGATAGTGAAGACAGGTACTGTTATTCTAAATCACAGAAGAAGGATTTGAATCCAGGCCCTCTGACTCCAGATCCAGGGCTTTTTTTTTTAATAATAGTTGTTTTTTTTTCCCCCAATTACACATTGCCAAGATTCTTTCTATTGTACCACAAGGACCTATCCATTTGCTCATGTTTATTGAGAGCCTATTATATTGTATAGCACTGTACCAAAAACCAAGAGAGAAACAAAGAAATATAACACAAGCTCCCTGCCTTCATGAATCTTGTAATATCATTTGTAGGATTACTATTTAATTCTATCCAACAAAAATTTAATAAGCATCTACTATGTTGCAGGCACTGGTGATATGGGACAAAAATTAATTTGGCCCTGCCCTCAAGGAGATTACGTTCTATTGGCAAGACACAACGTGTACACAAGCAGGAATAGTACCAAGAAAAGAGAGGAGGAAGAGAGCATGTTAACACCTGAGGAAATCAAGGAAGGCATCACAGAGGAGGTAGCACCATGTCAGGCCTTAAAGACCAATATGGATTCTAAGAGTTAGAAATGAGGAAGAACCACGTTTCAGGCATGAGAAATGTATTCTATCAATGTAAGAGATGGAGTATCAGGCTTAAACAACAGCAAGTAATCTTGTTTGACTCATTCAGGAAAGGAGACATATAAAAATGAGGCAGAAAATTAGCTGAATCAGATTGTGGAGGGTCATAAACAGCAGGCAAAGGAGTTTATAATTGACTCCATAGACAATGGGGAGCCATAGGAGATGGTAAAGCAAAGGTGGCACGTGGTCGTATCTATGCCTTAGACTAGTATTCTGGCATCTGTATAAAGTGTGACAGAGTCTATCAGAGGAATAACAGTTTTACAGCATAACCATGAAGGACCAGTTGAGAATAGACAACATTAATTTGTTATGGTTCCCATTAATATGGTTGTATGACTTCCTCTATTAGTATTTAGTAGCTCTAGAGCAGGTTCTCAACCTTCCTAATGCTGCAACCCTTTAATACTCATATGTGGGCATATCTGCATGTGGGTGGACCCACCTGGAGACAGATAGAGGAGCAGTGTCTCAGTTCCTAAGACCATCAGAAATATGTGTTTTCTGATGGTCTTAGGCAACCTCTATGAAAGGGTCATTCAACTCCCAAAGGGGTCGTGACCCACAGGTTGAGAACTGCTGCTCTAGAGTATGAACAGAAAAAGTGGAGGGTTATCCAGAGTTGAAGATTTGGAAGGTGTGAATGATAATAGGACAGGAGGGAAAAGGAGTCAAAGGTGGAGAAAGCATGTGATTGAACTGGTTGATGCTAGGGTCAAGATTATGAAGAAAGGAAAGTGCTTCCATGACAACTATAATAGACTGGGAGAACTAGATGGTGCAGTCAGACCAAAGGATCAGTTTAGAAGGAGTACAGCAAAGGGAGAGATGGAAAGAAAGGAGAGAGTGATCAAAGAGGACATTCTCAGTGTTCAAAATCTCAAAGGTGGCATAGTTATGGATAACAGTGGGTTCCCAGGTTTGTCTGTCCCTATGAGTGACAAATAGGGTGAAACTGTAGGTTATAGTAATCGAGGAGGTTAGTGACCTGAAAGGTCAGAGTATTTGAGGGAACATCAATGAATATACTGAAGTCTCCAAGCATGAGGATAGAAGTTAGACTAGAGATAAATAAGCTATGAACCAGATACTATGAACCTTGAGAAAGAAGGAAGAAGGACCTGGTGGCAGGTTGGTCACAGTAATGAAGACTTGAATTAGATTATATAGATGAACTGAGGGATATTTAGGAAGAGGTTGTTGAATGATGGTAGCCAAGGGAGGGTCTGGAGGTGGTGGATATGATAGAGGCCATGAGAGAAAGAGTAACAAGCATTCAACACAGCAATTGGTGAAGAAATGTATACTAGAAGGAGTAAATTTCCCTGAGCAGAAGATGATGAAGGTTGTGGGAAAGAAGAGATGGAGTTTTTTTAATGACTAAACAAGGGTTCTGGGGGTGGGAAAGGAAGAGCAGAAGAAAGGGACTGGAAAGTAATTGGAGGGAACTAGAAGGGTGCAGGAAGAAGCAGGAAGAAGGATTTAGTCTCAGGAGATGATCAGTATTGAAGCATTGGGATTACAGAAATGGAAAGCACGATTTTGCTTATTAGAAATGTGAGTTGAATTGGACACTCTACCATGGGGGATCCTGTAATGATGGAGGGAGGGTAGCCTGGGGATGGTTTTCCTTCTCTATACTGAGAAGCTTGGGTAAGGGGGGGTAAGGTAAGAGGTTTAGGTTGCTAAGACCTGAACTGAGTTTACATGAAGCTGCCCAATAGTTAAATCCCCAGATGGCAGAAGATAATGTCATCTATGAATCATGCACTCAGGCATGGTGTCTGAAGTCATAGACTTCTGGGGTTTCAGTCTGGTGTCTAAGGGCCCAGTGAGAGCAGCATTAAACCTGTTCCTGTCATGTCAAGACAACAAGCATTTACTGACCACCTATTATGTACCAGGCACTATGCTAGGCCCTAGGGATACAAAGAAAGGCCCTAATCTCAAGCAGATTCCAGACCAATGGAGGAGGCAACATACGAATAAGTGCATACAAACAAGATCCACATAAAATAAATTGGAGATAATCAAGAGAGGGAAGGCACTGGCAGTAATGAAGATCAGGAAAGAATTCTTGCAGAAGGTGATATTTTTACTGTGTTTCAAAGGAAGTCAAGAAATTCTGAAGGCAGAAATAAGTACAGGGGTGGCTAGGTGGTGCAGTGACTAGAGCACTGGCCCTGGAGTCAGAAGGACCTGAGTTCAAATCCGACCTCAGACACTTAACACTTACTAGCCGTGTGACCTTGAATAAGTCACTTAACCCCAATTGCCCTGCCTTCCCCCCTCCAAAAAGCAAAAATGTGTGTGTGTGTGTGTGTGTGTGTGTAGGGAAAGAATTCCAAGAATAGAGCCTATGGAAATGCATGGTATTGAGAGATGAGGTGTCTTATTTGAGGAACAGGAGAGGCCAGTATCAGTGGTTTGCAGAATGGGAAGGCAAGAGAAAGGAATAAGAGGTAGGAAGACTGAAAAGACAGGAAGAGGCCAGGTTATGAGGTGATTCAAAAACCAGATAATTTTCTATTTGATCCTAAAGATAATAAAGAGACACTGGGATATATTTAATAAGAAACACCAGGAAGATCAGTTTGACAGCTGAGTAGAGGAAGCATTGGAGTGAGGAGAGACTTGAGACCAGTGACCTCAGTCCTAGCTCTACGCATAGTCTAAGGTCCTGGGTGAAGGAACCCTAGGCCTTTGCTTGAGATCATAGGCTTTCTGGCTCCACATATGATCATAGAAAAATGTCAAGAGGTACTAATTCTTTATGTGAAAGCCTAGTCTTTCCAGCTCCAAGAAAGGTAGATGGGACAAGTGAGTCAGTGCCTTTGCTTGATGTTCCTGGCTTATCGGCTCCAGCCACAGTGACTGAAAACCAACGGCAGAGTAATTCTAGGCCTTTGCCCAAAATTCCCAGGCTTTCTGGACCTAGACATTTTCATTTTGACATGGATTTTAAGTTTAATAAGAGTTCAAGAGGTATTACAAGATAGTCCATGATTAATTGCCAAACCAATGATGCAGATATTAAGTACTGTGAATTCTGAGGAATAAGACATCCCTATAGGAAGATTAAAAAACTAAAATATAGGGCCATTTTGAGTCACATAATGGCAAGGGACAGGGTGACGCAGAACAAAAAGTACTACTGGCATTAGAGTCAGGGGTCAGAGTTGATTTCAAACTTTGTACTGGCTATGGTCTCTGGGAAAGTCACTGCTGAGTGCACCAGTGAAGCCCAAGAGAAATGAACTGCCCAAGGTCACACAGCTGGCTAGATCTTGAGTATGTTTGTTCCAGAACTCTCCTTCTTTACCACATTTTTTAAAAGCACATCCCTAAATGGACAAATACTAATGAACTTTACCTATAAGAGGAAGTCATTCTAAGAGTCAAAATGGAAGTCCAACAAGTCCTTCTTCAGTCTCTGGAATTAAGAGGACTTGTCACCTAGCTTCAGAATTCATGATGGAAAAGTTTCTTCATCTTTTTCTAACTTATACTATGTGTGCTGAAAAAATTACATATTTCAATGGAAACTACCATAAATATTCATAACAAATTCAGAGAACTTTTACTCTATGCGCAGATGGTAGTGATGAGTGAGTACTATGACAACCTATGAACAAAGAAATGCAAATTGGCATATGCTAGAATGTGGTGACATGCTAGGAAGGAAAGAAGAAAGGAAAGAATGAAACAGGAAAGGAGGAAGGAGTAAAGGGAGAAAAAGAAGAAAAGAGAAGAGAAAAGGAAGGAGGATAGGGGAGATTTATTACACTTACCATGTGCCAAGCACTGTGCTAAATGTTTTACAAATATTACTTCATTTGATCTGCACAACAGCTCTGGGAGGGCTGTTTAGCTCATTTTACAGGTGAGTAAACTGAAGCCTTGCCCAGGGTCACAGAGCTAATAAGTAACTGAGGCCAGATTTGAACTCAGGTCTTCCTAACTGCAGGCCCAGTGTTCGAAAGGGAGGTGTGTGAAAATTACCAAAACTTTCGGTTAGTTTGCCCCAAATATCAGTCAATTCAATCAAAGAGAGGGACTTATCAAATTATTAGGTAGCACGGCTACAAAATATTAGACTGAATTATTTGCTTTTCAACCAGTAGTTGGGGTATGGGTGTGGCCAGAGAAGCTTTTCTTCTGTGTCTACTATTGCCAACAGTGAAACAATCCTTTGTTATACATTTGATAAGCTGCTTCTCAGCCCTCTTTCAAAGCAATGAAGTCATTCCTCTTTATCATCACTCATTAAGTTGAAGAGTATTTCACCCTTCTGACCATAATCCAGTCAACAATAGTATAACCATAGACATACCAGTTTCCTGGGATCCCCAAGCTACTCAAGCAGTTGGACTTAGTAACAACAAATACTTAGTGCTTGGCACATAGTAGGCACTTAATTAATACTTGTAGTTGACTCAAGATGCTCAAGGATCTTATGAGTCATAGAATGGGACACAGTGAATTTCTTTTTGTTGCCAAGAAATATACTCACCATGGTCCAGATGGGCTTAATACTAATGTCTTCATATAGTACTAATTCAGCTACTAGACACTAAGAGGCTTCATGTTGTGCTATTTTCCCCCTATGAAGATGATGTAAACCATAGGTAAAGCATATACTTTGAATAATTTTTCCAGATAAGTAGGTTTACACTGAACTATTCATTATTCCTTTGCCTAGTTCTTCTTAACCCACATATTTGCAGAACAAATGGTCAGCAGTTTTCAGAATGCAGTCTAGGACACCAAAATAGGTACTTAACCAAGGTTAAGTTATTTTATTAGCATTATATCATAAGCAAACAAGTCAACTCTTGTCAAGACCCCGGTCATGTGTCCAAATATCAGAGGACTCCTAAATGAACCCTAGAAAAGAAAATGAAGATGAAGAATAGCTCACAAGCCTTCAGCAATCAGTCCCAGCCCTGCCTTTGGAGGAATCCAACTCTCATTTCCTCAACCCTCTTTCTATTATCAATTCTCAGTTTTGCCCTAAGAAAGTAGTACTTCCATCCTACATAGACACTGAGGGTTCCTGGGTAAATGATGATGCAGCTTCCATCATTGAGGATTTGACTATATTAATAAGCATAGGACTTTTATATCCAAGAAGAACCTACCTCCCAGGATGGGGTAATGGGTAGCTATGAGTTTCCTAAGGTGAAAAGGCAATAGTTCAAAGAAACCTCACTGGTAGCTATCCTTGGTGCTTGCCTCAGATACTGGTGTTGAAGTGTTTCTCTTCTAATAATTTGTCCTTTGGGCCATTGGCCACAAGTCAGTCATGTTAATGAATCCCACCTTGTCTTATATTCATGAATCCTGCCAGCAAACTCTCCTATCTAGTCCTTAGCCCGTCCAATCACACCTTTCACCAATTTCTGATTACACCAGGCCATATTGTGGCCAGCAACATGCCCTTCTTGCATCCATGGAGTACTGGCTGACCACTTTCCTTAAGACAGGAGAGCCTACTTTCCACACAGGAGCTTACTGACTAGAAGAACTGTGTATTTTTGATAATTTTTTTTATTTTAAGCTTAAATTCAAAATGAGAAAACAAAAAACATTGCCATGTGCACAGCAGATTGTAAGAAAGGATTCAATATAAAACAATAAATTTCCATTTCAAGAAAACCTATTCAATCAATACTACACTGTTTTCAAAGCTGCCCAGCTTTTCTTTGCTTCCTTGTTGGTTTTCTTTTGTTCTCTGCTGTGTACTTTTTACTTTATTTTTCCCCTCCCTCCCCTACGACCCCAAAGGTTACAATTAAGTGTGGATATCTATACATATACATAGATATCTATAAGCATACATATATATATATATATATATATATATATATATATATATATATATATATATATACATTCATACACATATATTTAAGACCATACTATGCTTATTTCCTCCTATCATCTCTTTCTCTGGAGGAAGATAGCATCATCCTTCATAAGTCCAAGTCTTTTCCATATTTTTCAAAATCAACCAGCTCATTATTTCCTACACTACAGCAATATTCCAACCCAATTACATCCTGAGAGATTGTGTATGAAACTTTTTTCCCTAATTTTATGCATTCCTTCTATTCTTGACTATATAGATTTTATTTATACAAGAAAATTTTAATTTAAAATCATTCAAATTTTCCTTTTTATACTTCAACAATGCTCTCACCTTATAGTTTAAGGTCTTATACTACTGAATCTACTTCCTTTATATCTTTTCCCCCTGGTTTCCTTGAAGTTCCTGACCTTTTGTTTTTCCAAATGAAATTTATGATTTTCTTTCTAACTCAGAAAAATAATTTTAGTTATTTTATTGGGATGATATTGAATAAATAGATTAGTTAGGTAAAATTGCCATTTTAAAAATTATATTGGCTTTACCTACCCATGAATGATAAATATTACTTCAATTATTTAGATCTGAGTCTATTTGTATAAAAACTGTTTTATGTTTATGTTCACATAATTCCTGTGTCTGTTTTGGCATGTATATGCTCAGGTATCTTACACTGTCTAGGTATTTCAAATAGTCTAATACAATATTGAATAATGTTGCTGACACATAGTATAGTTTCCCTATTTTTCACTTTTGATTAAATCTATTTTAACTTTAATTTTGTCTGACATGATTACTACCCCTGCTCTTTCTTACAAACTAAATTCTACCCCTGTCCTTTATTTTATCTTGGTGTATGTCTCTCATTTTTGTTATGTTTCCTGAAAGCAACACATTACTGAATTCAAATTTTTATTCTGCTGTTTCCATTTTATGGGTAAATTTGTCCCATTCACATTCTAAGATACTTGTGTATTTTTCTCCTTTCTATTTTTCCTCACTATCCTGCTCACCTATTTACCCTATCCCTCCTCACTCCTCTGCTTTACTTCCACCTACTATCTTGCCCTCATATTCCTTAACCTACCCACCCCCTAACAGTCCCTCTCTTATCCTCTCCTTGCACCATCCCTTGCCCTGTTATTTCTTTCTGAATTTAGAAGATTTTTATATCCTTCTAGATATAGAAATCGTTCCATCTTTAGCCCATTCTTGATGAAAATAAGGTTTCAGCACCACCCACCATCCACCCTACTAGCTTCTTCTGTATCAGTTTTTACTTTTATGCCCATTTGTGTGAGATAATTACTCCTTTTTATCTCTCCCTGCCCAGTTTTGTTTTTTAGAATCACCCCCATCATACTCAGCTCAGCCTATGCCTTTCTTTCAGACTACCCAAATAATGACAATCATAACAATAGTGCTACTTTCGCTTATATGAAGCAAACAATTTGACCCTATTGAATCCCTTATAATTGGTCTTCAGTGTTTACCTTATATTTCTCCTGGATGTTATATGTCAGGTTTTCCCTGGGGTTTTGTCACAAAAACCTGAAAGTCTTTGAGTTTGTTAAATACTCATTTTTTAATTCAGGATTATACTTAACTTTGCAGGATAAATTACCCTGGGTCTTAATCCCAGTTCTTTTGCTCTGTAGAATATAATATTCCAAAACCTTCAACATAGTAGCTGCTAGCTCTTGTGTAAACCTTATTATTGCTCCATGATATTTCATTTTTTTCTTGTTTCTTCTAATATTTTCTCCTTACCCTGGGAGTTTGGAAATTTGGTTATGACATTCCTATAAGTTTTCCTCCTGAGATCTCTTTCCAGTGGTGATCAGTGGATTTTTTCTATTTCTACTTTGACTTCTTGTTCTAGAACTTCAGGGCAATTTTCTTTGATAATTTCTTATAATACTGTGTCAAGATTCTTTTTTTTTCATAATTTTCAGATAGTTCAACTATTCTTATATATTTCTCTGTGATCCATTTCCCAGATCAGTTGTTTATCTGATGAGATATTTCACTTTCTCTTCTATTCTTTTGATTTTGTTTTGAACAATTATGTTTTTATTTCTGGCTACTGGAGAAAATTTCCAGGGCAAAGATAGAGGGATAACCTTAGCTTCAAGGCTAGGTGGTTTTAACTCCTACCACTGATATACTAGCTACAGTTCCTATACAAGTCATCTTATCTCAGCACACCAGTCAGTGTTTTAGATTGTAAATTGCAATATAGTTGCACGTCCTCTTTGGGAGACTTTCCTCATTGGAAACTACTTACTCAGATGAAATCACAAGTATGGACAAATAATAACAACAATGATCATAAAATGTCAAATCCAATAATTATTCTTACAGTGTTGCCAATTCCACCCTAGGCCTAGTCAAACTTTCTCCCAGCATTAGCCCATTATGTGTATTGTGCCATTTGGACCCAGATTAAGCAAGTAAGGATGATTTCGTGTTGCCATTATCCTTATCTGATAACAGGCCATTTCCCTAACAGGAAAAGAATAAGGCATGGCAAATATTCATTTATGAAGATACCAGAGTACCAAGCAGAGTGGCCCATGTTGTCACATCACTGCCCTCAGTAGATTTAAATCTCATTTGAAGTTATGTCAAGATGTTAAACTGATAAGCTAACAACTCAAAATGCCCATTACATGCTGATCCTAATGATTATCACTATTCTTTCAACTTATCTCAGAGGCTCACACTTGGAGTGATAGACTGGTCTGGAGTCTATCCCAAAAGGGATCTTTTAATTGTTTTCATTGTTACTTTGAGGCCAAGATTTGTCCTCAGTAAGGAGATTGTGTCTCTCAGCTAAAGAAAGGCAGCTTTTTCCAAGATCTCTTCTCCACTTATCTGTGGTATTTCAGTGATTGACAAACAGACAAAAACATATTTATTTAGGGATTATCTATATTGAAAACTGGACATGGGATTTTGTCTCTGTCAACATTGCAGTAATATCAGCTGTTTGAACAAAAGGTGAGATATTTTTCCATTCAATCCTGAGTGCTAAAAACTCTCCAGTTTATATGCAGGAAGACATTTGGTTTTATTGATTCTGTTAGCTGAATAAGTTGAAAATCCTATAACTACGCAAGCAGAAGGTTGATTTTCTCCTTATTTTAAAGGTTATTAAGAAAAGGACAGATATAGAAGTTATTTGTGTTTGGACAATCTTGCACAATCAGAACCATTCAAAAATGGGTCCGTAATATTTTCCTCCACACCCAACACATCAACAACTTGCAGTGCAATGATGTCTTTCCTGTGAATACTAATTATACTTTGCGAGAAGGTTGAATAAAGTACTTTATTATAAATGGACATGTCACAGTTTCCTTGCTTTTCACTGATGATGAATTTTAAAACCTCAAAGTTCCAAAAAATCTCTTCAATTACTTAAGCATTTATACCAGAGTCCTTTGCCACAAGCTACAACCTAAGATAATTCTGCCCAACCAGTTCATAGCTAGTCCTTTTTTGTAGACAAAGCTATTTCTCATAAACAGACTCATAAATGCAACAGGGAATGTGTTTGGGATAGGAAACAAAAATTAAAGTAAGGTATTGTATCATAGACTTCATGACAGATATAGTCATTTCCTCTAGAACATACCTTTCTTGTTTCTTCAAAAGAAAAGCATCTATAAGACCAAATGAAGATCGTTTTACTGATGATGGGATTTCTCCTTGTTTCTTGGCATCATCTTGGCACTGGAAGGGAGGGAAAGGAGAAGAGAAGAAATGGTATCACACTTCAAAAGGAAAAAAATCCAGAAAAACCCCAATCAAATGTGAAAAGCAGACAAGATCCTGTTTTCCAAAGTCACAATTACTAAAATACCCAAAAAAATCTATTCTGGACTTTGTAGAAATTCACATCCTATCTTAGAGAGCAAGAAACAGTCAGCTGCTAGGGAAATCATGGGCTGTAGGAGCATATCCTAGGTGTGGGTGTGAATTAATATCTGGGAAGAAATGTTGCCATCAAATGCTGAGTCCCTGCAAAATCCATCCCAGGCATTGTGTTTCTCACTGAGATTTCTACTTCTTCAGAAGTTTTCAATCTGAATTCTATGTTGCAATTGGAGATCTATTCTAAAAGGGCAGCTGTTTCATTCCTTTTGGGGGGGATAGGAGGAAGAGAGACAATCTGACTTGTAGAAATGACCACAGTTTTTTTTTTCAAATGAAGTTATGCAAATCTGATAGACTAAAGTAAATGTTTCATAAAACCAATGACTGCTTAAATTGTGGGACTAAATTGTTTGTATATAAATATTACCTTTTATATTCCATTTGAGTTTTATGTAGATGAACACATTACTTTAATGACCTGCATTTACAGAGTGAGAGCAAAAGAGGCTCTCTCTGAAATCCTCCCCAGCCAGATGGCTGCCTTTTCTTGCATGAGATTAAAAGATGTTTCTCATTCACAGCACTGCTTCTGAGGCAAATTAATATCGCTGGCTAAATTGCTTGTGTTTTTGGAATAAAATTTAAAGAGAACTTTTTAAAGCAATTGGTGTCACAGGTTCTTGGAGCAGATTGCTCTCCAGGTACAGCATGCTGGTTTTAAACATTCAGTAATTAATGGAAAGTATTCTGTGTTAATTGACTGCTTCAGGAAAGGGAAATATAATGACTCCTTATTAATCATGAAAAGAGATGTACAGCATGGAAGCCCCACAATAATTGCACTAACGGTGGAGAAATGTTAATTAATGAAAAGAACAATGATGTAAGAAATTAGCTGCATAATGCTTGCTCCTGATGGAGGTTTGGTTCTAAACCCATTACTTAGTATAGCAACCACTGGTTGGTGTTACCTTAACTAGCAAAAGCCTCTAACCTTTCCCCACCCACATGTGGAAGAGAACATCTTAAAAAGTTGCCAGCATTTGGGTTTCTAATATTAGGAGAGAGAGGCAGAATTCACCCTAAATGATATTTACTTGAAAGACAAAGTCCTTATACTATTACACTGATCTGAACTTCTATTGTCAAAACTGTGTCCATATGAAAATGAGGTCATTTGTAAGTGTCATTTGAGTTCAACACAATAGAACATTCCAACTTGGAGGGGACGGGGAGGGAAGAGGGCAGCAGAAACAGAGGCAAATTATATCTCGTTGGACTTGTTGAATTCTCGAATTTCCTGGCACAGATTCTATTTTTTCAATAACTCTTGATTTCTCTTTGTTTTTTATCTAATTTTATATCCCTTGGAGAATTTAAAACTTACCTTCAGTATTACCAGCAACTATTTTTTCTTTCCTATAGCAAAAGGAACAAGGTTTATTAAAATGCAGACTAACATTGTAACTTTGTCCAATAGTAATTAGAAAGGACCCAAAATCATCAGTAGCCACAAGGCCAAAGCCTGTCATGACCACTCCAGTGTGTCTCTGCAGCAGCCACCAAGCGAGGCATTTCCATCAGCATGATGGGAAATGTGTCACCTAGGGAATCAGGGAATGGGAAAAAAAGCAGCAGCAGCATTCTGCAAAATGTGGATGAAACGTGACTGGGTTGCATCTTACTTTCAATTCCTCTTGCACTGGCTGATGGGGTTGCTTTTGATTTTCTTTTTTCTTTTTTTCCCACCCAGATGGAACATTCTTGGGTTGCAAGGAGCTCTCCTCAGTCACTTCATCGAGCCTATCTACTTACACAGCATCGTGGTGGGGAGTCTACATCACACTGGTCACCTTTCCAGGGTAATGAGTCACAGAATAGAAGACATCGGTCAGCTGCCAACTTCATACCGACATAACCGGCCACTCCTCAGTGGTAAGAAAGCACCTACTTGAAGGACAAAGGATTTCTTTTCCTGTCCATAATTGTATTGGATGCTGGTTTTGTTTTTACTTCTCAGGTCAAAATGGTATGGCTTTGGGCCACAGAATGTTTTAGGGTTTGATAAGCAGGGTAGAGACTATTTAATTGTTCAAATAAATTGGAAGAATTTGACAACAGAACCAAATTAAACAGCTTCTGAGCATAAGAACAAATAGAATTTGAGAATTGGTATTAAGAAGAGGAACTGTCAAACCAACACGTCAACATGTGGTTGTAAGTGGGATTTCTTATCACAGTGTATCCATTTTCAAGTAGCCAATACAACTCAAGAGGCACTAACAGTTATTTGCAAGCTTATGTCAGACAATGACCATCTTCCCATTCCTGGTATGATCCTAAGACAAACACTAGCTAGCATCGTCCCAAGAGCTCTCAGACATGGTGTCAGTCACAAGGAGCATATTAAAGAATCACATACTTTTTGTGGGGTTCTATACTGAGGCACACCACAGGAAAGCTTCACTAGAATAAACCCAAAAATATCTGCTTTCAATCAATCATGAAAGTAGTCATGGTCAGAAGATAGAGTGAGTGTTGGGACCACTCTTCTAGTGATGCACTTCCCTACATTAACCAGTCTGGACCTCAGACAATGAATCTGTGATAATTCAATAGCCCTGTAATCAAGATTTTTCTAGCTTGAAAGAATCTGTCAGAGATTAGCATCCAAAAACAAAAGACTTCAAGAAGCCAGAGTTATTCTAATGCTATGATGAGAAGGCATCAAAAGACTTGCCTAGAAGCTCTCTTTCCAAAGCTGATAGTATTTTGCTCTCATCTAGATCCTTCTGTTTTTTGGCTCTTTGAATTGAAAATCCATGTGTATTAACTAATACACACACACACACACACACACACACACACACACACACACACACACACACACACAGTGTACTAAAATAGTTAATTGTCCTTAAAAGGGCTGAAGCATGCTAGGTTTCAAGCAGTTTGAATTACGAAGCCAAAGCTAAAATCATGCTACTTGTATCTCTCTACTCACTAGGTCATGTGCACGTATGTTATCTAACTTTAAAATATTATGTATGTATACAAATGTACATGTATATATTACATAATAGACACATGAGATAATATATTATCTACATATATATGTCATGTAAAATAATAGCTTTATATCCTATAACATGTACATATAATATGTATATATTTCATATAATATATTATATAATATAATATGCAAGTGTTGTTATATGATATACATAATCTGGCTAGTGAAGAGATTGGTGAAAATCTTTAGATGGAATATAGTTAGTAGAAACATTCTCACTGAAATGTCTTGGTTTGGGAGATAATTAATTCCAGGTGCTGATTCTCTTCCTCATCAGAGGTACCATTTATAATAATTTTTAGAAATAACTCTAGCAGATATCCAATACTATTCATCCAAAAATGCTAAACCTCCATTCAAAGCAAGTCATGAATGGAAATAATATAAAGGGGTGGGAGAGGATGTCACATAAGTATCAATGATTTCATCATTAAGATGAGACTGATTTTTACACAATCCATCATGAAAATGTTTTTAAATGAACAGTTGTTTTGCCCTGAGTAGACAAAATATTTGAGTGAGTAAATTATTAAATATTTATTTCTCTTTTGGTATTATATAAAAAAAATAAAAGAAAGAAGATGGAAGGTAGAGCAAGTTGTACTAGGTTTTAATCACAGTTCTACATTTGGCCAGCTATATGACCTTGAACAAGTCACTCAACTTTAATTTCCTCCTTTAAAAATGGAGATAATAAATACCTAATTGCATGTATGAGAAAGTGATGTGGAAATTTGTGTATTAGCCTTATCATCCTAAGTGTGATTATTAATCAAGAACAATGTCATTTTCAAGTTGGAGTAACTCTGAGCAGATGTGCTTTTAAAAAAATCCGAAAACAAAGAGAATAATACTTAAATCTTAAGACTAGGTAATTTAGGGAATCCTGTGCAAATAAATTTTCTGTAATTCTTTGTTGACTACAAGGAAAAGGTCTTTAAAACCTGTTATTTTTCCTGCTTTTAAAGAAGATTCCATTATTTAATAGGACAAACATTTTTTATACCATTGCTTCATATTTACAAATCACTTTCATATATATATGCCTATACATATATAAAACTTGATTTCAGTCTTATGATAACCATCTAAGGTAGTCACAGCAGATTTTAACCTATTGTATAAAGAAGTTCAGATAGCATATATGATTGACTGTGAATTATATGGGTAGTAAATGGCTTTGAAGACTAGAGCCCAGATTCTAGTATCTAACTCCTCATCTACTTCTTATCCTACCATACTACCTTAACCTGCAAGGTGATTATCAACACTAAAATTAAATAATATCTTGGAATCATATTGATTCCAGGAGACATAGTTTGCCATAGTACAGAGACTACTAGACTTGGAGGCAGGAAAACCTATGGAATTCTGGGTAAGTGATTTAATTTCTCTCTGCCTCATCTTCTTCCAATGTAAAGTGAAGATAATAATAGCACCTTCCTCACAGAGTCATTAGAGTGAGAGTATGTGAGTGTGTGAGAGAGTGTGAGAATGTGTGTGTGAGTGTGTACGAGTATGTGAGAGTGTGTCAGTGTGAGAAAGAGTGAGAGAAAGAGTGAGAGACAGTGAGAGAGAGAGAGATGATAGCATTTTTCAAGTCTTAAAGTATTGTATGAGCTATTATCATTATGATATCTTGTGCCAAACACAAAAGCAGTGCCCCTTGCTACAAATCCAGCAGTAGAACCTCCAATGGGCTGGTCACATTGTTCAAATGTCACACGCTTGCCAAAAAGACTGTTTTATGAAGAACTCACACAGGGAAAGTATTCACGTGGTGGTCAGAAAAAGAGATACAAGGACACTCTCAAGGTCTCTCTTAAGAACTTTGGAATTGATTGTGTAACATGGGAGACACCGGCACAGGACCACCTAGCATGATATGCCCTCATCAGAGAAGATGCTATGCTCTGTAAGCAAAGCAGAATTGAAGTAGCTCAAAAGAAATGTGAGACATGTGGATTTAGAGAATCCACCCCAAATGTTCATGAGGACATGTAGTAGAGCATTTCAAGCTCATATTGGTCTGATCAGTCACGTTGAACACACTGTAACTTGACTGTAAGATAGTGAGATCATTTTGGTCCTCTTTGAGAATGAAGGACAACAACCATTCCTTGACTCAGTGTACTAAAACATTCTCAGACAGACCTGTGATCTCACTTGTATGTGCATTCCCTCTTATGATGCAATCCATGCCTGGTGAGCATGTGTAACACAAGTTCATATCTTCCTATAAGTTCACTAGAGTCTTTTTAGTTGGGGAAGGAGGGTGCAGGAAAGGGAGAAGGTCCCATCCAACATGCAAGAGGCATTATTTGCTTTTCTTTGATATCACAAAGACAGTAATGTGAGATCCCCAGTGTTGACAGAAACAAAGCTGGTTGTGGAACTACTTCTATCAAGTGAAGTCAGCTATTTTGAAACTATAGACAAACAAAAAGATCACTCCTACTAAATGAAATAGGTACAAACACTATTAATTTCCATACTCTAATCTGGGAGCCATAATAATTGAAGTCTCTCTAAATAGGTTGTATTTTAAGTGAGTTTAAGAAAATTAACTACAAGTTCATCTTTCTTTAGGTACTTTCTTGAAAAGTTGTATATAAAATGAAAATTCATCATATTGAATCATTGTCCAATAACCGCCATTTTAACTTTAGGGAGATAGATAGATACATAGATACATAGATAGATAGATAGATAGATAGATAGATAAATAGATAGATTTTAAAGTTAGTTCTCAAATATAACAAAAAAGATCACACAAAAGAATTCTAACAAATTACTTCAAAAAGAAATCTGCTTTTGTCAACAAGGGGGGAAAAGCAGTCATTTCTCTACAAGAAATTGATCAAAAGGATACTCATCTCACAAAAGATTACAGGATTACCATCAGAAGGTATTTCAGAAACCAGGTGGCCCAAGCCTTCTCATTTTACAGATGAGAAAACAGAGGCCCACTCAGTGACTTATCCTAGGTATTTGGGATTTAAATCCAAGTCCTCTGATTAATGATCCTGGCCTCTTTCTATGATCTTGCACTTAAAGAAGTTCATAAACATCACTCAGTTGATTTTCCATTTCCATTGCAATTCTCTTTGACTCTTTGAAATGTTTAAGCTACCTCAATGCAGAAGCCACCATTTCAGATGGTTAACAGACTCCCTAACTGGATAAGACTCTAGGAAGGGCTATTTTCATGTATTTAGAGGTAATTCCTTATTTTCTCTTAATGATAAAGTTGCTGCCTTCCAAGTGGAGTTCCTCTCTTAACCCCATATTTGTTTATCTTAATTAATAAGTGACTAATGAACAAGGAACTTCTGACCACTGTTACCTAAAAAGAATAATATCTGATATGGAACCCTTGCAAAGCACTTCTTATATCTCATTTAATACAACCCAGTGGCTTAAGGGTTTTATTTTCCTCATTTTACAGATGACAAAAACAAGGCTAAGGAAGGTTAAGTGGTTTACCTACAGGGTCATTCAGCTTAGGAAGCCACTGAGAGAGGATCTGAATTCAGGTCTCCCTGACTCAAAAGTCTGGAGGTTTTATCTATTGCACATACTGAACTGCCTCCCCTGAATTTCAGTGAAGTCTTTTCTTTTGCAAAGGATCCCCAGAATCAACAGAAACAAAGTTGGTTGTGAAACTATTTCTATCAAACTACAGGTAACTGCAGACTACAATGCCCCCAGGAGAGTCGGGAAGGAGCAAACCTTTGGATTCCTTTAAAGGGCCCCACTTGAAGACCAAGAGGGCCACATGTGTCCTCGAGGCTGCAGGTCCCCCTCTCCTGCACCTAGTTGCATTAGTGAAAAAAAGGAATTGTCAAAGTATAAAGTATATATAAAGAATTATATTCAAAGATGAGTGAGGGATCAATCAAACCTCAACACTCAAACGCTTGCTAATTACATGGAACAGGGAAAAGTATTCAGGAGACAAAAAAAGGTCAAAAAGAAAAATCTACGTTACTTGAAAGGAAGGGAGGGAATGACAGAAAAGCAAAAGAGATAGTGACAGAGAGAAAAAAAGAGAAAATTAGAGAAAAAGAACAGAGACAAAGAGAGAAACAGCAACAGAGACGGAGAAAAAGAAAATGCATCAAGCAGTTTCTATGTGCCAGGCACTGTGCTGAGCACTGGAAGGAGCAAAAATACAAGCAAGCAAGATAGTCCCTGACCTCACAGCGCTTACACTCTAATGAGGGAAGACAACAGAAAGGAGAGCTGGAAGAGAGGTGGTGTCATCGACTCCACCTCCTCCCCAGTGAAGCTCTGAATCCACCCTTGGACTCCTGGTGGGCTCTGATGGGCGAGCTTTGGCAATGCCCTTGGCCAAATCCAAGCCTTCAACCCACCTCCTGGCCAGGTCCACCCCACACCACACCATCTCCCCTCAGGTCAGCATCTCCACCCAAGCACAAACCATGAACAACCTGCCCCAAACCATCAACAATCAGACTCCAATCTATCTTTCTAGACTCAATTCCCATTGCTTTCCCTCAGGCATTCTACATTGTAGACAAATTTAACTACCTATTGTTTCCTATTCTGTAAAGAGTAATTGCTAATGGTTTAGTGTCAATATGGCAGGTGATTTCTAGTGAAGCATTAGAGTACACATACCCCAGAGACCCATATTTGGCTGGTGCAATTGAACCTTTATCTATGTCTTAGATTAAGACATAGATGGCGTGCTCATCAGACTTGCAGATGCCACCAAGCTGGGAAGGATAGCTAACACATTGAATAACAGAGTATGGATCCAAACAGCTTTGGACAGGCTAAAGCTCTGGGATAAATCTAATAAAATCTAATTCACCAGGCATAAATGTGAGGTCTTACACTTAGGCACAAAAAAAAAAATCCAACTCTACAAATACAAGATGAGGAGGTCATGAATAAATAGCAATTGTTTCGAAGATGATCTGGGATTCTTGGTAGACTGTACACTCCACATGTGTCAGTCATGCAATGTAGTAGCCAAAAAGCAAGTGGAATCTTGGGCTGAATTAGGAGGGGCAGAGCTTCTAGAAACATGGAGGTGATCTCATATGCAATATAATGTTTAGTTCTGAGTTCATGACATCAGAGTTTTGGTTTATTTTAGAGAAAAGAAGGCTCGGGACGGGGAGGAAAGCACATGATAGATGTGTTCAACTATTTGAAGGGCTCTCATGTGGAGAGGAATTAAATCTGTTCTACTTGACTTCATGGGATAGAACCAGAAGCACCAAGTGGAAGTGGCAAAAAGGCCAATTTAGACTTGATGTCAGGAAAAACTCACTAACAGTTAGAACCATCTAAAAGTAGACTTAGAAAAGGAAATGGCAAACCACTGCAGTATCTTTGCCAAGAAAACCATAATGGGGGTCACAAAGAGTCAGATATGATTGTAAACAACATTGACTGGCAAAAAGTAGTCTGGCTAGCCTCTGGAAGTGGTAGATTCCTCATCCTTGGAGGCCTCCAGTCAGAGGCTGAGGAGAGATCCCTACACATTTGGATCAGACTAGTATAAATTCAGGGCTTCTTAAACTTTTTCCCACTTGCAACCCTTTTGGTTCTTCTTAAGTTCTGCATCGTGATCCCATATGGAAATTAGATTACTATTAATGTCCCTCACAACTCTCAAATTCCATGATTCTGTGGATGTTCTTTTCCCCACTAATTTGACTTTGCCTATATTTTCCTCTATGCCTGGGATGCCCTCCCTTCTCACCTTGGACTCTTCAAGATTCAGCTCAAGAATCCCCAATTCCGTCTAAGACTCTAGTCAAACACTACCTTCTACACAAGTCCTTTATCTGTCTACCATTCGAACCTACCCCAAAAATGCTTTTTAATTACTATCTATCTATCTATCTATCTATCTATCTATATATATATATATATATATATATATATACATATATATAACATATATAATATATAATGTTGTATTCATTTATTTATGTATATATCTGTTGTCTCCCTGACAAAACATAAGTTCCTTGAAGGAAGGTGTTTTGTTTTTGTCTTGGGATCCCCAGGTAACCAAGTACGGTGCCTGACAAATAGGCATTGCATAAAGTATTGCTGAATTCTATAATTCATGCCTAGTTCTGTCTTTTGGGGAAATCAGCCATGCAATAATGCCCTTGGTGTACTAACAAACTCTAACCTGAAATTCCTTATCACCTTCTCTTTTCTAAGCCAAAGAATCCCATACCCTATTCCAAAATAAGGTCTTTGCTTAAGTTCATGTGGAAATACTTTTGTTTCTCACATTAGAGAATCATAGAGCCAAGGAGTTGAAAAAATGCCAGAGATCACAGGCTCAGTCCCTCTGTGACCCTGTCTAAGCTTTTCAAATGTCATTTAAATTGTCCATACCTTTATGCATCTTACATTTTGAACTCTAGTATAATGAGAAACAGCTAATTTCCACCAACTTTTAAGAACAATCCTCTCCTGCCAAAGCCCTTCTGCTCCATATCTTTTGAAATTATGATGAGCCACAAGGGAGCAGAGAATCACGTTACTAACAGGCTGGAAAATGAAAAATGCATTTTTCTCCTGCTACTACTTAACAGAACCAGTCCTGCAAGCTTGTGCATTGTTGGGATGCGGAGGGTAAAGAGACAGAGTCATTTATCATTTTGTATGAGATCCCCTTTTCTGGAACTAAGAGAATCCCTACCACATCAGTGAAGGACTGCACTTGTATTAGATGCCCAAACACCTAGCATCAGTAATATGTCATTGATAGGAGCTTTGTAAACACTCACAGGCTCATTGTTGATAGCAGGTATAATAAGTGCACACTCATCCTAGTGGTATGAATGTCTCTTCCCTCAAAAGCCCTACACTCCTCCCTAATTAGATCAGAAGGCACCGACTTCATCCACTAGCATTTATCAGGTACCTACTATGTGCCAAACACAGTGTTAAACATGTGGGATACAAGGAAAGGCAATAATGATGATGTTCCTGCTCTAAGAGCACCAGTTGTAGGACCAGGAAATCTGGGCTCAAATACTGTGTCAGGTATTTACTAGATGGGGATGATGACTATCAGTAACAGGCATTTATTCAGTTCCTACTCTGCTGGGCACTATAAATATAAAGGGATGGAAGGAAGGAAGGAAGGAAGGAAGGAAGTTTGAATCTGGTCTCAGACACTTAACCCAGTTTGCCTCAGTTTCCTCATCTGTAAAATAAGCTAGAGAAGGAAATGGAAAACCACTCCAGTATCTTTACCAAGAAACCCCCCAAAACCCACAAAGAGTCAGACATGACTGAAAAACAACTGAACAACAAAAATTCTAGAGGCAAAAAGGAACTACTAGAGTTCATTGAAAAGAGGAATTTACATGGTCAAAGCTACAAATAAGGAAAATCTCTTTGGTAGCTGTGTGGAAGAT
>CM053581.1:520443021-520487173 GCA_028627135.1 Pseudochirops cupreus | reverse complement strand
CCCCCCCCCCCCCCCCCCCCCCCCCCCCCCCCCCCGCATAAAAAGAGGCAAAAGACAATCTCTGCCCTCAAGGAGCTCACAGTCTAATGGGGGCAACAACATGCAAATATATATCAATCAAGCTATTAACAGGATAAATGCACAGAATTGAGATGGTGTGTCTTTGTATCAGCAAGCACCCTAGCATACCTAGGGCGGCTGCTAGCACAGGTTCTTAGATCTGCTTTTCTAAAGGAAAGCAACTCAAAACGGGTTAACAATCTTACTTTAATCAGTCAAACAAATATCATTTACCTAGTTCAGGGGAAAAAGTCAGCACCCTGAACTTCAGAGAATGCAAATACAAGTTACAAACACAAGTCACAAACAAACAGAAAAACAGATCAGCAGACGGCTTCCAATGTCTGACCATTACATCAATTACCTATTCAGTTACCAGAGAGGGAAGCACCAACATCTGGGTTTTTCACAGCCGGGGGACTCAACGGCTGCCCAGAGTCTCATCCGGCCAAATCACACAACTCTTCTCAAAGTGAGCCCCAAACCAAAACCTCACATCAAGGCGTATGTATAGCTTTCTCCAGGCTCAGAGAATGTCACAGCCCTCTTGACCCACTGCCCAATCACAAAGCAAGAAGGCTCGGGCATTCCCAAAAAACCAGCCTCCTGCCACAGACTCCATGTGACCACATCCAGCCTATTAAGGGACAGAGTATACTTTCAAATAGGGGAAGGTTCTTAGAGTCAAGTAGCCACTTTAGCAAAGGGCCTAGGGGCAGGGAAGATCTTCAGATTCCCATAACAGTCTTATTTGTGGAACCACCAGAAAGCCACTATCACTAGATCAAAGAGCACTTGTGAAGAGCAAGGTGTAAGAAAGGTAGAAAGAGGTTAGGTTGTAAAGGATTTTGAATGACAGAGGATTTTGTATTTTATTCTGGAGGCAATAGGGAGCCCTTGGAGATTATAGAGGAGGGGGGTGATGTGGTTAGCCCTGAGCTTTAGGAAAATCACTTTAGTAGCTGAACAGAGAAGGGATTGGAGTCTGGAGAGACCTGAGGCAGACAGACCTGCCAGCAGGTTATTCAAAACAATCCAGCAGAGAAGTGATAATAATATTTGTGTTAACTACCTCACAGGGTTGTGATGAAGAAAGTACTATATAAATGTGTCAGTAACAGCAGCTGTATAAGTGAATAGAAGCCAACTATGTTTGTGCTTTTACCGTTACATCATTAACTGAATATTTTGGTCATGACAACACCTGAAGAGACTGTGATAACAGCCTCATAAGTAACATCCCTAAATGGATAGATCCATCTACCATCACATTCATATCCACCTCCCACAGGGGTGATTTATCTTTTTGTGTTGTGGTTTTGGGAGGCAATCAAGGTTAAGTGACTTGCCCAAGGGCACATATCTAGTAAGTGTCTGAGGTCAGATTTTAACTCAGATCCTCCTGACCTTAGGGCTGCTGTTCTATCCACTGTGTCACCTAGCTGCCTCAGGAGAAAGGTAAGGATGATTTCTCAACTAAGATATCTACCCAATGTAGCTTTCATGTCTGGAAACATACTAGCCTATTCATTGGCAGACAATGATGCAAGTTGCTTCCATATATGTAACATGCATATTCCTAAAACAGGGACAGGGATGGTGACTGGACTAGTGATTTCTTCGGTAAAATGAACTCCCAAGTGAGGAGATTCCCTCTACTGGTGTAAACTGGCACCTTCTCAACAATTTATAGTCTCAGAGCATTGTCTAGAGCACAGGGAGGGAAAGCAATTTCTCCTAAGGTCACACATCTAGTAGATGTCAGGAGGATTTCAACCCAGGTCTTTTTTTGTTGTTGTTCTTTTTGGAGGAGGGAAGGCAGAGCAATTGGGATTAAGTGGCTTGCCCAAGGTCACACAGCTAGTAAGTGTTAAGTGTCTGAGGCTGGATTTGAACTCAGGTCCTCCCAACTCCAGGGCTAGTGCTCTATTCACTGTGCCACCTAGCTGCCCAAAGCCAGGGCTTTTTAACATCAAGGCAAGCTTACTGTCCTCTACCCCATGCTGTCTCTCAGGATGAGATGTGTCGTGTAAATTGAATTTTGGTGAATTAGACTGCATTTTAAATACACAAGGAAACTCATAAGTGAAAAGAAATTTATGGTGAATCTTTTACAATAAACCACTTAGCAACAGAAATGATCATCACCAAGTGATTTAGTTCTTTTTGTAATTGTATTTTTATAGACTGGGATTCTCCCTAAAGACAATCCAATACAACAGCCATTTAATATGCATTCTCTTGGTGTGGAACAGGATACTTTAAAGGAAGGTGCATTCCTATTTATCTGTCTACAAATCCATCAGTCAGTGTCATAGAGTATAACTTATCCAAAGAAGAGTGCTTTTCACATGCAGTCTGTGGAATTCACCTCCACACTTTAATGTTTCATTTTGTCAGATCTTAAAGTTGGAAAAGACCTGTAATCCCACCCTCCATCTCACAGGTTGTCTGGCCTCCCAAGTATGACTAGGCAGGTTGACTTCCTTGGATTTCACCAATTTGGAATCATTTTCCTGGTTCCCGACTACGGGTTCAGAACCACATGGCCTAGACAGAACAGGGCCATCCCAGAGGACGTGCACAAGAGTAGCTCACACATTTCTGTAGCACTTCCCAATGCTTTCATATAGTGTCCCATGTAAACCTCCCAACATCCAATGAAGTAGACAGAGCAATAGTGTTAGTGGCATGGCCAAGATCATAGTGCACCTTGGTGTCTGAGGAAGAACTAGGCCAAGTCTTCACACCCAAGTTCAGTGATTTTTTTTTCTGCCACCACGAAACTTAAGTGCCTGATTAAGTCACTGAAAACTAGAGAGAAACTCCACAGTCCTAAGGCCCTAAACAAGTATTTGTAATTCTATTTCATACATGAAATAATTACTTGTAGAGCACTGCTTGGAAATCAACCCGACACATACATTTTGTCAACTGATTTTTGTATTATGTGTTTGTTGATATAGCAGGCTTTTAATAAATGGAATTAAATGAATTCATAGATGTGTTTCTCTATAAATGAATGAAAAGCATTTATTAAGTGCCTACTATGAGCTAGGTACTATGCTAAGTATTTTACAAATATCATTACAGGTGATCCTCACAACAACCCTATTACTCCCATTTTACAAGGCAGGAAACTAAGGTTAAATGATTTGCACAGAGTCACACAGTCAGTAATGTCTAAGGCCAGATTTGAACTCAGGTTTTCCTAAATCCAGATCCAATACTCTATCCACTGTTCTGTCGCACAGCTGAGATTTCACAATTTTCTCCAGCTCTGTTCAGCAGTACTTGGATAGGAACAGAAACAGCAGAAGGCTAGAGTTGGGAAAAGCCAGAAAGTTGATAGAATAGAAAAACAAGGGACTAGAGAGGACAGTGTAGAGAAGAAATGATTTTCTAGGGGATCAAGATGGGAAAGGAAAGAGATTTAGCCAGTGAATTTTCCAGTGACCACCTGGGAAAAAATTGAGGGGTGAGAGATTATAGGTCTCACTAAAGACAAAGAACAAGGTTTAGAGTTGCCAGACAGAGGGAAGCATGGAATGACAACAGACTGTGATCATATAAGGGAATTTTCGAGTTCTTTGACTTGAGGGTTATAGCAAGATCAAGGGCATGACCATCTTTGTGTGTAATTGTGATGGAATGGAGGAATGAGTCATGGGAAATGAGCAAGCTGGGGAGCTGGGACATAAATGTATTTGAGGAAATATCAACATCTATATCGAAGTTCTCTAGTATGAGAGAAGGAACTGTGGAGGAGAGAATGACCATAAGCTAGGAACAGAGCTCATTAAAAGGGAAGAAGGAGAAAACCTGGAGGTCAGTAGATAATAACCACATGAATCTTGATTGGGTAATAAATATGTATTGAATGAGCCTCAGAAGAGAAGAAGTTACTGAGTAATGGTGGCAAGGGAGAGTCTAGAAGTGGCAATGGTGATGAAGGAATACCATTGTGATGAGTCTAATATGTGACTGAAGGTATAACCAGTAAGGATAGCCTGGGAAGTGATGTCATTAGGAGGGAGCCAGGTCTCAGTGAATGCACAAAGACTGAGGGAGTGAGAGTGGCAGAGAAGCTGTTCCAGAGATAATAATGGAAGGGTTGGGTCATTTCATAGTGGGATGTTGGTGGATGGTCATATTAAGAGAATGGTCAGTGGAGGATAGTGAACAGGGTTTGAACAATGGTGACTGGATGTTCAGGATCTTAGGGATGGGTTGGAAGTATGTTACCCATTGAAGAATGGATTTAGGCAGGTTTTTCTGTCCACAGAGCATCATCGTTGGGTAGTTTTCCCACAGCTTGGAGGGGAGGGAGGGCCAGGTTGGGAAGAAATTGCAAAGTGAGTACTCAGGAAACAATAACATAGATAATTATGGAACTGTATGTGACCAGACAAAATGTTATATAATATCTGTGATTCATATAAGTAATTCACAATATGTGTGTACAGCCTTTAGTTCCTGGGATTCTCTGAGCAATAGCTCACAAATCTGTAGCACCTTAAAATTTACAAAGCATTTTCCTCAAAACAAGTAATCCAAGTAGTAGCCTGATTTAACTTAATGAGGAAACTGAGTTTTTGAGAGAATGAGTAGTTTGCCCAAGGTCCCACAGATAGAAAGTTTTGAGACTCAAACCCAGGACTCCTAACACCCATCCCAATGCTCTGTTAGGGCACCCTAAAGAACAAAGCAGCCTTCAAGCAAAGGAGAAAGTCCTGGCATGTTAGCCAAAAGAATGCTTGCCATGCCCCTACTCTCCTACTGACCGGCATTTCTTTCATTGTCCTCCTTGCCATACTTTCAGGATCTCTGCCTTTCCCCCGTCCCTGCCCTTCGATTATTCTGCAAGCACATGGGGCAAAGGACCTGACAGTTGGAAGCAGAAAGGCGCTGCTTTTTGGAAAAAAACTCTCCATCAAAGGAGCAGCTGGACCCCTTCCCAGTGGCACAGAGAGAGAGGCATGATCCAGAGCCACAGTGATTTCATTCAGTTGTACAGCAATGGAAAAAGGGGGGGGGGTGGGGGTGGAATGAGAAGGAGGAAGGGAAGAAGGCAGGGATTTGCAAGAACATGGAGAAGGGCTGCATTTGACCCCAGAGAATCCAAGCTTTTTTATTTTTTCAGTCCAGAATGAGCAACCCAATTGAGGGACCCAGATGGCACAGCCAGGCTCTCTGAACCATTGCTCTGGCCTGACCCCTACAGGGGTAAGCAGAGTGGGGGGGGGGGGGGGGGCGGTCTGGCTGTGTCTCTTGGCCCCTGCATCTCCTGGCTGCAGTTCAGAGTTGCTTCTCAGTACACCTAGTCATCCTTGACCTCGGGGATTGGCTCCTCTTGACAAGGCAGCTCTTGCCCAGTAGAACAGTCAGCAGCTGCCAAGGTGCCAGATCGGCTTCCCTTCCTCAGCTCCAAGGGCTTACTAGCTGCCACACTAAATCAGTTCCAGAAGAAGAAAAGTAGTCCACAGAAATAATAGCAGCCTAGGTCTGTTTTCTCAGGTCAGTGACCCATGGAAGGACATCCCACAAATTTTCAGCTCAGGTGCCAGGCTGAGATTCAGAAATAAAGGACTCAGTATTGGGGCAAGCAGCATGATACTGAGCCTGGGCAGATGAGGATAGGCATAAATCCTACCCAAGAAGGCCCTGTGATGGCAATGTGACATAGCAGAAACCACAAATGGAGACGGAAGACCTAGATTTGAATACCAGCACTACAACCAATGAGATATGTGACCCGACAAGTGATTTAACCTGGAGGTCAAACACATGACTGAATGGAAAGAGCACTGGATTTGTTTGGAATCAAAAGGCCTGGGTTCAAATCCTGACTTTGTCACCAGCTAGCTATGAGACCTTGGGCAAATCACTTCTCTGCCCTGCATGTCACTTTTCTCATTCTTAAAAAAAAAAAAAAGCTTAGGGGAGGGGGAAGATAGACCATAGATCTTTAAGGTCCCCAAAGCTCCATCATATTCTCTGTGACACTGTAAATGCCTTCTCCCCTATGTTGAAGCTAATTTATGCCTACTGTAGCCCCCTAAAAATGAGGAGCTTTGAGCTAGGGGACAGAAGTCTGATATCACACAATGTGAAGGAAGATGGCATCCTGAAAGCATCAGGATCCTGGTCACCTGGGAAACCCCTCCTTACTTCCTAAATGCTGCCAGATCTTCTTTCCTGCTTTTCTTCCCACTTAAGTCCTTCCCTCTGAAAGTTACAAAGGCTGTGCCCATGCCAGCATCAAACTAACAAATTTTCCTTTAAGGGAAGGACAGCTTGCACCCCAGCCCGAGGCAGGCTGGGGCAACCCAATGCAAGCATTGTGTGGGGTGGACATGAGAAGAATTAGGACTATGTGAGTCCAAGTCAGGATTCCAGGCTGCTTCAGAAGCCCCATATTAGGACACATAAAATCACCAGATGGGTGCAACTTGGGACTATCAGAAACAGATGTCAGGGGTCTAAACTGGTTCACCTCCTCTCCTTTTCAGTCAGTGCACCAGAACCTGCACTTACTGGATTTCCGACTTGCTGGCAGTACTTTCACCCACCACTAAGTGATTATTTACCAATTTAAATCATTGACTAATTGTATGTGTGTTTGCCTTGTCACTCGAGATAAACTTCAAGTTTCTTCAGTGCAAGAACCCTGTCTTCTGCTTATCTTATATGCCCCTCCCAGCCCCTTCTCCTCAGAGTACTTCAGGCAATAATGAGACCAAAGGAGGTACTCAAGATATCTGCCCAAAGTGATTGTGGCACTATGGAAGAAACACTCAATCTGGATTCAGAGAACCTGGGTTCAAGCCCTAGCCATGCTTTTTACTGCCTTGTGACCTTGGACAATTCAATGAACTTGAGCCTCAGTTTCACCACGTGGAGTGGGTTGGACTAGCCCACCCTCCCATTCGAAATCCCTGAAGTGATTGATGGACATATGTTTGGTCACATTTCTGTACAAAGCTTCCTGAGATTGCTTTCAACTTTCTTTAGCATGAGGCTGTCCTCATGTTACTAACCATAAGAAGAATTCATCTTTTTTAAAATAACGTCTCTACTATGATGGCTCGTCTCTGCATGGAGATAATCCTTGTATCCTAGAAGGTTTGGCGACTGGAACTCAATCTCTGAAAAGGCTTTAAAGGCCTGATGAAAGAGTCTATGTTCATTTCCTAAGGACTGGCCTAGCCGAGTTCAGAAACTCATCACCAGATTGGCTGCAACCAATCTGGAAGAGCAGCTATTACATGATAAAGAGGGTGGAAGCTGTCTCAGTGGAGGAGCATACACATTAACAAAAATCAATAAGCATTAATTAAATTCCATATGTCAAGTGCATTATAACTTCTTGATGTATAACATGTAAGGCTAAATTACATAATAATTAATATGATCATATTTAATATAAAATTAGTATGGCTACAGTTTAAATAATTTTAATAAATGCCAGTAAATATTAATACTTACTTTCTGCTGTTGCTATCAGTACCTTCCTGATGTCCTCTAGGGTAAAATACAAACTCCTCATCTCGGCACTTAAAGTCCCTCAGGGTCTGGCTCCAATATTTCCCAGACTTATTTTACATTGTCTTCTTCCAATTACTCTTTGTCTGAGCCAAACTGCCCTACTCACTATTCCCCAGACTCAGTATTACCATCTCCCACCCTCACACCATTGGACAGGCTGGGCCCCATGCCTGGAATGCATCTTCTCCCTGCTTCTGCCTCTGAAAATCCCTAATTTGCTTCAAGATACAGCTCATCCAACATCCCCTATAGCAGCGGTTCTCAACCTGTGGGTTATGTTCAATTCATAACAATGAAAATACATCCTGCATATCAGATAGATTCATAACAGTAGCAAAATTACATTTATGAAGTAGCAATGAAAATAATTTTATGGTTGGGGGTCCCCACAACATGAGGAACTCTATTAAAGGGCTGTGGCATTAGGAAGGTTGAGAACCCCTGCCCTATATGAAGCCTTTCCTGATCCCCTTAATTTTTAGGGTTCCTATCCTCCTCCTCCTCTATCTCCAATTATTATCTTAGACTTATGGTTTTACATGATGCCCACCCTCCCCCCCTTTGAATTTAAGTCTCTTTGTATGCCTGGACTTTTCTCCATTCCATGCCTTCCATGCCTTAGTGCTCCCAGGGCATCTGTAGCAGGAATCTAATAAATATTTGTTGCATAGGAGATGGCTTCCCTGTCTTAACTGGTAAAATGATGATCTAAACATGTAAGAAGTTGTAAATACAAGGAATAAAGACTATATATTATTTCAAAATTTTAGAGCCGTTAAGCCCAGAACTATAAATGGACACAGAAGGCACCTAATTCAGTCCCTTCATTTTATAAATACAGAAACTAAGACTCAAGAGTGATTTGTGGCAAAGATAATTATCAAAAGCAGGATTTGAACTCAGATCCTTTGAATCTAGAGTCAGGAGTCTTTGCATTGTACTACTGTTGTTGTTATTCAGTCACCTTCAGTCATCTTTGTGACCTTACAGGCTGTACTGTCCATGGGGTTTTTGTGGTTTGCCATTTCCTTCTCCAATGGATGAAAGCAAACAGAGGTTAAGTGACTTGCCCAGGGTCACACAGCTAGTATCCAAGGTCACATTTGAACTCAGGTTCAGTTCTATCCACTGAGCCATTTGGCTGCCCTACTGAACCATACCATCCCCAATATACCACCATACATTTATTATTTCCTACTTGTTATATTCTCAGGAGCCCTTTTCAGGCCAGGGTTATGTTCTTATGCCTTATTCTCTTTTGACAGGAGTGAGTAATGCCGAGCTGCGCCAGCCAGGAAAATCTCCCCAATTCAGCGTGAACTGGATTATGGGTAATGCAGACCTAGAGGTTATTAATGCCACCACAGGGAAGAGAAATTGTGGAAGCTCATCCAGGCTCTGCAAACATGTGCTCTCTGCCCGATGGGCAAAACTTTATGGAAAGGTAGGCCATGCATTTGCCTTTTTGTAGGCAAACTTGGTACCCTTAGACCCAATGTCATACTCCACATGCTAGTCCCAATATTCCTACTTAGGTGACAATGAGAGCCGCTCTTCCATGTAATCTGCTCTGGTTTTCATTTCCTTTCTCCCCAGTGGCCTAAACCAATATAAATTCCACATCCTCCCCCTGCTTCAAAATTGGATATTATGCTCCAAGAAGGGAACACTCCATTTTAGAGCCTTAAGATTGTATTAACTGGAGTTCCAAGCATACAAACAACTATCAGTTTCCCCAAGAAACCCTCAAACTGTCCTTTTGTGTTTCATCCAACAACCAGACTAAACTATCTGCCATACTTGCTACCCACAGACCAGGGCAATAGAAAACAAGGCAACTGCCCTAGAGCTCCCATGTCCAGAAGTCTAGGTGAAGGACACCTGAGAATTAACTCATGAGGGTCACATCATTTTCCTCACCCAAGCACTGAATTTGAATGACAGAGGCAGAAAAACTTTTTGTCTCTTCCTCATCTCCCAGACAGCATATTTAAGGATAACAGCTATCTCCTTTTTCTCTTTTCAAAGAGCTCAAATTAATGTGTTGGAGAAAGAATATGTGCTGATAGACAAATCCCCTAACTTTGAACTCAAGTAGAAACGGGGCCCATTAAACCATCCATAAGGATCCACATGGGCCATTTATTGACTTGAAAATTATGCATTTTTAAAATTAATACATCATATTTTAAATTAATACATAAACATATTTTAATTGATACATGAACACATTAAAATCAGAGAGGAGTTATGTTTTCATGTAGTATGGGTTGCACTCAGGTGTTTTGTGGGCCACAGGTGGCCTGCACGGGCCTCTGCTCTAGAACAGCTAAGGTAAGAGTGTTATGAACTTCACACTCCTTCCAATTAGAGATTCTGCAAGACTTTTGAGGGGTGAGAGTAGCTTAGACATCTGATAATTGAAACCTCAAGGATTCTCCCTATTCTGATCTACTACTTGGGTACCTGCTAGAAGAAAAAGATAACAAAAGAAATACTTCAAACTCAGGGGGAAATCAGGTTCATTAAACCCGGAACTCAGCAGGTAGCACCTTCAAAAAATCAAACTCTTTTTCATAACAGATTTTTTTTGTAACAGATTTTTTTCAATAGCCTTTCCCTTGGTCAGTTATAATTATTAGGATGAATTATATAGACATTATTTTTGAAGCAGATTTAGAACCCCATATTCATAAGCATTTTGATAAGAAAAATTAGGGCCAAAAATATACTAAATGCATATTCCTTTGGCCACTTACAAAATAATGTTACCTCTAAGGGCCTATTCCATCATAAGGAAGGCACGGTATAAGAGAGAGAACACTGGAATTTTGGTTGGTAGGACTGAATACAACTCCCAGCTCTGCCACTAACACAATCACTTCAATTCTGAGTGTCATCTTCTTTATCTTTTAAAATAAGGGGATGGGACTGAATCAGAGACTTCAAACCCAAGTATTCAAAATAGGACTGCTTGTAGATTTATACAGAGATGGGGCAAAGAGAAGAGTATTACAAACTTCCAGATCAGTGTGCAACCTGAATCTGAGACCAGAGGGCTACATCATCTTTATGTTCCTTTTTCAGCTCTAAAATCAAGGCCTTTGGGTATGTGTTGGATTTATCTGTTCGCAGGTTTTCCTGAAAGTTATGAGATTTAAGTTGTTAGCAACCATTAACATATTACCTGTTTTGAGGGCCTTTTAGGGTTAGGGTTTTTTTTCCCCTTTCATATTATGTCAAAGATGTACTGTTGGATCGACTAAGTTGAGACTTTGGTAGGTCAGAAGGAGACATTGATTTTGTCCTCCTTCAAAACAAAAGATGCTTTCTTCCCCCTGCACATGCTTGGGGTAATATTGGACTGTGAACACATATCTCTGTCTCCAAAGATTGTTTCTGGCAGATACCTCGGTCTGACTTTCTAATGAGCATTTGCCCAGAACTAACCCACAGTCCTTTCCATTCCTTACTTTCCCTCCCCCTCCATGCCTCCAACCTCCCAGCACTTGATGCTGGCATGGAGCCCTGCTGTTTGAATCCCTGGCCTGTGCTGATTTCATAGTTCTGGCCATTATACCTTGAAACTCAAAGAAGAAAAAATCCTGTTCCCAAATATCTGAATTCCTTATGTCACTTGATTAATAGGAAACTCTTATTTTACTTTTAAGACTTTGTTTAAAAAAAAATCCTTCCCACCTTTTCTTTTTTCCATCCATCCCTACCTCATTCCCATCATCAAAAACCTGCCACCCTAGCAGGAAAGCCATTTGTTTTAGCCTTTCATTGCACTAACGTCTGCTTGAACAAAGGCTCCTTGAACCAGTGGGCTTGCCAAAAAGGTGCCTGCCAGGCACAGCTCTCTTGTACAGTTATCTCTTTAATATTTTACAATGTTTTTTTTTTCAAAAGGGCAAACACCCAGAGATCCCTGTTAGTTTGTTGCTTATGAAATTCATAGGGAAGATTACTCAGCTGTTAAGAGCCCCACACCCCTACCCCAGCTCCATTCTGTTGGCTTATTTGTTTGTTCTCTCTGATTTCTGTTTCACAGCTGAGCACACGGATACCAAGCCATGGAGATGCGCCATCAGTGTACTGCGAGGCCAAGCTGGTGGCCCAGACTTACCAGTCTGTTAAACAGCAGCTGTTTAAAGCATTTCAGAAAGCAGGTCTGGGCACCTGGGTGAGGAAACCCCCAGAGCAAGACCAATTTCTACTAACTGTATAAATCATTAGACTCCTTTGCTACTCAACCAGATTGAAACAAGTGGAGAAGGCCAGGGCAGGATGAGTGAGCTAAACAAAGGGATTGTGCTGATCGGTTTTCCCTTTTAGGTCCCAGAAAGACGTACAAGCAAAACGTACTGTATTTGAATGAGGCACAAAAATATGGCTTTGGAAACCATCGCTTCTCATTGCCAATACCCTTCCATGGTTGGGAATGCCAAGATTCCTGTCTGGCATATGTAACAGTGCTACTGAGTGATGCCATGTTCCTTCCATTTCTTCCCCAGGATATGATGCTGGGTGTGATTCCTACCTAGGATTCCGGGGTAATAGTCACAGTTTAAAAAAAAAAAAAAGAGGTACCAAACTAACCCCAGCTTAAAATGAACTCAGGTACCACCAACATCCCTCATCTTACCCCAACTTTCCAAATAAGCCACAAGTGGAGAAGAAATACCCTTTCTAGCTAGTACCACCTCTATAAGGGTGGAAATTCAGAGAACCAAAAGTAAATTTCTCTATTACAGTGAACAAGCCCTCCATGGACCCTCTTTCAAGATAAGATTTTGAGCGACTTGTAAAGGTAAATCTAGCATATAATTTCACCTCTATTTGGCCTGCTCAGATGCCTGAAATTCTACCTTTAGAGAGTCACTTCACTAGATGGATGCATCTTCATGAGGTCTGCACTAAAATAAAGATCCCTCTGAAAAGAGTAACATATTAATCAAACACCTTTTAGCATCCTCACTGTGATTAGTTTATCAGAAAACTAGCAGTCACCTTATAAAAGACAGAGCTTTTTTTCTCTCTAGAGAGAACTAGAGAAAAGATGGGCACATCTTAAGTACTGAAGCAAGGTTCAGAAAAGACTAAGAGCTTGGACATTGTCTTGAAAATGCAACAATTTGATACGGAGGTTCTGTGCCAGGACAGGGCATAGGTTTTGGGGCCATGAGCTGCTTCTTATACTACTGCTGCCTAAGGTTTATTCTATAGATAAAATGTCTCAGCTCTGCTATTAATTCAACTGTGTGACCTTGGGCAAGTCATTTCCCTTCTCTTAGTATCAGCTTCCTGAAATCTATAAAATGAGAAACTAAAAGATCTCTGAGGTCCCTTTAGTCCAAGGGGCAGCATAAGGGCAGCAAGCACTTCAATAAAGGATGGATACTGAAAGGAGAGAGAAGGGAAGTCTGAAGACAGCAGTTTCCCAAGAAACTGCCCACTTCACAGTTTTCTGCTTGGTTGATGCTGGACCCCAGTTCACTCAATCAACCATCATTTATACTAAGTACCTCCTATATACCAAGCCCAGTGATGGTTGCTGGAAATGCAAAAGCAAAGTGGTCTGTCTTCAAGATACATTCCTTGGGAGAATACATATACAACAGAGAAGTGAACATAAAAAACATGCAAAGTAAAAACAAAAGTAATGGGAATGGGGGATAGTACCTGGAGAATTAGGATAAGCCTTGAAATAGGAGAAAATAGGGAATGGGAAGAGTAACCCAAACTGGAGCTACATACTACAATAATTGCCTCATCATAAGGAACTGCCCCAAACCCAACAAGAAACCAATGTTCTCCTGAGAGTCTAGAGATCCAGCTATATCCATTCACTTAATAAACATTTACAAAGTACCTAGTCTTTGCCAGGCACAAGGCACTGAGGGACTACAAAGATAAGTAAGAAATGGTCTCTGCCCTCAGGGAGCTTACAGTCTAATAGGAAGGCTGAAATATGAAGGCAAATAACTATAATACATGGTAAGATTTAGCAATGCAATAAGAAAAGTGTAGCATGCAAATGGAATTCAGATGAGGGAACGATCCCTTCTGGAAGGAAAGACTTCATGGAGAAGTTTGGATTTGAGTTGTGTCTAAAGGCACTAATGTCCCATAGACTCAGGGTCACAGGGTTAGATCACTGTATCCCGGAGTCATAGGCAGTTGCCTACCTTGCTGATGCCTACGACTCTCTATTTGTCTCCAAAGTCCTATATGTACCACTAACTCACTGTATGACCTGGATGAAGTGACTTCATCTCTCTGAGCCTCAGTTTTCTCACCTACAAAATGAGAAATTTGGGCTAGATTATCTCTGAGGTCCCTTCAAGGTCTAAAAGTCCATGATTCTAAGTAGCTTAGAGACCTCAGACCAGTACAAACAAGGCAAGGTCTATATGGTGCAAAAGGATATGAAGGATTTATAATTAGGTGATAAATTCAGGTAGCATAGATCGTCACCAAGGATAATTCCACTCTCTCTGGTGTTCCTCCCCAAATCTACAGCTTTAAGGAACAGAGCGGATAGCTGTGAGAATGAGAAGGCAAAATTAGTTGCATCAGATTTTGAATAATTCATCTTTCCATAACAGAAAGCAAAACAAAACAAAAAGTTGGGAGTGGGGCAATAAAGCCAAAAGGTCTGCATTGCCCAGACTGCCTTTCTTCATCACCTCAATTTACCACCTAATTATATATCTTTTTGTGCTAAGAATGCCCTGCCAATGACAATGACTCCAAGTTACATGTTTTTGAGGAACATGGAAAACTAAAGGTCTTAGTTTCTAGGGCAGATGCATTCCTCCTCAGATCTATGTGACCTGTTGCTGAAGTCTCCATAGCATATTGGCATTTTCCACCCCATAAAATGCACTGCTTTCTTGTTACCAAGGAAAACATCCCTCACACACTGTTCCTTGCCAGATCCAAAAGTCGCTAAGCCAGAGAGATCACTTGTAAACCATTTCACTGACAAAATGACACGCCTCATCTCAGCTTTGTTTGTCCACCCCCAAAACCATTCTTCATGACTAATGTATATTACCAAGTCTTTTGATTTCAGTTTTCCCTTTTTCCCATTGAAAGGATTTTGAGATCTCAAACTTCTGTTTCCTTTTTAATTGTAGTGCTTCTCTTCAAATCTGTATATACACATATATATGTTATGCTGCTACTGATTTGTGATGAGTGTCCTGTTGTTCCCCCAAAATGTCAAGCTGAGTTACTTTTCAAACACATAGTTCATAGGGTTTTTTTCCATATAATTTGCTTTTTATGAGGAAATGTTCTTATCAATAAAGTTAAATGCTTTTTAAAAATATATATTATATATATATTATATATACATACATATATATGTATATATATATGTATATATATATATAGCATTTACCATGTCTGGAGAGCCATATGGAGTAAAGACATAGTATACTGATGCCCAGAATAGAATAGTTACAGTATTTTGATGAGCTCCTATTTTTAGATTACAAATTTCAAGCTGTGTCTATAGCATTTGTTTTCTAAGAAAAAAATTAAAGTTGTTTGAATTTTATTGTAATAAAGAAAATTAGATGCTTTTAATTTAGGGTAATAGAGATTCCCCTTGAAGAAATCTTGCCAATGACATCTTGTCTCAACTGCCCAAAATACAAAAATAATACTTTCTAACCAAAACTAATGAGAAGTTGGGAAACGTTCTTGGGGTGGGGGCGGAGGAAGGGGGAATCATCCAATTGCTGTGACCATCTCCTTTGGGTTCACGTTATATACATTTGGTGAGTTCTCTACCTTGTTTCTCCAGTAGTATCAATGTCTACATCCCAGCTTATGCTCAGGATAATCCATTGGTCAATACATTTCTTCAGGGAATCCCTAAGACAGGAGCATGACACTGTAGGAAAAACTACATTAAGAGCAGAGAGAGACCCCCTAGAGGCCTCTGGGAAATCGTTAGCTTTCTATTACTGCCACCATTGGTATCCCTCACTTTTTCTCTCTTTATCCTTTTGGTCCATGACACAACTTAATAGAAAGAATGCTGGATCTGGAGTCTGAAGACAGGAGCTTTTAGTCCCAGCTTTCCTAATTTACTAGATGTGTGACCTGAACCTTTCTGATGCTTAGTTTACTCATCTGTAAAATAGGACAATAAAAATGTACTACCTACCTCACAGGGTTGTTGTGAGGATCAAATGAGATAATTTAAACTGTAAAGCACCATATCAATGTGCCCTTCCATTTCTTTATTCTCCTTCTCCTTTCTTTCCCTCCCCCCACCATGAACTCTTTTTTTTTCCTATAACCCCTGATAACACCCACAGGTGTTTATTAATTGAGGACTGAAAAGAATTCTGCTCCTGATCCTGTGTACCTAGCCAGCCTGAAAATTTGGAGTTAACTGGTTCTGCCTGATCAGAGGACTCTTGTTTGCAATGGGACCTTTACAAGGAAATGTAGACTGCAGGCATGAGATTGGATGTCCAATATAACATCTAAAGGGATCTCCTTATTTTAAAGTGTGGGGTACTGAATGATCATTCGTCTAATAAAAAGACTTGATGACAATCCCAATTCCCTCACCTCATCCCACATAGGCACTAGGTCTCTATTGTTCCTTAGAATAAAGCAGCCACCCCAAACCCAGGTGACCACACCCCAGCAGTTAACTGTAAACATTCAACATTTTCTGAAGCAAAAGGACCTTACCCAATAGTAATTCTTAAACAAAAGTATGTACATAAAAGCATGGCTGAATGGCAATACTGTACCAATGGGTATACATTTGTAATATTTGTAAAAAAAAAAAAAAAGAAAAGAAAAAAGAAAACCAACAAAACCACAAAGAAATATGAATTTACATATGTGAATTTGCCACTAAGTTCTGTAAATTGCACTTCAGTGATAACCTGATAAGTGAATGTTTCTGTTAAGTGAATAAAAACCCAAAGTAAAATTGTTCTCTCCTGGATTGCTGGGCCTTCTTCATCTTACCTGTGTTCTAGTACTTCCTGAAATCTGAGCTCTGTAGCTTCAGGACTCACCAAGATTCCTCGAACCCTGTGAGTATGGCAGCCAGGTCAGAGGCCCCAAGGTCAAATATCACCCCTACCTGATTTGAGCCAAGTCGGCTCACTTTCAGACTTTGTTTCCTCACCCTCAAAATGGCAAAGTTGGACTTGGTCACCTCCAAAGTCCCTTAACACTTCTACATCTATGACACCATGACCTTTATCTATAAAAAGCACCTATACTTGAAAAATAATTCATCTGCATATGTTTCCCAGTGTCATTCACCTTTGCCAGTTTAGCCAATAGCATCTCATGATAAGTTTATGAGACAAGAGGTAACGAGTCATGGATTCTAGCCCTGGCTTGGAGTCTTGGTTTCATCATCTGTAAAATAGGGATAATCCTCTCTCTTCCTCCCACAGGTTACATGTTATCACATTTGATCCTTTATGTATAGCACTGTAAAGTGCTATACAGATGCTATGCAGCACCCTGGAAAGTAAAGCACCACACAGATGTTAGTTATTTTCATTCCATGACAAAATTGTATTTCCCAGAATTGATGCCTTCTTCTCAGGCTGTATATGAAAGTGTGTACTCTGTCAGCTTTAACCTCACTTACACCTTGTCACTTTGCAGCTTAGCTCTGAAACACAAGCCAAGTTGTATGTTTGGGTTATAGGGAATATCTCTCCTCCTTCTCCAAAAAAACAAAAATAAAAAATCACTCAGATGAATTTGCACTTCATGATCCTGCATCATTTGAACTGCAGTTGGATGCCCAGTGGGATAATCCACACTTCTGATAGGCTTTAAAGACTGTGGGAAGGGGCAGCTAGTTGGTACAGTGAATAGAGTACCAGCCCTGGAGTCAGGGGGACTTAAGTTCAAATCCAGCCTCAGACACTTACTAGCTTTATGACCCTGGACAAGTCACCTAATTAAGAGCAAGGTCTTAATTTCCCAGTTAACAGAGAGTTAGCCCATACAAATATTTTCAAGTAGGCAGATTAGGGAACTGCTTATAAAAAGTGATTTGAAGGATACTAAGTGATTTCCCCTACACAAAATCATGTTCTTTCTCTGTTAATGTTTAGAATTATATTATTAGACATTCATTTTAAGGACTTTACTTACCAGTTCTCAAATGTCCACTTAAATGTGCGAACAGAGCTGGAAGTGGCCCTGGAGATCAACACAAACCCCTTACTTTATAAATGAGGAAACTGAGTCTTAGTTAGTCAATTTACACCAGTTAGGTTAAGTGACTTTCCCAATACCAGAAAGGTACTAATATCAGAGGTAGGAATTGAACCCTTGAGAAGGATTGTAAAGAAAATAACACAAACAAGAAGAGAGCCAGACGGAATTCAAGGCTGACCTACGGACAAAGGGTGATGGGAAGTTTTCTTAGCATGGTATAATGAGAGAGAATTAGATTGAGAAACAAGAGAAGCACATTCTAATTCTAGTTCTAGTTCTGTCTGTAAAGATCCTCTCTGACTCTGGGCAATTACTAACCTTTCCAGGCCTCAGTTTCCTAATCTGTATAATGATGGGGTCAGGCACACTGATCTCTAAGCTTCCATGACGTGTTCCTGTAATACCATGCACCAGCAGATTCCCAAAAAAATGCTATTGTGAACAGCTTTTAAGGTTTGGATTACACAGTATAATGAACACTCTGTTTATTCCATTACAAATCAAGGCAAACATTCACAATATATCACAATATAATATTCACATTACATCTTATCACAGAAAATCACAATATAGTGTTCATAACAGCTAAACATTAGAATGGCCACACAATTTTCACTACAGTGGCCACAATATTTAGAACAAAGCATTCAATCAATTCACAATACAGTAATCAATCTTCCACTCATGGGGCAATCATACATCAACTCAATTAGTCCTTAAATACAATCGCTAGAAAACCACACAAATCCTCCACCCCTCAGTGTCCAGCAAACCTAAATTTCATCCAAGGGGAGGCCTTTTCTTCATCTTGATTCTGGGTTGTCTCTCTGATTCCCTGGATTCCCTTCCATGGTCCCAGCTCCTACCTGAATCCACCAAACAGTCACCTGGATTCAGAAGCAGACAGCTCCCAGGTCCTCATCTAGTCCTCCAGACAGTCCCTGGTACATACTGAAGTTCACAGGGTCGGGCACATCTCAGACCCTTCATCACTTCTGTTGTGGGAACTCAAGGATCAGCCAGCCACAAACAAACAAAGGCTTATCCCAGTCATGTTTCTTTAGTCCTCTAGCAGTTCAGCTGGCACTAGGACCCAGGAGAATCTTGGCCTTCCAGGAGGCCTTCCAGGCAAGCCCTCTCAGCCTTCCAGGCAAGCCCTCTCAGCCTTCCAGGCAGCCTTCACCAGATTCTGGTCTCAGGAAAACTCCATCTCAGTTCTCAGTCAGCTTCCAGATGCTGGGAGAGAAACTCTCTTTCTCTCTCAAAAAAAAAACTCCAACTCACTTCTTCAGTCCAACAGCCCAGCTCCCAGATGCTGGGACAATCCTGCTTCCTCCAATGAGAGCCACCAGGATGAAGATACCCAATTCTGTCTCTCTGTCTCTAGAACTCTTCTTATATACACACTGGCCTCCTATTTCAGCCAATCCCCTTCTTCCACATCAACAGGGAAGTTCATGCACTCTCAACAGGGGACAGAGTTCACACCTTCCATACTGAGCTCACACCTTCCATATTTAGCCCTAATTACTAAGGGCTAACTATCTGCTAAATTGATGGCTGTTACAGTTCCCTCCATAATACACATCAGTACTTCAAACTTTGGGGGAGAGCAAAACTTCTCTTCTTCAACTGCCGTCACCAGTCCTCACCTGGCCTTGAAGAATAGCAGATTCTTTACTAGCAGCACTCTGTCTTAGTCCAGGTAGAGATATCCTCCTTACGCTTCTCTGCTTAACCAAGATAGAAGTCAGAGTTTTCTAAGTGAACTCAACTAAACTGTGAAGAAGGGAACATAAAATACATTGAACTGACAGAGACAGATCCAATGAATCATAGAACTCAGGAATCTTCAAGTAGGAAGCAGCATGGTACAGGGGAAGGAACACTTCCTCTGGATTTGGTTCTGGACCTCTAGAGGTTCTGAATTCAAATTCAATCTTAGTTTTTTTAACAAGGCGCTAAACTTCCCTAGAGCCTCAGTTTCCTCATTGGTAAAATGAGAGGTTTGAGGTATCTGAGGTCCTTTCCAACTCTGGATTCATTATCCTGGGACTGTTGACAATCTTATCTGGGTCAGATCAACTAAAAACCCTCTAACTCTGACTCAACCAGGGCATCTAGGTGGCCCAGTGGAGAGAGAGCAGGACCTGGAGTCAGAAAGTCTTAAGGCTCATCTTCCTGAGTTCAAATCTGGTCTCAGATACTCACTAGCCATGTGACCCTGGGCAAGTCACTTAACCCTCTTTGCCTCAGTTTCCTCATCTGTAAAATGAGCTAGAGAAGAAAATGACCAACCACTTTGATCAACCACAAATCTTTGACAAGAAAACCTCAAATGAGGTTACAGAAAGTCAGATACCAATGAAAATGCCTGAGCAGCAACTAACTCAACCACGTTTTCCTCCAAATGGGACCTGGTACATGACTAGCCCTCCTAACATCAACAACTGCCTCCTCCTTTCACCTCAAAATGTGTCTCCTAATTTCACTGAGAAAGTCACCAATTCATGACAGATGATAAATTATTTGCTCTCCAGGGAAGCACCCAACCCAAGCCCTCTACAACTTTGTATCAACAGTCATAACAACATCTAATTTCTACCAATAAGAGAATGGTTAGGAGAAATGTGACCCAGTGAATAGAGGGTTAATTGGACACAAGAAGGCCTGGGTTTGAGTGTTGCCTCTCTCATTCACTAGATACGTTGCAAAAGGAAAGTCACTTAACTGGTGGCACCCTGTACCACCTTGCAAACAGGCTAGAAAAGACACGGAAATAATGATTAACTGTTCCTCATTCCTGCTGACCTTAAGCAAGTCCCATAACCTCCATGGGCCCCAATTCCCTCCCTCTGTAAAATGAAGAGGCTTGGACTTGACAGTTCTATTCTGGTTCTGAATCTGTGCATAATTGGGATATGCTGCATGGGGGAACACTTGGACTCCACATACTTCTTTTCTAAGTAGGGCTCAGCGAGCGCACAAGCCAAGATACATCAGCTCTTCTTTCAAACAAGCATTCACTCAATTATCTCCTGTCTCATTTCCATACCACTCACAGAACATCACTCCACATGGACTCATACTAAAGTTCTTCTCTGTAACAACTCTCAGACCCCTAAGCACAAATTCCAACTCCCCAGCAGCAGGTGGTGGTGTAGTGAATAGACCACTGGACTTAGGGTCAGGAAGAATTCAAATTGGGCCTCAAACGCATCCCAGTTGTGTGACCTTGGGCAAGTCACTTAACTCTTGTTTGCCTTAGTTTCCTCAACTGTAAAATGAAGATAATGATAGCACTGCCTCAACTGTGAACTGAAGATAATAGCATGGGGTCACTGGGAGGATTAAATGAAATAATTTTTGTATAAAGTGCTTGGCACAAGGGCCAGCACTCAGTAAGCATTATATGACTACGTGTTTCCTTCCCTTCTCCTACCAGCCATTCTCAACTCTTTCCTGCAATAGCAAAAAAAAAATCTACAAAACAACCAAATTCTAGACTTGAGATACTTCTTACTGCTCTTAAATAAGCCTCAGCTAACTGGAAATCATCTTTTCCCTCCCCACCATTACCATGTTGAGAGGTGTATGTACATATACACAATCGCACTGCATAGCTGCTCCTCCCTTGTCATTTGGACCCCAAAGTTTATCCAACATTATGACAAATGTGAACAGAGAAAAGGAGCATGGAAAGAAACATTTGGATGCCAGAGACAGAAGTTAAAATACTTTCCCTTGCCATATCTGTGTGTATATGTATTACACCCTTACACCCTTACACCCTTACACCCTTACTCAGGAAACTGAGGTCTGTGGAGGATTATGGGACCTGTCCAAAATCACCCCAGGTACTCAACAGCAAAGTCAAGACAACTCATATTCCATGATTAACAATCAATTCCATCCAATAGGCATTTATGAAGTATTTATTAAGGCATAAGTATATATGGGTGTACACTGCCTTAGTGTTGGTTAGTTTGAACATTAGCCAGGACCAAGATATATACGTGGCAGTACAGGTGAGGATCAGGGCACCATAGTCAGAGAACCATCATTCACTATCACACATTATCCATGCCCTACCTAGAATCGTCCTCTCCCTGCTTTGGACACCCTCTTTCCAAACATAATAGAAAAGGCACAGAAATAATGAGTAACATGTTTTCATTCCTCATCTCCCGCTGACCTTAAGGAAGTCTCCTAGCTTCCTAGGGCCTCAATTTCCTCATCTGTAAAAATGAGAGAAATTGTACTAGGCACAAGAGATACAAAAACCAAAACAACTCTAATCCCCCAGTATTTCACAATGACAGTTATTTTCATTTGATTGGAGAAGTGAGGCCTCCCCAAAATAACTCATGGAAAAAGTGGTTCTAAGGAGCCACACCCAACTATCCCCTTGAACCCACCCAGAATCCCTGACGACGTGGAGAAGGCAACGATTCAGTAAGTTACAAAATGGATTCTTCATGACCTCCTTAGGGTTCATGCTTCCACACATGGCCCGAAAATGTCTTCTACTGCAACAGTTCCATCCCACCAACATTGGTTAAGCATCTACTCTATGCAAACCACAGTGCAAGGAGCTGGAGGAGATAAAGAGCTCAGACAATAACAAGTCTCTGCTGCATAGAGCTTTCATTCGGTCTAAGACGAGAGTAAAACCTTAGAATAGATAGCTTTAATAACTGTATCCAAAAGACATAAAATAACCACTCTGTGAGGAGTGCCTGGAAAAACTCAAAGCCCAGAAAGGCCAAGCTGATTGTAGGCTCAAACCCAACATCATTTTTTTCCCTTTTTCCAACATTTAGAAGCTGAAAACTCCATTATGAAACATAGGCTGCGTGATATATTGTGTAGGACAAAGGGCCAGCCAACCTCATGTTTCCCTTGCAGAGTAACTTGGACCTTCTCTTGCTGTGAGGACCCAAGGGGTGAGCAGAACAAAATGGCCAGAGCAGAACAAAATGGCCAGAGCAGAACAAAATGGCCAGGGCAGAACAAAATGGCCAGGGCAGAACTGTTTAAACACTTTGATTCATTACACCTGTGTCCACTTTGGAGCCATTAAAGACAGATGACTTCAGGTGGCTTTTGCTTGATCTGATCATTGCTGCACACACAGGTCTGGGTGGGCTGCAGAGAGCTCATCCCCTTAAAGGGCCAACTCCACGGCAGGTGCACTTCATCAATGAGTAATCACAGCAAGCAGAGAGAGAAAAGGATGAGGCCCAGGAGAACAGCTGTGGGTGGCAACCACCTTGACTCTGAACCTTCTAACTTTTCAGCCTAGTCTGGAAAATGCAACTCTTCATTCTGGGATTTGGGCATTTCACAGATCCCTTTCTGCATCAAAACTCAAGCTTTCTGCAGGGTCATTTTTGAAACCCAGGTTTTCCCTGTCCTTTTTCAGCAACAATCTGACACCATTAGACAATAACAAAAGATTCAAAGGAAATTCCTGACAGTATGACTTGTGATAATCATACATTTGTCTCAGTTATATTTCATTGGGATGGCACCCCAACATCTCAATTGCCTTTTGGGCTTCTTCAGCATCATTATACTGGATTTGTGGCTTCAGAAAATGATTTTACCATGGTTCATAAATGGCCTCATTTGGATAACATCAACATAAAATGGGATAGTTTGATCCAAGAAAGTCACAGAGTACAAGGGTTAGCAGACAGATGCTGGGGTGACCTTTCAAGTCATCAAGCCAAACTCCTTATTGTACAAAGAAGGAAAATTGGGCTCAGGCAACTTAAGTGATCTACTGGCAAGTATCTGAGACAGCATTCATAGCCAGATGGTCCTGAGCCCCCAGTCCAACTCCATCCCTTGTATTTCTCAGTCCTAAACCATGTAGTCCAATCACCTCATTTTCTAAGTATCACGTGCTCTAGAACTACAATGCCAACCTTACAAGTTGAATCCCAGCGTGTGACTAGCCATTTGTCACTTCAGGATGCTACTTGAAGGGCCATAAGGTATCTCTGCAATGCCAGAGCTCACAAGCCCCCACTGATGTACTTCCCCAATGAATGTCAATTGAAATCAATTGACATTGATAGCCATGCAGAGTTACTTCTCAGAAAAGGGTATTTACTAAGTTTATACACTAAGAATAGTTGGTATAAAACATTTTACCAAAAAGTCTGTAAGATACTATCCTACAAGTATATACAGAGTTCAGAGAAAAGTGGTCTCAAGCTTAGAGTATACAAAGCAAAGGAGTAATTCATTACCATCGATTGCTAAAAGTCCTTTATCTACTTTGTGGAGTAAAGCTTATGGAAATTCTCCTAGGAATAGCCTAGTTTTTCTGCTAAGATCCTTGTCATCTTGACGCTGTCTTTCCTCAGTGTGCCTAATTTTTCCATCTCCCATTGCAGAAAATGCTGCTAGCCACCATTATTCTAGGGATTCTACTAAAACACCAAAACATAGTCCAAAATCATCTTCTAAAAACTCACAAGGTTTTCCTCTGGCCAAAGGTAGGAGTGGGGGACTGGAGAAGAGGAGGAGATGATAAGACTGAAGCTCTTCTCCTCTTCCCACAACTAATTCCTTCTCTGCGCCTTGACTGGAAATATTGTTATTTTACTCTGACAGATGCTCAAATCTGTGTGTTCTAACAACTGGCTATTTTATAGATAAACCTCAGGAGAAATGACCAAGTTTCCTCAGCTAATACTGATGCTTCCTCTACAACAGTGGTTCTCAACCTTCCTAATGCCACGACCCTTTAATACAGTTCCTCATGTGGTGGTGACCCCCAACCATAAAATTATTTTCGTTGCTACTTCATAACTGTAATTTTGAAGTTGTTATGAATTGTAATGTGAATATCTGATATGCAGGATGTATTTAAATTGAACATAACCCAAAGGTTGAGAACCGCTGCTCTACAATATCACTCTCATTCATCCATTGATTTTCAAGGACTTCCAAAGTGATCAGGACCTTTTGCTCTTAATCTAAAACCCTTGATTGACTGATTCAGTGTCTAGGCCTTATTCACATCTATTTCACACCTGACTGATTGATTAATTGATTGTTCTCACTTTGCAAAGGTATAAACACAGAAACTTGTCACTTACCTTTAGTAGGATGAGGTAACTGATAAATAATTTATTGATTCAATCAACATCCCGGCCTTACATATAGACAAGGAAACCAAGATTTTGGAGAGGGTTATGGGATCTCCCCAGAGTCAACATAGGTACTTAGTAGCAAAGTTATGATGACCACTCAGATTCCAAATAAGCATTTATTAAGGTGCAAGCATATGCCAGACACTATACTAGGCAAAAGAGAAACAGAAACAAAAATAAGTCCCTGCCCTCAAGAAGCTTACCCTGACAGAGGGAAGACCACCAGAACACTAACAACAACACATGGTTATAGCACTTCAAGGTGTGAAAAGCATTTTTCATATACATTTTATTTGATCCTTAAAACTATCCTGAGATATAGGTGCTATCATTTATGAATAAACGTTTATAGATTTATAGCATTCACAGACAAATAAATACAAAGGAATGGGAACTGGGGCACTAACAATCAGACAGATCAGGAAAGGTGGCACTTTAACTGAGGATTAATGAAGTAGAAATGAAGAAGAATCACATGCCAGACATGAAGGACAACCTGTACAAAGACATAATGGAAAGGTGCAATGCTGTGTACAGGAAATAGTAAAAATAATTTGACTAGAACATATAGGGAGCAATCTATCCATCCAAAAAGACTGATTGGAAGCTAATTACAAAGGGCTTTAAAGGCCAAGCAGAGGTGTTTGTATTTCATTACAGAGGCAACTTAGAGCCATTGAAGATCCTTGAGCAGGGAAGTGATATGGTCATATTTTTGCATCAGGAATATCAATTTGGTAACTGTGTGGAAGAGCTGACCTAGATTCTTTAACTTACAGCACTGTTGTAATCAAGCAATTGCTCTTGAAGTCAGACCACAGATCTCAATTCCATTCACAGCTTCCCTCTAGTATATCCTATATGCCAATAAGGTCAAATATAAATGGAAATGAGGCCAATAAACCATGCATAAGGATCCCTGTGGACCACATATTGACTTAGAAAATCACGAATTATCACGAGCTATGTTTTCTTGTATTTTTATTTATTTTGTTCAACAATTCCCAGTTATATTTTAATCTGGTTCAAGGTCACACTCAGGAGTATGTGGACCGAATGCATGGTTGATACCTCTACTCTGCAGCATAAATGTTTCAAAATGATGTAACCATCAGCACTTTTGAGAAAGTTTGAGTTTTCTTCCCTGCCCCCTCCCCATAAACCTTAGCTAAACTTTGAGAAGCAAATTACAAATTAGCGTGGAGTCTAGTTCCTAAATAGAGAAGTGTCTGTACATTATATAACTTTCCTATCTCTATCATAATGCATTTTTCTTTTTTTTTAAATTTATGATTTTATAACATTTGTTTAGTTTTCAGTTCCAAATTCTCTTCCTTCCTCTAGCCCCTCCACCAACCATCAAGAAGGCAAGCAATATATCAATCATATATGTGAAATCATGCAAAACATCTTTCCGTATTAGCCATGTCACAAAAAAGTAAGAAAAAAAAGTTTAAAAAGTATGCTTTAATCTGTATGCAGAATTCATCAATTCTCTCTGGAGGTTGATACAGTACTTTTCATCATAAGAACTCTGGAATTATTTTGGATCTTGTCTTGACCAGAGCAACAAAGTCCTTGACAGTTAATCATTGTTACATTATTGCTACACACTATAATCTCCTGGTTCTGCTCACTTCATTCTGCATTAATTCATAAAGTCTTCCCAGGATTTTCAGAAAACATCCTGTTCATCATTTCTTATAGCACAATAGTATTCCATCACAATCATATACCACAGACATTCAGACATTCCCTAACTGATGGGCATTCCCTCAATTTCTAATTTGCTACCACAAAAAGAACTGCTACATATAGGTCCTTTCCTTTTTTATTTGACCTCTTCGAGGTCAAATCACTAGCAGTGATATTGCTGGGTCAAAGATTATGCACAGTATTATAGCCCTTTGGGCACAGTTTCATATTGTTATTCAGAATGTTTGGACCAGTTCACAACTCCACCAACTGCATTAATGTTAACTGTTTTTCCACATCTCTTTCCAGCATTCATCATTTCCCTTTTCTGTCATGCTAGCCAATCTGATGGGTGTGAGGTGATACCTCAAAGTTGTTTTAATTTGCATTTCTCTAATCAACAGTGACATAGGGCATATTTTCATATGACTACATAGTTTTGATTTCTTCTGAAAACTGCCTGTTTACATCTTTTGACCATCAATCAATTGAGGAATGGGTCCTAATCTTTTAAATTCAACTCAGTGCCCTATTTATTTGAGAAATGAGACCTTTATCAGAGAAACTTGCTATAAAGTTTTTTTTTTATATTACTTCATTGTCTATGGTACCTTTTTGCAAAATTTAGTTTCCCATATGACCTCTTTTAATAAAGTCTAGTCTTGCTTATGCTTTTTCTGAGATCATGATTGCCAAGCCTACTGTCTTTCCTTAGTTGAAGCTAGATTTTGCTGATAATAGATTCTGCTCCAGCCCATTATTTTAACTCTGTGTGTGTCTTTCTGTTCCAAATGGGTTTATTGTAAACGGCATATTATTGGATTTTGTTTTCTAATTCATTCTGCTATCCTCTTTCATTTTGTGGCTGAGTTCATCCCATTCTCATTCACAGTTATTATTACTACCTGTATATTTCTCTCTATCCTATTTTTTCTGTTTATACTTCTCTTTTTATCCTGCCCCTCCTCAAAAGTCTGTGTGTATGTATGTATATATACATATATATTTCATCTTTGAACCAATTCCAATGAGAGTGAGGTTCAAGCAGCACCCAATTTTCCTCTCCACTGTAAATGTCTTTCCTTGTGTACCTTTTTATGTGAGATAATTTTCTCCATTCTTCTTCTTCCTTTCCCCATCTCCTAGTGTATCTATCTTTCTTCTCCCTTTCATTTTTTGAAAGATTATTTCAACATAATCAACTCAAACCCATACCTTCTGTCTGTAAAGACCCTGATGGCTCTAATAATGATAAAGTTCTTAGGAGTTATATCTATCATCTTCCCATATAGAAAAGTAAAGTGTTTAATCTTATTAAAGCCTTTATAATTTCTCTTGAGTCTTGTATTTGAAAATTAAATTTTCTATTCAGCTCTGGTTTTTCCATTGGGGATGTTTGAAATAACTCTATTTTGTTAAATATCCATTCTTCTTCTAAGGGATTATGCCCAATTTTTTGGGTAGGTTATTATTGGTTATACTAGCTCCTTTGTCTTCTGGAATATCATGCTCCAAGCCCTCTACTCCTTTAATGTAGAAACTGCTAAATCTTGTGTGATCCTGATTCTATGATATTTGAATGATCTTTCTAGTTACTTGCAATATTTTCTCCTTGATCTGGGAACTCTGGAATTTAACAATAATATTCCTGGGAATTTTTATTTTGGGATCTCTTTCAGGAGGTAATTGGTAGATTCTTTGAATTTCTATTTGACCCCATGGATATCAGGGCAGTTTTCCTAGATAATTTCTTGAAAAATGATGTTGAGGCTCTTTTTTTTTTATCATGGCTTTCAGGTAGTCAAATAATTTCTAAATTATCTCTCCTTGATCTATTTTTTTAGGTCAGTTGCTTTTTCAATGAGATATTTCATATTTTCTTCTATTCTTCTAACTTTATTTTATTGTTTCTTGATGCCTCATGGAATCATTAGCTTCCACTTACCCAATTCTAATTTTTAAGGAAATGTTTTCTTCAGTGAGTCTTTCTACCTCTTTTTCCATTTGTCCAATGCACTTTTTAAGATGTTCTTTTCTTGGATTTTTTTTGTGCCTCTTTTGCCAAGATGTTAATTCTTTTCATAATTTTTCTGCATCACTCCCACATCTTTCACCAATTTTTTACTGAAAACATAAGGAAGTATAACAAATAAAGAGTACAGCTTCATAGGTTACGTACTGAATTGATTATATATTTTTTTAAAAAATCAAGTTATACATAATAGCCACTCACAGTTTCATATACCTTTCTCTTCTCCTACATATATGGAAATGTCTCATTCTATGATTTGGTTTTTGTTAAATTAAGAATTTTTAAAATCTCCAAAATTGTTAAATTAAGAATTTTTAAAATCTCCAAAAAGGAAAGGTGGTTTATAATGCTGAATTATTAATTCAATGAATTATGGGTAATGAATAAGGGATGCAAGAAAGGGGTGCAAAAGAGGAGAAACAAGAAAAGGTCACTGGATTTGGCAATTGAGAAGTTCACAATGATCTTCAAAAGAGCAGCATCAAAAGTTGACAGTGATCTTCAAAAGAGCAGCATCAAAAGAAAGGTCTACTCTCCAGGGAGGATGTAGTCAAATTTTGAGGGGAAAATGAGGCAACAAGGCACCATGGCACCATGGTTTGAGGGCAGCTCTTTGAACTCAAATGACAGGTCCAAGTTCTTCCCCTGACACATACTAGTTTTGTTACCACAGAGAAGTCACTCACCTTCTCAGTGACCTTAGTATTCAACACTCTACGACTATAAGTTGAAGATAAATTGCTGATCAATATTAGTACAAGTTTTAACTTGGGAGTTTTTTATGTTGTTGAAATCAGTGATTCAAAACAAAACAAGTCAAAAACAAGGAGAAAGAAGATGAGGAAATGGATGGAGTGGGTATAAATTTGTCTTTGGAGAAACTTGTGAGAAAAGTAGGAATGAATAAGAAGCTGGGGAGTGAGAGGAGAGGAGCAGCTACACTAAACAAAGCATTATTCTTAAAGCAGATATCAAGAATTGTTCATGTTGCATAAAATCCAGTGAACAGGGAGAAGGTGAAGATGCTAGAGAAAGACAATCTTCAGGAGAATAGGATTCTAAAAAATACAGAGGAAAATTGCCCATTTGCAAGCACCAAGCCAATCTATAAAAACAGGTCTTAATTGCTCATTTCCATATGCATTGAAATTCAGTCCAACTTTTACACAATACAACATCACTTAAACAGAACAGTTGTTTGCAACCATTAAGGTGAGACAGATGGATAGACAGGTACAGATATAGATGTATGTATATATGTGTGTATATGCATATAGATATAGACACATATATATATATGCCAATTGTTGTTGTTGTCATTACTTGTTTATAATAAGCCCCACTTCAAACTTATCCTCGATCCTGTTGCTTCCAGCACGAGTCAGACTTGTAAGTCACATTTCACTTTGCTTTCTACCTTCATTTCCAATAACATGTAAACATAGCTCTATGACCAGACACCCTGCCAATAGCAAAGGCATGCAAGTTCTGACCAGATGGTTAAGAACTTAATCCCTCCACTCCAGTGGGAACTTCCCTGGGGACAACGCCTATTAGATCTTTTTTCGATCCGGTTATATCATGACCATCAATTCTGATTTGCATGAAGCACCCATCAGAGCACACCACTGGGTACACTTACACAGCTGGTGTAAGAATAAGATTAATCACAGGCCCTGGAAAACTGTCGCTCAGGCACTAACCTGAGCAATGAGCCTTTACTGCAGGCCTCAGAGGAACATCCTGAGGGCCCTGAACCAGCAGGGGGAGGAAATTTTAAAGTTTCCCCAAATTCAAACCAAGAGCCTGCTGACAAAAGGGCTTGAAATCTAATCTGAACGGTTGTGCTGACACCACGTCCAGACGATGCTGACTGAAGAAATTTGTTGCATGGATTTGCTGTCTTGTAGCTTGGAACTGTGGGGTGAAGCTGGAACACTCATTTCCCTAGTCTGATTAGCTATAGAAAAATAGGCTCCACTTTTTTACCATTTGATATCAGAAAAAAAACAATTTTGAAAAATTAGCAACCACTTTTCAAAATATAGAACAATTTCTCCAAAGTCTGGCTCTTAGTCACTGGTGTTTGGAGACAGCCCAGGGCCTGCGGAAGCTAAACCAGAATAGCACAATTTCTAACAGGTTCTACCAAGCTGGAATGGCTTCAACTGTGGATGCAGCAAGAGACTGTATGTCTGTTGTCTAAGCAACGGTATATCTAGATTCAGAAAGAAGCATCACAAAGCTGATGGTGATCATTTTTGTGCTTCTCTAACTTATTAAGCCATCTACTGAGGCATAGATAAGTCTTAGGCAATAACACCAATGAAATCATCAGTCTTCTGAAGTACTGAGTCCCCACAAAGATGCCTCTAACAGCTAAGGATCTAAGATAGACAGACTGCTTACCTGCTCTGTGGTTTAAAGAGATGAGTACAAGTGGCTGCTGGCCCAAGGTTACCCACAAGTTCTTGGGTGAAGAAGCTTTGATACCTGAAAGGAGTTCTCTCTCACGGCCAGAGTCAAAACTAGCCATTTGGGTGCTGAGAGCAAGCAATATTGAATGCCCTCAAATCAATTTTGTGGTTCATGATACAAAAATAATACAAGTAATTATGACAAATTAAATTTAGCAAAAGAAGACATGTCAAGACACTGCATTCCTGCTCCGACGTGTGGGAAAATGACTATATGGCCCCACAGGTGATATCACTACATGAAACAATAGACACCCCTCCCCATATATTGCACCTACTGGATTGAAGGGAACAGGGAAGTCATGGGATGGTCAGGAAGGACTTCATCTGGTATAGCCATGGTGATGGTAAGGAAGTCATTTGATAGTTTCCTAATTTAACTAATTATTCTTGCTAATGAAGATCCATCCTTAATTGTTTCAATGCTACATGAGTAAAAGTATCTTTCTACAAATGAGTCATCTTTAAAAGTCAGTCTTTTTTTAAAAAACATTTTAGGCCCTCTAAATTCTAACATCCTGAAGCAGAAGCCTTAACACTCTTCTCTAGGTATGGCTCTGCCCATTACTAACATACCATTAGCAGTTAACCAGAGCATTAGGAACTATTTGTTATAGCTGCCTCTGTTCTTTTTTTTTTTTTGCTTTTTATAGGGCAGTTAGGGTTAAGTGACTTGCCCAAGGTCACATGGCTAGTAAGTGTTAAGTGTCTCAGGCCACATTTGAACTCAGGTCCTCCTGACTTCAGGACCAATGCTCTATTCACTGTGCCACCTAGCTGCCCCTAAATGCCTCTGTTCTAAAACCTCTTCGGCCATGTCCCTTCCAACTTGTCTCTTCCTTGGCCTCTCTGCATAGAGTTTCTCAGTCTTTGTAAGATGATGCAGCAGGAAATTTGCCTGAGGGGAACCTTCAAGTCCAGTGAAATTACCTTTTGCAATAAAAGTAGAAGCATATGTATTTCTCTCTACCTAAACACAAAATGGCATCACTGCTTCCATGCATGGTGTTCCTTCAGGTGAGTCAAGGCTAACAGAAGATGGAAAGTATTTCATACGTACTCAAATACTGAAAGTGAACCACCATCAAAATGCCAACAGCCCACCCAAAGATCACAGTAAGTATTCTTTTCCATGTTTTATTGATGCTTTTTTTAGAACATTTCTCTCATTTTCCACTACCACACCCACATGCACACACAAAATAGGAGCTTCTCCTGCAACAAATAAGTGTAACAAAAAAAAATACTTGACATACTGAATGAACCTGGTATCCCACACTGCAGTTTACCGCCTCTCTACTGAAGAGGAGGGGATGCAGTGCCCTGAAGTCAAGATTGGTTGTTGTACCAATGTGAGTGTGGAATGACGATTCACCAAGAGCATATTAACACAAGTACAAATGGTTTCTTCTCTGTGCTTGTGGGAAAAGGCTATTTCAGTCGAGCTAGTTTGGCTGAAGGATAACTCTGCGCATTCCTTGGATGTAAACTGTGATATCAGCAGTTGCTTTTCATTTATTTCACTCAACAGCTTATGTTTGTGCATTCAGCCCTCAGCAATATCTCCAATCTGTAGAAGAATGATCTTTTGCTGGATTCCTTTGCATCCTTTTTCCATGGCCATTGCACAAGGTAGAATTAAATGTATAGATCACGTCAACATTACCATTTAAAAGCTCTTTCAAGCTGGGTTGGAACAATTATTTCCCATCTCAGTAACAAACTCAGGGTAGCAAGATCTTCTTTGTAATCTACCTGCTCTTTTGCCTGCCCACCAATGCTTTGGGTGGCCACTGTGGGAGCTCTGTTGGCAGTCAAGGGGACAGGAAGCAGAATCGGGATCCAAGAAGAGCAGCAGCTTTCTTGGCTGCTCCTCTAACACAATGCAAACACCCACCTGGCCTCTGTCGAGTATGCCTCATTTTTCAGAATCAAGGAAGGTGTCAGGCTGAGTTTCAGAATTTCCCCAACAGATCTAGAGGGAAAAATGACACTTGGGGCTTTCTCAGGTGTGGAAAGGAGGCCAGATACCAGGATTATAGGAGATGTGGGTGAGCCAATGCCAGAGCATTCTGCAGGTTGAAACTAATTGCCAGATGGTACCAGAAGCTTGTTCACATCACTTGGGCCAAGTAAAATTGCTCATGTGTTTACCTAAATAAATAAATATGTCTATATGTACAGGAATAAATAAATGAGTAAATAAATAAATGGATAGAGAGAAAGAGAGATAAAGGGAAGAAGGAAGATAGGAAGGGCAGGAAGAAGAAAAGGAGAAATGAAGGAAGAAAAGAAAGAAAGAAAGGGAAGGAAAGAGGAAGGAAGGAAAGAAAAAAGAGAGAAAAAGAAAGGAAGAAGGAAAAAAAGAAAAGAAGGAAGAGAAAAAGAAAGGAAGAAGGAAGGAAAAATAGAAAAACAAAGGAAGGAAGGAAGAGAAAAAGAAAGGAAGGAAGAAAGAAGGAAGAGAAAACAAAAGGAAAGAAAGAGAAAAAGAAAAGAAGGAAGAAAGAGACAAAGAAAGGAAGGAAAGAAGGCAGGAAGGAAGAGAAAAAAAGAAAAAAGAAGAGAATTGGGAATTCTTTAGATAGTCTCTCAACAGCCTGGGAAATTTCTTAAAATATAGGGATTTGTACATAATCTGTAAGGAGTTCTGTATAACTGAAGGTTATGATGCTACTGTATCTAAAAGTAAGAAAAAAAAAGTTTTTAAAACACCCAGAGGTTATAACCAGGAGGAAAGGTAGGCAAGTTACAGTTATTGCAAGGAGCTGGCTTTGCTCTATAGTGTGGGGCAAATAGAAATGAACTTCATGCTTTATAAGATTCTAAGGTTGTGTAAAGGAGTAGTAAAACACAATCAATATCTTTGTCTGTTGCCAAGGATGCCCTGAAGGCCAGCATCTCCTTACATATATGTATCCTGTTCAACTCAGAATCTGCCTGAATTTTGTCCATATCCAAACTAGACTTTTTTTTAAAAAGTAGTGATCAAGTATCTCTGGGCTATAAGTTCCACTGGGTGAGGCCATCAGAGACAGCTCCCTCCCCTAGGACATCACCTCCTAAAACAGTATTATCATGACTACCAGCTACATTCCAAGAAAAGTGATCCCTCAAAGACCTAATCTATTTTGAAACATTCTTTTTCTCTCCCCTCTCAGGGATAGGTGTGAGTGTAATAAGTTTAGGGCTGAGTTTTAGAGATGCTACATCACAACCCTTGGCCTAATCCTAATTAAACAAAAAGAGCCAAACTTTGAAGAGCCTCTTTCATCTCCACCTATAATAGCACAACCACATTAATCGATGTTAAAAAAAAAAAAAGATCTGGATGCATGAGACCTCTACTCATTAACCAATCAAATATGTTGCCAACATATACAAAGAGCATGACCAAGCAGAACAATTTTAAATGTAGAGACAGTGAGTGTTAATCCTGAAAACCATGAATGTGTTTCTTCTCTATCTGGTTCAATCCAACATTCACTGAACATCTATGATCTTTTAAGGCCCTGTGCTAGGTTCTGCTATGAATTGATGCAGCCATTCCGGAAAGTAATTTAGTAAGAAAGTTAGTGAACGGTGGCTACCCCTTGGCCCATCAGTCTCACAAGTATGGCTAAAATCCACAGAGATTAAAGAAGAGGGAAAGTTCCTATATGTTCAAAAATATTTATAGCAGCTGATTTAGTGGTGTCAAAAAAACCCCAACCCTGGAAACTAAGGGCGTCCCCATCAATTGGGCAACAAACTGTAGTACATGAATGTAAAGGAATATTATTGTACCAATAAGAAATGAAGAAGGGGATGGTGTCAGATGGTGTCAGATGGGAAGGCTTCTATGAATTAATGTAGAATAAAGTGAACAGAATCAGGAGAATAACAAACAGCACAAAAAAGATGCTGGAAAGACAAACATCTTTGAGAGATTTAAGAATTCTGATCCACACAATGATCAACCATAGTTCCAGAGGACCAGTAATGAAGGTTGCCTCCTGTTAGAGAGCTGATGCACCTAGACCTCAAGATGTAGAATGAGGTCATAGTTTTAGCCAATGTGGAGACTTGTTGTGCTTGACTGCGCTTATTTGTTACAATGATTTTGTTTTTCTTTATTTTTTTCATGGTAGTAGGAAGGTAGAAGAGAGAGAAAATAAATTCTTGTTCATTCAAACACAAAATTTAACTTAAAAAAGGAAAAACCATCTTGTTCCTTCCCTTGCGCAGAGCTTACAATATAATAGAGATGGTACAGACACAAATAGTAAAAGAAAGAATGTGGTAAATAGGTAAAGTAAATGTTCATTGCATTATAAGATAGGAAGGTACGTTAGCTGAGGGGATGAGGGAAGCCTTCATGGAGGATATGAATGGTAAATTGAGCCTTAAAGGCAGAAAAGGATTTTGACTGGTAGTAATGTAGAAAGCAGACCCCAGATATGTGGGAGGAGGGCTACCCTTTTGTAAATTCATAATGGTCAGAGAGAAAAGGATGAGATTATGGAACTCCAATAGTCCAATTTGACTGGAGCATGGATCCTGAGAATAGGAAGTAAAAGCAAAACAAGGCTGGAAATGTAGGTTGGAGAAAGAATGAAAGTAGGCCTTATATACCAGACTAAAAACTTTGTAGTGTGTCCTCTAGGGTCTAGATGTATAACCAACACAGATTTTAGAGCAAGAAAATGATGTGCACTAGAAAGATCTATTTAGCAACAGTGTGAATACTGGATTGGAAAGAGGAAAGAGAGAAGGCAGAAAGACCAGTTAAGAGACACTACTCCAGGAGAGAGGAAATAAGGGCCTGAGATAAGATGACAATTGTGATATTGGAAGAGATGCATAGAAATAGAATCAACAGGACTTTCTTGGCAACAAATTAAACGTATGTGTTGAGGAGGGATAGAGGAGGGTTACCCTTTGAATACAAGGGTAGAACAAGTCAAGAGCATGGAGTGTTTAAAGGAAAAGTAGGCCCAGATAGGGCAGATTGCAGGAAAGAATACCAACACTGGAAAAAGACGAGGGATGGGCATTTACCACCCAGTCTGGCCTGGGGCCCCCTGGTGAGACCTGACCTTGATTAGTAACCAAAGAAAACCCTCAGGCTAAAATAGAATGTCTTTAGGGAAACCCATCTTTCCTGGAAGCTCCAGTAATCCATCTACTTTACACACTCATCATACATCTCACAATGAAGCTTCATGGAGTGAAGTGTTGTTTGTTCTTGTTTCCTAAACTGGCGAGTTCCTTCAGATGCAATTACTCAGAATAAAGATACTGAAACATGACTTTTTTCCCCCATTGGCTCTCCATCACCACAGTCGAGGAGGGAAGCGTTAGCACACCTATATTACAAGCATCTGCCTCACCCTGGGGCGGCTGAGCAATAAGAAGGGTCACTTGAAAAGATCAACTCTGTGCTGCATTGAGGACACCAAAGTATTGCTGGAGGGGGCAGAGATCCTACACTCAGAATCCATCTAACCAAGTTCAGCAGGCGCCTAGCCTCCCTCCCACATATCCAGCTATTTCTCCTGTGAGGTAGAAGGTTTGATCTCGACTAGTCATCTACTTCTATGTATGTGTGTGTGTGTATGTGTGTGCGTGTGTGTGTGTGTGGTGTGTGTGTGTGTGTGTGTGTGTGTGTGTGTGTATCCAACTCTTTTTTTCTTCTGAGTTAACACAATGCCCTCTTCATTCTCGCCCTAATCCTCTAGAAAATTTACGTGATCTGGAGAGTTTTAGGAAGCTAAAGGAGAATGAGAACTCAAAGAAGTCCCACCCACAGCTCATCAGAAGGGAACTTAACTCTGGGCTGGACCTATAGGATGCCTACCCTTTACAAATGCACTATATGTACATATAACGATAATAATTACTAATGATTATAAACAACTAATATCTATATAGCACTTACTATGTGTGTCCGCACTGGGCCAAGCGCTTTGCAAATATCATCTCATTTGTTCCTTAAAACAATCCTGGGAGATAGGTATTATTATTATCCCCATCCTACAGATGAGGAAACCGAGGCAAGCAGAGGTGAGTGACTTTGCCCAGAGTCACACAGCTAGTAAGTGTCTGAGGCCAGATTTGACCTCAGGTCTTCCTGACTCCAGCCCAGTGCTCTATTCACCATACCATTTCGCTGCCACATCTGTATCTGTGTCTACCTCCATGTCTATAACTGTATCCATATTTATCTATATCAGTGGTTCTCAACCTTCCTAATGCCGTGACCCTTTAATATAGTTCCTCATGTTGTGGTGACCCCCAACCATAAAATTATTTTTGTTGCTACTTCATAACCGTAATTTTGCTACTGTTATGAATTGAAATATAAATATCTGATATGCAGGATGTATTTTCATTGTTACAAATTGAACATAACCCACAGCTTGAGAACTGCTGATCTATATCTATATCTATATCTATATCTATATCTATATCTATACATACACATAGTATCCCAAAAGCCTGAAAACCTATACTCGGACTTTTAGGATAAAATCAGATACATACATATATGTGTATATGCATGCATGCATATGTTTCTACATATGCATATATATGTATGTAGATATACTTCCTTTTACACATTCATGTTTCCCTTTTTTGGGATGCAATGTGGGTTAAGTGACTTGCCCAGGGTCACACAGCTAGTAAATATCTAAGGCCAGATTTGAATTCAAGTGTTTCTAATTCCAGGCCTGACACTCTATGCACTGTGCCACCTAGCTGCCCCTACATATTCTTTTTCAGCCCAATTATAAGGCTCTTTCCATAACTATGCAGTTAGCTATATCTACATACATTTGGGAACACAATGCTGTAGTGAACAGAGAGAAAGTCTCAGAATCCAGAAGATCCTAGTTCAAGTTCACTTCCAACTTGTCCCACAAAGGCTGGGAAATCTTCAGCTGTCTTGTGTTACTAGTGAAGTAGCTTCCAATTTGCTCTCCTTTCTCCTATCTCTTCTCTTCTCCTCTCAGTTCAGCCTCCAGACAGTTGCCAAAAGAAAAAGAAACAATTCCATGCAACAGATCGGACCATGTCACTCCTCTACTCAAAAATCTTCAATGGCTCCCCATTGCCAGTAGAATAAAATAGTACTCAGCAGCCTAGCATTTAAGGCTCTGGATAATCAAGCTCAAGATTTCCTTCCCAGCTTTACTCCACATTAATCCCTTTCACACACTCTACATTCCAGTCCAACTGGCCTACTAGTTGTTTACTGAACTTAACATTTCATTTCCTGCAGTGCATTTGCACAGGCTGCGCCACACCTGGAAAGCACTTTATCATCAAGGCTCAGGTCAGGAGGACATTCTTAATGAACCCTTCCTGGATATTTTTATTTGTTAGTGTCTCTGACTCTCTATGTCTCTAGCTCTGCCTGTCTCTCTCTCTGTTCTCTAACTCTCTGTCTCTGTCTCTCTCCTCAAATATGTTGTATTTATGTGTATACCTCCTGTAATCCCTGTATTCCTTCTCCCCACCCCAATGTAAACACCTGAAGGCAGAATTCTTTTTGTCCCCAGTACCTAACACAATATGTTGCCCAGAGAAGCCATTTAATATGCATTTCTTAAATAGAATATCCTGAGTTGAAATATTTCAATTCTCTCCGAGCTTTGGGACAGTCTCAAAGAAAATGTTAAAAATTAATAACACAATGAAAATGATCAAATTCTGCTTGTAATGAATCCTATGTTAATTATCCTGCTGTCCACTGAAATACCAAAGGCTTCAATGACACACACAGCAATCCCACCGCATTTAAGGTGTCTCCTGGGGGGAAATGTCACCTGACTTTACCCTCTTTGTGATAACATCAGACAACTTCATTTAATTGAGTTTTCCAGGTCTCTATGGAGCCTATATCATATTTCTTGGGCCAGATGTAACATGAACAATCCTAAAGGTAAACAACTCTTGTCCACCAACTGAAAGAATCTGTTAAAAAAAAAAAGGACAAGGAAGAATGCCTGGAAAAGAAAAGCATTCCCTTGTTGCTTTCTGGGTCACTTCTGAGTTGCTCTGGGAAAAGAATGGTGGACAAGGTATCTCGCTAATATAATGGCAAATCTAGCATTGACATTGGTTTGCCTAAGAGGCTGGAAGAATGATCAATAACAGATTTTAAAGGAAACCAGGATGAGACTAGCTGTATGATCTTGGAAAACTCATTTATATTTCTGGTCTCATTTTTCTCTTCTATAAAATAGGGTAGCTGAACTAGCTATCTCCGAGGCACTTTGAAGCTCTGACACTCTTTGATTCTCTGGTAAAGATCTGATCAATCGATCTCATTGTACAGATGAGGACATTTACTCACTGGCTCCCCCCACAAAAAATCCAGTGATTTGTCAAGATCACAAAACCAGCTAGAGGCAAAGTCATGGCTAGAATGCAATTATCATGACATCCAGCCTAAATTCTTTCATCTACATGTACTACTGCTACCTCACTGAGTCTCAGACACATTTAATTTGAGGTATAAGTATATCCATGTGGAAATGTCCAAGAGACAAGACACAGAAATAAACCACAGAAGAGAAGTCAATGTTGAAGATAAAGACTTGGACATTATACACCTAAGGATGATAGTTGAGGCCTTGGGAGAAGATGAGTGTTGTAAGGTAGAGCACACAGATGGGAAAATGGAGGGACGAGCGCTGAAAGTAGCTAATTAGATGTAGTCACAGAATGTCTACCCGGGCTCAAGTCTCTCCAAGTTACTTCCATTACACTGTAACCCAGCTCTCCCAGAAGCAAGCTCTTCCATATGGACTCTTCCATGAGACAAGTACCATCAGAAGTGCTCAGCACATGTGCCAGTCCCTAGTAAAAAGAAATCCCATATTATCTAGTTCAGTTTATATACCACTTTGGGCTGAATCTGCCTGGCTCATTTGAGGAGAATCTGGAACAGGAGCCATGGCATATTCATGACCTACACGCAAGCTAGCTTTGCTCTGTACCATGATCACATCAAAGACCACACCTCTGACCTTACACACAGGAACATGGGACCTCATATCTGGAACTGAAAGCGACCTCAAAGGCAATCTTCTCCAATCTTTAACAATTGGGACTACTGAGGCACAAGGAGGTAGCGATTTTCCCTGAGTCAAATAAGCCTTAAGCATCAGAGGTGGGATACAAACCCATGTCCTATGGCTCAAGGACTAGGATTCCTTCGCCTGAATCATCGTGCCCCCCATATGTGCTTCACATCAGAATTCTCTATGCTCTATTCTCATTTATAAACACAAGACTACTGGTTTGGTCTAAAATTAAATGAAAAGAAAAGAAAGAAATAAGAATTTATTAAGAGCCTACTACATACCAGGCCTAGTGGTAAGTGCTTTCCAAACGTCATCTCATTGGATCCTCACAATACCCTGGGAAGTAGGTGCTATTATTATCCCCTGTTTCATAGAGGACAAAACTGAAGATTTGAGTTCATTTCCTCCGACACTTACTAGCTGTATGACCTCAGGCAAGTCGCCTAACCTCTGCCTGCCTTAGTTTACTCACCGGTAAAACGAGGATTATGATCCCCACCTCCAAGGGCTGTTATGAGGATCCAATGAGTTGATATTTGTAAAGTGCCTAGCATGTAGTAGGTGGTGGAGAAATGTTAGCTGTTTACATTACTATCATTATTGTGAAATATCAAATCGCAGCACTCATTTTCTTAACAGCGAAGTCATTCCACTGACCTTATCAGAAAACTCCTGCAATTGGATCAGGACCAGAGATTCTGGCTAGATCAGTGCTAGTCACTGCTGGAAAAACCATCTCATATCAGTGAACAGAGCCGTTCAGCGGTGTCCCTTTGATACATGAAATGCAGTTCATTAATTCACTGATGTTTCAATTCTTGTATTCTCTCTAGGCATCTCATGCAGATTTTATGAAAAGAGCACTGGATTTTGAGGTAGCTGGACTAGTTTAGACTTCAGACTCTATTACTCATTAGGATGCTTGCTTGACCTTGAGTAATTCACTTAATGTCTCTCGATTTTGGTTTCTTCATTTATTAAAAAAAGAAAAAAGAAATAACTAGATGGCACTGGAGAGGGTACTGGACCTGGGGTCAGGAAGACCTGATTCAAATCCAGTCTCAGACACGTGACTCTGAGCAAGTCATTTAACCTCAGTCTGCCTCAGTTTCCTCATCTGTAAAATAGGGATAACAATACCTAATTCCCAAGATTGTCTTGAGGATAAAATGAGATAATATTTATAAAGTGCTTTGCCATCCTGCATATCAGAAAGATTCATAACAGTAGCAAAATTACAGTTACAAAGTAGCAATGAAAATAATTTTATGGTTGGGAGTCACCACAACATGAGGAACTGTATTAAAGGGTCGCAGCATTAGGAAGGTTGAGAAGCACTAATCTAGATGTTAGCTATTATTATCATTAATCATAATTGATAGTACTATAAATGGTTCCATATCTTTATGATATGACACCTTCAAGATAGCTGAGATATCACTGGTACAGTTGCTCTCTCTACCAAAACAAATTTCAACCTCTCTGCAACCCTAATCTTCCATGGTTGATGTGACCAAAAAATTAAAATTAAAAAAAAATCTATACCTGATAACCAATCTTCAAGCAATGAACATCTCCAAATAGAACTAGGCTGGGCCTAGCTAACACACATACAGTTAGTTCATCTTTGGGCCCACATATCATGTCTTTCCCCCTTGGGAAGACCTAGCAAAACTTCTATTCCACTGGCATTTGAAGAATTTAGGCTGACCTAGATGCTACAATGAGACCCTGGAGAAACCCAAGATCAAAGACTGACAGATGATAGATACATAAGAGGTCATCTAACCCATCCTCCTCCATTTATATGCCTGGAGGCTGCAGCCATGAGACATCATATATATATATATACAAAGGACATTATTCTTATGTTCCGTGCATCACAAAGGCCCATTTCTTTGGTTGTCTGCATAGCACCTATCACGGTCCTATGTGTACCAGATATACTCAATAAATGCTTGTTGAATTAATTAAATCCTACTTCTCATTTATCTAAGTACATGGAAATGGGGCATTTGTTATTCTAACACCATCAATGAATATGAGATATTAACAAGAGATATTTCTTTCCTCAAAATGAAAGCCACTTTTGAAACTCTTCCCCCACCAAAATCTCTGTTTTATGAAAATGACTTTGTTTTAAGTTTGTAGATCATTTGAAAAGGAAATTTAACTGGAGGAAAAACTTTTCCCAGAAAAGAACTTCCCCTTTCTGCAGCCTCCATTATTGCTTGTGTTATATACCCACTTTTGAATCTATGGTATTTATCTGATTGGCTTGTCAAGATTTTATTCCTCCCAATTTAAAATATCAACATTCTTACTAAATGTGATGGAGGTCTAGCATGAAGCTGCTTTGCAGTTTCCCAAACAGAATTGAGCCCTTAGCTTCCCAGGGGCCACTTTGGCTCACAATGGTTTGTGGATAAAGTTAGCAACTCATATATCAATTGTCAAGCCCACAACCTGAGATCAGTACCCACAGCGCTCAATTATAGCCCTGGCTCATGAGGAGTGGGCTCTCCTTGGCACACATGACCCTTGCTGACTGGGCTAGGTCTAGTCTAAAATATTGCTGAAGGTCTCCTTCCAATTAAGAAAAGTGGAGAGAGAGTAGGACTTGTTTCAGTGAAGTGGAGGTTGAGTTGTCGCTATATTATGTTAAAATAGGGTCACTGCCCCACACTGGTGCTTTTAGGAGTCAGGTGAATAGTTACTTAGGGAGCTGGCTATGAGCTAGTTCCCATCTGGGAGAAAAAAGAATACATTTACTCAAAGACTTCAAAGTACGTACACACTCAGGCAACACAGACAAACTGTACAACCTCCCTAACTCACTGGATTACCCTCCAGTAGCTTAGAGTCAGAGGCCTGTGTGCTAAGCTTGTTCCCAGTCAGTGACTGAGACACCGAGTAAATAATCAAAGACAGTTATCCCCTCCACATCATGGCTTTACCCATTATGGTTTTGATATATCATGGGTCAGTGTAAGAAATTAAAGGGATTTTGGGGGGAGTTTTATGGAATCTGCAGATACACAAAGGCCAGCAGTCAATACAAAGCCTATCGCCAAATACTTAACTCAAATTTTACCATAAGGTACTATACACACCCCTGGAAAGAAAAAGAAAAACTTCAGACTTCTTCTCTGGTGTGAAGGGAGGGCCAAAAAAATTTACACGGATTTTCCAGACTGGGGTGGGGGCAGGAGTGGTAGCCCCAAGCCCCCTCCATGTAGAAGGGATAACTATATTATTTTTGTGCATTAATTGCTGCCAGCTAGAAAAGGTATAACAATATCTACCTCACAGGAATACACTGAGAATCAATGAGATCCTAGAATTTAAATCTAGAAAAGACGTTAAGAAATCAACTACTTCAACCCTCTCATTTCACATATGACAAAAGTGAATCCCAAAAGAAATTACTTTGCAATTACTTTGTATACACAATATAAGTTACAGGACTGAGCTGGAGACAATTCAATCAGATTCAGGAAAACCTACTGTTAAATTTTCAGTAAGGGCATTTTCTTCTCAGAAATCAGTAAACATTACAAATCAGAACTTGATTTATTATTGTGTTGATTGTGGATGACTCAAAAAGCTACAGAGAAATGTATGTGAGGAGGCTGCAGCTTCCAGCCAAAGATGACTTCCTTCCAAGAAGTAGCATAAAAGATATAGTATTATCCCTCAATGGTATGATCAGAAAGGAGGTAGGCTGGTCACATAGGAACAATGAGGGGATAAGACATGAACATCTGAAGAGTTATTCATATTCCATGGTTGAGCCATGACAATCTAATAAAAATGACAAATATCACCTATATATGTGTGTGTGTGTATGCATGTATATATATACAT
>CM053581.1:520408319-520442521 GCA_028627135.1 Pseudochirops cupreus | reverse complement strand
AGCAAATTGTTTAATTTCTCTGGGCCTCAGTTTCCCCATATGTAAAATAATGATAATAATAGCAGCTACCTTACAATTGTTATAGAGATCAAATGAAGTAATGTATGTAAAGTGCTTCACAAGCCTTAAGATACCATAGAAATGTAAGCTGTAACTATTATTATTATTATTATTATTATTCCTACTATTCTATTGCCAAATGCTATGAAGAAGGTAGCAAGACCCACTCACCTGCTTGAGAAGATTCAATGCCTCTCTATTGGGCACAGACATAAGCATTAATACAGTGCCTACTTATGTGCCAGTCACTGAGCTAAGTGCTTTACAACTCATTTGATCCTCACAACAACCCTGGGAGGTAGGTGCTGCTATTATTTCCCATTTTACAGTTGAGGAAACTAAGGCAAAGAGGTTAAGTGACTTGCCCAGGGTCACACAGCTTATAAGTATCTGAGGCTGCATTTGAACTGACTCCAGCTGCCTCCAAGGTCCTATTACTGCTAGGATAAAAAGTATATTCCTGTTTGTATCCCCAGTGTCTACCAGGGGTGGGGAAGACTGTCCTTGTTCCCAAAATGCTTTGGCCTAAAAAAAGAATGAAACAAATAAACATTCTTAGCAGTCTTGCAAAGAAGAGCTTCCTCCTCCCATTTTCTAGCCCTCTATCTACAATGTATGTATGCGGTTTCTCATAAATGCAACCATGATCTATTTGCTCAGAAACTGCCTGAAGTTTGTAGATCTGTAAGACAGGGATGGATTTTCATATGCTTCACACAGCAGCACCAGAATCTCTAAATTGGGAAGAATCTTAAGGACCATCTAGTCCAACCTGTGCTTCAAATAGGAATCCCTTCTAAAAACAGCCCCCTGAAAAATGACCATATAGCTTCAGGTTGAAGATCTTGAGAGAAGGAGAACTCATTACTTTCTGGGGCAGTCAATTAGATGCTTAGACAGCTGGAATTTTTTCTTATATTGAACTGAAACTTGTCTTGTTATAATTTCTACCTAGTGCTCCTAGTCCTGTTTGACTCTTCTTGGAGCCAAGCCAACAAATAAGAAAAAAGGAAACAAAAAAAAGAGAAAAAGGATAATCCATCTTCCATAAGGCAGCTCTTCAAATATTGAGAGATGGCTGTCATGTTAGTGACCACCCTCTTCTGTGGGACACTCGCCATAACCTCTCCCACATCTTCTCTTCCCTAGGCCAGACATATTCAATTTCCCTTGTATGTCATGGTTTTAACCATTGTGTTGTTATTGTTCAGTCATTTCAAGTAGTATCTGTTTCTTTGTGACCCCATTTGGAGTTTTCTTGGCAAAAATACTAAAATGGTTTACCTTTGCCTTTTCCAGCTCATAATAAGATGAAGAAACTGAAGCAAACAGGATTAAGTGACTTGCCCAGGATCACACAGCTAGTTAAGTGAATGAGGCCAGATTTGGCCTCGTGTCTTCATGACTCCAGGCCCAGTGCTCTTTGCACACCACCACCTAGCAGCCTCACTGTAGTCACCATCTTTTGGCTAAGATCTAGCATGTCATTCCTAAATTTTAGTGCCCACCTAGCACTTGCATAATTCTTGTGCTCTGCCCAGGGAGTCTCAACCTATGTAGAATTTTGCTCCCACCAGTCCTTATCATTGATGAAAAGGCCAAGAACTAAAAGAGACATTTTTTTTCCTTTCTCATTCCTCCTTCTACAAATAGAGGATTCCAAACTCACTCCATCCTATAGTGGCTAAATGACCAGCTTTCCCAGCCATGTACTTTTCCTAAAAATGGTTAGCATATTGTTTTAAAAAGGGACACTTAGTGGGTGAAGTAGCTTCTACTCCATAATGTCTGAAATCCTAACTATCACAGTGACACTAGCTGAATTTATGTTTTGGCTGCCATTCATTACGGAGATGAGGTCACATAGTTGGAGGAGGTTAGATGTGTCAAGTTAGACCCAAAAAAAGCACAGATGGGAATCTTTGTGAAAATGCCATGTTTCTAAACTCAAAGTCATCAGTAAATTTCTTTTAACCATGTCAAACAACTTTGTACTATATCTCTTTCTCACGCTGCTACAAGTAAGTACATTCAATAAAAGTTCTGATTGTTAATATGTTGTGGTTCTTGACATCTGGTATTTTCATAATTTGAACCCAGGCCAACTAGATGGTCAACTAGACCATCTAATCTTGGTTTCAACAGATAACTGTTAAAGGAAAGAGGGAATTTTTTAAAAGAGAGACAAAGATACAGCAAATAGAATCCGTAAAAACATACACTATCCTCAATTTGCTCTTTGAGGGAAGGAACTCGTTAACTTTTAAGTTTAATTTGCATCATTAATAATTTCCCCATCACTCTATTAAGTCTAGTCAATACACAAAGCAATAAATCAAGCCCTGGTCTGTAATGTTTGCTGATTTCCAAAGTGTAAAGGCTCACACTGAAAATTTTGCAAGCTGGCTCCAGCATATCCCTAGTAAAAGGTCAAAATCACTTCATTCCCAAGGATGTTAATTTCTGTATTTAAAACCCCATTAAAGTCTCTCTCTCTGGCTCCTGATCATGGAGGAAATCTTGAGGTTTTAAAAACTATGCCAGCGAGACATAAACTCTGCTGGGCCTACTAAGCTAGAAAGGCTTTTTAATACAGATCCAGTGCTGGGCAGGATGTTTGTTGTATGAAGACCAGCTTGGCTAATTTTAAAAAGAAAAAAAACAAACTCATCACCAGGTTAGCTTCAGTACAATGATTTTTTTCATCCAAAACTCATAAAGACCAACCACTAAAGAATACAAGGGTTGCAATCTGAATTGGTGGAGAGAAACAATTAACTCTCTATGGGACTCATACCCATTTACATACCGCCAAATCACTAAAAGATAAAAATATACTGAAATAAAGCAGATGTTTGAATGTACTGTACAAATGCAAACACGTTGGCAGAGAATTAGCTGTCTAAATCTTGCTGCTTAATTTAGCAAGGCAGCTAGGGAAGGAGTTAACAATGTTTTCCACTTCCAAATTACAGAACAAAAACACATATGAATCAGAAGAGCTCTGAAGATTCAGTTCCAGGCACCAATGGACAAGTGAACATTGAGAAATGCAAATGCATCAGATTTTAATGGTGCCCTTAGTTAAGATTTCCAGCAGTCTAACCAGCCATCAATCAAGGTCTATCATGTGACTGACCTAGAATCGCAGACTTCCAAACCCAAATTAATCTGACCCTAACACTGCCGCAACTTCTTGAAGAGGCAGGGAGCAAGGCAGGGTTACTCATTTCTTTATTCTCTCATATTCTACATCACCTAGGAGAGAAGTGGAAAAGAGCTTGATACTCTGTTGACAATGAAGTACCCTATGTATCACCGAAATGATAAAAAAAAAGTTGCCCACAGCCACGTACATTTCTGGTCCAGACATGTTATGATTTTACTAGTGTGGGGACCTCCACCAATCACAACTTGATAACTTATGATCTTAGGGAGTTGCCTAAAGCATGGAGTGGTGACGTGATCTGCCCATGATAACATTAACTAACTGTACGATTTTGACTCTATCCGAAGCAGGATTTGAACCCTTCCCCATTCTAAGGCTATCTAAAGGCACAGTGAATAGATAATTGGACTTGGAATCAAAAAACCTGAGTTCTTATCTGGCCTCATTAATTGTGTGACCCTGAGAAAAATCACTTAATTTGTTTGCCTCCATTTTCTCCTCTGTAGAATGGGCATAACAGCACTGACCTCCTATGAGGGCTGTTGTGAGGATAAAATGAGATATTTGTAATGTGCCTCATAAACCTTAAAACCCTATTTATAGCAATGCTACCAATTACTATTATTTACTACACTAGGCTACACCTCATTCTCTACATTCAGTAATGATATAAACATAAGCGATGTTTATTTTGACCATTTTAATAAATCACATATTTCACCTTGAATAGAAAACTAATATACCACCATATAAATATCAAAACCACTAGGCTCACCTCTTAAACTTTCTCTCTTTCACACTTCTTTCTAGTGAGTTCTGAGTTATTAATTCCCTTACTTCATTGACACCAAACCATCTTTAAAAAAAAAAGGCATAACATTAAATTTTAAAGTAAAAAATAAATTCAATTTGATCACAAAAAGCAATCACTGCAAAATACAAAATTCCTTCCAAATAAATGCTACTTCTCAAAAACTATTTTCAAAGGCATAAGAAAAGTAATTTGCATGAAAGGAAAGAAACATGGAGCCTAATGTGCCAGACACTGTGCTAAATACTTTACAAATATGATCTCATTTGATCATTAGAATAACCCTGAGGGAATCTGACAGTGAATAGAGCATTAACTAGCCTTGGAGTCAGACTTAACCTGAATTTTAATTCTGCCACATATACTCAATATGGCAGCCAGGTGGTCTATTAAGAGTGGTGGACCTAAAGTCTGGAAAATTGACTTCAAAATTCCTTCATATTTTGGTACCTCAAGAAGGCAAGCTAAAACAGAACAAATCAAAAATACCAACATTCTACCTGCTGGAAAAACTTCAAGGCAGACATTGCTGGAATACCAAAGCAGGCAAATCAAGCAGGCACGGACTAGACTGAAGTCATGAATGCTTTTATTATATACCAGTACTTTAAGGATAGGAATTGGACTTGTATTACTACTGGAAAAAAGGATCTCCTGGATAAGAAAACCTGCTTTACCAGTGTACATCAGGAATCTTCCTTGCAAGTTACAGTCTTACAGAGTTGCCTAGAGCACCCAAAAGTTAAGTGATTCATGCAGGTCCAACAGACAGAATGCTTCACGGGGATGATATGAACCCAGTTCTTTCTGGCTCTAAAGCCAGCTCACTTCTGCTTCATTATATTCCAATATGATGACCATTACAAAATTGGAAACAGATCTCACCACTCAGAGGCAAAAGCTTCATACTGCTTTTTATCAAAGGTATCCTTAGCTCCAAGCTGCACAACGATGTACTATTGACCAATATTGGACAATCATATATACATACATAAATCAACTTTGGGAAGCTGCAGAAATCTGAAGACAAAATGGTTGAGGAACCTTTTGGCACTAAAAATCTTTACTTAAAATTCAGAAATTATACCATAAAACCAAATGGATATTGTCTCAAATTAATTTAAAAAGGAGATGGACACACTGAAACTGGAATTTTGAAAACCCTTTTTGAGTTTAATGGCAGAAATTCAACTAGTAAACTAACTGTACCAAACTGAAGTAATACAAAAAAACCTGGCATTTTCTATAACAATCACAAATTAATGTATTCTCCCAAATTATTTGATAGAAAGTATAAAATCATTTCAGAATTTCCACTAAACAAGGTTTTGCCGTTAGAGAGAAAGGTAGAGCTATCAAGGAATGCTTTTCAGCAGTCGTGTCAGACTCAGTACAAATGGATTCCTGCTGCATATTGTTTTTTAGAAAACTAAAAATAATGTCATTGATATTGTTTTGTGTCTTTATTTTATTTATTTCCCATTTACATTTTAATCTCCTTTGGGCTGTGACAAATCTAAGTCACAGCTCTGCTGCAGAATATCTCGTCCACTTAGAAAACGGTTCTTTGTTTAAACCAAGCCACCACAATACCATCATCAAGAGTGGGCAGCTAGGTGGTGCAGTAGACAAAGCACTGGCCCTGAAGTCAGGAGGATTGAGTTCAAATTTGACCTCACTTACTAGCTGTGTGACCTTCGGCAAGTCACTAAACTTCAACTGCCTCAGAAAAAAAAAAGTTATCAAGAACAATGGAAACAAAACAGCATTTTTTGGTGAGAGAGTTTAAGCCTATTAAGGGTCTGTCTAGCCTTAAAATTCATTCTCTCTGAAACAGAATTACAGTTTCCAAATTGAAGCCAAACCATCTTATTAATTACTTGATATGAATGTGTAATTTCAGGTTACATCATACCACTAGAAATATATTGAACAGTTCCTTCATTTCATGCAATCCATAAAAAAATATACCATGTCATGACCACATCAAACAAGTTGTACTCTATAAGCAAAGCAGATAAAAAGCATCTCAAAAAAAACTGAGATGTGCAAATTTAGACACATTTCCAATCCAAATGTTCATATAGACTATTTGTGCCCGACTGGTGGTAGGGCTTCGAAGCTCATACTGATCTGATCAGCCAGAGTCAAACACACTGTACCTTCACCACAACATAGTGATATCTTTTTGGTCCTCTTTGAATATCATTTTGGACTCAGACAAGTCTAAAATTCTTTAAGTATACTAAGAAAATAAAGGTACTGGCTTCAATCTTTAATTCAGAGATCCCATTAAACTGATGTGTGATGATATCCCTATAAATACTTTGTGAAATACCTTGTGGCATCCTAAAACCAAAGCTGAAAGGAAAGAACACATTTGCAACAATTAACACTTATATGATAGCAGTTTTAATGTATATTTTTAGAACTATAAAATGGATAATAAAAAGACCCACATAATATTAATGAAACATAGGGCTGACCATCCTAGGATATCTATAAAAAGATTAACATTTTCTTGCCTGAAAAGGACGAACAGGACACACAGACATTCTTGGAGCCCCTGATAAACAGATAAGAAACCTCCAAAAACTTTCAGTACAAGAAATATCAGTTTATGCAGCAATAGTAAAGTCTGATAAAAGGTACAAGCCACTAGATTTGCTGAATTTGTTGAAAGTGTCTGCCTCCTGATAGAAGAGGTAATTAAAATGGTAATGATGCAAGAATGGAATCAAAAGGTCTTAAAATAGGTTATGTCTACTAGAACTCTGCCATCAACATGTCAGTAAAAAAGCATTTTACAGATGGCAGAAAAATGAGGGTTTGTGGAAACAACATTTATTAGATGGTTAACATGTGCTAGCCACTGTGCTAAGCATGAGAAGTAAAAAGGCAAAAACAACTCCTACCCTCAAGAAGTGCACAATTTAATGAGCGAGACAACATATAAACTATGTGTGAACAAAATATAAGCATAACAAATCGGAGGCAATCTCAGAGGCAAGGCACCAGCCTATAAGGTTTCTTATAGAATGGGAGAATTTAGCTGACACTTGAAGAAAGCTTGGGAAACCAGGAGATATAGATGAGGAGAAAGAATATTCAGGGATAAGGGACAGCCAGTGAAAATGCATGAAGTTAAAAGACTGAGTGTCTTGGGTGAGGAACAGCAAGGAGGCCAGTGTCAGCTGATACTGGAATTTTGGGGAGTGAGTAAAGTGTGAAAATACTGGAAAGAGGAGAGGCAGGTTAGGAAAGGGCTTTGAACACTAGAGGATTTTATATTTGATTCTAGAGGTGGCAATTCAGGTCATTCCCATCAGAAATTATAGAATAAATTTATACTGACATAGATTATACAAATAAATTATGTAAACTGTTAAATTATCACAGGCTATAAAAATTTAGCAACTACCAAATATGTAGCAACGCATGACCTGCTAGCTAAAATTACAAATCAGAAGTATACCATCTTTCATGGGCTAACAGACAAAATTTCTGGGGGGAAAAAAAAAAAACCAATAAATTTAATTGGAACTAGACCATTATCACAGATCAAAATGCTACCTACAGCTGTACAGCCATAATGCTGATCCATAAAAACTTAAGAACAGTATTTTATATAAATGTTCTCATTCCAAATACACAACAGTGGCTAAAGATAATTAATAAACACAGGAACTTCAGACGTCCTTTCTCTACCCTGCCCAGGATCATTTGGTCAACTAATTTTATTTTTAGAAAATAAAATAAGAAAACAGAACACACACACACACACACTCACGCAGAAGTTAAACAGGACTTGCTAGCAAGTGCACTGGTAATTCTCCAAAAGTACATGTGGGTAATTATAACAATAATAGCACTGCAAATCTTGCAAATTCACATATTTCATTGTTATGAAATACAATCTCATTTCTAGGTAGATTCCAGGTTTCCAGGATTCATGAAATTCTTGCTCTAGAGAAGCTGTCAGTATATAGCACAGAGTAGGCACTTAATAAAGTGGATAGACAAATGTGAAATTCACACTTGTAGATCACCCACAATTACCTAGACATAACATCCACCCACACAAATTTAATTTGTATTTTATATCTCCATACCAAATAAATATTTATGAACTCCAAACTACATGCAATGAAAAGATTTCAAAATATAAAGACCTAACAGCAATCAAAACCATGTGGAAATACAACGAAGTACCTATCTTCTCCATTGTCCTGTCTGCTATAGAATTGAAGGGAAGATGCTTTCAGTAAGACTGAAAAAAAGTTTAGATTCTAAAATGCTGCTCAATTGCATCACCATCACCACCTGAACTCCATCCACCCCCAAAGATAAGAATGAGAGAATAAAAAAATAAATGAGTAATACATTCCTGGCTTTTTGTTTGTCATTTGCTTTCTGGACGAATTCCTAATCCCAAGGTTTCTCCCTGCCATCCAGCACCCTTCTAAATGGTTTTCCTCTGTTGTCAAAGTTAATATGAGCTCAGGGAATGCTAATTTATTATTTATACATATTTTGGAATATACAATAATCCAAGTAATACATAATTTGGAAAATAAATCAGCTGCTAAAATATCATATGCAACATATTCCAAGTGTTCTTGTAGTCACAAACAAAAATGACATTTGGATTATCAGTGGTTTTGAATTATTCAAATCATTGTGTCCATTAGCAGATAAATTCAAATTGTAAATAATGCTAAATGGTTTTGGCCAACAGATAAAGGAGTGTTTGGTTTTGTTTTTCAACTTCATTGGAATTAGAATTTCCAACCCCGGTTTTGAGATACCTGGGGGAAGCTTCTGTTATCTCAAGGGAAATAATAAACCATTCTAAATACTCTAAAAGCAAAATTATTTTTCTTTAGTTAAAATATATATACATACACACATATGCACATATATGACACACAAAACTTTTAGTGGAGTCAGAAAATGAATAAAACTGAATGCTACAGCTACAAAACGGAATTGCAGCATGGACTACACCTACTTTCCTTATAAGTTAGGCTCTTCATATCATACTTGTACATTTAAATACTTTCTTCTGGGAGAAAAAAACATATAAAAAAAAGGTTATTAATTGGTTTGTTGTTGCTTGTTTTTCTTCCTATTGTGGCCAGGCTGGAAGTATAGGGAGTAGTTGCTTTCTCTACTGATGAGTTAAAAGCTTTGACCTGCCCCATTTCAGGCTTGGGACACAAAGCCTCTCCTTATGCAAGCTAATTGCTCCCCCTGCTCCCAGGTGTTCACCATATTAATAATGGACTCAGTACAAAGCCCCAGTTGGCTTAGCCCATTGCAATGCATAACACCAAAGCCCCAGACACCTAGCAGTCTCAGCCTCTCCAATAGCTGGGATTATAAGCATGCATCACCATGTCCAGCTGATTGTTCAGTTATTAAATAAATGAAGACACTAATATTTACACCCATGATTTTTCTCTTCCATGTTTGTTTCTTTAAATCACCATTTGTTCCTCAAAGTGTCATTTGCAAAACTGTGAATAAGCATACAATAATCTAAAATCTTTTGTCCAGTATAAATAGAGCTTTCTGTAGCCCCTAAAGTGGCTCTGTTGTTTTTTAGTATTTGGTTCTCATTTTTACAAAAGCTGCTTATTAAAAACTTGTTTTTAATTACATGAAATGTTTATTGAGTTGAAGTTGAAGTTTGCCCAAAGAGGAGGCAGAGGATAGTGAAGAGTGAATTGAACACATTAAAAAACAAGGAATTATTCAGAAGTAGTTCAGTGGCACAGTAGACAGAGTGCCAGGCCTGTAGGCAGGAAATTTCATCTTCTAGAAGTTCAAATCTGGCCTCAGACACTTACTAGCTTGTATAACCCTGGGCAAGTCACTTAATCCTGTTTGCCTCTGTTTCCTCATTTGTAAAATGAACTGGAGAAGGAAATGACAAACCATCCTAGTGTCTCTGTCAAGAAAACCCCAAATGGGGTCACAAAGAGTCAATCACAAATGAAGCCACTGAGCAACAATAACAAGAAGTATGAAAGATTTCTTTAGGTTACATACATGTAGAACAAGACCCACGTGATTCTGGAACCTCTTCTTCTATCTCTAGGCTCAGTGTAGAGTATTTCAAGTAAGCAAAGTCATGCAAGCATAGCTGAAACTACCACTCAGTATATTTTCTACCAACAGACCAGAAAACAAAATTAAATAGCAAGGATTTTAATGAGTATAAAACAGCAAAGTAAACAAAAAAGGACAATCCTTCCATATACAAAGATGTGTGATTTCCCACAGATTTCCCTGCCACTGGTGGGAGAAGGAATATTCTTTAGATGACTCAATATGCTAGAGCTGCATACCAGCTGGAACAAACACTCTGTCTCCAAGTGATGGCATCTCTCTGCTCTTTCCTTCTCTCCCACAGCAGCGACTACTACTCTCACAGCTTCACACTGACATTTCTCTACAGAGCTACCACCATCATCTCTTGCTGGGATTCTCTCCACTGAGTTAGCTGCAGCCATCTGGAGAAGCTCTCTTCTACCTCAAAGGAAGTATTATTGCTCTTTATGAGACTACCCAGTCAAAACATGTAAATCTAATCAACACAGCTCTTTCTTGAGGGAAAGCCAACCAAACCCAGGCGGCAAGGAAAGAGCCTCTGATGCACATCAGAGTCAATGTATCCTTATCCTGCTCTCAGGGAATTTCCCAAGGTAGGGTTGATATTTAGCAGAGGGTAGATTCCTTTTATCTCCTTTCAGGAATCTGCTTCCTTTGGCATGTGGTCTTCCCCTATCAGATGGTAAATTCCTTGAGAGCAGGGACTCTTTTTATCTTTCTTCGTATTCCCAACGCTTAGCACAGTGCCTGGTACAAGTTGTCGTTGTGGCAGTTGTTGTTGTTCAGTTGTGTTTCAGTCATGTCCAACTCTTCATGACTAGGCATATAATAAGCACTTAATAAACACAAATATTGTGCTAATATAGTATTAGAAATACATCAGTAAGCTGAGAACTTTGTTCGAGTCACAAGGCTTGTCAATGGAGCCACAGGGCAATATAAATGGTTGTATTTTGTCTTATAGCAATGGAAATATTGATATGATTTGATTATTGATAAAAGAGTAAGAGCCTTGGGGAACAGGGGGAATTTAGAGGCAGTCTGACGGAAAAGTTGATGGCAATAACACATGTAGTAGGCAAGGCACTCACCCTCTAATCCAAGTAGCTGTGCCCTGTTAAGTAGTGAAGTTGCCAAGTTGAATGCATTAATTTCCCTGGGGTGCTGATAGGAGGCAGAGGGTCTCTGAAGGTTAAGGTAGGTTGCTATTCCTTATAGGGAGAGAGACACAGCAGAAGGGCAGATGGCAAGATATGTGCACTAACTGGGCCCTAGTATTTGGGTATATGAGATGAAACATGAAGCTATCTTCACTTTGGTCCCTTTCTATCTAGCCAGTCCCAAGTCTTCATCCCATTTAGTCATTCACCAGGACATTAGAACCTAGAAACAAGAAGCATCTTACTATTTTTCCTGCTCAGTCTACTATTTCCCAACAGGAACAATGACCATCGATTTAAGGAGATCAAACTGGGAGAAGGGCAGTTATAAGTCAGGTTAATAAAGAATTATTTTATGAAAGATGGTGGAGAAATTCCTAGGATCTCTGAAGTGCAATACATAATTCCTTATTTATGTGTTTATCTTAAGCCATGAACTATAAAATTGTGAAAAAGAAACTATTAATAACTGGGATAATATCAGGCAATATTTGAAAGCCCCTGGAGGTTTCTATAACTGCTATAATGTTTCACTCATATAAGAATATAATGATGTATGAAGAACTACTTGTCAATCTTGATTTACATTTTCCCATGGTAAAGAGTATCCATTTTTTTCAACTATAAAAAATATTAAACTTTCAAACTAGAATAAGAATAGAGTATTTTCTGATATATTAATGACTTTGCCCAAGTTCTATTTTTAACAGAACTGTTTTCAGTGAAAAAAAATTAGAAATAAATTTGTATTTATTTGTTTTGGTACCTCATTAAATGAACGAGATGGTGAACTTTATATTTTTCCTATTATACATGTTTTAAAAAATTCAAATTGGCAGTAATAACTTTTATCTAACTTGTTCTCATTTTAGCTGTGGAAAATTTCTAAGTCTGATAAAAACCATTTTCAGAAATGGTTATTTGACCAAAGCACAACTATTTGAAACACATATGGAATGCTGTAATAAAACATGAGAGTAATTCATATATAACTTCAAAAACAGTAATCACGGAACATGGATGTTTTAATGAATTTCAAATTTCAATGAAGACACTAAACACTTAAAAAACATCAGCACAGTAAAAGTAAATAAAAAAAAACAAGTAGATCCATACAACACTTACAAATACATATTTCTTCCAAAAGAAATTTGTATTCACAGATTTAGGCAGCAAATGTTTTACATAAGATTCCAAAATATGTGCAGATTTTGAACCTGTAAAAAAGGGATGTGGACTGGTAGAGAAAAAGAAAGCCACATAAGACCACTGCCTTGCCCAACAATGTATCTGCTACGAAATTCTGCATCAATATGTATTTTTCCCTAACACATTTTCCTCCATTATTAAATGAAATTCTGGACATGTCTGCATTCAGCATGAAACAGTTCCCTCTTCAAACACTATTTCAAATGGTGCTGAGTGGCTAGAAACATGACTTAATTTCAACCCCAAAAAATTCTTTATCACCAAATGCCTACCTGACTTGCTGGAAATAACACTTATGGCCACAAATAGATATTATATAAAATCAAGTTAAAAGATGATACAGTAGTGAATGGTGTAAATATTAGCCTGCTCCTGAGAACTCAGCTCTAGCACCTTGGGGATTTACCTTACTCCCAATGAGGTGTCAGAGGTTGGCCCCTCTAGTTTATGGAAAAAGTAAGCAGCCACTGGCAGTGATGGATACTGGTCTGCATAGATCTGAATGGCCTTCATGTCAATGTATTCTAAAGGTTTCAAAAACATTAAGCAAAAACAGGCTAAAATTTGGTTTTTAAAGGTTGAATCAGTTATTTGTGTGTGTGTGTATATATATGTATATATACACATATATACATATATATAAATGGATGTAGAATGTATGCATATGTATAATATATATGCATATATATTATACATATTTCTATTTCCAGCAGTGATTTCAAAATACCTGAAATTTCCAAATTAAAAGAAATCAAGTCAATAACACTATCTCTGTAATCTAGCATTCAAGAGCAAGTTAATACACAGGCCTTTGAATATACAATAAAGGGGACAGGAAACGGCATTTTGAATATCAATTTTTCAAAAGCTAATGCATAACAGGGTAAAAATAAGTCATAGCAAATGCCTCAAAAGAATCAAGGCATTATGGCTAAATACTCTTCAGAAAGCAGTAGCTGAAACCTGGAGCACTTTTACTATAGTGGCAACTAACTCTGGACTCCTCAAACTGCATTTGAGCTAATGAAAAATAACAAATTTGAAAACACATCAAAGCCTTCTGAGTTTCAAAGAAAAATTTACTATAATAATGTTTATTTACTTATCATTTCATCAAAAAACCTCAGTTCTATACAATATTATTCTTTTGTTGTTTTAACTTTTAACTCACTCTTTGTACAAGTTCCCTCCTTTTTTCTTCTGACTCCTGAATACACTAATGAATAAGTTAATCAACCCCTGCAAAATTACTCTAAATGCACAAGAATCTAACTCTGTAAGCTCAGCTACTGTTCTACTTATTATGTCAAAAAAAATGTGGCATTCTTTTCATTCATGATAAGCTCTTCTGAACAGCCTCCTATATCCAATTAGCCCTGCACCTTAGTGTATGGGTATATCAGTTAAAAAAATGTGAACCACCCTCCCACATCACTTAAAAATAAAGGAGAAAACCACGAATAAAAGAAAATGGCCATCCAAATGTGCAGGGCAGTACACTAAGATGCCTTTTACGCAAGATTGCAAGTCAATAAGAAATAATACTTACGAATTTTAGTATGACATTTTGATCTCAAAGCCAAGAGTAATAAGATCACTCACTCTGTAACATGGTAAAGTACTGCAATAGCTCTAGTCTCAGCTACTAGTCTGAGAAAAAAAGAATATTCCAAACATAAAAATATTTTTCTGTTATAACTTTATCAAACCAAAAGCAAATTGTTTATATTCAAGATACATTTGGTGTGATTGTCTTCTTCCCTTATGATTTTAATTCAATATTCCAGCTATAAACCAAAAGTGCTTTAACTAGGCCACAGTGAGATTCAAAGTTCATAACATTCATTTGTGAGGTAGTACTCATGTATTCATTGCTGGCTCTCAAATGCCACCAGGGAAGTGGACCTATTTATAAAGATGCAAACTGAAGGTGTAGAACATAAAAAAGATTTTGTTTTCAGGTAGGTCACCAAAAAGTAGCAAGTCCTTCTCACAAAGGTCAAGTCACAGTCATTGGATAAGTCATTTGAAACTTCTCTAAACTGTTTATAACCACAGCTATAAACTAAAGTGCTTTAAATTTTGCTTCAACATATTTCAGTAATTAGAATCCTATTTTGGAATTTGTTAGTGCAAGACCTTATGAAATTGAAATGACTTAATATTAATAGGGCAGAAAGCATTCCTTTTTAAAAAGAAACTTCCTCTGAATATCGTGAGTCAACATTCTATACGTACTAGAAGCTGTTAAACTTTTACTTCTCAAATCCACACTATTCTTACAGAACTATATGCAAACCTAGCATTGAAGCTGTATTACACTGAAGCACTACATGTCAAAACTTCATGTAAGAAGTAAACATGAAATGTGTGACTACCAGTGAAATTTACACCAACTCAAATTCAGGCCTTCAATCTCTTCAAAACATAGTAGAAATTTATGATTTTTCTGTAAAATGCAAGAGATCACTATCTATCTCACAACGAGTACATGGATTTCACATTGACACTGAATTCACAGAAATATAATGCCCTACTGTTCGTGTATCAAATGTGGAATAATTCATGAGCATTTTATGTGCTCTATGGGAAGAGAACTTCATTTCTAATGACCAATGGATGCCAGTATATAAAAGGTATACAAGGCGGAAATCATGGGAAGAAAAATGATCACACATTTTCAGGTCATTTCATGCAAACTGGGCACAATGTGGAAACAACATTTACAAATCCCCTTTTTTAGGGTTAAATTCTCACAATAATGGCAGACCAATACGCAGAAATATCTGCATGAGTTAAAAGTCTATGGCAAAAAAGCAATTGTGGAGAATCCACAGATCTTATTTTTCTTGTAGTAAAGCAGGGATGTTGATATTCCAGCCAATGGCCTGGCGATCAAACCCACAAGTAAACAGGTTGCATATCGGATGATCTTCACTCCAAGCTGAGCAGCACACCATTCTTCTGTGGCCCTGGTAATAGTGAAACAAACCAAAATTAATGTCCAAAAATAAGATCTAGAAAATGGCAACCAAATTAGCATTGGGGATAAGAAGAAAAGCAAAAAGCAGAGTATTCACCTTCTAACGAGGAAGACAATATGCAAACAATGCGTAATGTCAAATATATAGAAAAAACAAATGGAAGAGAACCTCAGGGGGAAAATACTAAGTGGAATCGTTGGGGAAGAGGAAGGAGTTCAGAAGAGAGGTTGGGGCTAGATATAAAGAAGTAAAAATTATCTATAGAGTTATAACCAAACCCCGGTCTCAGTTTCTCATCTATAAAATGATAGCCTTTCAAATCCCTTTCAGCTCTAAACCTATAGTCTTACGATAAGATGGAATGCCTAGATAACACCTAAGGTTTTTGTCAGTTCCAAAACTATGATCTTGTGATCCTGACAAGACGCATTTAAATTTCTGTATGGACAAATAATTGCTCTGTATAATTACGTAACTAGAAAAAATACAGAGCACCAATTTTTCAAACAAAAAAAATGGAATGATGCTCTACTCTAATGTCTACCAAATTTAAGTCCTAACAAAAATTAAATTACTGGAAGAAAATACTCCCAAATCATTTTAAATATATGTTATAAACCTTTCTATAAGAAGTCGTATTATAGGTACATATATATGTAAAGATGTGTTAAGAAATAACTTATGATGGAAGAGTAATTGGGAAGTGAAAGTGGTATTAAGAAAAAAAGTGCATCAATGAATTATTTTTTAAAAAATAAACAAACAACAACAAAAAACATGGTAAAGAATAAATTAAGACACAACAAAAAAGCATTGTAGGGGCCCGAATTATACAGAAAAAGCCCGAGTAAACTATTTTGATGCCTCAGATACCTCTACACTTTTGCAGGTGCTGGCCAGTTATAATGCCACAACAGGCCCCTCACAAAGAAGGTGAACAACCAAGTCATGAATTTCTCTTGCCATGAGCAACTCACACAAACTAACATAAGTATAGATCACAACTGATTTCAGTAGAATAGCTGTATTTATGGAATCATGGGATTTCTGAAGTATTCAAGCAGTTTGTAGCCATTTGATTAAGTGATATAAACAGTTTAAGCACTGTTGTCTAATTTTATACCAAAAATTCACTCTACAAGAATAAATATTACTTGGTAATAAAGATATTCAGCCAACTGGGAAAGTAACATGATAAGATACAAAAAGTTTAGATAGAGTCAGAAGACATGAATTCAAATCCAGATGATCTCAAGTTAAGTGGCACATTACCTAATGTGTACAATGAAGATTAAGGCTCCTTTCCAAAAGCCAAAAATCTATACTACTAAAACATTAACAAAAAAAAACTGGCAAATATAGCTTGATCTGGAGGTTTAGCAAAAAAAAAAGTGGGGGGGAAGGATTATTACAAGTTAGCACACTTCTCTCTTTGACTCTGCAGTAAAATAATTAAGAATTCATTAAGTTCATGTATATAATTATATCTAAGTATCTGAATTATTTAAAGGTTAGAAATTCAACTCACCATCAAGATGATATTTAGGTTAGAAAAACTAAAACTAGAAAAGATCAAATAAGACTAAACTATAAAACTGAAAAAATCAAATCAAATACAAGTACAATGTTACATGACCAGCACAGAGAGTGCAATGGTTTTATTTTTGCCAAGACCAAATGGTTGTGTTCATTGCTCAAAGTCTGCTCTCCCACTACTAGAAAAGATAGAATCTTAGGAAGCCTTTTCATTCCTCAAGGTATCTGGTAGAATAAAGGGCTTCCTTTTTATTCCTCAAGGTATCTGATAGAATAAAGTGTTTCTTAAAAACAAAACAAAACAGCAGAAGGGAATAAGAATATAAGAAGTGTCATTTTAAAATGTAAGGGGCCGGGGGTGAATCTAAACCCAGGCAGGCAAAATGAGACCTAAAGAAGGAGAGAAAGCCACTAAAACTTCAGAGCAGCACACAGGTGGTATTCCAAAAGTCTTTGTGAAGTTTTAAGCTTTAATGTCTTCTGTTTGAATGATTCTTCCCAAAAAAGGAGGTAGTAAGACTCTCTAAGGAGAAAGCAGTTGCTCATTTCAAAGGAAGAATGGCATAAACAAGAGAACAGGTGCTGTAAGATGACAGGCCTTTCTAGTAAAGTAGTCTATATACTACGTACAAATCCCAAGGAGATCAAAGACAGAATGAAAGGTCTCATATTTAACCAAACATTTACAAAGGTACTTTTTTTCAGTAGCAGAGAACCAGAAGGAAAGGGGGTACCCATCAATTAGGGAATGAACGAACAATAGTATCTGAACATAATGGAATATTACTGTACCATAAGAAACGATGAAAAGAGAATATTTCACAGAATCCAGGAAAACAGGAACCAACGTAGGGTGAAATAAGCAGAACCAAGAGAACAATTTGTACAATGACAACATTGTAGAGAAAAACTTTAAAAGACTTAAGATATCTGATCAAAGCAAAAACCACCCACACCTACAGAAGGCCAAAGATAAGACAGGTGATGGAATAAGGATATAGAAGGAAAGTTACCTTTGTAGACACAGCCACTTGGCTTATTTGTTAGGAGCATTAATTTTTGCAACCTCTCTGATTTGTAAATGGGGATGAAGATCTGCTGGAGGGAAGGAAGCAATGGTGATGACAAAAAAAGGAGAAATAAAAAAGTAGAGAATCACTGAATTTTTTTTTTAATTCATAGGAAAGAAGAGAAGGAAGTTCAGAAAGAAGCACAGATAAATGGGACAGTTTTAAAGTAATGAGAGTTGATTTTTATTACAATAAAACAAGCAGTACAGAAGTTCACAATTTCATGTACAAATTCTCTTTTTGCATTTTAATTTGTATATAAAATTTTCCTTTTTTGGCATATAAATTCAAAATAAAAACAGGTTTTTAAAAAAAGCAAGTAGAGATCAGAGATCTCATAACAGAGATCCACCAGAGTTTCATGTACTTTTTTTCTGTTCTACTACACAAATGAAAATGTTCATTTTGAGGGGTGGGGGGGAGAGGGGGGGAGAAGTGTTAAGTTCTGAATAAGAAACAAATTAAAAGAAAAAAAAAGGAAGGTTTTAGAGCAGGGGTGGGGAACCTCAAGGCCACAGGTTCCTCCCTCCTGTTACAGAGAGTTGGGAGACTATCAGAGCAAAATGTCCTATAAACTGTCAGATGCTATCATTGTATCAAATATTTTTGCTTGTTTCTGTCACAAAAAATTTCAATTTTGGAAAAGGAGAGTGGGAGGGTTCTTGTTCATTTTTCAAAAATGAATATGATGCAAAGACAAGACATCAATACAACTTTTTTTAAAGTAAAAGAAAAAAGAAAAGGAAAGACTGAGAGATGAGTTCTAAACAGTACTACAATTTAGGTAGATTCAGAACTAATGGAATGGCTGAACCCAAAGATTGGGCATTAAGGGTTCACTGTGAACTTGGACCTCCACAAGCTTCTACTTTGACTCCTCACAATGGTAAGTTGGTAACCATGAGATCTCAAAAGCTATGCCAGTGGAGAACATGCTCTGGCAGATTCTTTTTATCATGTTAAAGAAAGGTTTTAGGTATGTCCTTGACAATATAATCAGAGGATCAAAGAATATGAGTTGGGAAGAACCCATCTTACACTCTTTCTCTATTCCAATGTCTGCCCTTAAATTAGAGGAACTTCGAACATCTATTACTGATGCTGTGTAGTGGTTAAGAGCTGAGCCTGAAATCAAGAAGAGTACCTGGCAGATAGTAAGTACTTGTTTCTTTCCTTTTTTGTGATAATGCCTAGAGGTAGGTGGTGGCATGGTGGATCACTAGTGCGGTGGGCCTGTTATCAGCAAGATCTGGCTTCAAATCTGCTTTGAGACATTTATTAACTGTGTGACTGAGCAAGTCCCTTAATCTCTGCTTGTTTCAGCTTCCTCAACTGTAGAATGAGGAATAAAAGCAGCACTTAACATGCAAAGCTGGGCAGCATAGTGGATAGAGTGCTGAGCCTGGTGTCAGAAAGACCCGAGTTAAAAATAGGCCTCCAATACTTACTAGCTGGGTGACCCTGGGCAAGTCATTTAACCCTGTCTGCCCCAGCTTCCTCATCAGTAAAATGAGCTAAATTGCAAATCAATCCAGTATCTTTGCCAAGAAAATTCTAAATGGAGTCACAAAGAGTCAGACACGACTGAAAAGAGTAGACACCCTGCAAAGTTATTGTGACAATCAAACAAGGTATTTTTAAAAAGCGTTTAGCATAGGGGGCAGCTAGGGGGCACAGTGATTAGAGCACTGGCCCTGGAGTCAGGAGGACCCGAGTTTATCCGGCCTCAGACACCTGACACATTTACTAGCTGTGTGACTTTGGGCGGGTCACTTAACCCCAATTGCCCTCCAAAAAGCAAAAAAAAAAAAAAAAAAAAGCACTTAGCACGATGCCTGGTACAAAGTAGGTGCTAAATAAATACGTGTTTCCTTCCTCTTTTCCTTCCCTCGAATACACTAACCCCTAATACTTCCGCCCCCTTAGTTCCTATGATCTACTCCTTTACTCCACTTCAACTAGACAAAGAGAGTCATATCCTCAATCTTGAAATCATTCAAAAGTGCTCCCATTTCCCTCTTTACGGACTCTGAACATCCTCTTTCTTACTATACTCTTATCTCTCCCTGCTTTTTCAATTTCTAACTATTCTTCACCCTCCCCATAACCCCCATTCTTTGAGCCTTTAATTTTTTTTTCCAGGCTATTACCCTTCTCCCTTCTCCTTCTCAATCCTTTGGTGAACCAAATGAATTCTGTATCAAAGGTATCAAACTCAAACAAGATTAAAATATAACAGGGAAATGTTTAACAAAATAAATAAAAACACAACGTGACATTTGTTGTCGCCTTTCTGTGGTCTGTGCATAACTGTGCCTAACTCTTCCTGACCCTGTTTCAGGAATTCTGGCAAAGATACTGGACAGAACTGCTATCTGTGCATTTTGCCGCCATTTCATACTTGTGAAAAGTTTTTTTACTTAAATACAATACTTCACACTTAGTCTTACTGAATTTCATCGCACTAGATTCAGCCCAACACTCCAGTCTTCTAAGATTCTTTTGGATACATTCTCCATTCATTTGGTTAGCTAGCCCCCAGTTTTGCGTCCCCTGGAAATCTACTTGTTATCCCATCTACGTCTTTACAGAAGTCATTAGTAAAAATGTGAAAGAGCACAAGACCAGCCACAGATAACTAGAGTGCTCCAATGGAGATCTCCTGCCATGGTGACTTTGAATTAACAACTACTCTGAGTCTGTCTATACAACTAACTCTAAATTCACTGAATTGTATATTCCTTGAAGCCAAATTTCTCTACCTTCTTAAAAATATTATGAGATACTTAACAAAAAAAAACTCTGCTAAAATCTAGGTAATCTATATCCTATCATCTTTCTAGTTTAATCCTGTCAAAAAAAGGAAATGAAGTTGTACTTGTATGATATTATCAATGAAACCAAGATGGTCCTTTGTAATCACAACTTTTCTTTTCTAGTTGTTCTAATACAATATCTCTTTAAGCATTACATTCTAGGATTTTCCCTGGAAGTGAAGTCAAGTTCACTGGCCTACATTTTGCAGATTGCGTTTTCTTCCCTTTTCAAAAAATCAAGACATCTGCTCCTTTTCAGCCGTGTGGTACTTCTTCCATTTCCCATGATCTTTCAAATCACAGATATTTGGGTGAGGTAGAGATCTCATGGATGACACCGTGTTAACTGGACAGTGTTACCAGTACAGTAACAATAAGTTCAGAAGGGGGAAGATTTGGAAGGAAAGAGAAAGAGTTCTATTTTGGACATGTTGAATTTGAGATGTCTATATGATATGCAGTAAAAAGAAATCCAAGAAGCAAATCAGAGATGCATGACTGTAGCTTATCAGAGAGAGACTAGGCCTCAGCACACAACCCTGGGAATCATCTATAGAGATGATAACTAATACCATGAGAACTGATGAGATTAGCATGGAAGAAAAAGAAAAAGATCCCATAACAGAATCTTAAGAGAGGCCCATGTTTAATGGGTAAGATACGGCTTATGAGGCCTATGTGTGCTAAAAATATCCTTCACCCTAACCATCCTCTCTTAACCTCCATCCCCACCCAAACCTGATGTCTATTATTAACTGGTCTATTATACTTGGACTTTAAGGTTTGTAACAACTCTGCAAGGTGAATAGGTAAGGAACTCTAAAGACTCTTACAGCTCTAAATCTATGAATCTATGAAGTATGATTATCCTCATTACACAGAAGGTAACCACAGCCTGAAAGAGATAAATGGTCACACATAGAATAAATGTTGGAGCTGGGAAATTATCATAGATTCAGAACGGAATCTAAATTAATAAGGATTTTTATTTTTTTTAAAAACCTCCTTAGGTTTTTAATGCAAAATTAGGAAGTCAGTTACTATGTTTTGGGGAACTTCTGCTAACTCTTTATTGAATAACTCCTTTTACATGGCTTTGATTTTTAAAAATCTCTCTCCCTACTTTCCCCCATATCGCAAGTCACTTATTGTGCATTACTCTAAACTCTAAATTGGGCATGCTAGAAATAACTCATTCATGCTAAAGTATTAATATCTGATAGTACTTAATATCATATCGCTCTCTACAAGGAGTAATACTGCCCTTTTAATAGGTGTCAAACATTGATGATAGACTGATATGTATTTGTGCAGAGGTGTGTGTGCAAGCATACAGATGTTTTTTGCAAACTTGGACGGACCCACTGGTGACCCTCAAATCAAACTACATAAATAAAAGCATACTTAAACCATGTGTAAAGCTGGCCCTAGCTCAAACCTACTATTCAATAATTTGTTCATTATTTAAGGTCTGATTTTTCAATGCACAGAGTTTCAAATAATTCATTTATCTAATTCTGAGTTCATAGTTTACCCTTCAACAAAACCATAGAAGAGATACAGTGCTCACTTTGAAAAGTAGTAACTCAGTTACCTGTCTGTTACTTCGGGGCAGCCTTGCTAATCGTACTCCTGACATATCAAATAATCTAACTTGTCGGTTGTCATGTGGAAGGGCAATGATTCTTTGACCAACACATACATTAATCCTGCAGAGAAGAGATAAAAGTAGTTTATGTACAGAACCTACCAAATAGGACTTCACGGAACAATTTGTTGAGTTCACTATAAAGGAATATTAACTACTTTTTGTATTTTACTGAAAAATATGGTATTAGAGATATTATCTGAAACAAGAAACAAAATTATCTCCAGCTCCACTCTATGCAGCTGGTACTCAAAACCAGACACAAAGTTAACCTACTGCATTAAAAATTATCTGTAGCTTCTACCCATTGTTTAGCATACAATACAGAAAGAACTTTATTTTTAAACCACAGCATCCCAGGCTGATTTTATTTTTCACAAGTGAATGTGTACTGAGGGCCAAAGATGAAATATCTAAATTCTCTTCTGAAAAGATTCACTTACAATCTAAATTAGATCCATATTCAACACTTTTCAGAACACTGGGTGTGTGTGTGTGTGTGTGTGTGTGTGTGTGTACACATATATATAATGTATATCTTTATATAACAAATAGTTTCATTTTACCTGTTTATAGCAGAGTCTGTTCGGATAGTTGCAATTGGGGATCTCATATTTTTCAAATCCCATACTTTTACAGTACGATCATCACTGCCTGAAACAACATTGTCCCCCACAGTAAACACAGCAGAGGTCACAGTGCTAAAAATAAAAGATAAAACGTCAATTTAAAAAATTCAATTCAGGTTGTTTTTCTTAATATTCTCATAGATAATATCACATACTGTCCTATATAGAATACAACAATAACTTTTGTAAATTTCTAAGAGGGTTATTGTTGATGTGATGATTCACATCATCATAAAGTGATAAAAATGATAAGTAAAGTCTTCTGCTCTACAAAGTATCTTCTCCTCATACTTTGAAATTTCTCTAACAAATAAAACTTATCAAATTTGGTAAATCCCATTCCCTTCTCTTTCATCAACAACAAAAAAAGGTTATTCAATCTGTATCCTAGCTTTTTTTTGCTAAAAACAAAAACAAAATGGAAGAAAGAAGAACTAGTGAAAAAATATAGGCTGAAACATGCATGAATTCCTATATATTTGAGTATGTGAGAGATTGAAGAAAATTATATCCATGTATATGGTTTATGATAATTCCATAAATTATTTCAAATGTAACTTTTAATCAAATCAACCAGAAATATGCTTATATGTATGGGCAATAAGAATAATGTATTACCTCAGGGTCTTACTGAACATTTAGACAGAATATGACAAAAAGCTATAATCAGAACCACTCACTGAACTTTTCTGCCACCAAGTACTTCAAAGAACCATTCAAAAAAAATCAAACTCAGAACAGAAGGACTGAGTCCTAGGGAGTCCCAAAGGAAGATCCAAGTAAGGTGTAGGTAGGGACTTAGGAAACCTGGATTATTTTAAAGAATGGAAGGAACAGGAAAAAAGGAGATATAGTAAAGGGGTATTTAATATCTTTTAGCCTCATGCGTCTTCTACAATTTATTATTGCATTGGTCTGAATATAGACCAGCAAAAAGATGCCATATGTGAGATTTCTTTGAAAGGGAAAAAAAAAATGAAAATCCTCTAAAAATTACACAAAATTAATACACTGAAAAAAATCCCATAAGGTTGTTTGGTTTGTTTTTTTTTTAACCATTTCTTTCAATTCCAGTACAGAAGTCTGATTAATACTTTTATCACCACCCTCTTCACCTTTGTAATTTTTGTTACCTTTCTTCTAAGACTGTTAATCACAGGTCCCTCTAAGGTTTTTCACAAGGCAAATTTGGGAAGAATATGGCTTATATCTGGATCAACATGACTCTCAATCTACATACAGTGTCATATACATCTATAAGTATTTATGTATATGTGTATGGGTGTGTATGTGTATATTTTATATATACAGTACAGTGTATAGTACTAATTCTTAATGACCAAAATTTAAAGGAACAAATTTTAAATATTATTCAAAAATTACTCTGGTCTCTGACGCCACAACTAGATATAAATTACATACGGCATTCAAAGTTATACTCAATCACTTCGTTATTTTCCAAGATCTTTTATCCTTTATAACATTATTAATTCTTCAACCAAAATAGGAGTGTTTCTCCACAGGTAAAACCATCCCCAATGCCTTTCTGGTGTGGGAAATTAGCTTTCCCTCAAATGAAAATAAGAAACAGAAAAGGATTTCACGAAGCACTGTGCTTGAAACTCCATGACAGAAACCTTACTTCTTTATATAATAAGTTCTGACTGTGCTTTCTTTTCTTCCCTTTCTTGAACCCTTGTTTCACCTTAAAAGAATTTTATTTTAAAAATAAAATAAAACTCAGATTCAGATCTTTAAGGGTTTAAGGAAACAGTGAGTTTTCAATTCTTATGAGACATGGTACCAGCCAAGTTTTATGACCCCTGGAAGCCGTAAACACATTTCAAGTTTTTCAAAGTGACTACTGAAGTTAAAAAGTCAGATGAACCTACAGCACACAAGTATGTTGCTACCACCTAATCAGCCTCAGTCACACAAACTATCAACCTGGTACCCTGCTTTAAAAGAATACTGACCACTGTTTGGATAACACATGAATCATTTCTCATGACTACATATATAAGCTCATAAATCAAAAGCCTGACTGGATTTCTACTTATTAGGTTTACTGGTATTCTCTAGTTGGGGTCATGCACATCAGTTTTTTAGAATTTAGTAATTCTAATTTAAAATGTCAGTTGTTCCTGTTACTTCTGCTGTATTATAAGAATTTGATTTCACGTTCTATTCAGACTACTGATTAAGATTAGCACTATCCATGTCACAATGGCCCACTTCACAAAAGCCTTCTTAATTTAAAGTGACATCAAATTAAGCTCTAATTAGGACTAAACTCTATTGAATTGATAATACAAAGTTTCTCAATGTAATAACAACTAAAGTGCAGCAAAACTACTAATGGAAAATGTGACATGACACCTGAATCAAAGAGCTTCACCAAAACTGTCTGATCATCTCCATACACCACTACTACATACAGTCTACGAGAAGTCTAGCATGTTGTTGCTGTCAATACTTGTTTAAAAGGGCACATTTCCCATCGATGCACCCTTTTACACACATCTAAACAAATATAAATGAAATTCCTAAAAAAGACCATTTAACGACATCTCTCCCAAGCTTAAAGGCGAGCTTCATATTGGCCAGGACTAAGTCACACACACTTCTCTTGGTATTCCTGTAGCACCTAGCAGAACATGTGACACGGGAAGTGTCCCGAAATTCTTGATTAACTGATGGACAAAATGTCCACTAAATAATACCACATAACTCATAAATAAGGTTTAGCAAAAAGCATTCTTTAATTTTAAATTTATCAAGTACCTTAAGAATTCACCAACAGAAGGAGAAGGGCATAAAGGAAGGAAATCTCATCTCTACAAATCACATGCATTCTGTCTCCAGGTCCAGCTGAACTCTGATACAGACGCCTTTGTATTCACTGTAAATCAGTGTACCTTAGTCACTATCAGAAAGTCGCATTTTACTCTGAAATCCATCAGAACTGTAAGAGTAACTGAAAATTGCTGTTAGCCTACAGGGAATGGCAACAGGCAACATTCACCCAAAGTGAACAGCAACCAAAAACGTCTTCATCATCTGCAGGGATATTTAGTAGAGGTTAACTGAAGTTTTTTGGTGCTCAATAAGAATCAAATGAAATTTGCCAACAAAATTCCATTATTAAATTTCACCAAAGAAGTGTGACCTTTATGAAAGCTCACAAAATACTCACAAAAGGAGGTATTTATAGAGGAAAGCAACACAAAAAATCTCAAATCTGACAGAACCAAAAATAGTGGGATTCCTAAAGAGAAACTGACTCCAGAGAGAACCAAAGGAAGGTTGATCAGTCAGGGAAGAGGAGGAAGTAGCCAAGATGAACTAGGACTCAGAAGTTTCTAAGATCTGTGACTTTTTTCTTGGTGTTTCTCATGCCTGTAAACATGAGTATGTCCCTGAATCCCTTTGACCTTCAGCTCCTGAAACATGTCTTCTACTTACACTCCACCTGCTTCACAGGGTTGTGGGGACAAAAATGCTCTACAAGCCTTTACACGTTAAATAAATGTGAGTTATTATTATTAAGGAATAAGACCCCTAAAAAAACTGAATGAGATTTTATGCTTACTTCATATATATCAGAGAAGTAGAAAAACTGGACACCTAAATTACTTTTTGAGGACAGTGACGGACAAAAGGAACTTGTAATAGAAGAAAGAATAATCGGAATGACTGTCAATGGGAAAAATCTAAGTGTGCCCCTAAAGGTATAAGTAAAGAGAAGGATGCCTCAGGAAACCAAATCCAGGTCTAGAAAGAGGAGATATGCCATGGAAGCACAAGATATAAAAATATTTTCAAAAATTAAAAATTTTTAAAAACACAAAATCAAAATTTTATGATTCCCTTACAATATATCAGATAATCCCCAAATTTTCTACAAATTATAATTTGTATTACAGATGGAGAACCTAAACCAATGAATTAAGTTATTCAAGTCCAAGGAATCTAAGGCAAAGTGGGAAGTAATGTTTAAAACTGTTTAAATTACCAGTTGACACACAAATCAACTAAAAGACAAATATTTATTGTGTACTTATTGCCCTTCCTTAAACAACTAATTTTATTATGGCATGGGGACAAGTCAGCATTCTTCAAAGGAAATAACAGTGGCACACAAACTTTGACATATCTTACCTACATGGGAAGGCTTTGACTAGTGCCCTGTGAGATGCTGCTTATCATCACCAGATTGTTCAGAACAAATAAAGATCAAATGACAGTTATAACAAGAAGAGTAATAATTAATGCATATACAGCAGCTTAAGGTTTGCACAGTGCTTATATATATTATCTCACTGTAGTTTACAATTATCCTTTGAAGGGGATATTACAGGTATTTTTACCATCATTTTTACAGATGAGGAAATTCAGGTTATTTTTTTTTTTTTTGCTTTTTTGGAGAGGTGAACGTAGGTCAGTTGGGGTTAATGGCTTGCCCAAGGTCACATGGCTAATAAATGTTATGTGTCAAATTTGAACTCGGGTCCTCCTGACTCCAGGGCTAGTGCTCTATTCACTGCGCAACCTAAGCACCCCACTGAAATTCAGGTTATTAAAGAAATAAAGAAACTTGCCTATGCTGAAACAGCTGGTAAATGCCAGAGGCTCAGTTTTCCTAGTATCCAGTCCATCACTAAATCCCCGATACCACACTGTGTAATTCTACAAAACATGTTCTATCTAACTTCAAAGAATTTACCATTTAGTTAGGAAGGTTATAATGCACTATGGAATGAGATGGTAACTACTAAATTGTCACAGACAATTGGTACAACCTACTTCCAAATGTTCAAATGACACGTTCTCTGGAAGCTTTGTCTTATCCTTCAGGTGTCAATGATCTGCTCTTCCTTGGACCTTCCACAAATGTGAAGTGTGTGAATTTGTGCCTCTCACATACACTCAGCAGATTTCATTTTGAATTATCTTCACTGTCATATGTGTTATATCCTCCTAAGAGACTGTCAGCTCCAGGACAGCAGGGGCTATGCCTTATTTATTAATATTTGTAGCTTCCTCAGGAGACTAAATGAAGCTCTATATGAAGGGTCTTGGTAAGTGTTTTTTTTCTTGACTTGAATTCAACAGTTCAGAGTATAGAAAGGCCAATCATGTCTGACTCAGTAGATAATAACACACAAACATAATTCTCACCTATTTTCTATGCTACTATTTGCAAAGGCGTTAAGAGAAAATGGGGTTGACTGAAAATCAGAAAATTTGTTTTTGCTCCTTTCAGATCTAAATACCTAAAAGAGAAGGTTAAAATCATATCTGAAAGGTATTAACTACCTGTAGACTTCAAATAAAGGAAAAAACGTCTATTGATTTCTCTTTGGGCTTTGGTCTTCAGGTGACTTTAGTTATGTTAACTTTCAGTTAATATTCTACCAGATTAATAAAAGAAAATGTCAACCAAACATCTTCTAACCCTTTGTTAATGGAATGCTAAAAAGCATTAGGTTTTTAATAACTCATAAGCCTGACAGCTACCATAGGACATCAAAAAGAAAAAAACTAGAAAAGACACAGTAATGCTCAAGACACCCTTAAAGTACCAGTCCCGTAGGGAGTTTGGGGAGCTGCTGCTGCTACTCCCTAGAAAAGCTTCAGACTCTGCCAAACCCCAGCAAAACTCATTTATCTTGTCGCAGTGAGCAGCCGAGCAGACACCTCCAGCTGACAGCCCGGCACTTTCTCACCACACACCACTGCCCGATCTGGAACATTCTGTTCCCTCCGTGGGTCTCAATCAACGAAAATACTGTAATGCTAGCACTCCTCATTAGGGCTAACAGCTGTCTCCCCAGTCACACAGAGACACAAAACTGTTTTGCATAACAATCTGCTGAAATTTCACACATAGGGAAAAAAATATGATGTAGAAAATGCTGGACCATGAAATGCTGATGGAGAGTGCTTTGGGGGCATCACATTAAAAAAAATTAACACTATAGTTCCTCTTTCTGAGTTCTATAAAAGCTGTTCTAGAAAATAAATTACTATCTTTATATAGGAAAAAAATATATGTCTAGTGTCTGGTCAGTATAGGATAAGTCAAAATCATTTCAACACAGGATTTATATTTTACAAGTTTCATAAAACTTGTCAATAACTAAGTTATTTGTGATTTAATGTTATTACTTTGATCATCAACTACTGACTCTATGCCAAGTGTTCTATATGTTAATATAAAAATACAAATAAAGCATCGACATAGTATAAGATAAATAACCCTTTTCAAAATAGACCATTTCCTACAACTGAGAACCAAAATATATTCCTACTAAACCATAACTCCAAATTCAGAATTTACTAACACATTGGAATAATTATTTAAGGTTTTCTGGGCAAGCATTTTTCTTTATGTACAAAATATATGTAACCAGTCAGCCAAATTCCCTAAACAATCATTTTAAGTAAAATGTGAAATACTCAACTTAGAGGAGAAAAATACCCGAAGTCAATTCACCTCAAATGACTGAATAGTTTAAAATAATCGATAAACAGAAGCAAATTTCCCTTCTGGCAGATGACACAGAGTGGCATAGCAGAAAGATCCTGGGACAACTTGGCAATAAGGAGACCTAAGGTCTAGTCCTACCACTGGTCCTAGCTGGGTACAACTTTGGGAAAGCTTTCTTTAATATCATTTATAGCTTTATTTTCCTTATCTGTAAAATTAAGAAGTTGAAATGACTAGTGGGGGAGGGGGAAGTCAAGTCCAAATGAGTGAAATGCCTGAGTCAAAACCTCTTTTATCACGAAGAGTTGAGAATCATTTGAAATTATCATTTTAATTACTATTATAAATCTCCAAAAGTCCTATTTCCATTCCTTGTGAGACACTTTATGTTTAAAAGCTACGCCAATGAAGAAAAAACTCTTTCCAACAAGGACTGTGAGTAAAAGTTACTGGCAAAACCAACCTAATTAATTTAGAACAACTTAACTTTGGCTACAGGACGAGGAATTTTTGGTCAAAGCTACTCTTAAAGTTCTTCTAAGTTAGCGGAGGTTGCAATATGATTAAAGCAGTACTTACATGAACAGACTTAAATATTTTTAAAGTATCAAAGTTTTGGTATAAAAAAGGATGTAAAGAAGTTAGACTTTTAGGAGTCCTCTGATGCAATATGCTTCCTTAAAGGACAATAGCCCTTTATTTATATACAAAACATGTGTGTGTGTGTGTGTGTGTATCTATATAGGTATATACCTATCTACACACACACACACAATATACAACAATACATTTGTTGAATGAATTAATCACTATCTTGGTTTTGAGATATCTCAGTGTTATCTAACAAATTATCACTAAAAATCCGCTAAAATTCTCCAGAAAATAAAGAAAAACTAAACAATGATATAAACCAAGTTATATTTTCAGAAGAGGGAAATTATCTACTGAAAATAAAAATTAATATGGTGCAATTAATTTTTTTAAATTCATGAATAAGTATTAAAGCTGTCATAAAATCTATTTGCCTAATAAACAATTTTAACTGAAAATTCAAAAATAAATTTCAGCTCTGCTTCATTCAAAATTATAATAAATTCTTAACTTGTGAAGTTTTTAATTAATCTTGGCTCACTTTCATTCTGCAATAGAGTCTCACCACGTCAGTATGTTTCTACCAAAATTTAGATACACAATCAAATCCTCTAATACCTCTCTTTCAAATTTTTATAGTCAAAGACTATGACAACTTTATGCAAGTATTTTTATGTATTCGTTTTACTTCTTCCACTGCACTAATCTGTAATTCATCTGTAACTTAGAGTTTTTAAGCAGTCTGGGCTCATGGAAAAGTTAGTTAATTTATTTATGAAAACAAAGATAATATGTATGAAAGGCAGAATCTGAACCCAGGTTTTCTAGACTCCCAGAGCCTAATGTGCTAGCCACCATATCCATGCTGTATTCAATGTTAAGGCAAGTATTAAATTCAACTGGATTTTTCAATAAGCATTTGTTAAATGTGTAACATGTGAAATATCATTGAGACACAAAAGATGAAAAAGAGTTGCTGGTCTCAAGGATCTTAAAATGTAATAGGTGAGGTCTTACAAGTATGACATTGCTGGTGAACTGAATTCAGTGTTAAAAAGGAAAAACAATCTATTCCACATATGGATACCAAGAAAAAATTATCTACCAAGGAACTAAGATATATAAATGTTAGTGATTTCCTGCCAGCAAATGTACAAAATCAGAACAAAACTGTGGAAGAAATGCTTGGCCAATAAGATGTCACCTACACTTATCAAAAATGTTAACTATTTCATCAGCTGTGACCCCTAGTGAAGGGATAACTACAGGTTAAGTTCACATTTTTTCTACCAGAATGGTATCTTAATACTCTCTTCTTTTAAAAAAAAAGTTTAAATCTTTTTATGAGCACTAAAATAAGAATAAGGAAATCTCTGTTTTAGCCACTGTTCTACCACTAAAATTCACAGTGCAACATTACCAATACCTTCCAATAAGTATAAACAAAGGACACTGAGATCCCAATGAATTTAATTGTTTTAAATTCAAACGAAAATCACTTTCCTCAGGACTTAGCATCTTGACTTCTATCAATTTACTTTTACTTCCTAGATCAAACACTTGTCTTTCTTCTACAAAAAGAGCTGTGCGAAGAAAAGCTACAAGCTTAAGCACATGATATAGTTGGAAATTTTTAAGTCTTTTAAATTAAACTGTCACATGTTAAATTTAAATTTAATTAACAATCTACAACAAAAGCTCCCTGATTTGGAACTGGGTGATTAAGTAGAAGTCTAAATTCCAAAACATTTTTAAAAGAAATATAATTTACTTTCAAGTACATTCAATTATCTAAACTAACAAAGTATTTCCAATTAGAGGATTTATATCAAATGCCTAGTACGTAAAAGACACATTATTCTAAGAGCTGGGCTTTATAAAGACAAAAACAAACGTCTCTTCCCTCAAGGAGCTTACATTATATTGGGCAAAAACAATATGTACCAGTCAAGCAACAAACATTCAAGCACTTGCTATATACGCTGGGCACTGTGCTGGGTACGGGGAAGGGGGTTCAGAGAACAATCTATACAATAATAACACTGTAAAAACAATAAAACAAAACTCAATTCTCAAGCAGCTGACAAACTAAATGGGAAAAAAAGTAAATATATATATATGTATAAGAATATAGAGAATACACACGCACACAATAAATATTAATTCATTCGTTTGGTAAGGAAGGTACTAGAAGTCAGGCAGATCAGGAAAGACTTCAGATAGAAAGGTAATGCTTGAGCTTCTTTTTTCAAGGAAAATAAGGATTCTAGGAGCTGAAAGGGAGGCCAGATTTCACAGACGGGGCTAGCCAAGCAAAGGCAGAGACAGGAGATGAAGGGAGGTGTGCGTGTGTGTGTGTGTGTGTGTGTCTGTGTGTGTCTGGGTGTGTGTGTGTGTATAACAAAAAGGCCAGTCTAGTGAAATTTCAGAGTTCAGGAGCGAGAGAAGCCCACAGTGAAGCTGGAAAGATGGGTTAGGGCTACATTCTAAAGGCCTTTAAAAAGCTAAACAAAGGAGCTTGTATATTCTCCCAGAGGCGGTAAGAAGCCACCGAAGTTTACCGAGCAGGGGTATGACAAGGTCAGATTAGCACTAAAGGAAAACCACACTGGCAGCAGTAACATGTACAGTCATCTTAACAAGTCAAATAGAACGGGCAGGTTCAGAACGTCCCAAATAGACATTACAAAGTAACCCAAACAGCTTTACAGCAATAGATTTTTTATGCTTTATTTACTGAAAGAAGAGCCTCTTGAGACCTCACTCAGAATGTACTGGGAGGTTATCTGGTTTTCTAGCCCTAAAGAGATTAAAAATAGCAAACTCTAAGTGAGTTGACAGGCTATTTAAGGATAGTTACACTGACAGCAACAAAAGGTGCAGCTGACCCACAGCTAACAAAGGAATAAAGAATATAAATAGGCAGGTTTCAAAGGAAAAAGTCCAACTATAAACAGCTATATAGAAAAATACTCCAAATATTAATCATTATGAGGCGGCTAGGTGGTGCAGTGAATAGAGCACCGCCCTGGAATCAATAAGACCTGAGTTCAAATCCAGCCTCTAATACTTAACATTTACTAGCTGTGTGACCTTGGGCAAGTCACTTAACCCCAAATTGCTCTGCCTTCCCCAGGGCAAAAAGCAAACAAATAAAAATAAAAATAAAAATAAAACCCACTAACCATTAGAAAAACGAAAATTTAAGTAACTCTGAGGTTCTGTCTCACACCCATAAGACTGGCCAACTTGACAAAAAAGGAAAATTACAACTTGGGGGGGATTATGTTAGAACTATACCCCAAAGTTACTAAACTGTGCATACCCTTTGACCCAACAACACTAGGCTTCTACTGTCCAGAGATTTAAAAAAGAAAGAAAATGACCCACACATAAAAATATGTGTAAAAATATTTGTAGGAGCTCTTTTTGTAACTGTAAAGAACCAGAAACTGAGGCAATTCCCATCAGAAAGGGAATGAATGTATTAATGTATATGACTGTCATGGAATACTGTTGTGACATAAGAAAAGGATGGTCTCAAGGGAAACCTGGGAAGACTTGTATGAACTGATACAGAGCCAAGTTAAGACAACCAGGAGAACAACCCATACAATAACAACACTGTAAGGACAACAACTCTGAAAGACTCTGATCAATGCAATGTCCACCCATGACAAGTGATCATGAAGACAGCTAGCCTGACAGAGAGTGATAGGCTCAAAAAGCAGAATGAAACATATTTTTCAGCACAATGTAGGAATTTGTTTTGTTTGACTCTGCATATATGGTACATGGGATATGTTTTTCTTTGCTTTTTTTCTAATAAAGAATGGAAGTGCAAGTGACAGAGGAAAAAAACCTTATTAATTGAAAAAAATCATAAAATAGCTGAAGTCCTTAATATTG